>OY740796.1:13767976-14369852 GCA_963514005.1 Raja brachyura
ATCTAACTCTCTCTTGAAAGCATCCAGAGAATTGGCCTCCACTGCCTTCTGAGGCAGAGAATTTCACAGATTCACAACCCTCTGGGCGAAAACGTTTTTTCCTCATCTCCATTTCTTCATTTTCCTCATCTCCGTTCTAAATGGCTTACCCCTTATTCTTAAACTGTGGCCCCTGGTTCTGGACTCCACCAACATTGGGAACATGTTTCCTGCCTCTAGCGTGTCCAAACCATTAATAATCTTATATGTTTCAATAAGATCCCCTCTCATCCTTCTAAATTCCAGAGTGTACAAGCCCAGCCACTCCATTCCAACCCTCGTGAACTTACGCTGCACTCCTTCAATAGCAAGAATGTCCTTCCTCAAACTTAGAGACCAAAACTGCACACAATACTCCAATTTCCCCAGGAGCAACGGAGCTGGAGCTGCCATCTGTGAGGGAATCCCCGTTCCAGCGCAGGTTCGCAGA
Organism: Raja brachyura; assembly: GCA_963514005.1. Next base: position 13,768,446 of record OY740796.1, read on the forward strand.
AACAGCAGGAACAGTAAGTACAGTACCTGGAAACAACAGGGGGGCCTCCATTGTGTCCGGAAACGTGGCCGATGGGCAGGACTCCAGGTCAGACTGAAGCGCAGGGGACTTCAACCCCCTCTCCCTACTATCCTACTTGCCAATGTACAATCCCTTGAAAATAAAGTGGAGGATTTAAGAGCAAGACTGTTTTATCAAAGGGAGCTGAGGGAAGGCTCTGTGTTCCGTTTCACAGAGACATGGCTCACCCCCAGCTCCCAAGACTCAACAGTCCAGCCTGAAGGGTTCTCCATCCATCGCATGGACCGTACAGCCTTCAGGTAGAAGGTACAGGAGCCTGAAATCTGCAACAACCAGGTTCAGGAATAGCTACTTCCCCACAGCCATCAGGCTATTAAACTCAACGCAAACAAAATCTGAACTTTAATTAGCCTACTGCATTTTATATGCTTATTTATGTGTGTATATATATATATACCATTGAATATATATATATATATATATATATTCAATGGTATATGGCCACACTGATCTGTTCTGTATTATTTATGCCTGCAATATTCTGTTGTGCTGAAAGCAAAGCAAGAATGTCATTGTCCTATCTGGGACACATGACAATAAACTCTCTTGAATCTTGAATCTTGAAGGTGTGGTCTCACTGGGGTCCTGTACAACTGTAGAAGGACCCCTTTGCTCCTGTACTCAACTCCTCTTGTTATGAAGGCCAACATGCAATTCGCTTTCTTTGACGTTTCGTGTCAGGAACCTTTTGGGTCTGAAGATGGTCACAATTTCATTGCAGTTTCCCTTTTGTGTTAGGATCATTCAAACAATCGGTCATTGTACAATAACCCTCGATGATCATGGAAATGGCAGCCATCTCTTGCGTATCGGTAGTGACATGGAGTCTGAAGATGGGTTCCGACCCCAAACGTCACTTATCTATTCCCTCCACAGATGCAGCCTGTCCCTCTGAGTTACTCCAGCACTTTGTGTTTTGCTCAATATTCCAGCATCTGCAGTTCCTTGTGACATGCATGGGAGCGTTCTCAACTGAATGATAAGGGTGTGGGTTCAAATCCTATTTCAGATGCTATTGCAAACCCCATGATGGTGTATACATTATTGTATAGAGGGAGAGAACTGCAATGTTGCAGATACAATCATTCAGAGAAAGCATTAAGACTCAAGTCACTGCGGCAAATATATAGACTGACGTTTATTTCCCAATAAAAGGCACTAAAAGGTAAACAGATTATTTGGCCATTATTTTGCTTCTGTTTGTGGGATCTGGCCATGGACAAATCGGTTGAAATGTTTCAAACAACAAAGAACATAAAACCTCACAGTGTGAACATTATAGGGCGGCACGGTGGCACGACGGTAGAGTTGCTGCCTTACAGCGCCGGAGACCCGGGATCGATCCTGACTACCGGTGTTGTCTGTACGGAGATTGTACGTTCTCCCTGTGACCGCGTGGGTTTTCTCTGGGTGCTCTGGTTTCCTCCCACACTCCAAAGACGTACAGGTTTGTAGATTAATTGGCTTTGATAAAAATGTAAATTGTTTGTATTGTGTAGGATAGTGTCAGTGTACGGGGTGATCGCTGGTCTATCCATGTACATGTCCAAGTGTCTTTTAAAACGGTGCTATTGTATCTGCCTCAACTACCTCCTCTGGCAGCTCTTTCCATACACCCACCACCCTCTGAGTGGACATGGGTACATGTTGACAGGACTTTGGAGATTTAGTGTTGTTGCTCATTGGTGCAACTTTACTCTTGAGCACATCTTGCCTTTTTCTTGCTTTCCGATAACAGAAAAGATTTGGTTCTTCACGAGTTCGGAAAAGGGATGAAGAATTTTCAAGTGAATATATTCAGAAACGAAACAGTGGGAAGGGCAATTCGTACCAGGTGAAACAAGAGGTGTTTCAGCATTCCATCTGAAAGGTAATTAAATGCACCCATTGTCAGAAATATTTACCGTGCCCGGGATTCAAAGCTCGTTCAGCTGGTGAGCTTTCACAATACATTTTTGCCATTCTACCTGTCCATTGGTAAATTCATAGAATGTTAGCAATTCACAGAAGTTTGTTCTGTGCGGGTTAAAGAATGTCAGTGTTTCAGTCTCATTTAAATAGATCTGCTGGGTCGCAGTCTCCCAAGTTCAGTTCTTGCATGAATGAGTTAGTGTTCAGTAATGAATGTGGCCTGCCATGAATGGCAGACTCCGAGTCTTGCTATTCACAGACTGGCGGCTTTGTACTGCTGGAGAGCTCACACACACACACACACACACACACACACACACACACACACACACACACACACACACACACACACACACACACACACACACACACACACACACACTCACACTCACACACACACACTCACACACACTCACACACACACTCACACACACACACACACACACACTCACACACGCACACACACACACACTCACACACACTCACACACACACTCACACACACACACACTCACACACACGCGCACACACACGCACACACACACACTCACACACACTCACACTCACTCACACACACACTCACACACACACACAAACACACTCACACACACATACACACACTCACACACACACACACGCGCACACCCACATACACACCCACAGACATACCCACAGACACACACACACACACACACACACACACACACACACACACACACACACACACACACACACACACACACACACACACACACACTCACACACACACTCACACTCACACATACAGGAGACTGCAGCCATTTAGCCTTTTCTCCTTTTAGGAAACAACGTGATTTCACTAATAACTGGGCCAGGGAAGCGACCATTGAGCAAGAGGCTGCAAGAACACTCTGGCCACTTGTTGAAACAGCTGAGTGAATATGGAACTGCTCAGGAATCTGAACACATAAACCGAACAATGCAGCGGACTCCACAACTCTGCTGAATAATTCGCAGACTCAAACAAACAGCGCAGTAAAATTGCGTTCCCAGTTAGAGTTATGTTCATCAATAGGGAAATCTTCATTCCATTTGGTTGAGTTTATGAATTCTTTGGATGTTCTTAATCCAGGATCACTTGCTTCTCATTCTGCAAGTTTTGCTGCTTTCCTTTTTAAATTCCACTTGACTGGCTCCCTTTCCGCCCACCCCTCACACATCACTGCCTGTCCTAAGAAGCAGCCAAGTGACCTGTTCCCAGGCCTCCCTCTCTCACTGATGCTGATTGTCGGATGTGCAGCAGTCTAACCTTCCTGTGTAGCTCAGCCATTCATTCTCCAAGGGAGAAACATGAATTCTTCACAACTTTACTCAGACTGAAAAGCTAAAAATTGAAGAAAAACTTTTTACATTATCCCTCTGTCCTTTTTTATTTAAAAGGCACATTAATTATTTTGTGCCTTTGCCCACTCTAGTTTTGTAGCCTGCGACCATCTACACACTCACCAACACTTTGTCCCTAGCCTTAAGTGAACATAAACTTTTTTCAAAATTATATATGAACTCACATTGAGAAAATTAGATATGATCTCACATTGAGAAAGTCAGATATGATCTCACATTGAGAAAATATCAGTATGGTATTTCCTACATCATAACGGGCTAATCTTCAAATCTATTTGTGCAGGAAGGAACTGCTGATGCTGGTTTACACCAAGGGTAGACACAAAAGGCTGGAGCAACACAGCGGTTCAGGCAGCATCTCAGGAGAAAAGGTATAGGTGACATTCGAGATCGAGACCCTTCTTCAGATGAGTCTCGACCCAAAATGTCACCGATTCCTTTTGTCTCCAGTGTGTAGGATAGTGCTAGTGTATGGGGTGATTGTTGGTCGCCGGGGACTCGGTGGGCCGAAGGGCCTGTTTGCACGCTGCTTCTCTAAAGTCTAAAGTCACATGTCCTCATCAGTTTGAAGAAGAGTTCCAAACCAAAAAGTTGACGCTCCATTCCCATCTACAGATGCTGACTAACCAGCGGACTTCCTCCAGGCAGTTTGTTTTTTGTTCCCTTTGCAGTTCCTTCTTTTATCTTTGGACCTACTTGTCAGCGACCCCGTCTTCTCTTTTCAATCCTCGTTTCCCGAGGCCTGGATGGTGTTTGTTTATTTCCTACATCTCTATATTTCGTGACATCAGTTGCAGTCTCCAATTTCTTTCCCAACATCCCATTTTCTCTCACATGACGAGGTAATCAAGGTACAAATGTCTCCTCATTATCCTTCTTTTCTTGTGAAAGAGGCTTTAGTTTGGCACCACCTCATTATAGTTCAGTTGAGATCAGGGGGGTGGGGGGTGTGGCATGCTGCCTTACAGCGCCAGCGACCCGGGTCCGCTCATGACTACGGGTGCTGTCTATACGGAGTTTCTACGTTCTCTCCTTGACCTGTGTGGGTTGAATTCAGGTTCTCCAATTTCCTCCCACATTCCAGGTTTGTAGGCTCATTGGTTTGGTAAAATTGTAAATTGTCCCTCGTGCGTGTAGGATGGTGTTAGTGTGCGGGGATCGCTAGTCGGCATGGACCCGGTGGGCCGAAGAGCCTGTATCTGTGCTGCTTCTCTAAACTAAACTAAACTAAGACCGGCCAAGCTTTGCAATTCCCTCTCCTTTCCCAAATAGGTTTATTTTCCATACTTTTGCTCCTTATATTCCTCCCGTTTGTTTCCCAGCAACTTTTCTTTTTCCCAAACCACTTTTTCATCAGGATGAGTGCGAGTCCCTTTGGAATCTTTTCCAGATCTGGGGCTGGAAATGCACTTTATTCACCGACATAATAAACACTCTTTATTCACCGACAGATCAATGCGTGTCCAATCCTGAGACAAGCTAGATCAAGATCAAGAACCAATATATAGCACAGGATTTTGTTTCATGCAATTTAGGTGAAGACCACCGTTATTCATTTATTAATAAACCAAATTGAAGGCGATGATCAACTACTGCAGAACAATTGCTCCATAAACTGCAATTATAGATATTTGCAATCAACAACAATATTGCATTTAAGTGGAACATTTGATAAATTATAAGAATAAATGAAATGTGTTTCAAATGGAGAAATCACAAAGAGACAAATGGACTAACTAAGAAAAATCAACCGTACTGTGATCATCAGGCCTGCTCGACACTTTGCTGGTGTTGGCTTGGGAAATTGTCCAGATTATTGGCCGTTACTCCCATTATTACCTCAGCTGTTAATTCATTGTTTTAGATGTTACGCAGCAGTACCATTAATTTTCCGGGGGACCTGTTAAGTTTAAAGGGTGGAGTGGGAAACCGAGTGTCCTGGTTAGTTTAACGCGGGAAATGGGGCCTCCGTCCGTACGTTAAAAGGGAGCTCAGCTAACAGAACTCTGGTGAGTTTCAAGGAGTGTTCGAGATGGATCTCTGGTTAATTTAACAGGGGCACTGGAAATAGGGCCCTGTAGAGAGAGTCTGGAAAAATAACCCGGTGAGCAAGGTTCTCAACAATTGGGATTTTGAAACAATGGCATAGTGGATTATGAAAGTTTTACTATATCTTACATTGAGATGCAATGTCCTATGGTCCATTTGAATGAGGGTTCACTGTTTTTTTCCTCTGGTCATTTATTTTCAATCGGAACTATTGATTGCCATTTATAGTTGATCAGCATCTCACAGAACCACCTTGCTCTACATTGCCCTCACATCCACACATCATCCCCACATTAACGTGTGGTAATGATGAATCTGGAGTGTTACCAGCTTGTAGGCATGATTCACACTGGGGAATCCGCTGTGATTAGGCCATTGCTCTGAAATCCCATTCTCCCACAGCTGAAACAACCTGGTTTTCCGACCAGTGTGTTGAGGTAAAATAACTTTCAGTGGGAACCCAATGACATTTCCTTGGTGTGCATATAACATGACCTAAGATCTCATTATCTCACCGTCCAGTGGCCTTGACATCATGAAATGCTTGGAGAGGATAGTTATGGAACGCATTAAATCTAGTCTACTAAGCAGCCTTGACCCATTGCAGTTTGCCGCCCTGGCACAACATGTCCACAGACGATGTCATCTCCCTGTCCCTTCACTCATCCCTGGAACACCCGGATAAGAGAGACATCTACGTTAGACTCCTATACATAGACTACAGCTCTGTCTTTAACAGCATCATATGCATCCAAGCTCATCACCAAACTCCCGGGACTTGGAGTCAGCATTCATCTCGGCAACTGGATTCTCGACTTCCTGACCAACAGATCCCAATGAGTGAGGATGGGGGACGAATCATCCTCCAGGATAATGCTCAACACTGGCGCTCCGCAAGGTTGCGTACCCAGCCCCAGGCTTTACTCCTTGTACACCCATGACTGTGCAGCCATGTACAAAATCTCATTCAATTTACAAATTCGCACACGACACCACCATTGTGGGCCGGATATCAAACCCAACCTCCCTACCATTGACCCCATTTGTACCTCACGTTGCCTCGGCATAATGAAGGACGAGTTGCACCCTGGCCACTCCCTCTTCTCCCCTCTCCTATCGTGCAAAAGGTATAGAAGTGGGAAGACGCACACCTCCAGATTCAGGGACAGTTTCCTCCCAGTTGAACCATCCTACCACAACTAGAGAGCAGTGCTGAACCACTATCTACCTCATTGCAGACTCGCAGATTTTACTGGACTTTATCTTGTGCTAAACGTAATTCACGTTATTCCCTTTATCGTGTATCTGTACACAGTGCTGACCTCGATTGTAATCATGTATTGTCTTTCAGCTGACTGGTTAGCATGCAACAAAAGCTTTTCACTGTATCTCGGTACACATGACGATAAACGCTCAAACTCAAACTCAAACGATAGGCAGTGGTGGGGGAAGATATGACAGTGGGATTTATGAGACGTTTGGATAGACACATGAACATGCAGGGAATGGGGGGATATGGATCAGGTGTACACAGAGGAGATTAGTTTAACTTGCCATCAGATTCAGTGTGGACATGACCTTATGACCATAAGATATAGGAGCAGAATTAGTTCATTCGGCCCATCCAGTCTGCTCCGCCATTCGATCATGGCTGACTTATTTCTCCCAACTCAACCCCTTTCTCCTGCCTCCTCCCCGCAAACTTTGATGTCCTCACTAACCGAGAGAAGACTTATTCTCCCTTAAACACTAGGCGGCACAGAGGCACAGTGGTAGAGTTACTGCCTCACGACGCCAGAGATCTCGAATACGAGTGCTGTCTGTTCGGAGTTTGTCCCTGTGCCATGTGGGTTTTCTCCGGGTGCTCCAGCTTCATCCCAAACTGCAAAGATGCCGAGGTTTGTAGGTTAATTGGCTTCTGTAAATTGTAAAGTGCCCCTAGTGTGTAGGAAAGTGTTAGTGTATGGGGTGATCGCTATACGGCATGGACTCGATGGGCCAAAGGGCTTGTTTCCACACTGTATGTGAAGGTCTAAAAATCTTAAAGTCTCTGCCTTCTCCCTATAGTTTTGATACCTTTACTAATCAAGAACCTATCCATCTCCACTTTAAAAATATCCAAAGACCTGGCCTCCACTGTTATCAGTGGCGATGAATTCCACAGATCCACCCTCTGGCTAAAGAAATTCCTCCTCATCTTATTCCAAATTGTGGGCTGAAGGGCCTGTTCCTATGCTGTATTGTTCTATGTTCTCCAACTTGCACTCTTTATTATTGCCACGGATTGCATTTATGGAGTACGTTCTACATTTCCAGAACACCCTAACGTACTTCACTGGGAAGAAACTACATTATTTGCAACTTTTTATACTTTGTAGATGCAGCAGATAAGCACAAAAACCAGATGCAAGGGCACAAATGTCTTAATAATCTATTTCAATAGTGTTTGCAGGATGAATGGTCACAGAGAGGCCTGGTTTAGGGCCAGATCCATCTATTATGCAGCAATAATATGAGTTTCTCAAGTGTAATTACTTTTGTGTACTCGATCAGTTAGACCACATCATGTGAACCTTCCTTGTTAAGGATTCTTCTGCTGGCTCATAAACGCAAGCTGTCAGCACTTCAAATACTGATCAGAGTTTACTGAAGCTGCCTTTTTCTCCCTTACTTTAATTCTAGCATTAGAACATTAAAACAAAATGGCAAAATCAATCAGTTGTTAATTAAAGTGGTTAGCAGCTGCCGTGGTAAACTGCTTTCAAATCCATCGACAATAGCCTTAGTTTAGTTTAGAGATGCAGCGCGGAAACATGCCCTTTGGGACTGACCAGCGATCCCCGCACATTAACGCTATCCTACACATACCAGGGACAATTTACACTTATGCCAAGCCAATTAACTGACAAGCCTGTACGTCTCTGGAGTGTGGGAGGAATCCGAAGATCTCGGAGAATCAGCCGCGATCATATTGAATGGTGGTGCTGGCTCGAAGGGCCGAATGGCCTACTCCTGCACCTATTTTCTAAGTTTTTTCCTATGTTTTCTAAAACCCACACAGGGAGAACCTACAAACCTACAAACTTAGTACAGATAGCACAGCACTGCAAGGGCTGCAAGGCAGTAGCTCTATCGCTGCACCACTGTGCCGCCCATTCGTGCCACAGTGTCACCCATTGTAAGCATTTACAAATGAATATACGATCATTGATATCTATTATATAATTGTTAAATGTCTGATCTTGTACATGTGTGCATGTGTGTGTATATGTGGTTGTCTTTACATCTTTCAAAAACACTACGCGGTAATCATTACATTTTTACATATTCTGATTGACATTTTTCCCTTCGAGTCCGCGATCACCTTATCTGAACATTTTATGCTTCATTTCTCGACTTATTCTTGACTCATTACTGATTAAAAGTCTGATAAAAAGTCAAAAGACTTTGAAATTAAAACCACCAGCTTCAACAGATGACATCACAATGGCTCAGTTAGCAGTGATCAGCCTCAATGAAGATTTCATCCTATATTTGACACATTATTTGCGATTAAAGCTTTAAAAATGCAAATTTTCACAAGAGTTTTACATGTTCTGATTCACATTTTTCCCCTCTTGGCAGAGATCACTTTCACTGAACATTTTATGCTTTATTTCTCGACATTACTGATTAAAGTTTAAAAAGATCAAAATACCTTGTATTTCAAACCGACCAGCTTCAACTGTTGATGTCACAATGGCTCGACTAGCAGGGGGAGGGCGAATTGCTATTACAACACACAGGACAAGTGCAATTGGATTTTTTTTTTAAAGAGCACTGCTGAGGGAGGGTTACACAAAAAGCTGGAGAAACTCAGCGGGTGCAGCAGCATCTAAGGAGCGAAGGAGATAGGCGACGTTTCGGGTCGAGACCCTTCTTCAGAGGGAGGCAAGGGGAGCACTGGAATCTTACTACGGGAACGGCTTGAGTTGGAGGACCACGCCTCCTGTGGGGGCTAAGGGGAGGGAACGGGTGCATTGGGGGAGCACTTGGTCTAGTACATAATTAAAACTGATCACGTGCTCTTCCGGTTTGCGGGGTTTTTCCATTTATGCAAATACGGTACGCGATTGCGCTAGTATCTTTTGACAGGTTACTCACCGCTCTCCTGTGCTGCGAGTGCAACAAGTTTTTTTCCGATCGGTGGTATATTGTAAAAGTTATCGAGGTTTAAAAATCTTTAAAAACGCGCAGGGGTTTGAGTAACTCACACACGCACGCACGCACGCACACACGCACACACACACACGCACGCACGATGCAAACTCGTCCAATCGTCTAGTCAACGGGATCTAAACCACCTGTGGAGGAAGGAACTGCAGATGGTACTTTTTAGGATGGAGGGAGGGGGTGACTGAGTGTAGAGGAAAGGAGAGGGAGGGAGAGGTGAGGGAGGGATGGGGGCGGGGAGGAGGAGGATGGAGAGTGGGGTAGGTGAGGAGAGTGGGGGAGGTGAGGAGAGTGGGGGACAAGGGGGAATTGAGGGAGAGGAGGGAGGGTGGGGGAGGTCAGGAGGGATCATGGGGGGGATAGGGGGAGGTGAGGAGTGGGGGATAGAGGGATAGGAGGTGAGTTGGGAGGTGAGAGGAGTTATGGAGGGAGGGAGGGAGTGACCGAGGGTGGGGGAAAGGAGATGGAGGGAGCGGTGAGGGAGAGATTGGGGGAGGGGAGGAGGAGAGGGGAAAAAAGAGGGAGGGTGAAGAGGAGGGGGACAGAGTGCTGGGAGATGAGGGGAAATGAGTCGTGCCTGCACAGTTGGGAGCTATGCGTGGGTGGTGCAATATTGCGTTGTGGGGACAGGTTGCATTGGGGGATTGGGTGAGTGGTGGAATATTGCTTTGGGGAAGGGGTTGCGTTGGGGGATCAGGCCTCCCGCGTGACAGGGACCCAACGGGTCCCACTTAGTCCAGTAATCATTATTTTTAGCAACTGATATTTTAGCTAAAATTTACTGTTTTGGGGTGGAGAGACAACAGGGACTCTCAGCGAGACAGTCAGTGCAATCAAGAGGAATTTGAAAAATAACGCTATGTGAAAACTGGAAATCAGAAAGTTTCTTGCTATTACGCTCATCTTCTCGAAATACTGGAACCTCACCAAGAAACCTGGGGTGGAAGCCACAAAAAAAATCTGCACTTCCCATACATTCGATGGTAAACACCCATGAAACATGCCAGAAAATAGTATTTCTTATCCATACTAATGTAAGGAGATAAATGGTTGCTTTGTTCCCACAAGTTCCTGGTACGCTGTTGAGGTTGCCATACTAAAGTACATTTCTCATCATTGCAAGCTCGGGAACAAAATCCCATTGAATGTTAGCAGGGACGCCTAAGTGGAAAGTACTGACTTCCCTGCTAAATGTTCCATCATTTTAAACCACTGGCGAGTACTTTAACTTTAGCAAGTTACAGATATGGAAACTGTGCCTCTAACGTCTCTGGGAACCTGTTGGCATTTGGAATAAAGGGAGCACCCTCTAAGGTAAATCCAAAAAAATTCTTAGTGGTGCCAGTAATCTTCCATCGACTTCCAAGCAAATGAAGACTGGACTCCACTGGACCCAGATTCCACTTTTTGCTGGTGAACTGAGCTGATCTCCCCACCACAGCAAAGCCAGATATGGAGTGACAGGGAGCTGCAGGTGCGGTCTTACACATAAAAAAAAACAAAGTACTGGAGTAATACAGTGGGTCAGGCAACATCTCCGGAGAACATAAATAGGTAATGCTTTGGGTCAGGACCCTTCTTCAGACTGGAGAAGGGTCCCAACCCAAAGCATCGCCCATCCATGTCCTTCAGTGATGCTGCCTGACCCACTGAGTCGCTCCAAAGCCAAGTGTGGGTCCTTACTGGAGAGGGGATTAAAGGGAGCATGAATGGCAAAATCAGATTATTGTGATATATTATATTTTTTTCATGCATTTATTCTCCAAAATATCATGAGGGGAGGTTTGCCAGATGTGTAGAATTTACCTGGATGTTCTTGGCTAAGAATTCCATGGACATTTGGAGGATGTCAGTGTGTCGAGCAGTGGCTGTGGAGGGAATTTGGCAATTAATGTTTGGGGTTGACTGTCTGCACCTGGACTCCGAAACATTGGATGTCCATTTTCGTCCAGAGATGCTGCTCAACTTACTCAAGTCTTCCAGCAGATTGTTTGTTGCTCTGGATTCCACCATCTGCTGTCTCTTGCGTCTCAATGGACATTTAGCCAGATTGTCTCCTGCCAGCATGGTCCATATAACCATATAACCATATTACAATTACAGCACGGAAACAGGCCATCTCGGCCCTTCAAGTCCGTGCCGAACATCTTTTTTCCCTTAGTCCCACCTGCCTGCACTCATACCATAACCCTCCATACCCTTCTCATCCATATGCCTATCCAATTTATTTTTAAATGATACCAACGAACCTGCCGCCACCACTTCCACTGGAAGCTCATTCCACACCACTACCACTCTCTGAGTAAAGAAGTTCCCCCTCATGTTACCCCTAAACTTCTGTCCCTTAATTCTAAAGTCATGTCCTCTTGTTTGAATCTTCCCTATTCTCAAAGGGAAAAGCTTGTCCACATCAACTCTGTCTATCCCTCTCATCATTTTAAAGACCTCTATCAAGTCCCCCCTTAACCTTCTGCGCTCCAGAGAATAAAGACCTAACTTATTCAACCTATCTCTGTAACTTAGCTGTTGAAACCCAGGCAACATTCTGGTAAATCTTCTCTGTACCCTCTCTATTTTGTTGACATCCTTCCTATAATTGGGCGACCAAATTGGGGGTCCAAGTGTATGCTTTTCAATAGGACTGTCATACATGCAAGATTGATGCACATTCAACCATTTGAGCAACAAACCTCAATGTACAGACCAGTTAGTCTACAGAATGTACAACAGAATTACAGACCAGTTAGTCTAACATCGGTAGTGGGGAAACTGCTAGAGTCAGTTATAAAAGATGGGATAGCAGCGCATTTGGAAAGTGGTGAAATCATTGGACAAAGTCAGCATGGATTTATGAAAGGTAAATCATGTCTGACAAATCTTATACAATTTTTCGAGGATGTAACTAGCAGAGTGGATAAGGGAGAACCAGTGGATGTGTTATATCTAGACTTTCAGAAGGCTTTCGACAAGGTCCCGCATAAGAGATTAGTATACAAACTTAAAGCACACGGTATTGGGGGTTCAGTATTGATGTGGATAGAGAACTGGCTGGCCGACAGGAAGCAAAGGGTAGGAGTAAACGGGTCATTTTCAGAATGGCAGGCAGTGAGTAGTGGGGTACCGCAAGGCTCAGTGCTGGGACCCCAGCTATTTACAATATATATTAATGATTTGGACGAGGGAATTGAATGCAACATCTCCACATTTGCAGATGACACCAAGCTGGGGGGTATAGTTAGGTGTGAGGAGGATGCTAGGAGGCTGCAGGGTGATTTGGATAGGCTGAGTGAATGGGCAGATGCATGGCAGATGCAGTATAATATGGATAAATGTGAGGTTATCCACTTCGGTGGCAAAAACATGAGGGTAGACTATTATCTGAATGGTGGCAGATTAGGAAAAGGGGAGATGCAACGAGACCTGGGTGTCATGGTGCACCAGTCATTGAAAGTAGGCATGCAGGTGCAGCAGGCAATGAGGAAAGCAAATGGTATGTTAGCATTCATAGCGAAATGATTTGAGTATAGGAGCAGGGAGGTTCTACTGCAGTTGTACAGGGTTTTGGTGAGACCACACCTGGAGTATTGCGTACAGTTTTGGTCTCCAAATCTGAGGAAAGACATTCATGCCATAGAGGGGGTTCAGAGAAGGTTCACCAGACTGATTCCTGGGATGTCAGGGCTTTCATATGAAGAAAGACTGGATAGACTTGGCTTGTACTCACTGGAATTTAAAAGATAGAGGGGGGATCTTATAGAAACTTACAAAATTCTTAAGGGGTTGGACAAGCTAGATGCAGGAAGATTGTTCCCGATGTTGGGGGAGTCCAGAACAAGGGGTCACAGTCTAAGGATAAGGGGGAATTCCTTTAGGACCGAGATGAGGAAAACATTCTTTACACAGAGAGTGGTGAGTCTCTGGAATTCTCTGCCACAGAAGGTCGTTGAGGCCAGTTCATTGGCTATATTCAAGAGGGAGTTGGATGTGGCTCTTGTGGCTACAGGGATCAGGGGGTATGGAGAGAAGGCAGGTACGGGATACTGAGTTGGATGATCAGCCATGATCATATTGAATGGCGGTGCAGGCTCGAAGGGCCGAATGGCCTACTCCTGCACCTATTTTTCTATGTTTCTATGTTCCTACACTGAAACCGATCCATACTTCCCTTTCCTTGGGATCATAAGATCATAAGTGATAGGAGCAGAATTAGGCCATTCAGCCCATCGAGTCTACTCCGCTGTTCAATCATGGCTGATCTATCTCTCCCTCTTAACCCCATTCTCCTGCCTTCTCCCCATAACCCCTGACACCTGTAGAGATGGAGAGAGGATTTGATGATGATGATGATGATGATACGTTATTGTCACATGTACACTTGTACCAAGGCACAGTGAGAATCTTTGTTTTGCAAACAATCCAGTACAATCATACTATAGACAAGCACAAACATAGATAGGTACAAAAGTACAACGATTGTTGAGTAATAGTAGACTTCACCGAGACAGTAGACAAAGAGTCGCCACGTTTCTGGTGCCAACAAAGTTTCAAAGTTCGTGATGGTGCAGTCTCATCTTGTCGTAGAAGGGCCGTTGTCCTGGCGGCACCGGACCAGGCCTCCATCCACTGCCATCTTGAAAACGGCCCTTTATCCAGTGTCCATGGTTGGAAGATGCAGCAAGACTCAAGAACGGCCCTCTGTCGAATTCATTCCTCTCTGGCTGGGCAAACTGGGCCTTTTGGGTGGGTTCCCAATCCACAGCGCTGGTCTTCGGTCCACGGGCGGGTGTTCTGGGCCTTACAGTCGGGTCATCCATCCATGGTGTGCGAGCCAAGCCTTCCGGGCAGGTTCTCAATCCGTTGTCCTCAGCGAGCAAGTCCCTGGTCCAGTGGGCAAGTCCCTGGTGCAGTGGTCAAGTCCCCGGTCCAGTGGGCAAGTCCCTGGTCCACAGTGGGCAAGTCCCTGGTCCACAGTGGGCAAGTCCCTGGTCCAGTGGTCAAGTCCCCGGTCCAGTGGGCAAGTCCCCGGTCCAGTGGGCAAGTCCCCAGTCCAGTGGTCTAGTCCCCAGTCCACTGGGTAAGTCCCTGGTCCAGTGGGCAAGTCCCTGGTCCAGTGGGCAAGTCCCTGGTCCACAGTGGGCAAGTCCCTGGTCCACAGTGGGCAAGTCCCTAGTCCAGTGGGCAAGTCCCTGGTCCAGTGGGCAAGTCTCTGGTCCAGTGGGCAAGTCCCTGGTCCAGTGGGCAAGTCCCTGGTCCAGTGGGCAAGTCCCCGGTCCAGTGGTCAAGTCCCCGGTCCAGTGGGCAAGTCCCTGGTCCAGTGGGCAAGTCCCCAGTCCACAGTGGGCAAGTCCCTGGTCCAGTGGGCAAGTCCCTGGTCCAGTGGGCAAGTCCCTGGTCCACAGTGGGCAAGTCCCTGGTCCACAGTGGGCAAGTCCCTGGTCCAGTGGGCAAGTCCCTGGTCCACAGTGGGCAAGTCCCTGGTCCAGTGGGCAAGTCCCTGGTCCAATGGGCAAGTCCCTGGTCCACAGTGGGCAAGTCCCTGGTCCAATGGGCAAGTCTCTGGTCCACAGTGGGCAAGTCCCTGGTCCAGTGGGCAAGTCCCTGGTCCAGTGGGCAAGTCCCTGGTCCAGTGGGCAAGTCCCTGGTCCACAGTGGGCAAGTCCCTGGTCCACAGTGGGCAAGTCCCTGGTCCACAGTGGGCAAGTCCCTGGTCCACAGTGGGCAAGTCCCTGGTCCAGTGGGCAAGTCCCTGGTCCAGTGGGCAAGTCCCTGGTCCAATGGGCAAGTCCCTGCGCCAGTGGGCAAGTCCCTGGTCCAACGTGGGCAAGTCCCTGGTCCAGTGGGCAAGTCCCTGCGCCAGTGGGCAAGTCCCTGGTCCAATGGGCAAGTCCCTGGTCCAGTGGGCAAGTCCCCAGTCCAATGGGCAAGTCCCTGGTCCACAGTGGGTGAGCCAGGCCTACAGGAATGTCCAGCCCGAACATAATGCCAGGTTAAACTAACCTCCTCTGCCTGCACGCGATTCATATCCTTCCATTCCCTTCGTATTCATGTGCCGATCAAAAACGTCTTCAATGTCCCTATCGTATCTGCCAGCACCATCATCTCTGGAGCTGCTGCACTGCAATGCTGAGAACTATATTCTGCGCTCTGTATCTTTCAGTTCCGTTTCATTTATTGTGATGTGCCCCAAGGTACAGTGAAAAGCTTCTGTTGCGTGCAAACCAGCCCTGTGCTCTATCCATTGTGCTTGCATTTGACGATTATATCTATGTACAGTATTTGATCGGATAGCAGCCAAATCAAGACTTTTCACTCTACCTCGGTGGTACACATGACAATAATACACATACCTAAACCTAAACCCTAAAGTGGTCAAAGGTTCAATTTCAAACACCAACCACAGAAGATTATGGTTGCCCAGTTATTTATAATATTAAGAACAGGAATCTATAGCGGTGTGAGTTACATGGACGTCTACTTCTTCTTTCGTGTGGCGTGCACAGCCTAAAGTTGATGGACAACTTGTTCTATTTGATCTTCCGTTTGCACACGTCGAGTTGATTGCATTAGTCGAAACAGGGCGGACCACGTGAAGGTTGCAATCTTCCACCCCACATGGAGGAACATACATGGAAACACAAAGCAGGGAAACAATCCTGAGGTGGTCAGTTTATTGAATGATAGTAGAGGCTTGAAGGGCCGAATGGCCAGGTTCTACGTGTAACATTTGTTCCTGTGTGTAACAGGGAAGACTCTATTGGGGGAAAATGTATCTATGGGAGGATTGTCTGTACCGTTGGTGACCTTGTTTGTATCATCACGATGGTGCCTGCATCACCATTCATTGTCTTAGTGTTGTTTGCCTATCGTTATCACGACATGTTGAATCATTGCTGACCACGTAAGAAGTGCAAAGATATTGTTTTTAATAGTTGATATCTATTTGGAGTTTCACAATGTGTGTGGGGTTTTTTTTTTTGGCTTGTTAGTGTGAGGATCGGTGAGAGAGAGAGGGATTAGAGGACAGCGTGGTTCATAGCCCTTTTAATTCGCTGCCCTGGGCGTGTGTTGCGAGAGTGATGTCATTTGCTGGGCAGGTCTTTCGGAACCTGTGTGTGTTTGTGTGGAGTGCAGTGTCCATGTGATCTCCCATTGCAGCGATTACAATGTAAAGGGGCATCATTGTGAGCCTGTGAAGCGGCAGCTTACAACACGGCATTCTCTCGCACACCGATCACAGACTGAGAGAGGGGTAAAAAAAAAAACACAATCCACTCTATCGTCCGAAGCAGGATCCTTGCTTGCACAGTGCACAAAGTCTTGGGAATTAAAACTTGCTGATGTACCTACCGCACGGAGCTCTGAGCTGTGGGATTAAACGCTGATCAGCTACCAACACGCCTCTGAACACCAAAAGCGAAAAGCCTGCCTTACAATTGTTGAAGGAAACTTTTTTTTCTTCTACCAAGGTAAGGTGATAAATTGGTTTACTACTGTGAATCTTTTCAAAGAGCGGTGGCGATTATGCACGTTTAATATATCCACCCCCTCCACTTTTTTTGCCCTTTTTCTTTGGTGGAGGTTTCGCGTGATGTTCTGCACAGCCCTTCCAAGGCGAAATAGTTGAGTTTCTTTGTTTTATCGGAGGTGAGAGGATAGTTTGTGGGCAGGGGAGGGGAGGGGAGGGCAATTCATTGCAGCTATCACCGGCAGCTGCTCCTTTCTTCCCCGCCGACCGTGGTTCTCCTTTCGGGTAATTGTGACCGATACTCGAAAGGGGAGCAAAAAAAGTTGTTTTTTTGGGGGGGGGGGGGTGGGTGGGTGGAGGGGGCAAGAGACTGTGGAAGGAGAGCGGGGCTGCACCATCGGCCAGGGAGATGCCGGTTACTGAAGGGAGAGGTTGCGTGACAATAAACTCTCTTGAATCTTGAATGTGCAGAGCGGGGAGTGGGAACCGACTCGCGTGTTTCACGCAGCAAGGAGGCTTCGGAGCCAGAGGGGGTTGTGTCAGCCTGACTTTACCCCGCTCTTTTTGGAAATCTAAAACAATTCAAAAGTAGGGGGCCACCTCCTGGGAATGTTGGCGAGCCTCTTTGCCAACCTTCGTGGTTGGGCTGGGGGTGAGAGAGGTTTGTAGACTGGCCTTTAACATGAAGTTGTAGATGGTCTAATCATTGTTGTCGCGTCCAGAGCCTCTTGATCTTGACGAACTGAAGAGAACATTCCCCTTTTAAATGTCCGTGTGCATTGATTGAGGGGTGGAGTGTGAGTCTTCACTATTTTGTCAGTCTTTTCTTTCCATTCGAGTTAAGAGTTGAACATTCATAGCTTTTGGACTAATGTTAGTTGACATGGGCCCATCCTGTTTTCACAACAGCAGATTGGACCTATTGGAGGAGATAGTTAGTCCATCTGTACCCTGCGCTGTTTTTTCTCGCATACCCTTGCTGCTTTCGCTGCCAAAAGCATCTCAATTCCCTTCAGGATTCGCCCTCGTTGTCCAGGGCCGTCTCCCCGAACATCTGTTCCGTTTATTCACCACCCTCTGCCGTTTGGCGTTTGGATTTAAGTTATCTGTCTGCCGTCTCTCTTCTGGAAATAAATAAAGACCTGCATTTTTAATGTGACACCTTTTTAATGTCCCTTTTCGGGATGTTTCAAGGGATCTTTTTTGAGCTCTTTTACCCAGGCTGGGGGATTCAAGGACCGGTGGGCGTCGGTTTAAGGCGAGAGGGAAAATATTTGATAGGAGCTTGAGGGGCAACTTTTTAACTTGGAAAGGTGGTGGGTAAAAGGAACGAGCTGCCAGCAGAGGTAGTTGAGATGGGTGCTGTTCCAACATTTAGAAGACATTTGGGCAGGTACATGGATAGGATAGAGGGACATGGATTAAATGTGGGCAAATGGGGCTATCTTAGATGGGGCACTTTGTTCAGTATGGGCGAGTTGGGCCGAAGGGGCTGTTTCTGAGCTCAATGATTCTAAGTGATGTGATGCAGGAAATGTGGCAAGTCTTGCAAAGCAAATCTCACGAGCAGCCATGTGATGTTATTTGACTGTCATTGTCCATGTCCATACTTGTCTTCAAGGGATCTATTCGTGCCTGATGGGCCGCGTGGCCTACACTGTCGGCAGTCTTGTTTTGTGTTCAGAAAATAGAAATATAGAAAATAGGTGGAGGAGTAGGCCATTCGGCCCCTCCAGCTAGCACCGCCATTCAATATGATCATGGCTGACCATCCAAAATCAGTACCCCATTCCTGCTTTACCCCCCATATCCCTTCATTCTAAGAGCTAAATCTAACTCTCTCTTGAAAACATCCAGTGACTTGGTCTCCACTGCCTTCTGTGGCAGAGAATACCAAAGATTCACAACCATATGGGTGAAAAGGTTTTTCCTCGTTTCAGCCCTAAATGGCCTACCCCTTATTCTTAAACTGTGACCCTTGGTTCTGGACTCTCCCAACGTTTTTCCTGCATCTAGCCTGTCCAATCCATTTAATGTTTTATATGTTTCTGTAAGATCCCCTCTCATCCTTCTCAATCCCAGTGAATATAAGCCCAGTCAATACGGAACTTGAATCCTCGGTCCCAGACTGATGGGGGAAGAGCCCCCACCTTGGTTTGGAGTTCGTACTTTTTTCTGATTGTGAATGTTGTACCACGAGGCTTGGATACTGATTATTTTTTAACTTTTTGCTGTGCAAGTGGGTTTCTTTGCCACAATTCTTTCATCTTCCCGAAATGTTCTGGCCCCTGTTGTTTTGGGGGGCATTGGAAATTCACCCTTCACTCAGGTCTTTTATGACTCCTGGTATTGTTCATATGACGACAATCTCAAACTCCCCCCCCCCCCCCCCAAAGTAGTCTTGCTGAGATTGTAACAAGTTGGAGAGAGCAGGTGGTGAAGTTGTATTGGGCTACGGTTTTTCAGACTCGTCCTTTTACCCCCATCGTTGCCAAATGGTCTTGGTTATCTTTCTCGGAAATGGTGCTTTGGCTGCCAGTGTCCTGCGTTGCACCCTCAGTTTGTGCATTGTCCCTGAAAATGGGAGCAGGTGAGTTATTTGACTCTTAGTTGTCAGTTAATACAACCTTGTGTGACATGTAGGAGGGTAAGTTGGGCGGTGGTGCGGGAACGACTGTTATGATTGACCATAGAAACAATTAACTCCAGGCGCTGGTTAATACACAAAGTGCTGGAGTAACTCAGCAGCTCGGGCAGCATCTCTGGAGAACCTGAACATTGGTTCTCGACCTGAAAGAGAGTTGCTGCCTTCCTTGCCGGATCAGAGATCCGGGTTTGATCCAGACCACGGGTGCTGTCTGTTTGGAGTTTGTACTTTCTCCTTGTGACCTACGTGGGTTTTCTCTGGGTGCTCCGGTTTCTTCCCACACGCCAAAGCCATACAGGTTTGTAGGTTAGTTCAGTTTGGTAAAATTGTAAATTATCCCGTGTGTTAGTGTGTGGGGATCGCTGGTTGGCACTGACTCGGTGGGCCGAAGGGCCTGTTTCCGCACTGAGTCTCTTAACTAAATCACTGATCCATGTTCTCCACAGATGCTGCCTGACCTGCTGAGTTACTCCAGCAGTTGTGTCTTGTTATGATCGACTGTCGGAGTGATGAACAGCACCTCTCTTTAACCTTGGGACTCCTTGTTAGATAGCAGCACCTGACCTGCTGGAAATTTTTTCATTGTCCTTAACGTGTTACAATAAAATGTCAATAATGCTGCAAATGTAAGTTGAGTAATAGATGCGGGTTGATAGCACATTTTGTCAGCTGTGTGTGTTATTCTGGGATTGAATGGCCATGTCTGATTGTCTGCCGTGAGAACACTCCTTGGTTGGTGTGACTTGGTGTTGCCTTGAAGATTCATGTGTCCGTACAGAGCTTGTGGCTGCCAGCAGTAGAATGTCATGACTTATCGCGCTGAAAGTGAAACTGGGTCATGGCCATATAAGGAAGCAGAGTACTGTTTTACTGCTCACCATGCTGGCTGGGCAGCAACACGGTGAGGTTTGGGTGTGGACTCCTGCATACATTGTTGAGGGGAGAAGGGTGTCTTGAGTCTGTGGAGATGGAGCCTCTAGATGGAGTCATAGTCATATAGAGTCATACCCATATAGCATGGAAACGGGCCCTTCGGCCCAACTGGCCCATGCTGACCAAAATGCCCCATGTATATGAGTCGCGCCTGCCCATGTTTAGTGCATATCCTTCTAAACCTTTCCTCTCCATGGACGAAATACTGTTGGAGCTTCAATGCAAGAAAGACAGGCGAAAACTTAAGGGCAGCATCAAAATGAATCCAACTGCATAATATTGTCCCCCTCCCCCTCCCCCTCACATTTGGACATGCTGGAGGCAGGAAACATATTCCCGATGTTGGGTGAGTCCAGAACCAAGGGCCACAGTTTACGAATAAGGACTAAGCCATTTAGAACGGAAACGATGAAACACTTTTTCCTCACAGAGAGTGGTGAGTCTGTGGAATTCTCTGCTTCAGAGGGCGGTGGAGGCAGGTTCTCTGGATGCTTTCAAGAGAGAGCTAGATAGGGCTCTTAAAAATAGCGGAGTCAGGGGATATGGGGAGAAGGCAGGAATGGGGTACTGATTGGGGATGATCAGCCATGATCACATTGAATGGCGGTGCAGGCTAGAAGGGCCGGATGGCCTACTCCTGCACCTATTGTGTATTGTCTATTTTACCAAGGGGAAAGATTTAATAGAAACCTGAGGGGCAATTTTTTTTTTTTTTTAGTGTAAGTGTATATACAATGAGCTGCCAGAGGAGGTAGCTGAGGTAGATACAATAACAACATTTAAAAGACACTTGGGCAGGTAGATGGATCGGAAAGGTTTGGAGGGACATAGACCAAATGCAGGCAAATGGGACAAGTATAGATGGGGCATCTTGGTTGGCATGGTGAAGTTGGGCCGAAGGGATTGTTGCTGAGCTGTGTACTTATATGAATGACTTGTGTCCGTTTAGTCCTGCATACAGGTGATACCGTGCCTGGATTAAAACTGTCGGGGTTTAGTAACATCTGTGACTCAGTACATCGTGACTGTCTGAATGCTGAGCAGTCAAAGCTGAAGAGTTACTGTGGTGGAGAATGCAAGTTAACCAAAACATACACTTTGCGATGATCTTAACATTCCAGTATTCATCTGAACACTAGGTGTTCTGTCAGACCCAGCGCTAATTGGAAGAACAGCACCTCATATTTTGCTTGGGTACCTTACACCCCAACGGTATGAACATTGACTTCTCTAACTTCAAATAGCCCTTGCATTCTCTCTCTCTCCATCCCTTCCTTCCCCAGTTCTCTGACGAGTCTTACTGTCTCCAACTACATTTTATCTGTTTGCTTTGTTACCTTCTCCCAGCTAACAATGATCTATTTGACATTTTCCTTGATCACCATTCCCTTTGACCTATTTTCACACCTAACGCTTCCTTAACTATGTATCTCCCTCTCCCCTGACATCAGTCTGACGAATGGTCTCGACCCAAAACATTGCCAATTCCTACTCTCCAGAGATTCTGCCTGTCCCGCTGAGTTACTCCAGCATTTTGTCTAACTTTGGTTTAAAGCAGCAACTGCAGTTCCTTTAAGTATCAGAATTAAACTATTGCAGTCTGTTAACGATGTTCTCTAATTTCCCAAGGTTATTGCAAATGCCAACATTTGAAATGATGTTGCTGGAAAGTGTGCTTTAAAATGTCTGTGCCCTTGGTACTGTAATTTAAAGAGTTCAGTGATTTCTGGAGTGACATTATCATTCATGGCACAGTGAAGGAGATTGGGAGCATGTCTGTGATGCAATCAAAGAATCGTAGCCTTATCAGTGACTTGCTTGGTAAATCTTTGAAGTATCTTGATTTTAGAGGCTGGTTTTAATCAGTTAAGATGTGGGGGATCGGTATTGAGCAGCTGTGTTATCAGATCTTGCACTGAAGTGCTGGTGAACTTCCACAATAATTAGTCCTCATTCCTTGTTATTAGTAGCCTTGGCGTGATGAGGAATATTGCTGATCAGGCTTGGCTCTAATTGCAAGTGCAATCTGTTGCCCTGCATGTCAGTTGCATCCCTCAACAATATTGTAAGTGTCGTTTGCCATGAATAAATAAAATTGTGTCCGTTTAAGTTCCCAAAATGTGGAATAATGTAGAATAAATCTACAAAGTTGAACCATCGAAGTTCATCCCTATGTGCAGGAAGGAACTGCAGGTGCTTGTTCGCATTGAAGATAGACGCAAAATGCTGGAGTAACTCAGCAGGTCGGGCAGTGCCTCTAGAGAAAATAAAAACGTTATTGGACGGGACCCTTCTTCAGACTGAGTCTGCTCTCAGATCTCACCTATTCCTTTTCTGCAGAGGTGCTGCCTGACCCGCCGAGTTACTCCAGCATTTTGTGTCTATCTTCAGTTTATTTCTATTTTCATCCACAAAACCGTTTGTAATGTGCAAAGCTGTTTTGACAAAATGAACAACCAGATGTACAGCAAACAAATTCAAGCAATAAATATTAAATCTACCAGATGTACAGGATTTAAGGGCCAGCAATTAACGTTGAATCACAGAGGTTGACTGAAACTATAATGTGAGTATTGTATTTTGGTTAAGAAGGAACTGCAGATGCTGGAAAATCGAAGGTAGACAAAAATGCTGGAGAAACTCAGCGGGTGAGGCAGCATCTATGGAGCGAAGGAAATGGGCAACGTTTTGGGTTGAGACCCTTCTTCAGACTGATGTGAGGGTGGGGGGGGGGGGGGGGGCAGGGGCAGGAAGAAGAAAGGAAGAGGTGGAGCCAGTAGGATGAGGGGAAGCTGAGAAGGGGAAGGGAAAGCAAGGACTACTTGAAATTAGAGAAGTCAATGTTCATACTGCTGCGGTGTAAACTGCCCAAGCGAAATATGAGGTGCTGCTCCTCCAATTTACGGTGGGCCTCACTCTAGCTATGGAGGAGGCCCAGGACAGGAAGGTTGGATTCAGAATGGGAGGGGGTGTTGAAGCGCTGAGCCACCGGGAGATCAGGTTGGTTATTGCGCGGAGGTGTTGGGTGAAGCGATCGCCAAGCCTACGCTTGGTCTCACCGATGTAGAGCAGCTGACATCTAGAGCAGCGGATGCAATAGATCAGGTTGGAGGAGGTGCAGGTGAACCTCTGCCGCACCTGGAAAGACTGCTTGGGTCCTTGAATGGAGTCAAGGGGGGAAGTAAAGCGACAAGTGTAGCATTTCCTGCGGTTGCAAGGGAACATGCCAGGAGAGGGGGTGGTTTGGGTGGGAAGGAACGAATTGACCAGGGAGTTACAGAGGGAGCGGTCTCTGCGGAAAGCCGAAAGGGGAGGAGATGGGAAGATGTGGCCAGTGGTGGTATCCCGTTGGAGGTGGCGAAAATGTCAGAGGATTATTTGTTTTATGTGACGGCTGGTAGGGTGGAAGGTGAGGACAAGGGGGACTCTGCCCTTGTTATGAGTGGGGGGATGGGGAGAGAGAGCAGAGTTACGGGGTATAGAAGAGACCCTGGTGAGAGCCTCATCTATAGTAGAAGAGGGGAACCCCCGATCCCTGAAGAATGAGGACATCTCCGATGCCCTGGTGTGGAGCACCTCATCCTGCCTCGCCCGCTGAGTTTCTCCAGCATTTCTGTCTACCATTGTATTTTGGTTGGTCACTAAAAGGACATCAAGAATGGTTTGTGGGTCTTAATGAACGGGACTTAAACTGTTGACTCAAAAGGACCTTTTGAGACTGCCTCAGGCATGTGACCAAAGAGTGGTAGCAATGTGGAGAGTCAAGTCTATAGTTCCCATCATGTCTCCGAGTGCTTCATACAAAATCCATCTCATTCATCCTCTGCAGTGTCTGTAGCCACGGATGATGCAATGATAAATGCAAAATATATTTTCTGTGGACTGTGCACCTATCTGGCTATATTTCTGGGGGGGGGAAATATTGCCACTTAATGTCAGGGGAAATCTCCATTAAAAGTTTATGTTCATTCGGCCCATCAGGTCAGCATGGTGGCTCAGCGGTAGAGTTGCTGCCTTACATCGCGGCTAGGGACAAGGGTTCCATCCTGACTCTGGGGCTGCCTGTACAGAGCTTGTACATACTCCCCGTGACAGCATGGGTTTTCCCTGGGTGTTCCAGTTTCATCCTATGCACCAACGACACATGGGCTTGTCGGTTAAAAATTGTAAATTGTCACTGGTGCGTAGGATAATGCTCGTCTAGGGGGATCGCTGGTCGGCCCAGACTTGTGGGCTGAATGGCCTGTTTCCGCACTGTATCACTAAAGGTCCACTCCGCCATTCAATTATGGCTGATCAATATTTTCCCCTCACCCCCACTCCCTGGCCTTCTGCCCATAAACCCCTGACACCCATACTAATCAAGAATCTGTCAATCTCCAATGACTTGGCCTCCACAGCCGTCTGTGGCAACGAATTCCACAGATTCACCACCCTCTGACTAGAGAAAAGAAGCAAATGCTGGAAGGCTCAGCAAGTCGGGCAGCGTCTGTGAAGAGGGACGTGGGGGTTAATCATTCGCATTGACCCACCCTTCATCTGATGGCAGCTCATCAATCTGAAATGTTGACTCTGCCTATACAAGGTTGCTGCCTGACCCTTTGTGTATCTCCAGTATTTTAATGGTTCTTTATTGTCACGCATGCACTGCACACTGAAAATCCCTTTTGCGTAGCTCACACATGCACGTTGCTATATTTGTCGCCATTTGCAAAAAGTAAAAGTGCAAAGTCCAGTCCGCATGCTGGGTGCACTGGAGCGGCCCCCGATCCAGGTAATCCCCAGGCTGCTACAACATCTCCATCAGCACCCTCGATCGCCAGGCCCGCCAACCGACCTCCCTCACCCTGCCCGACCACCACTGTCCTGGGGGTGC
This sequence comes from Raja brachyura, assembly GCA_963514005.1. The sequence goes on from OY740796.1 coordinate 13,794,002, forward strand.
CTCCTGCAGCTGACTGGAAGGTGCTGGAGGCAACATCCCAGTCTATCACTTACTGGCCCACTCCTTGCGTTGGCCAAACACAGGCAGCTGGGACTAATGTGGAAGGGGCATCTTGGTTGGTTGGGCCGAAGGGCCTGTTTCCATGCTGAATGAGGCTGAACAATGGGCCTCTCGGGGCAGTCCTATTTGTGGACTTTGGGTAGGAGGTAGAAAAGGGCATGGGGGGGGGGAGGGAGAGTCGGGTTGGGGGCTGAGGAAGTAACAGGCTCCATGGTTGAGTGGTCCTCTTTATGTGTTCGGGAACAGCGATCGCAGATCAAAACTTGAGAGGACAATGTGGACCATTGTTACCCAGCCGCTAGTTCAGCTGTGATGTTTTGTGCAATAACGGGGAACTGCAGCTGCTGGTTTATACCAAGGATAGACACAAAGTACTGGAGTAACTGAGTGTGTCAGACAGCATTATTGGAGAAGAATGACACCAGTAGAGTTGCTGCTGTACAGCACCAGGTTCAATCCTGACTACGGGTACTGTCGGTACAGAGTTTGTACGTTCACCCTGTGACTGCGTGGGTCTTCTCCAGGTGCTCTGGTTTCCTCCCACATTCCAAAGACATGCAGGTTTGTAGATTACTTGTCTTCTGCAAGTTGTCCCTCGTCTATAGGGTGGAACTATAGTACGCGTGATCACTGGCTGGTGTGGATTTGGTGGGCCGAATGGCCTGTTTGCATGCTGTATCTGTAGACATGGATGGGTGATGTTTCGGGTCTGTGTGTAGAAGGGTTCCTGACCCAAAACATCATTGATCCATGTTCTCCAGGGATGCTGCCTGACCCGCTGAGATACTCCAGCTCTTTGTGCGTATCTGTGAGGATTTGTGATCATAAATAATTCTTTACCTCTTGAATGTAATTGTAATTTATATGAGTATATCAGGCGTTTTAAGCATTGCAGATATTTTCATCCTCCTGAAGGTGATTGGTCTTTTGCAAGGAGCAGAAGCTTGTCTGCTGGCTGAAGCTGTTCTTCCAGTAAATAGTGTCGGTCTCTTTATGCCGCTTGTTACTGCTGCACAGATGGAGTGATTAAAGCCCAAATTAGTGCTGGGTATTACTCACTGGAGAGGTATTGTGTATACTGTGGGGATGCTTAGTGTCTGGGATTTCTATTTAATTTTGATGTACTTGGCCTGCCTTGCTGGGAGTGAGGATTAATTGCAACGCTCCTAGGCAGTGGCGGCTGTAGAACCGTACACAGTCCCTCCCAAAGTGACATGAGAGCTGACAAAAGCGTGCAAAGCTCTTTAATAAACAGACATGATGCACCTTTAATGCAATCTGTCGAAGAAGGTGAAGGCTGCAGATGATGCATGCCCACTAGAATGCTTCCAAATGCTCGGTTTGGTACGGTGCCTGTCCCGCTGAGTTACTCCAGCTTTTTTGTGTCTATCTTCACAATGACGAGTGGCTATGTTTCCGGCACCATCTTGTACCCATAAGGAGACACGACTCCGCCAGACATCTGAGTAGCCGTTAGCTTGGTGTCGAGAGATAGAAAACAGCTGTGCTGTGTTCACTCTCGACGCGATAGCTTTTCACCTTTACCCGGGAGCTCGTCACCGGTGGCTGCTGGCCACTGTGGCCGCTGAGCAGTGAGTTATCACCAGCTGGCCGAGGGGGTGGCAGGAGAGTGGACCGAATCTTCTCCTGGGTTAGTTAGCCAGTTAATCATTGATCAGAAGACAGACACAAAGTGCTGGAGTAACTCAGCGGGTCAGGCAGCATCTCTGGAGAAAATGGATGGGTGGCATTTCGGGTCGAGGCCCTTCTTCAGACACGCTACTCTGAAGAAGGGTCCCAACCCAAAACGTCACCCGTTCCTTTTTCTCCAGAGATATGCTGCCTGACCTGCTGAATTACTCCAGCACTTTCTGTCTATCTTCGGTATAAAGCGGCAACTGCAGTTCCTTTCCACACAAATCATTGATCAGGCATGACTTAATTGGAGGACATGTTTTGATTAGTTTGCCCAGTGTGTATGCCCCTGGTGAAGCCAGCATTTATGGTCTGGCCATCTTTGTCCCTGAATTAAAGGGCACTTTAGGCCTGACCACGTCACTGTTAGTTTGGAGTTGCATAATAACCAGACTATTAAGGATGGCAGATTTCCTCTCTCTTGGGTTAGAGGTGAATCAGAGAGAGTTTCACAATGGTCTAGTAACTTCAAGATCACTGTTATAGGAATTTTATTTAACTAAGTTTCAAGTTCATTTGAGTGTATGACCTTAAAGTCATCATTCGCCTCAGTGAGGTTTGAGCAATGGTCCAGTCCAGCGGCTGGTTAGTCAGTAACAATTTGAAATGATCAGACCTTCAGGAATGCTGCTGGCCAGCTTCAACGAGCCTACACCAGCCTTGTGCAGGAAATGTACACAAAAGCAGGCTGTTGCACTTTCATAATCAACCCCAAAACATGTCCATCCTAAAGCATCAAAGCTGTGTCATGGATAGAAAATTGGCAGACAGGAAGCAAAGAATAGGAGTGAACGGGTCTGTTTCAGAATGGCAGGCAGTGGCGAGTGGAGTGCCGCAAGGCTCGGTGTTGGGGCCGCAACTGTTTACCATATATATTATTAATTTGGAAGAGGGAATTAGGGGCAACACTAGCAAGTTTGCGGATGACACAAAGCTGGGTGGCAGTGTGAACTGTGAAGAGGATGTTAGGAGGTTGCAGGGGGGCCTGGACAGATTGAATGAGTGGGCAGATGCGTGGCAGATGCAGTATAATATAGATAAATGTGAGGTTATCCACTTTGGCGGCAAAAACAGGGGGGCAGATTATTATCTCGATGGGGTTAGGTTAGCTAAGGGGAAGGTGCAGAGAGACCTGGGTGTCCTTATACACCAATCACTTAAAGTTGGCTTACAGGTACAGCAGGCAGTGAAGAAAGCTAATGGAATGTTGGCCTTCATAACAAGAGGATTTCAATATAGGAGTAAAGAGGTTCTTCTCCAGTTGGGTAATCCTTAGCGCCATTTCTGTAACCGGCTTCCATCTCCGCTCTGGTATCTTTGCTTTGGTCAGGGCGTCTTCATATTCCTATTGTTTTATCAAACACCACACAAATCTTTTTTTTTATTGCTGGTGATCATTTTGATATTTCTGCTTTGTATTCCTTATTAATTTTGAACATACAAAATATTGCCATTAGGAAGGAGCTCCAGAAAATCCTGCACTCACTCAAGCCATCCCCCCCCCCCCCCAACCCCCTCCCTCCGACACAGGCTTGGAGCGATCGCCAGCCCTCTTTTTTTTGTTAAACATCTATTTCCTTCTGGTGTTTTTTAAAAACTGTCCGTATTTACAGTTACCATTTCCGTACTTTTTGGATAGCTGCCATGACCCATTTGATGTCATCCTTCGCCCCGCTCCTGGTCGCGGCCCGCACCGATCTGCCGGACATGATGTGTGTCTTTGGCGGCGTCGGAGGGGAGAAGAGGCGGCACCAAGAAAGGGGAAAAGACGAACAAGAGATATAGATGGTACTAAGGACAAATGATTGGAAGATATGCCTATATCTCCCATTTCACTTTCCCTTGACAGTCAGTCTGAAGCCGAAATGTTAACTAATCCGCTCTATGATCGTTGCTTTCATCCGTCTGTCTGTGTGTTCACTCGGGTTTACTGAAATGGCAGAAGTTGCGCTCCGTTGCGTACTACACGTCAGTCCATTGGATTTTGCAGGAGTGGTCTATCTTGCTCCACTCCAGGATCTTTGCTTCAAACTATCTTTAATCAGACTCTACTGAGTCACTGTGACGATAATGAACTAAACTAAGAACTTTGATCTGCACGGAACAACGTTGACGACATAACCATGACCAAAGCACCTCCTGCAAGGCATCTTAGTTGCAGGAATTAGAAAATGCCTCCAGCCAACTTCTTGTGTATGGCACGCACAGCCTAAAGTTGTAGGACAACTTGTTCCATTTGATCTTATTTGATTGATTGCATTCGTCGAAACAGGGCGGACCACATGAAGGTTGCAATCTTCCACCCCTCCAGACAACTGAGTACAGAATATCCAACCAAAGATGGAACACAAAATGCCGGAGTAACTTGGCGAGATAGGCAGCATCTCTGGACATCTTCCAGAGATGCTGTCTGACCTGCTGAGTTACACCAGCATTCTGTGACCATCTTTGATTTAAACCCGCATCTGCAGTTCCTTCCTACACATATCCAAGCAAGATTTGGTTGCATAAGACTCTTGCCCTGCAAATGCTTGTGGTCTTGGGCAGGATAATAGCCCTACTGACAGAGGTCAATGGCAGAGGGGCCAGAGATCTGAGTGCATGATTTGCAAAAGGCAGAACATTTTAGTTTATTCAGCGGAAAATTCAATGCAAAAGCAAGGAGGGTATGCATCCGTTATTGGACATTGTTTAAACCGTTGTGGAACATTGTGTGTAGGATTGGTGTCAAGAATGTTTTCTTGTCATATGTCCCGGACAGAACAGTGACATTCTTACTTGCAGCAGGGAAGCAGATAATGTAAATATAGTACTCTGTAAACAATATAATAAACATTGTGGTCTTTAATAGCCTGATTGCTGTTGGGATGGAACTGTTCCTGAACCTGGACGTTACAGTTTTCAGGCTCCTAAATCTTCTTCCCGATGGCAGGGGTGAAGTTAGTGTGTGGCTAGGGTGGTGTTGGTCACTGGTGATACTGGCTGCCTTTTTGAGGCAGTGACTCCTGTATTCCTTTTCTGAGCAAGGACAGCAATGCTTTGGAAGCAGTTCAGAGGAGGTTTACTGTCCTAATAATTTTAAAAAAAAACACAAAGTGCAGGAGTAACTCAGCGGGTCAGGCAGCATTACTGGGGGACATGGTTGGGTGGTGTTTCAGGTCGGGACCATTTTACAGACTGAGTGTAGTATGGGGGAATATAGCTGGGGAAAAAAAGTGTGGTGGGTCAAAGATGGGCAAGTGATTGCCGCCCCATACGTTTGACCATCATATTGGAGTTATGAATGGAGTGACCTTACAGTATCGACTGAGGTTGCACTTGGGCAGTTTGTCCTCATTGTCTCCAACCTGCCAAAGGACCCAGAGATGGTGGGTGAGTGGAAAGTGCTACCAGGGTTGGTGGTGGAGGCAGATACACTCATGGTGTTTAAAATGCTTTTGGATGGACACCTCCAATGGAGGGATATGGCTCACATGCAGGCAGTGGAGATGCGTTTAACTTGGTATCATGTTGGGCATGGGCATGGTGGGCCGAAGGGTCTATTCCTGTGTTGTACAGATCTATGTTGCTTTAGACTTTAGCAATACAGGCCCCTCGGCCCAACTAGTCTGCACTGATCAACGATCACCCCGTACACTAGCACTAACCTACACACTAGCGACAATTTACAGAAGCCAATTAACCTGCAAACCTTTATGTCTTTGGAGTGTGGGAGGAAACTGGAGCACCCGGGAGACAAAAACCCCCCCCGCTGTCACCGGGAGAACGTACAAAACTCTGAATGGACAGCACCCGCAGTCAGGATCGAACCCAGCTCCCTGGCGCTGGAAGGCAGCAACTCTACTTCTGTGCCACTGTGCTGCCCCAAATTCTATTGTGACATTGTTTTGCACAGAATATAAAAAAATCGTCCTCTCTTTGTAGTGATAGCGTGTTGCATGAAAGAAATCTGTCTCTGGTTGAATGTTTTAATTGACTGTGGGATCAGCTTCACACTAATGATGCCCGCTGGGAATGGTGGTTGTGGGGATATCCGGATCGCTGACGTGAAAGGGCAGTGGTCGTACCGTGCATAATCCAAGCACAATTAAATCATAACATGTCCCCAGCCAAACACTGGAGCTCCTTGGTGACTGATGACTTCTTCATGAAAGAAATTATTTATTGTGCATTGCAATATTTTAATCCACACTGATTCATGCACCCTTGGTATTTCTGGAGCAAGATAAGAAGCATTGATTCATGAAGTCATGACATCAGACTGTGTGGAGCAGGATAGAATGTTCCATGCGACATTATGCAGGCAGCTGTATAATGAGGGTGATGGAATCTGCACGTGTCTGTTTTCTCTCCGTTCTATCTTCTGAAGACATCATGTCCTTGCCAAGATCATGAATGATAGATCAAAGCAAGGCAAGTTGGCCCATTGTTCAACTGCCAGTGTTATTAGAGCTGCCTCCTTCTGAACTCAAATGCTGCCATTCTCTTCCTGAAGAAAGGTCTTGACCCGAAACGTCGCCTATTATTTTTCTCCAGAGATGCTGTCTGACCCGCTGAGTTACTCCAGCTTTTTGCATCTATCTTTGGTGTAAACCAGCATCTGCAGTTCCTGAATTTGCAGTCTGAAGAAGGGTCTTGACCTGAAACGTCACCCGTTTCTTCTCTCCTTAGATGCTGCCTGTCCCGCTGAGTTACTCCAGCATTTTATCTACTTTCGATTTATACCAGCATCTGCAGGTTCTTTCCTACACATTTGCAGTTCCTTCCTACACACACCGCAGTAACCTTGTGTGTTGTCCCACATGCTCCAGTTTTCTCCCACATCCCATAGACGTGTGTTGGTTGGCTGATTTGCTGCTGTATAAGTTGCCTCGAGGGGCGGGGTAGAATCGGGGAATGGAGATGAGGAGGAGGTTCTTTAGCCAGCGGGTGAATTCATTGTCCATTCATGCTGTGCTCGTGTCACAGGAGAAGAATAGGCTACTTGGCCCATCGAGTCTACTCCGCCATTCAATCAAGTCTGATCAAGCTTTCCCTCTCAACCCCTTTCCACGGCCTTCTATCTGTAACATTTGACAGGTTATTGATTAGTAAGGGTCTCAATCTCTACTTTAAAAACGCCCAATGACTTGGCATCCACAGCTGTCTGTGGCAATGAATTCCACAGATTCACCACCCTCTGATTAAAAAAAATCCTTCTCATCTCTTTTCTAGACGTACGTCCTTTAATTCCGAGGCCATGCCGACTGGTCCGCGACTCTCCCAATAGTGGGTACATCCGCTCCACGTCCACTCTGTACAGGCCTTTCTTGATTCTGTAAAGGCCAAGTCAATGAGTATTTTTAAAGTGGAGATTGATAGATTCTTGATTAGTACGGGTGTCGAAGGTTACGGAGAGGAGGGAGGAGAATGGGGTTGAGGGGGGAAAATAGATAGACCATGAGCGAATGGTGTGGAAGATCCAATGGACCGAATGGCCTAATCTGCTCCTGTGTTTTATGGTCTTATGGAAGGCGTTGATGGGAATGTGGGAAGAATGGGTTCGAGTGGAAATTAGTTGTGGAAATGGGATTGTTCTGTGCGCTGGCCTGGAGGCGATGGCCTCTTTCAATGTCGGCAGGAGGTTTGGAAAGTGCGTGCTGCCCTTGAGTGGTTCTCCAGAGGTCCATCTCTGGGCTAAGAGGGATATTCCTAAACCTAACCCATGTCAGAAGTAGTCTGAACTTGCTTTATAAATTTGCCAATCTAAGAACTGCAGATGCTGGAAATCTGATATTGAAAACAGAAACTGCTGGTAACACTCAGTCCGACAGCATCTGTGGAAAGAGACTGAGTTAATATTCAGGTTCAAGTCTTAAACCTGAAATGTTAACTCTGTTTTCCTTTCAGCAGGCTTTGCAGCGTCTGTGGTCTGTTTCAACCATTTCCTGTTCTTATTTGTGGTTTTCATTTTCCTCTCGCAATGATTATCTCGAACTGGTCTGACATTGACTGTGAAATATATAAGTCGTGACTATTTTGACAAGGAATTAATCCCAGACCATCTGGTCTGTGTAAAAGTAGTGCTACTTCTCGCTGAGCTCGCTATCTGTGACCTGTGGAAGCTTTATTTCACTTGTCCACAGCTCGTGGTTATGAGTAATGGGCAGTTTGTTCTCCCCCCTCCCGAGACCTGGGTTCGATCCTGACTATGGGTGCTGTCTGTATGGAGTTTGTACGTTCTCCCCGTGATCTGCGTGGGTTTTAGAAACATAGGAATTAGGTGCAGGAGTAGGCCATTCGGCCCTTCGAGCCTGCACCACCATTCAATATGATCATGGCTGATCATCCAACTCGGTATCCTGTACCTGCCTTCTCTCCATACCCTCTGATCCCCTTAGCCACAAGGGCCACATCTAACTCCCTCTTAAATATAGCCAATGAACCGGCCTCAACTACCCTCTGTGGCAGAGAGTTCCAGAGACCCACCACTCTCTGTGTGAAAAAATTCCTTCTCATCTCGGTCCTAAAGGATTTTCCCCTTATCCTTAAGCTGTGACCCCTTGTCCTGGAACTCCCCAACATCGGGAACATCGGGGAATTTTCCCCGGTTTCCTCCCACACCGACGACTTGCCGGTTTGTAGGCCAATTGGCTTGGTAAAATTTGTAAATTGTCCCACCTCTGTGTAGGATAGTGTTAATGAGTGTGGATCGCTGGTCAGCGCGGGTTCGGTGGGTCGAAGGGCCTGTTGTGCGCTGAGTCTCTAAACTAAGTTCAGGTTATTATTGTCACGTGTACAGAGGTACAGTGAAAAGCTTTTTTTTGTTGCGTACCATCCAGTCAATGAAACGGCTATACATGATTACCATCAAGCTGTTCACATGTATGGATACAGATGAAGGCTATATCATTTGGCAGAATGCACTGTTTGTAAATGATTCCCAAGTTGCGCACTATCCAATGATGATTCAACAATACGACATTGTCACATGTACCTAGGTACAGTGAGCATGCAGCCCAGTAAAACCATGTAGCAGACCTCACCCAGGCAGCATACAGGTGTTGTCACATTTTGGCGCCAACATGGAAATATGTGGAAAATAGGAACGGCAGATGCTGGTTCATACAAAAGGACATAAGTGCTGGAGTACTTCAGTGGGTGGGTGGCTTTTTGGGTCGGGGAGGTTCCTGACCTAAAATGTCATCTATCCGTGTTCTCCAGAGATGCTGCCTGACCCGCTGAGTTATTCCAGCACTTTGTGTCCTTGTCTGACCTTGCCCTCCTGGTGGCTGAGTCTAAATCCTGTAACTGATTCCTGGGATGTCAGGACTTTCATATGAGGAAAGACTGGATAGACTCGGCTTGTACTCGCTGGAATTTAGAAGATTGAGGGGGGATCTTATAGAAACTTACAAAATTCTTAAGGAGTTGAACAAGCTAGATGCTGGAAGATTGTTCCTGATGTTGGGGGAGTCCAGAACAAGGGGTCACAGTCTAAGGATAAGGGGGAATTCCTTTAGGACCGAGATGAGGAAAACATTCTTTACACAGAGAGTGGTGAGTTTCTGGAATTCTCTGCCACAGAAGGTAGTTGAGGCCAGTTCATTGGCTATATTTAAGAGGGCGTTAGATGTGGCACTCGTGGCTAAAGGGATCAGGGGGTATGGAAAGAAGGCAGGTACGGGATACTGAGTTGGATGATCAGCCATGATCACATTGAATGGCGGTGCAGGCTCGAAGGGCCGAATGGCCTACTCCTGCACCTATTTTTCTATGTTTCTATGTCTCTAACTCTCTGCATATGGCACTGTGGGAGGACCTTGCCACAAGGACTGTAGTGGTTGCAGGTACACGGCTCATGGATGATCAAATGTTCGCCTTGATAGTTGACCTCTAATTCCCTGATTATTTAAAAATAATTGCCAATGTCCTTCAGTTTAGTGCTGGTGTTGGCTGTGCAATAAAGAGATTCAACACATCAAAGAACTCTGAGCTGCTCCCACATGAAAAACGGATTGAAGGGTCGAGATAAGGAAAAAGACAGATGATTCCTCCTTTTGTGAGGCTAAACTGGAACTGGCAGCCATAATAAAAGGTAGTTAACAATACATCTCATGGGAGATTCAGGAGAACATTCCTTGCCCAGAGTGTGGTTAAAATGTGCAAGATGACTCCGCATGGAATAATTGCATCAAATAGATGCAGCAAATAGATACAATTAAGCAAATAGATACAATCTCTGCAGTAAGTGCGCAAGAGAAAGGATTACCGGACGGATGTTCTGATGAAGGGATGGAGGAACAATATCGCCAGCAGTAAGCACTAGAGCTAAATGAACAATTTAGTTCTGGTACAGTAAGCTTTACTTCCCACGCACAATATTTTCTGCTTGAAAAGCAATTGTGAAAGTATCTGTACAGCCTTTGGGTATTGATGCCCTGAGAGTTGCAAGAACTGGGAACCTCCGTGGGTGGGTGGGTCTAGCCATCCTCTTAAAGGTGACTGACATCACACTTATTGCATCTGGTGAACTTCACTGAAACCCCTTGATCTGTTTAGTTCAGTTCACCAGACAGAAGGTCGGTCGTGTGTGGCTAGCTCTCGGCAGCATGGCTAAGCTTCGGAGCTCCGACATGGAGTGTGTGGGTGGGGAAGGGTGCTGGCAGTGTCTTGAGTATGGCTGTTAAAACTTTTACCTCGATGTAAAATGCTTCAGTAAGGTGTGCTGTTGGACCTTAACCCATTCTGTAACTGTATGCAGTCCCATGGGAGGTCTGCTATCTGGACCAAGCGCAGGCTGGGTGATCATTTCGCTGGATGCCACTGCTCAGTCCGCCTAAACCTACCTGATCTCCCAGTTGCTAAACACTTGTCCTGGGCCTCCTCCATCGTTAGAGTAAGGCCCAGCACAAATTACATAGAAACATAGAAAATAGGTGCAGGAGGAGGCCATTGGGCCCTTCAAACCAGCACCGCCATTCATTGTGATCATGGCTGATCGTCTGCTATCAATAACCCGTGCCTGCCTTCTCCCCATATCCCTAGACTCCACTAGCCCCTAGAGCTCTATCCAACTCTCTCTTAAATCCATCCAGTGATTTGGCCTCCACTGTCCTCTGTGGCAGGGAATTCCATAAATTCACAACTCTCTGGGTAAAAACGTTTTTTTCTCAGCTCAGTCTAAAATGACCTCCCCTTTATTCTAAGACTGTGGCCCCTGGTTCTGGACTCACCCAACATTGGGAACATTTTCCCTGCATCTAGCTTGTCTAGTCCTTTTCTAATTTTATATGTTTCTATAAGAAATTGGAGGAGGAACATCTTATATTTTGCCTGGGGAGTTTGACTATTGACTTCTCTAACTTTAAGTAGTCTTTGCTTTCCCTCTCTCCATCCCTCCCCCTTCCCATTTCTCCGACTAGTCTGACTGTCATTGTTTACATTTTATCTCTGTTTGCTTTGTTGTTACCCTCTCCTAGCTAACAATGATCTCTTCATTTTCCTTGATCACCATCCCCTTTGTCTCGTTTTCACACCTTATACTTCCTTATCTCTGTATATCCCTCTCCCCTGAATCAGTCTGAAGGAGGGTCTCAACCTGAAAAGTCACCCATTCCTTCTATCCGGAGATGCTGCCTGTCCTGCTGAGTTACTCCAGCATTTTGTGTCTATCTGATATCTTGCAGTTTTTATTGATTCTTCAATGTCCGACACATCCCCTCCCAATCTCTAAACTTATACTTTCCAGCCCAGTTAACTGGCTGATGAATAGCGAAGGATAGACTTGCGCCACTCAATTGATGTCTCGAAGCACTTCACTCGAAAATGTGGGACCTTTTGTGAACTCCAGTTGCTAATGCAATGTCAAGACAATCCAGCAGGCAATCTTGCACAGTGAGAGAAGTGACTCATTTATCATCTCCCACGCTTCCCTGATGTTTGAAGTCAGTAGTTTGAGGAGATTTGGCATGCCGACAAATATTTTCTCAAACTTCTACAGGTGCACCGCAAAGGCATATTGAATGGTTGGTGACATCATGGTCTGGTTCTATGGAACGAAGGAAATGGGCAACGTTTCGGGTCGAGACCCTTCCTTCACTCCATAGATGCTGCCTCACCCGCTGCGTTTCTCCAGCATTTTTTGTCTACCTTCGATTTTCCAGCATCTGGAGTTCCCTCTTGAGCAACTCGTGGTCTGGTTCAGTAACTTGGATCCCCATGACTGTTGGGGGCTGCAGAAAGCAGTGGACAAGGCCCAGTCCATCATGGTTATTGACCTCCTCGCCATCAGAGAGATCTACAGGGATGCGCTGCCTCAGGTACGCAGCTAATATCATGAACACACACCACCCTGGCCACGCTCGCATCTCACTGCTACCATTAGGAAGAATGTACAGGAGCCTGAGAACCATGACCTCCAGCTTCAAGGATAGGTTTTTCCCATCGACTATCTGGTTCTTGAATTGCACCAAACAATCCTTCCCGAAACCCAATCTCAGCAACAAGTACAGGTTGTGCTAGTACTTTGGTTTGTGCTATTTATGGTCTGATTACTTAGACTTTACTTTAGACATGAGAGACACAGCGTGGAAACAGGCCCTTCGGCCCACCAAGTCCATGCTGACCCGCAATCACCCTTGTGCACAAGCACTAATCCTACACGCCAGGGACAATTTACAGAAGCTAATTAACCTAAAAACCTGCACACCTTTGGAGCATGTGAGGAAGGTCACGGGGAGAACGTATAAACTCTGTGCAGACAATACCCGTACCCTGGTTCAAACCTGGGTCTCTGGTGCTGTGAGGCACCAACTCTACCGTTGCACCACCATACTAATTATAAGCATTACCAACAATTTACTATTGGTTATTCCGTAGTTGTTCTGGCGTTGTGTTAATGTGCCTTTAGAAGAGAACAAATATGAATTGCCGCTGTTTGGTTCCTGGTGCATGTGACACTATCATGTCTCCGTGCCCTGTGTGACTTTTACACTCTCGCCTGAGATCGACTGGATGGTTGCAGCCAGACCCAGAGATTTTTCTGTCAGGGAATTGCTTTCTGGATTCTTTAATTGAGTGATTAAAAATATCCCAATGGTGACTATTTAAAATCCCTGTAAAGGGATTGCGAAATGAATGGATTGAGGTTGTCCTGGGAGACTGGGTGAAAGGGCCCGCATTGTTGAAAGGTGTTGGATGCAGGAAGCCGCCTTTGTGGCAAACCTTGCCCAAGTGCTGTGAATATTCGGAATGCCTTGTCAAAACACGAGCGCAGATCCTTTTGTTCAGGACAGGTGCAGCATGCTTGTCAGTTTGAGCGGTTTACGCTGTGTGGCGGGTCTGCCAGTGCACTTGACTGCAGAATGCTGTTGGGGGAGGGGTGGTGGGTGGTGGATGTTAGGGGGCAACCCGATGGAGGGAGTGGACTGCCTGTGTCCAGCTGGTGTGAGAGCAGAGGTCGGGGGGCGAAGGTCCAGTTGGTCCTTGAGACGATACAATCTGGATGCGTGATTATCGCCTCACAGGGAGCACAGTTCAAGTGGTTTGGAGGCTTCGTGTTATTAAGAACAGTATCAAGACCTATGTCTTCCTCCTTTTTCCTTTCTTCCTCCCCCCCCCCCCCGCCCCCCCATCAGTCTGAAGAATGGTTTCGGCCCGAAATGTTGCCTATTTCCTTCGGTCCATAAATGCTGCTGCACCCGCTGAGTTTCTCCAGCATTTTGTGTACCCTCAATTTTCCAGCATCTGCAGTTCCTTCTTTAACATCAAGACCTATGTGTTGGGGGGGGGGGGGGGGGGAAGTGTAGAGAGGTGTATCTGGAGGGAGACTCTGGTATGTAAGTGCGAGACGGGGCCTGCAGGCTTCAGTGCTGGTTTGCTTCAGACACTAGGCCGGTAGAGTTGCTGCTTCACAGCACCAGAGACCTTGGTTAGATTCTGAGCACAGGTGTCGTCTGTGCGGAGTTTGCACGTTCTCTCTGTGACCGCGTGGGTTTTCTCCGGGTGCTCCGGTTTCCTCCCACACTCCAAAGACATGCAGGCTTGAAGGTTAATTAGCTTTGGTAAAATTGTAAAATGTCCCCAGTGGGTAGGATAGTGTTAGTGCATGGGGCGATCGCTGATCGGCGTGGACTGGATGGGCTGAAGGGCCTGTTTTCACGCTGTGTCTCTAAAGTCCAAACCAGTAATTTTTCCACTGTTGCCAAGGACCTGTTCGTTCCTATTCTTTGTTTCTCATCTGCCGATTCTCTACACATGTCAGTACACTAATTCCAATCCCAGGTGCTTCAATTTATCACATTCATTTCTTGTGCGTGACCTTGTCAAAAGCCTTCAGTTCAAATACACAGTATCCATTGGTGCTCTCCCAACAATCCTAGTGGTCGCTAATTGGTGCTCTCCCAACAATCCTAGTGGTCGCTAATTTGTTTGAAAGACACAGCATGGAGAGGGGCCCTTCGGTCCATAGAGTCCATGCCAACCACTGATCACACATTAATTCTAGTTCGATATAACCCCACCTTCTCATCCAATCCCTACACACTAGGCAATTTACAGATACCAATTGGTGCACAAACCCACTTGTTTTTGGGAACCAGAGCTCCTGAAGGAAACCAACATGATCAGAGGGATGTGCAAACTCTTCAGCCAGCACCCGTGGTCAGGATCGGGCCTGGTTCTCTGGCACTGAGGCAGTGGCTCGACCAGCTGCACGCCTTCATCACTAAGCCCGATTTCCCAACGGTTCAGTTCACTCTCATTCTAATTCCACCGGGTTGTTACTAATCTGGTTGGATGTGGATGTTAAGATCACTAATGTCTACAATGGTGCGCTAATTTCCCACTCTATCCATCGTGCCCTGCCCACTTGGTATTTCTGAATGTAGAAATGCTCAACACAGAAGATGCCTTTTTTCAGCCTAATGGCTCCTTGGAGGACCGTCCCGATGTTCTCACTTTCCCCATTTGCAATGAGGAAGATTTGACGGCTCTCGTCAACAATGTTCGGTGCAAATGGCAGAACTCTGAGCGGGTTTGAGCAGTAGTCTGTCGGTGAAGTTGCCTGTGTGCATGATTGGACAGGAGCAATGCGTTTTCTTGTCCCTTGTCCTGTATGTATGTACATACACGCTCATTGGAGCATGCGAGATTGTAAGAGGGTTTGACAGGGGAGATGCTTCTTTAACGGCACTCACTTGCTCCATATCAAAGATGTAGCTGTGGGAACCAGCTAGGATTCGAGCTCTGCCCATTTCATTGAACCCCCCCCCCCCCAACCTCCATCGCTTTTTCCGGTACGCCAAAGACTGTATTAGTGCTGCTCCATGCACTCGTACAGAGCCCAATTGTTTCATCATCTTCACTGCAAAGTTGCGCCTGGTGCATCTCCAACTTTTTCATTTGCCCTTTCTCAAATTCCTGTCCTCCATTTTCCAGGATAAGTTAGCAACCAATATATTCATTGCAAATTCACAGAATCCCACAGTTACCTTAACCACATCTTGTTTGTCACTTCAGTCTCTCTGTCCCAGTGCCATCTATTCTGGCAACACTGCCTTCCCCACCAATGTTGTCAGTGTGTCTTCCCCTTCCTCATCGCATGTTCCCACCCTCCAGCAGAGTTGGCAACTGTGTCCCATTTTTCGCACACACATGTTCTCGGCCTCTCTGCACCCACGACGAGGGTGAGCTCCCCTGTTCTCTCCTTTCACCCCACCACTCTGCATGTTTATTGGATCACCCTCTCCGATTTCCGACTCCTTCATCTCTTTGCCACCACCTCCATCCTAAAAAGACCGTTCTCTCCAGGATGCCCTGCTTTACTCTTCCAACCCCCATCAACCATTTAAAGCCCTGTCCCGCGGTGCGAGTTCGTTCAAGAGCTCTCTCGAGTTTAAAAAAAAAAATCAAACTCGTGGTACGCACGGAGAATGAACGTAGCGGGTACGTCTGAGCTCGGGGACGTCTCTTACCGGCTCGTACCGCTAAAAGCAGGTACTCGGGAAGACTCGCTAACGGCAGGTAAGCACGGGAAGACTCGTGAAGATTTTTTAACGCATTGAAAAATGTCCACGAGAGCCCCGAGTACTGATGAGTGACCATTACTGTAAATCTCCGAGTTCGAATCAGGGCAAACTCGGGATAACTCTTGGAATGAACTCGCAATGTGGGACAGGGCTATTAGTCATACAGCGTGTAAACATGCCCTTTGGACCAACTTGCCCACAACGACCAGCATGTCCCAGCTACACTAGTCCCACCTACCTGCATTTGGCCCATATATCCCTCTAAACCTGTCCTATCCATGTTCCTGTCTAAATGTTTTTTAAAAGTTGCGATAATACCTGCCTCAACTAACTCTTCCGGCAGCTCGTTCCATGCACCCACCAAAACGTTATCCCTCTGGCTCCTATTAAATCTTCCCCCTCCCCCCTCGTCTTAAACTGATGTCCTCTGGTTCTTGATTCCCCTGCTCTGGGTTAGAGACTGAGTCTTGAGGAGAACAAGTGGAATAGATCAGGTAACCACTGAAGATGTGGCACCTGCCCTCTTGCCCCTTCCTTCCCATCCCACCCCATCCTGGGACACAAACATTTTGTCCAGATAAAGAATCGTTTACTTTATCCAACATATCTACGGTGCCCATGAAACCAAATTGTATGGCCACTTTGGAAGGTCTTTCTCTCCAGAGCTTTCATGTTGCCTCTCACCTCAAACCTCGAACCTTTATCCTTCCTCACTATTCCCACACGACCTCTCTTTAGCTTTCTGCACTATTTCCTCAAAGCTCCGCAGAAGCTGAAGGAACAGCACCGGCTCGGCTCGTGCAGACTTCCAATTAAAACATTGCTCAACAGTGTTAAACCATGTGCCATACCCATCCTGTATCTCACACTTCCAGCACCTCCTGTTAATTTCACACTTCCTTCATCTCTGCCTAGTTGCACCTTTTCCAGACATGCCTTGTATTGATCATGAAACGTTACCAACCCCTCTCAATCGGACTCCAGTCCCTCCTGCCTTCCACTCTCACAGGCTTTCTCATCTTCTCTCTGCCCTTCGCACCTTTTCTGTGCCACTCAAAACTTTAATTTACTTCTGACTGTTTGCAACCATGAAAGGATTATCGACCTGATGCGTTGACATTTCTGCCTCCATGGACGCTGCCTGACCTTTTGATCCTTTCTGGCATTTTTTATATTTCCAGCATCTTTGATGTTTTGTTCTTGTAGAGGCTGGATGCTGTTTCTCCTGGTGAATCTAGAACAGTCACAGTGTCTGGATGAGGTCAATCATTGAAATTAAGAATATCTTCAAAGTTGAAAATTGTTAAATGCAGTACTCTAGGCAATTGTGACTGCTGAGTCGTTAAGTATATTCAAGACTGAAACGGCTATACAGATGATAGAGGGATTGGGCAGGAAAGTTGATTCCAATGGCAGAGTCCATAGGCCTATACCAATTTGTTGTGTTCTTATTGCTTTGTGCCCTGCCCTATCTTTCTCCATGCCCTGACCTACTGCAGGTCAGCTGTGTGAAGATGTTTCCCGACCCAAAACATTACCTATCCCTGTTCTCCAGGGGTGCTGCCTGACCCACTGAGTTACTCCAGCGCTTTGTCTCATTCCACTGCAGGTCCCCTTGTGTTGCTGTCTAGGGAACGTCGCTGCCTTTGTCCTCCTGTTTCATTCTAAACACGTAAAAAGTTGCAAGTGATACATTTATCTCTGAGTTATTTCGAAGTAGCTTGCTGGCAAAGCCCAGTCACCAGTGCAGAATGTTAAATATGCCAGGCCTGGGCCTCCTTGTGACATTAGATCAGCTTTGATAACTAGCAGGCATGTGCGACTTCTTATGGGGTCACAGTTCAGATCATTGTGCCATTGAATGTGACAATAGAAGACTTCTCAATTTTCATCTTCTTTGATATACGCACTATTTCCTTTTTCCTCTCCTATTTATCTTTCCTTTCATTCTCCTCTCCCATTTTCTTTATCTCTTCTCTCCTCGCCTATGCTCCTTCCCTATTTTCTCATTCTCTCTCTTCTATTTTCTTTCTCTTTCGCTGCTCTTTTTCTCTCCTTTCCTCCTATCGTTCTCTCCCCATCTCTTTCTCTCCTGTTTTCTGTCTGCTGGCTGAAGCGACTGCTGAATGTGAGCTTGTGAAGAATGGGATGATGCATTCCAAAGCAATGTGGTGCCTGGTAGTGCTGATACGGTCTGGGAAATATCCTGGCGCGGTCTTCGCTGTTCTGTTGTGTGCAGAGGAAAGTTGGAGAATAGGGCTTGCTTTTATATTCCACTGTATGTGTTGTGGCAAACCGCATGGTCCAGCACGCAGTGAGGAGACAAATGGCCAGCTAGCCCATTCTTCATGGAGTATGCCCTGAAAGCAGTAAAAAGCTGCAGCACACGAAACACTGCTGGAGAATGTTTCACACACTTGAAACATCAGGTCAGTTGGAGAGCATCAGTGTCCAATTTCTCTTTCAGGACCAGGAACTCACATTTATTTATGTTCCCATCTTACTACAGTGAAGTGGCAGATTAGTTGGTGTTAATATCCTCTGCAAGATATTGGTGAGGCCACATTTAGAATATTGTGTTCAGTTTTTGTCTCCCTGTTATAGGAAAGATGCTGGAAAGGTTGCAGAGAAGATTTACAAGGATAGACACAAAATGCTGGAGTAACTCAGCGGGACAGGCAGCATCTCTGGAGAGAAGGAATAGGTGATGTTTCGGGTCGAGACCCTCCTTCTGAAGAAGGATCTCGACCCAAAATGTCGCCCATTCCTTCTCCTGAGATGCTGCCTGTCCTGCTGAATTACTCCAGCTTTTTGTGTCTCTTTGGTTTAAACCAGCATCTGCAGTTCCTTCCTACAGATTTACAAGGATGTTGCCACGACTCTAGGTGGGTGAGGACCTGGGCTGCAGAGAGAGGTTGGCCAAGCTAGGATTCTATTCCTTGGAGCACAGGAGGATGAGGGATGATCTTACAAAGGTGAATAAGATCATGGGTGGAATAGATTGGGTAAAAAACTCAGCGCATTTACTCGGAGTAGGGGCATCAAGAACCAGAGGACATGGTTTTAAGGTGAGAGGGGAAAGGTTTAATAGTAACCTGAGGGACATCTATTTTACACAAAGGATGGTTAGTTTGTGGCAGTTAGTAGTTGAGGTGAATCCTATCACAATGTTTATAAATCATTTGGACAGGAACATGTATAGGAAAGGTTTAGAGGGATATGGGCCAAACGCAGGCAGGCTAAGTAGTGTAGATGGGGCATCATTGTTGGTGTGGGCAAGTTGGACTGAAGGGCCTGTTTCCACGCTTTATGACTCTAAGACTGACTCCTGGCATCTTTGTACTAGGGTTGCCAACTGTCCCGTATTAGCCGGGACATCCTGTATATTGGGCTAAATTGGTTTGTCCCACACGGGACCGCCCTTGTCCCGTATTTGACTACTACTCGAGTTGAGGGGACTGTGGGGTCTGAGCCCCGCGTCCGGCCCTGCCTCACCGATCCCGACGTAGTGCAGCCCATGGAGTGCAGCAGCACCAGCAGAGCCTCGTCTGTGGCCCCGTTGGTCGGCAGCCCGGCCAACTGTCCGACCTTCGGACCTTCGCTCACCGCTGACACCGCCACCGCTCCTTCTCATGTCGCGTGCAAAGTCCAGTGCCGGGGCCTTCTGGCTGGGCTTTGTGTGCAGTCCAGCACCCGGGCCAACTCATCATTCTCCCAGCCACGGCCGGGTCGGTCAGCGAACTGTGTCGAGAATTTGTCCCTTATTTGGAAGTGAGGCAGTTGGCAACCCAAATTTATACCCAAGAGCTCAGTAGGTGGTAGTGTTACAGTGTGCAGCCAGCAGCGAAAAGCCCAAAGACGTACAGGTATGCAGGTTAATTGGCTTGGTGTATGTGTAAATTGCCCTTGGTGTGTATAGGATAGTATTAGTGTGCGGGGATCACTAGGGGTCGGTATGGACTCGGTGGGCCAAAGGGCCTGATTCCGCGCTGTATCTCTAAACTAAAAAGCCCAAAGTATTTCATCCCGAGTGTCTCAGTTATTAGGATCTTGGGGGGTCTCAACCCTTCAACATCTGTGCCCAAAATCTGGTGCGGCCCAGGCAACAGTAGCATGCATACAGTGAGTTAATAGTAGTCATTGACTGCCAATACACTCTTTGGAGTCAGAATCCTGTGGTACGCAAGTGCTGTTTCTCTGGCGTCCAGCTTGTCCATTGATGTCACCCAAAATGTATTACTGGTGAGATTTTTTAGTTTAATTAGTGAGCAGTAAAGCATGATCTGTGGCAGGTATCAGTAGGGTGAGGCTGCACAGACCCTGAGGCAAGGTTTGTGAGGGTGACCGCATCTTCCCCTAGAAGAGCAGCGTAGAACTAGTGTTTGTTTGATACACGAGGGTTAAGTGTGAATAGGTTAGTTTATTATTGTCGCGAGTACTAAGGTACAGAAAATAATAAAAGACTATACATGAAAATACAAACAAGCAGTGTACAGTGATAAAGAGAAAGGGGACAACATTTAGTGCTAGATAAGTCCGATCAACGATAGTTCAAAGGTCTCCATTGAGGCAGATGGGATGTCAGGATCACAGTCCAGCTGATGAGGACCATTCTGTTGCCTAAACGGCTGGAAGAAACTGTCTCTGTATCCGGAGGTGCACGTTTTCACACTTCTGTACCTCTTGCTTGATAGGAGAGGGGGGAAAGAGGGAGTGACCGGGGTGAGATGTTGCTGGCCTTGCCGAAGAAGTGTGAAGTGTAGGAGGTTGTCAATGGAAGGGAGGCCGGGTCGATGGAAGGGGGGCTGTTTTGAGTGATGCTTTGGGCTATGTGCACATCTCTCTGATTTCTTGCCGTTTTGGTTGGAGCTGTTCCCAAACTGGGCTGTGATGCATCCCAATAAAATGCTTTCTACAACGCATCTATAGAAGTTGGTGAGGGTAGTTCGAGGCGTGCCTCTCCTCCTCCTTCTCCAGGTCTGTCCTTGCCTTCTCCATCGTGGTCTGGTTTGGCGCAGCCAACAAGCACGACATCGGGAGGCTGCAGCGACTCATCTGATCAGCTGAGAAGGTTATTGGCTGCAACCTTCCCTCCATTGATGAACTGTACACTGTAAACTTTTATTATTAATGTTTTATGTGTCATTCCTAACTGTCACTGTATGTTGTTGTCACTTGCGGAGCACCAAGGCAAATTCCTTGTATGTGAATACTTGGCCAATAAAGTTCATTCGAACGTCCTAAGCCTTCTAAGGAAGTCGAGGCTTTGGTGTGCTTTCTTGGTCATATCTCTGGCAGAATGGGGAAGCTTCTACTGCAGGCGAATCTAGCTCCGTTCTGAGTGCATGGCTGGACATCCTAGAGTGAAGGTGTTCATTGAGAGCACTATTGCCTTGGCACATCCATGGCAACTTCTCACCGTGAGTGATCTCTGCACAAGCTTCTTCCACAGGGTCCTCCACACCCAGAGGTATCTCTACTCTCCCCGACAGTTGCAGTGTGCAGTCATTACTTGCCAACACTCCTGGCCGTTGATCGAGGGCTGTTTTTTTTTTTTTATTGTGCTGTATCCTTCTCGGGACTACTTTCTGAGTCAATAACTCTGAGGGAAGGTGTGACCATCCATGGGAAAAATCGCGCCCCCAAAGCCCACTGTTCCTGAAGAACAACAGTATGATGCAGGCTGGGCTCACACTTACATTGATGTCAGTTTGCAAACATTGTATGTTGTGGAAATTCTTTTTAAAAGGCTTTTTGATGGTAAATCGTTTATTCTCAAAAATGGTGCAGGTAAAGTCTTGGTTTATTCAAGTTCAAAGGAAGATGTATCACAGATTGAAAAGTACTAGAAAGATGAGTTCTGAATAGTTTAGAGATGCAGCATGGAAACGGGCCCTTAGATAAGTCAATGTTCATACAGCTGGGGTGCAAACTGTCCAAGCAAAATATGAGGTGCTGCTCCTCCAATTTACGGTGGGCCTCACTCTGGACATGGAGGAGGCCCTGGACAGAATGGTCAGATTCGGAATGGGAGGGGGAGTTGAAGTGCTGAGCCACCGGGAGATCAGGTTGGTTATTGTGAACCGAGCGGAGGTGTTCGGCGAAGCGATTTTGATGTTCTGTTTGATCTTCCATTTGTCCATGCCAGGTTGATTGCATTTGTCGAAACAGGGTGGACCACGTGAAGGTTGCAATCTCCCAGCCCATTCAATATGATCGTAGCTGATCATCCAAAATGAGTACCTCGTTGCTGCTTTCTCCCCATATCCCTAAGAGCTCTATCTAACTCTATCTAACTCTCTCTTTTGAATACATCCAGTGAATTGGCCTCCACTGCCTTCTGTGGCAGAGTATAATAATAAAAATAATAAACTTTATTGTCATTGTAATTACATACAACGACATTTCAGGCACACTGCCCGAGCAGAGCTCCAACGTATCAGATAAACAATAACGGAAAGAAAAACATCGTCAGAATGTACAATATTTCACAGTATAGTGTTATATTGGCTCTGGGGGTGTGTGTTCAGTGCGGAGTTCAGAGTGGTGATGGCCTTGGGTAGAAACTGTTTGTTCATCTTGTGGTGTGTGATCTGATGGACCTGTAATGCTTTCCTGAGGGTAGAAGGGCAAACAAGTGACGTGCGGGATGAGATGAAGCAACGGTAGAATGACACTAGAAGCTGTTGTGGCAAGTTGGCTTTCCTGAGTGATCTTAGGAAGTAAAGTTGTTGCTGTGCCTTCTTTACCAGTGAGTTTGTGTGAGTTGACCACCTGAGATCTGCTGAAATGTGGGTGCCCAGGAACCTGAAACTGGAGATCTGTCCACTGTTTCTCTGTTTAAGTGCAGTGTGGGATGATCACCCTGCTTCTTCCTGAAGTCAGTGATGAGCTCTTTTGTATTCTTGGTATTGAGTGCGAAGTTGTTCCACAGATTCACAACTCTCTGGTTGGAAAATGTTTTTCCTCATCTCAGTCCAAATTGGCCTAATGTGGAATAGAGCTCTCCACATCCCACTCACCTCACCCCAGCATCTGGTAGCTCAAGTATGGTTGGCTTCAATGTCTTTTGGGTTGGTCTTGGTACATTTCTTTAGAGCTTTGCACTTTCATTTCAATGATAGCTGCTATCTTGGTGGCCTGTCAAATCCTGCAGAAACATAAGCAGGGGTCATTGATGCTAGAATGTGGCTGATATCTCTGGGACTGCATTCTGGTAGGAGTCCGTTGCTGGCCAAGTCGGAGAAAGTATGTGTTAATTCCTCACATTCGCACAAGGAAACGTCTTGAGAGGCATTTACAGTAGTTGTATTCATCAGTGGCGCCTACAGTCACCTGGGGCAAAATTGTCAGTGACAGTAAAAGCAGAGCAGTTTCTATTAGTTAATCAATGCAAAAAGCTGGGGTAACTCTGCTAGTCAGGCAACATCTCTGGAGAAAAGGAATAGGTGGCATTTCAGGATGGGACCTTTCTCTGCCTCCACCCTTCACTGCCTTGATCCAAAACATCATCTCCAGAGATGCTGCCTGACCCGCTGAGTTACACCAGTTTTTTGTCTACCAGCTTTTTGTATCTGTCTTTGGTGTAATCTGACATCTGCAGTTCCTCCTTGCACAGTTTCTGTTAGTTGTTGGGATTAATAAAAAATGTTTAGTTGGAGACTAATCCAGTCAGCTGCGTGAATCTGAGGTGTTGACCGATGCCATGGAAAGAGAATGGAGCGATTGTGTTGGTTACAATGAGGTGTGGCCCAGAAAGAGTCCTGGTGCTCTTCACGTTATGGATGTGGAAAGTTTGGCAAATTCCGAGGCAAAAATACAAACACCAAGATAATACACCACTTCCTTGCTCATTTCCGACAAGTTTAGCTGGCAGCGGTCTAAAGCCTTTATTTGCCTGAGTGGAGATATGTTAAGCAGACACAAAGTGCTGGAGTAACTCAGCGGGTCGGGCAGTTTCTCTGGAGAGAAGGAATAGGTGACTTTTTGGATTAAGGCACATGTTATTGGCCACTTTGTCCAATTGCTCCAGGCTCACGGGCCACTGTTATGGTTTAAGTCTTCCATCAATATTGGGATGGGACTACATAATACCCCGTCCAGGAGCTGGGGCATCGTTTGTGCATTGCCTAAGTTGTATTGCTATTCACAGTGATTCAGGGATTATTGTTTTTAATGTATAATCCAGAGATCTACATTAATCATCTGAGTACATTCATTTCATTTCTACTGCAAGGCTTAATTATTTAATTGAGGATTTGACTAAACTTGTAGCATTACAGATGATGACTGTGGAAAATCCGATTGGATTCACTAATGCCTTTCTGGAAGTAGAAGCTGTTTTCCTTTCTCCCCTGACCTATATGAAACTCCAGACACAAAACAAGTTGTTAGAATCCTTTTCAAAAAAAACATCTCAAAGTTCTGAGTAACTCAGCAGGCCAGGCAGCGTCTCTGGAGGACATGAATGGGTGATGTTTTGGGTTGAGACCATTCATAGAAACATAGAAACATAGAAAATAGGTGCAGGAGGAGGCCATTCGGCCCTTCGAGCCAGCACCGCCATTCAATATGATCATGGCTGATCGTCTGCTATCAATAACCCGTGCCTGCCTTCTCCCCATATCCCTTGACTCCACTAGCCCCTAGAGCTCTATCCAACTCTCTCTTAAATCCACTCAGTTATTTGGCCTCCACTGCCCTCTGTGGCAGGGAATTCCATAAATTCACAACTCTCTGGGTAAAAAAGTTTTTTTCTCAGCTCAGTCTTAAATTACCTCCCCTTTATTCTAAGACTGTGGCCCCTGGTTCTGGACTCGCCCAACATTGGGAACTTTCCCCAGATATGAAATGTCGCCTATCCATGTCATTCTGAGATGCTGCCTGACACACTGAGTTTAGACTTAATTTTCAAGTTACAGAGTGGGAATGGGCCCTTCAACCCACTGAGCACATTAAGGACACATTTAAATCATTTTGCCAAAACCAATTAACCGACAAACCTGTGCGTCTTTTTAGTGTGAGAGACAATGGCTGATCGATGGTTGGAGTGGACTCTATGGGCCGAAGGGCCTGTTTTCATGCTGTATCTTTCATTCAAATGTATTGGAATTTATTGGGTTGGTGACCACCAGAATTGATGGGAGAGAACCAATGGATATCGTATATTTGAACTCAAGTCCCACATCAGAAAATAAATGAAAGCACTGGGGATTGGAATTGCTGCGCCCACAAGCATAGAGAGTTGGCAGATGAGGAAGAATAGGACTCAATAAGTCCATGGCAGCAAGCGAGCAATTGCTGGTTTAGACTTCAGACTTTAGAGACAAAGCGTTGAAACAGGCCCTTGGGTCCATCATGTTCGTGTCGACCAGCGAGCATCCCGTACACTCACATTCTCCTGTACATTCAGGACCAAATACATGTTTACCCATCAATTAACCTGCAGACCTGCACGCCTTTGGAGTGTGGGAGGAAACTAGAGCACCCGGAGAATTCCCACGCGGTCACAGGGAGAACAAACAAACTCTGTACAGGCAGCACCTGTAGTCGGGATGGAAGCCAGGTTTGCAGGTTGCCGTGGTACTGTCAGATGTGATCATGTGCAACGGATGCAGGCTCTTCAACGCTGACCATCGAGTGCCATTAAAACTAATGAAAGATTCATCCCTTTTTATCTCTGTATGTTTCCAGCAACTGTCCCCAGACTCCACCACCCACTCTCATTCCAGGGGCAATTTGCAGATAGCGTTGGTGTTGCGGGTGCTCACCGGTCGGTGCGGACTGGGTCAGCCCGTTTACGCTCTACATCTCCAAATTTAAGAGCAGAGGTTAACGTGGGAGATGTACCTGGGATAGTTAAGGCTGCCTTTTGCACTGGCTGGTGAGTTTGCTAACTTTGGCCCATGAGGAAGGTATCAGTCTGATCACACACATGCGCGCGCTGCACACACTGTGGCCTTGAGCAGCTGGACAAATAAGCAATGAGGGCAGGTGGATGAATGACCAGGCGAGCGTCTCTGAAAGTGTGTGCTGGGTGGGCAGACAGTCTGTGCGGTGGGGAGGGGGTTGGGTGGGAGGAGGTGTGGTTTGTTGGTTTATTGACGGCAGGGGAGCAGATGGGGTGTGCAGCTCCCGTGCATCTGACTTTGATTGAAGACCTGCGATGGTGAGAATCCGTCTGCTTCTGGGTTCAGTTCCGGCTTATTGTTTCATTGTGAACCTCGCATCAAACAAGCACTCTGCAAAAAGTGAGAGTCTGAAGAACCTCTACCTCATTTGGAGCTGAAGGGGGAGGGGAGGGGGGGGGGGGGGGTACCGTGGAGATTTAAAAAAAACATGAGGGGAGCAGGTGGGGTGAATGCACAGTGTTTTAGCCAGGGTAGGGGGATCGAGAACCAGAGTACATGCTTGAGTTGAGAAAGGCACAATTTAATACAAACCAGAGGGGCAACCTTATCACACAAGAGGGTGGTGCGTATTTGGAATGAGCTGCCAGAGGAGGTAGTTGAGGCAGGTAATATAACATTTAAAATATATTTAGACAGGTACCTGAATAGGAAAGATTTAGAGGGATATATGGGCCAAATGAAGGCAAATTAAAGTGCTGTAAATGGGGCATCTTGTTTGGCATGGATGAGTTGGGCCGAAGGGCATGTTTCTGTGCTGTACCACTCTGAGCTGCAGAGAGACAAAGTGAATAGCAACCGCCCTTCCACCAGGGCAGGGGAGTATGAAAAGGTGCAAGGGACCAGTGCTTGGTCTATAGTTGCAGAGGTGCCAAGTGTATGCAGCTGTAATGCTGTTGAGCTACATGCTGGCTAGTTGCCCCTGTGAAGGGTGGTGTGGAGGTACAGGAGCCTGAAATCTGTTCCATCCAGGTTCAGGAATAGCTGTTTCCCACAGCCATCAGGCTATTAAACTCGCCAACAAACAGACTCTGAACTGTATTCGGCTTGTACTCGCTGGAATTTAGAAGATTGAGGGGGGATCTTATAGAAACTTACAAAATTCTTAAGGGGTTGGACAAGCTAGATGCTGGAAGATTGTTCCCGATGTTGGAGTCCAGAACAAGGGGTCACAGTCTAAGGATAAGGGGGAATTCCTTTAGGACCGAAATGACGAAAACATTCTTTACACAGAGAGTGGTGAGTCTCTGGAATTCTCTGCCACAGAAGGTAGTTGAGGCCAGTTCATGGCTATATTTAAGAGGGCGTTAGATGTGGCACTTGTGGCTAAAGGGATCAGGGGGTATGGAGAGAAGGCAGGTACGGGATACTGAGTTGGATGATCAGCCATGATCACATTGAACGGCGGTGCAGGCTCGAAGGGCCGAATGGCCTACTCCTGCACCTATTTTCTATGTTTCTATGTAACAGCCTATTGCACTTTGTCTGCTTATTTATATGTATATTGAACTGTTCTGTATTTTTGCTTACAATGTTCTGTTGTGCTGAAGCAAGCAAGAATTTCATTGGCCTATCTGGGACACATGACAAACTCTCTTGACTTGACTTGAGGTGGCCTTGATGGTCCTTGCCAGTGTCAGGCTTGTTCTTTGCCAAGTCTTTTTAATCTCTGATACATCAGTCTTGATGCATGAAAGTTGACTGCAAAGTATTAGTAAACCCATCCTAAGAACACTTCTCATTGAATCACTCTCCTTGCACCCAACTCTCCTTTTGAATGTGAATTAAACTCCATCTGCCATTCCTCGGTTCAATGACCAGTTGATCACGATCTCATTGTAATCGTAGACGGTCTTTGTCCACTATGCCACTGTGCTGACTGATGAAACAAGCCACTGATATCGATGTCCAAATCATTAATGCAAACAATGAATAACAGTGGCCGCAGCACTGATCCCTGTGGCCTACCAGGTCTGTGACCCTAGGCCCATGCTTCAGACCCCTCCATCTGAGAAACCGCCCTTTACCACCACCCTCTGACTCTTACCCTCAAGTCAGCTTTGTGTCATGTTGTGGATTTTGTCCTGGATTTTATGTGATCAAACCTTCCAGACCGGCCTACCGTGAGGCTTTGCTAAATTCTGTTTAAACAATATCTGTTACACTGCCCTTGTCAATCTTGGTCACGCCTTCAAACGTAATCAAATTCGAAAGACAATTTCTCATGCACCAAGCCAATCTGACTATCCATAATCAGTGATAGACACAAAAAGCTGGAGTAACTCAGCGGGTCAGACAGCATCTCTGGAGAAAAGGAGTAGGTGACCTCCTTCAGACCCCTCCGCTCACTCTGCAGCAACCCCGACATTTTTTCTTTAAATGTCCGCCGTGATGTTGAGCTTTTCTTTATTCACCTCCACCTCCGTGACTTTTTCCATGCGAAGGAGTTCTCACCACCCAGTGATGGTCCCGTCTCCACCCGTCCCCCTCCTCTTTGACTCCCCCAGACAGCCTTCCGCCCTCTTTTGACCTCTTCATTTATAACTGCCGGCGTGACATCAATCGTCTCAACTTTTCCACTCCCGATGTCTACTCTAACCTCGCCCACTCTGAACGTACAGCCCTCGGCGCACTCTGCAGTAACCCAGCCATTTTTATTTAAATCTGCAGTTCCTGCCTATCCGTAATTAATCCCAGCCTTTCCAAATGCATGTGGATCCTGTCTCTCAGGATGTCATTGACTACCTTCCCCACTATTGATTGGCCTGTAGTTCCCAGGCTTTTCTTTGCAGCTTTTCTTCAAAAGAGGCACAACATTAGCCACTCCAGTATTCCGGCATCACCCCTGCAGTTGTGGACAATACACATTTCTCACCCCGGGGGGGGGGGGAGGCTCAATTTTTTCCCTAACTAATCATAATGTCCCAGAATATCCATATCCCAACATTTAAGAAGCAGTTAGACAGGTACACGGATAGGACAGGTTTGGAGGGATATGGACCAAATGCTGGCAGGTGGGACTAGTGTAGCTGGGACATGTTGGCCAGTGTGGGCAAGTTGGACTGAAGGGTCTGTTTCCACACTGTATCACTCTGTGACTCTAATAAAATTGATCAGGTCCCAGGGATTCAACTTGTTTTTTGCTTTTCAAGTCTTTAATACTTCTTCTGTCATGTGGATTCTCAGCAAATTTGTCCGGCTGCTTTTAGTTTATTGTTACGTGTACTGAGATAGGGTGAAATGCTTTTGTTGCATGCTAACCTGTCAGCTGAAAGACCATACATGATTACAATCGAGCCATCCACAGTGTACAGATACACGATAAAGGGAATAATGTTTAGTGCACAATAAAATCCAGTAAAGTCCAAGGGTCTACAATGGCCGATGCTCCCTAGAGGAGCAAAGGACTTAAGAAGAAGAAGGGTCACCAGTGAGGTAGATGGGTCAGGACAGCTCTCTGGTTGTTGGTAGGATGGTTCAGTTGCCGGATAGCAGCTGTGAAGAAACTGTCCCTGAATCTGGAGGTGTGCGTTTTCCACACTTCTGTACCTCTTGCCTGATGGGAGAAGGGGGAGTGACCGGGGGTGAGACTCGTCCTTGGTGAAGCTGGCACTTCATCTCCAACTTTGGGCATAAAACCTGACCGTTTGGAAGGTAGAAGTTGCAGTACAGCTGGAATACACATCTGGAGGATTGTTGGAGGAGGTTCAAAGGGATTCGATGCTCCTTATTGTCCACTTCCACAATGATAAAATGAGAGGGGCAGCTTTACATTTTCATCCTCTATGTGTGCTAGTGCACCTCACTAGTAAAACATATTAATAGTGTACAGGGACTGAGCACCCGATAATAGAGTATTTACGAGGCAGGAAAATGATCCACGTGTCCACTTGATTTGTGGATCCGACTGCCCACATGTTCTTTCCCTTGGGTTTGAATGTCCAGGCTAGGGATGAGTAATGGCTTTCCCTATTGCTTTGTATTACTGACACCTGGGGCCACATATCGTGCCAGTAATGCAATATTAACTGTGACCTGGAAGCGGGCTAGGGTCATCGTAAACCATCCTTGCCTCTTGACAGCTCGAGTCGGAAAAACCATTGGCCTCGTGTCCCTTTGGGATTTCCAGCCTGCGTGATATTGCTGGCCAAAGTTACCTTGGGCGAGGGGGGTCGATATATTAAATATTTAACATTCGTTGCGGCGTTGAGTAGGAACATTTTTCTTCTTGTCACATTCATCAGTTCGTTATGTTTGCATTTATTGTTTAAAAGGAACTTGAAGGAGAATGGTTGACTTTGACTCTGTCTCTCCCGTTTCATCAAGGAGTGAGGAGACATATGGCAGCAGGAAGATTGTAGTGGAGGCTGTGTTGGCTGCTTCATCGTCCCATGAGAGTGCATACAGGATCTTTATTCTCAAAGCAGATGGGTTTCTATTGATATTTCACTTGATCGATTTTGTCTGACATTACTGGCACATCAATGTTGTTGAATTATCGATCGTGGATCTTGGTTCAGTTTAGTTTATTGTCACGTGTACCGAGGTACAGTGAAAAGCTTTTTGTTGCGTGCTAACCAGTCAGCAGAAAGACAATAAACGATTACAATCGATCCATTTACAATGTTTGGAGGCATGATAAGGGAATAACGTTTGGTGCCAGGAGGGCAGAGGTTCAATGGTATGGATGTCGGAGCTTGGCAGCTGCAAGTTAGTTTAGTGAGGAGATCCAGGGTGTAGACGGGCCCTTTGGCCCATCGGATCCATGCCGGCCATTGATCACCAAATCACACTAGTTTCCCATCTGTTCCCGACAGTGACAGTCGGGGCAATTTAGGGAGGCCAATAAGCCTCCAAACGTGCGGGTCTTTGGGATGTGGAAGAAACCGGACCAACCGGCGGAAACGCACACAGTGGGCCAGTTGCTGCCTTACAGCGCTAACACACGGGTTCGATCCTGACCATGGGTGCTGGCTGTACGGAGTTTGTACGTTCTCCCCGTGACCTGCGTATTTTTTCTTTGAGAACTCCGGTTTCCTCCCACATTCCAAACACGTACGGGTTTGTAGGCGAATCGGCTTGGCGAAATTGTAAATTGTCCCTAGTGTGTTGGATAGTGCTAATGTATGGGGATCGCTGGTCATCACAGACCCCGTGGGCTGAAAGGCCTGTTTCCGTGCAGCGGTTCTAAAATGAAAATGGTCAAAGGGAGAATGTGCAAACTCCACAAACCCAGCACCCGATGTCAGGATTGAACCAGTGGTCCCTGATGCTGTGAGGCAGCAGCTCTACCAGCTGCGCCACTGAGTCACTACTAAGTCTCACTGAGCTAGAACAAGTGCAGTGCTCAGGGCTAGAGTGGACAGGGGAACCACTAATGCCCCTGTCCCACTTAGGTAACCTGAAAGGAAACCTCTGGAGACTTTGCGCCCCACCCAAGGTTTCCGTGCGGTTCCCGGAGGTTTTCGTCAGTCTCCCTAATGGTCGAAAGTGGTTTCCGCTAGCGGAACTGCACGGAAACCTTGGGTGGGGCGCAAAGTCTCCAGAGATTTCCGTTCAGGTTTCCTAAGTGGGACGGGGGCATAAGTGTACGGGGCTGGAAGAGGTCAAGGAGGTGGAGAGGCAAGGCTGTGGAACAAACACTGACGTTTTTAAAAAAATGATTCATGTTGCTGAACAGAAAGCTAGTGCAGAGCTGTGAGGGTTGGGTGAATGCGGTGAATCTGGCAGTGAGTGGTGGAGGCTGCTCTGAATTGTTGAGAGTCAGTAGAGTGAGAGGTGTAGACCAGGAACGCAGTGGAATCGTGTGGAGGTCTGGGTGCTGCCACAGGAGCACATTGGTTTCCTTGCTGCCAGTATGTCTTCTATTCCATGGTACCATTTGTTCACAACATGTGTAGGAAGGAACTGTAGTTGCTGGTTTAAATGCCAGATAGACATTCTTCAGTCTGAAGAAGGGTCTTGACCCGAAACGTCACCCATTCCTTCTCTCCAGAGATGCTGCTTGTTCTGCTGAGTTACTCCAGCATTTTGTGTCTATCTACCCACAGAGTATATTGAATATAGAACAGTACAGCACAAGAACAGGCCCTTCGGCCCACAATATCTGTGCCAAACATGATGCCAAGAGCATCACTCATCCACCTACACTTAACCCATATCCATTCGTTGTCTTCATATCTGCCTAGTCAGAATTATTTTAAATGCCAATATAGTTTCTTCTTCAACCACCATCCCCTATGGTGGCCTGTCTAGCTCTGGTTCAGGCAGTTGTCTCCTCTTCCTTGCGAATTCCTGTATCCACTGGGTTTTCCAGCATCGATCAACTTGAAATCTGAGCGTTTTCAACTGCAAGTGGATGTACTTTAAAAAAAAAAGGTCCACTGAGGGACAATGGAGAATGCTTCTGTAGCTGCTTCCGTACTTAATCCAGGGAGTGCCTAAAATTCCTTGCCGGGAATATCCTTATTTAGACTGAGCACGTCGGATCAATCCCTGCTGACCCCTGGGACTTGCTAAAGGATGTTTATTTGCATGTTAAAAGTGGGCACCATTTAATGCTCACTGCTAAACGCATTGGAGACGGTGGCGGTGAAGTGTCCGCTTGGACATGCTTGTCCAAGGGGTGAAGATACTGCCACAGTACTATCCCCAGAGAAGGTGAAGGCCTGATGGATGTATTTCTCAGTCGGTCGCTGTGGGACCTGAAGGGTAGTGAGTGAATGCTGTGAATCAGGCAGTGAGGAGCGGAGATAGACACAAAATGCCGGAGTAACTCAGCGTGTCAGGCAGCATTTCTGGAGAAAATGGTCTGAAACCTCCTTATGACTGATTGGAGTGGGGGTAAAGGGTTGTAAAATGGCAGCGCAGTGGCACAGCGGTAGAGTTGCTGCCTTACAGCACCAGAGACCTGGGTTCGATCCTGACCACGGGTGCTGTCTGTACGGAGTTTGTACGTTCTCACCGTGACTGCGTGGGTTTACTCCGGGTGCTCTGGTTTTCTCCCGCACTTCAAAGACGTACAGGTTTGTTGACTAATTGACTTTGATTAAAATTGTAAATTGTCCCTAGTGTGTAGGATGGTGTTGGCGTACGGGGATCGCTGGTCGGTGCAGTATCGGTGGGGCAAAGGGCCTGTTTCCGCGCTGTATCAATAAACTAAACGGAAGTGAAGGGTTGTCTGAGCCAGGACCAGTGGTGCAGTAGAATCCTGTGAGGGTGCTGGATGCACATCTGCATGCACCCGCTGCACTCCATTTATACCCCACTCTGCCCCGGCAAGGCCAGCAGCATAATCAAGGACGAGTCGCACCCTGGCCTCGCCCTTTCTCCACTCTCCCATCAGGCAAAAAGGTACAGAAGTGTAAAAACACACATCTCCAGATTTGGGGACAGTTTCTTCCCAGCTGTTATCAGGCAACTGAATCATCCTACCACAACCAGAGAGCAGTGCTGCACTACTATCTTCCTCATTGGTGACCCTCGGACTATCCTTGATCGGACTCTGCTGGCTTTACCTTGCACGAGACGTTATTCCCTTGTCATGTATCTGTACACTGCAAACAGCTCAATTGTAATCGTGTGTGTATTTCTGCTGACTGGATAGCACGCAACATAAGTTTTTCACTGTACGTGAGAATAAAACAAAGTCAACTGAACGTACCCTTTTGGATGGGGATGTTGGGTGCTTTGGAGCTGCGGTTAATGTAACACGGCTGAGTAATGACAATGCAACGTACAGATGGCACACGCTGTAGCCACGGCCTGGTGATGAGTAACATTCACAATGGGGGTGGGGAACCTTGTGTCGTGTCTACATAGGAATTAATCTACAGCTGGGCCAGTTCTTTGATGTAATCAAGCTTTTGTGATTTTTATTTTTTGACATTATTCAATACAAGGACTCAAATGCATTATTAAACATGTCTGTGATTATTCCTCTCCCTGGAGGAACCGCCGCTCCTTTGTGAGGAGGACTGGAATTGTGCGGAGAGAGAGAGAGAGAGAGAGAGAGAGGTTTAGCGAAATAAAGTGAGGCAAGGTGATTAAAAAAAATTTTAAACCCAGAACAACGAAGACATCAGGGTGAGGATAATTTTAAGAGGGAGATTACCAAACGGAAGCACTTCAGCTGAATGTAATTTGCAGATGGTCCAATAAAATTTATGATGCAAACCACTTATTGGCATTTGGGGATCTGATCCCATCTCAACAGCAGTGTATCTGAGAAGGAAGGTGAATGCTCCTGTTTAAAATATTTAAGACATGGATGTTTTCTTTGGAAATTGAAACCAATCCAAAGCCTCAATTGACTAATTCTTCCCCTGCCTGATGTTTCTGAGGCTGGTTTTGTCTTGACTAAACTGAACTGAACCATCCTACCAACAACTTCAGAGCGGGCCTGGGCTACTGTCGACCTCATTGGAGACCCTCGGACTATCTTTGATGGGACTTTACTGGTCTTTATCTTGCGCTAAATGTTCTTCACGTTATTTCCCTTTATTATGTATCTGCAAGAATTTCATTGTCCTATCTGGGACACATGACAATAAACTCTCTTGAATCTTGTATTGTAGATGGCTCAATTGTAATTATGTATTGTCTTTCCGCTGACTGGTTAGCACTGAACAAAAGCTTTTCATTGTACCTCGGTACACATGACAATAAACTCAACTCAACCCAAACTCCTACTACTCTGTGTGGAAGTCTAGGTTCCATCCCTTTCTCGAACTAAAATCAATCTATCTTCCTCCTCAGACCTCCATCCAATATGTTGCCTTGCACGTGTGCCCCCACAGATGCTGCTTGACTTGCTGAGTTCTTGCAGCTTTATTTGTTCCAGATTCCAACCTTGTTTTATCTTTCATTTGCTGCCTGCTTTGGCTCGGGCATGCCCTGCGTACACGCCACGTAGATCACGTGGGCGGTGCAGCGGGTAGAGCCACTGCCTCACAGCTCCAAAGATCCAAGTTCAATCCTGTGCTCTGGTACTGCCTGTGTGGAGTTTGCACTTTCTGTCTGTGACTCTGTGCATTTTCTCCAGGTGCTCCAGTTTCCTCCCACATCCCAAAGATGTGCGGGTTTGTAGGTTATTTGGCCTCTAAGGCCAATAAGGAAGTGGATGAGAAAGTGGAATAATGTAGAACTAATGTAAGTAGGTGATCGGCGGTCAGTATGAATTCAGTGGGCCGAACGGCCTGTTTCCATGGAGTGCAGGAGGATGAGGGGTGATCTTGTAGAGGTGTACAACATCATGCAAGGAATAGATGTTTGTACTAGTTGTTGGAGGCACGGTGAACATCTTCATCCTCCTCAGTAAGTAGAGGCGTCGCTGTGACTTATTGCCTGGTGCATCGATGTGTTCATCGGTCTGAAGAAGCGTCTCGACCTGAAACATCACCCTATTCCTTCCCTCCAGAGATGCTGCCTGTCCTGCTGAGTTACTCCAGCATTTTGTGTCTATCTTCGATTTAAATCAGCATCTGCAGTTCTTCCCTATGCATCAATGTGGTTGGTCCACAACAGACTATGGTCAGTATTTATGCCAAGGAACTTGAAGCTCTCAACCACTTTGACTTTGGCACCATTGCTGGTTGGGGCACGTACTCCACCATACCTGAAGTTGATAATTAGCTCCTTCATCTTGCTGATATTGAGGGAGAGGTTACTGTCCTGACACCATATTACAACGTTCTCTATCCCCTTCCTGTACTCCATTTTGTCAACGTTTGTGATTTGGCCCACTACAGTGGTGTCATCTTCAAGCTTGTAGATGCTGATAGAGCCACATTGTGCCATACAGTCGTGAGTGTAGAGTGCAGAAGTGGACAAAACAAACTTTCTCATCCAAG
Source organism: Raja brachyura (assembly GCA_963514005.1). The sequence goes on from OY740796.1 coordinate 13,829,525, forward strand.
CTTCCTTCCAATGGTTGAAGCCCAGTCATGCTTGAGGAAAGATGGTGTTTGGTTAATGGTCACTTATCTCTACTCCCACTGCACTTGTCCTGGGCCCAACCAGCTTCAGTTGCTTCAACAAAGACGAGGCTTCCATCGTAGAGATTGGGTCGCTTATGACACTTGTGCAATGTTCAATTCCATTCACAAGTCTTTAGCATACTGAAAATGGGCTGATAAACAGCAAGTAATATTATCACAAAAAGTGACAAGCGCGGACTCTCCAACACGAGAGAATCGAACCTCCCACCCCTGCAGTTCATTATATTGTATAGTCAAGCTCTCGACATCGAATATTCTGTGGGTCTCCACTGACTAGTAACTCTGGTCACATGTACCAAGGTGCTGTGAAAAGCATTTTGTTGCGTGCTATGCAGTCAGCGAAAAGACTATACAAGATTACAATTAAGCCATCCACAGTGTACAGATATTGGATAAGGCATATTAACTAAAGGGCATTAAAATTAAAGGGTAAATATTAATGTGACTCACAAAGCAGAAACCCCAAAATTGCCTCTTTCCCTCACTGGGCTGAATTCCTCACTCACCAATAGGTCCCCTGCTCACCAATGTCTTGGGTTTCACAGCGTGGGAGCACTGTGCTGTGGAACTGGACTTCATGCTGCTTAATGTGCAGGAAGGGACTGCAGACGCTGGTTTACACCGAAGATGGACACGCGATGCTGGAGTAACTCAGCGGGACAGGCAGCATCTCTGGAGAGAAGGAATGGGTGACGTTCCAGATTGAGACCCTTCTTCAGGCTTAATCTGCAATGTTCACTCTGGCTCTGGGGCAATGCAAAAAAAAAACTCCTTCCGAGATGCACGGTTTTCAAAGTGACCTTCTCCATAGGTCAAAGATTACCGACAGCAGAGTGCACCAGTAATCGGGTAAGGGAGCACAGGTGATGTGCAGAAAGCCCTCCCATGTTGTTCCGCAGTCCCGCCTATTGTAGTGCTTGAATGAATCAAGCAATGATGCAATTATTGCAATGACTGGCTTTTTGCTATTTTGTTGTGAGAAGCACCCTGCCTAAAGTCCTTTGACCCCTGCACAATATGCACTTACAGGATTTCCACTTTACTTGAAGCCTTTGGACTGCCGTCGAGCATTGACTGTGCCTAATCCAGCCCTGCAGCCAGATTGCTTGGTCTGATGGGTCTGGGGAGGGGGCTTCACTGAAGCGGTAACATTTGAACCAATATCTAGCAATGACGAATCCCTCCTTGAACACCCAGTGGATTTCAATTTAAATTCTGGAGACGAGTGGCCATTTCATGGTGCCTGTCGAAGAATGGAGAAACAAGGAACTTCAGATTCTGAAGTTTTAATACAAAATAAGACACAATGCTGGTGCAGTTCACTGGATCGGATAGTATCTCAGGAGAACATGGATAGGCATTTTAACACTCCTTCCCATTCCCACACAGTCCTTTCTGTCCTGGGCCTGCTCCATGGCCAGAGAGAGGCCACATGTAAACTGGAGGAACAGCATATTCCATTTGGGTAGCTTACAACCCAATAGCATGAACATTGAATTCTCCAATTTTAGGTAACTATATAATATAGTATAACACTGCCCATTCTGCAGACGCTGGTCTATACCAATGATAGACACAAAGTGCTGGAGTAACTCGGTGGGCCAGGCAGTATCTCTGGAGAAAAAGGATGGGTGATGTTTTGGATTGAGACACCTCTTCAGACTCGGAGTAATGGGGATGGGACTGGAGGTAATGAAAGGCCAGAACAAAGCAGATGGCCAGGGAAGAGTGGAGCCCACAATGGCCTATTGTTGGCTGAGGAAGATGTGATAACGAAGGGATTCAAGGGTGCGAACAGTGGAACTAGTAGGATGACTAGGGTGGGGAAGAGAGGAAATGTAGGGGTTACTTGGAATTGGAGAAGCCACCGTTCATACCGCTGTGTTGTAAGCTGCCCGACCTGGAGGAGATGTGGGCCATATACAGGCAGGGGGATTGGTTAGATTGACCAAGATGATACCTGGCTGGGTTGTAGGGCTTCATCCTGCACTGTCATGCTCTGGGTTCTACCCATGCTCGCTTTGGGAGCTTGCTCCCTCTCCCCTGCAACCTCTTCCTCCTCTACAGCCGCTGACGTCTATTGTCTGCCTGCCAAGAGAAGCTTGGCTTTAAGGATCGCTCTTCTCCTTTGTTGGAAAATTCAGCATTCAATCCCAGTCGGAATCACATGGGTCCCACTTCAGTGACCATTCAGCACCTGAAACACTAATGCTGTTCCACGCTTACTTTTAGGCCAATTTTGCTATTTATTTTTAGTGGGGCCCAACGTGGGATTAGTTTTAAATGCAAAATGTCTGGTTCAAACAACATTTCTAGGCGCTCTTGTTCACATCAAAGCATGAAACCGGATCCCGAGCTGAGCTAATGCTTTAGAAGAGGGGAAAAAAAAATCATAAATTGCTTCTGGGCTTGTCATTGAACCAGCTGCATCCATCTGCTCTGGCCCTTGATAGGAGTTTAGTTTGGAGATACAGCGCGGAAACAGGCCCTTTCGGCCCACCATTGGAACCCGCATATTAACTCCATCCTACACACACTAGGGACAATTTCTACATTTACCTTGGCCAATTAACCTACATACATGTACGTCTTTGGAGTGTGGGAGGAAACCGAAGATCTCTGAGAAAACCCACGCAGGTCATGTGGAGAACGTACAAACTCTCTTCACTTGTAATGGAAAATGCCTTTGGGAAGTGTAATATACACAGCGGGTGCAGTAAACATGACTGAGGATGGATTATGGAATGTGTCAGAGTCCAACACTGATCTTCCAAGCCGTGTGCAACTCTGCTTTGGAAAATGTGGGCAGTGGTTCCGTTTCCTTGCTACATGCCTGCTGTTCCACCTCAACGTCTCACAGCGTTAAAACTGGTGTTGAGTGAGCTCTTTGAACAAGGCGTTCTGAGTTTTGTCAATCGTTGGCGAGCAGGGAGGGAGAAGAGTGAAGGAGAGGGGATGGGGAAGCAGATTCAACAGCTGTTCCATCAGACATTTAGTTTCACAGCTGCCACCTGGAGATGAGTTGTGTTGGGAGCTGAGCGGAGACGACTCCATGATCTGTTGCGGTCGCCACAGCGGAGAAGTGTTCAGAGCAAGACCACAGAGGTAGTGCAGCATTCTGGCCCGAGTCAGGTTAGCTCACAGTCCAGTGAGTTGCAGACGTTGTCCCAACCCAGGCTTTAGCCAGCTCACTGCTGTATCTACATACAGGCGTTCAGTCAGTGGAAAACTGCCTGTGCTACAATTTTCCATAACGCAAAACTACGTCATCTGTGAATGTGTCAAGAAAAACAAGTTGAAAAGTTTTTTTTTACACAAACTCCATGAGAGCTAATTTTATTCTGTGCCTCAAATTGTTGTGTAATGACTTGTGTGTTGTGTACGGGCAAATTTCTGTTGCCTGAGCATCCGTAGTGTGGAGGTTGGCTGGCTATGCTCTTCCATCCTCAATTTCATGCAAGGATGCTATGTTTTGAAGTGTTTCAAAACTGAAATGCATCTCTTGCCAGTTTAAAAATATATATTTATAGCTGCCCCACTTCACCTTGTAAATATAACCCAATGGAAATCTGCCTTCCCAGAGATTTGTTGATACGGCGGTAAAATGAGTGAGCCAATTTAGCAAGAGATTGCAAAGGCAGAAATCCCTGCAAAGCTGCCCGGGCAGGGAAGGACTTGGCTTCCGGTGGCTTGTCGAGCTGATCAGTCTTGGTGCGTTCATCCGTGTGAGCGTTTCATGATAATCAGACTACGCCTCATTGACTAATCACCTCCCCACCTTGCCTTCCCAACATATGGCTGGCTGGGCTGCCAATCTGCATTGTTTAGATGAGAATCTTTGCCAGGTTGAGATTCTGCAGAGATCGTGCTGAGTGTAGCTTGAGGGAAGGAAAAAGTTGAAGCGAGACAAATAATAGATTTTCTTCCACAGTGCACTGTGCGCAGTGGTAATCCCTGTTTTAAATGTTACATATATTTCCATGTTACCTTTCAGTGATTTTCTTTAAAGGGATGCCCACATGTTTTCTCTTCATTAATCCCATGGGGAATTATATTCTGCACTCTGTATCTTATTGGTCCACCTATTGTACCTGACTATGCCTCATTGCATCAATGTATAGTGAGTGTTATCCTATTTGACTGGATCGCATGCAAAACATGTTTTTCACGGTACCATGCTACACATGAGGATACAAGTTCAAAAGTGATAGGGGAAGAATTAGGCCATTTGGCCCACCAAGTCTACGCCATTCAATCATGGCTGATCTATTTCTCCTGACCCTATCTATCTGTGGAATTCTCTGCCACAGAAGGCAGTGGAGGCCAATTCACTGGATGTTTTCAAGAGAGAGATATAGCTCATAGGGCTGAAGGAATAGTGGGATGTGGGGAAAAAGCAGGAACGGCGTACTGATTTTGGATGATCAGCCATGATCATATTAAATATTAAATGGCGGTGCTGACTCGAAGAGGGCCGAATGGCTGGCTATTTTCGTTGTTTCTAGGTTTCTATCTCTGCCTTAAAGGGAAACTATATTAAACCTTTGATATTAAACCTAAACCAAAGCCATTCAGAAAATATTATTGGATCAAGAGTGAGTCCGTCCCCACAGGTGCCGTAATTCCATCTGCCATCATTCCATGCACTCTTCTAGCCTGTTACTGCCCCTTTGTAACATCCTGTGCCGTCAATGCAGCTTACTCTGCCTCCTGTTGTCAGTGAACTCGCATGTTCACAGTCCGTGAACGATGTATTGAAAAGCTGTCCCCAGAGTAGATTCCCAGAGACCTCTGGTTGTGAAACCCAGACAATCCGAGTTCATTCCTTTCATCTCCCTGTTCCCTCTCACCTGTTCACTAATCCATCTTCTCCAACCACCGGGACTTAATGAACTTTTGGTGACTGTGCATTGCTTTCTCTGGTGCTACTCTGTAGCTGTTGGGTGTTGGGACATAGGAGCAGATGTATGCCATTCGGCCCATCGCGTCTGCTCTACCAGTCCATCATGGTTGGTCTGTTTTTCCCTCTCAACCCCGTTCTCCTTCAGGGGCCTGTCCCTTTAGTAAGCAATTACTAAAGCCTTTAGTCCCTTTAGACGTCATCCTAAAAATTGGCTGGCACGTCGTGACGTGCGCATGGCGAGGTGTGGTGGCATATACCGTGACTTTGGGACTGCATATGGATTTTGGGATACTCAAAATCCTGGCTCGCCACCTGTGTGACGCGCAAATGACGCCCAAGTGGGACGGGGCCTTAATCAAGAACTTATCAATCTCTGCTTTAAAAGTACCCAATGACGGGCCAGATGATGAGGAGATCTCTGACCATTAGTGGAATGGAAAGGTTTTATTATTTATTCAAGGGTCTGGCTTTCACAGGCTGAGCCGGCATTTAAATACTGAATCCTAATTGCCCTTGAGAAGGGTTGGTGAGATCTCGTCTTGAACTGCTGCATTCCTTGATGCAGTGTAGAGTTTAGGACCTGTGGCCATTGCCTCAGAGTAAAAGGACGTGTCTTCAGATGGGAGACGAGGAGGAATTTCTTCAGTCAAAGTGTGGTGAATCTGTGGAATTCATTGACACAGCCGGCTGTGAAGGCCAAGTCAGTGGGTATTTTTAAAGTACTGATTGACAGATTCTTGATTAGTACGGGTGTCAGGGGTTATGAGGAGAAGGCAGGAGAATGGGGTTGAGAGGGAGAGATAGATCAGCCATGAATGAATGGTGGAGTAGACTTGGTGGACCAAATGCTCCTATCACTTATGAACTTCTAGGCACTGAGTTACTTACTGTCAGATTAATAACCTCAAACCTTTGTGTCCATATTGTGCCACTTCAGTTCAGTTTCTGGTCTATTTCTGTGTGTCCCTCCCCACCCCCCCCCCCCCCCCCTTGCCCCGCCCAGATATTGTTCTTGCACATCAGCTCTGGAATTCATGTGGGAAGAGACTGGGTTGATCTGGGCTGGAGATACTTGATGTGGAGCAGTGGGGATGGCAACGGGTGAAGCACAGGCACACTCTGAGTCCTGCCTCGCAATGCCCTCGTAACTTTGAGGGCTATTTCCTGGGAGGCTTCAGGCTAACGGTCAGTAATTGGCCTCCCGCTGTGCATCTTGGACGCAGTCAATCCTCGGCTGAGTCCACTTCCTCTGTGTGGTCATCCCCCATCTGGGAGTCATTCCAGCACCTCCAGAGAGTGCTGTCTTCCAGCAAACTCTTGCCCTGGCAAATTTCACAGTGAAATGTCACGGGAAGTAGTTAAAACAAACCTTTCGTGCAAAGCAAGGCTGAAATCCAAGTTCATAATGTGTGGGAAGGAACTGCAGATGCTGGTTTACACCGAAGGTAGACACAAAATGCTGGGGTAGCTCGGCGGGACAGGTAGCATGTCTCTAGAGGGAATGGCTGCTGTTTTGGGCGAAGACCCCCCCCCCCCGCTTTAGACTGAGAGTGAGGAAGAGGCTTCCCTCTCCCCTCACCCATTCCTTCTATCCAGAGATGCTACCTGCCCTGCTGACTCTAGCATTTTGTGTCTATGCAAGTTCATAAGTTGTCGGAACAGAATCGGGCTATTCAGCCCATCAAGTCTACTCTGCCATTCAATCATTGATATAGGCAAAGCGGTCATATTGTTTTACAGGTGTCAGAATGCTGGGCTGTCCATACCTGGACCATAGCTGACACAGTCCGATCAGTGCTGAATCATTTGCAGCCACAGCCAAGTAACCCAAGTGGAAAATAGCCAAGAGCATTGCAGTGAGACCAAATGAATCTAATCCAGCATGGCTCGTAAATAAGCATCCATTTCAATAAAAGCATGTTTTTGTTAAGGTTATTAACTTGTCATAAATAGTTGTGCTTGTGTAAACTTGTGTCGCCAGGCAGAAAAGCACCACTGTTCAGGGAAATGGTGTACGGTCCATTAAAGATCCCCCCCGAGCACTTCACACGGTGGCATTCTGAGTGTGCCTGCTTTGTACTAGAAACATCGAAAATAGGTGCAGGAGGAGGCCATTTGGCCCTTCAAGCCAGCACCGCCATTCATTGTGATCATGGCTGATCGTCCCCCATCAATAACCCGTGCCTGCCTTCTCCCCATATCCCTTGATTCCACTGGCCCCTAGAGCTCTATCTCTTTAGTCCATCCAGTGATTTGGCCTCCACTGCCCTCTGGGGCAGGGAATTCCAAAAACTCACAACTCTCTGGGTGAAAACGTTTTTTCTCACCTTGGTCTTAAATGGCCTCCCCTTTATTCTAAGACTGGGGCCCCTGGTTCTGGACTGGTCCAACATTGGGAACATTTTTCCTGCATCTAGCTTGTCCAGTCCTTTTATAATTTTATATATTTCTATATGTTTATATGTTTCTATATGTTTATATGTTTCTATAAGATGTCCCCTCATCCTTCTAAACGCCAGTGAAACTCTGCTCACAGTCGGCCCACATACAACGACTGCAGCCAATCTTTTAAATTCCCGCTCTTTTGTGAAGGGGGGGAAGAGATATGTGGCTCTCTCTCTCTCTCTCTCTCTCGCGCTCGCTCCTCTTCCTCTGGAACCGGTGGGAGCAGATTAAGGGCGTCTCAGCGTAAAGGGCCTGTCACACTAGCGCGCGATTAGACGCGATAAGCGCGACCTACCGTGGTCGCTTTAGTCGTCCGGCCTCGCGTGACCCTGTCCCACTGCGATCGCCGGAGTCTGGTGGAGTTCCGCGGACTCGTGTGGAGCTGGTGTCGACATCGCGCGTAGTGTCCAAAAACCGACACTGCTTAAAAATTACGCGCGGCAAAATCCTGTCGCGCGGAACGTGATGACGTTTTGACGTTGTGCGTCTTCAGCATGGCGTTGCGTGATGACGTCACTGCCCGACGTCGTGCAACGCGCATGCTCATGCGCATCGTCACGTGATGAAAAATAACGTCCTTCCTTCGGACGTCGCGCGTGTAATCGCGCGCTAGTGTGACAGGCCCTTCACTCGCACCGGGATCGCCTGACCCCCACGCGACCCCCGCGTCCGAATTTGTCGCGCTTATCGCGTCTAATCGCGCGCTAGTGTGACAGGCCCTTAACACATCAACCAAGGCCCTTCACAACATGTTTTAAGTTAACTTTTCCTGCTGCTGTTTTCGCATGGCTTTGTGATTTTTAACTGACTGGCGGTCAATAAAGTGGATGTATTGTAAATGGAGTGGATGTGTGTGGAATGACAATGTTCTTGACAGCCCCACTTGCTGCATGTTCAACACCGGGGCCCTTGCCTGAGGAGAGAGGGAGAGATTCTTAGCCCGCTGCTGAAACCAATTGGCTGGATAAATCTGTCTGGAAATCATGCTAATGCCTTTGATCAGTTGTGCCTGAAGTGGGATCAATTAAAAGAGACACTCTTGCCGTCTTGGGGCAGGCTCTGACTCGGAACAGCTGCTTTGTGTCAGATGGGCACTGGTTTAAACCTGGCCCCTGGAAAGCATTGCAGCAAGCATTGTTTGAAAAGCCAAATGCAGCCTCTAGATACCTGCAATAGGAAGCACAAGCTGTTGAATATACCCAGCAGGTCAGGCAGCTTCCGTGGAGACCCTCACAGCTCACAAAGTGACCCTGGCATCATCCCCGACTCCTGACCACAGACCTGTGGGAGATATCAACAATCTGCTGCTGTTGCAAATCTGAAGTAACTCCAAAAAATGCTGGAGTCGGGCAATGTCTTGGGGAAGAGAAAGTTAAAATTTCAGCTCGTAGTCACAGGGGCTCTTCAGCTAGAGTTGCCAACTTTCTCACTCCCAAATAAGGGACAAAAGGTGAAAATAAGGAACAAATTCCCGACAGCAATTCGGTGATCAATCTGGCCGAGGCTGGGTGAATGATGAGTTGGCCCGGGTGCTGGACTGCACACAAAGCCCAGCCGGCCGGCCAGCTGAGGAGTTAGGGCCCAGGTGCTGGACTTTTCCGAACAGGGGAAGGTGATATTTCTGGTCGAGACCCTTCTTCAGTCTGAAGAAGGGTCTCCACCAAATCGCCACCTATCCATATTTTCCAGGGATGCTGCCTGACCTGCCGAGTTACTCCAGCACGTTGTGTCCTTTCTAATAAAGCAGGACATCCCAGTCACAACGATGCCATCCTTGGAAAAGATAATTGGGCTGGGTGTTGCCAGCAAAGGAACACTCGGATCTGACAAAAGGTCTCAGACCTTTTAAGTTAGTAGATGACACTAAAGTGGGGGGTGTTGTAGATAGTGAAGATAAGTATTTAAAAAAACAAACCAGCAGGATCTTGATCAGCGAATGGAGTTTAATGCAGCTAAGTGCGAGGTATTGGATGCTGGGCAGCACCTTCAGTGAATGGCAGGGCCCTGGGGAGTGTTGTGGAGCAGAGCGATCTAGGAGTACAGCTTCATAATTCCTGAAAGTAGGGTCGTAGGTAGATAGGGTGGTCTTTTACTTTGATGGGTTGATAACTGCAGTTTTTTAAAATATTATTTTTTTAAATTACTATACGAAACAAAAAAAGAGAAAGAGAAGAAAGACAACAGAAAAAGCCACCAGACATAACGGTATTGGTGCAATCCACATGGTGCTACACAGTCGGGCATTGCAAGAGCAGAAAGTAAAGAGCACAGGACTACATCGCTGCAGAAAATATGAAATTATTTTGGTCTTTGAGATGGTTGATAACTGAAGTTGATATTTGATTCTGTGTGCATCCCTGGAAACTGCCCAAACAGCGCCGTGTCCTCTGGGTTTGCGATGAACCTCGACAAATGGCGCAGCTGGTAGAGCTGCTGCTTCACAGCGCCAGGGACCTGGGTTCGATCCTGATCTCGGGTGCTGTCTGTGGGGAGTTGTCAAGTTCTCCCTTTTGACCACGTGGGTTTCCTTTGGATGCTCCGGTTTCTTCCCACATCCCAAAAACATGCAAAATTGTCGGTTAATTCATCTCTATAAACTGTTCCTAATGTGTGAGAAAGTGTGTTAGTTTGTCGAGTGTACCAAGGTACAGTGAAAAGCTTTTTGTTGCATGCTAACCAGTCAGTGGAAAGACGAAACACGATTGCAATACAGATACATGATGAAGGGAATAATGTTTAGTGCAAGATAAAGGCCAGTAAAGTTGGATTAAAGGTGGTCCAAGTGTCTTCAATGAGGGAGATAGTATCCCGGGGCTGCTCTCTGGTTGGTAATAGAATGGTTCAGTTGCCTGGTTGCAGCTGGGAAGAAACTACCTCTGAATTTGCAGGTACATGTTTTCACACGTGTCCCACTTGGCTGATGGGACAAAGGAGAGGTGGGAGTGACTGGGGTGAGCCTCATCCTTGATTATGTTGATGTCCTTGCCGAGCCCGTATGAAATGTAAGTGGACTCAATGGTTGGTTTTGTGTGATGGTCCGGATTGCGTCCACAATTCTCTGCAAATTCTTGTGGGAACAGCTTCTTCAAAGCTGTTCCCAAACCATGCTGTGATCAGTCCCAATAATGTGCCTTCTCTGTCGCATCTGTAGAAACTGGTGAGTTGTTGTGGACTTGCTGAACTTCCTAAGCCTTCTAAGGAAGTAGAGGCATTGCTTTGCTTTCTTGGCATTGCTCTGAGATTGATGGTTGGCATGGACTTGGTGGGCCAAACGTGCTGTTTGCATGCTTATCTCTAAGCTAAACGCAGAGGGAGAACAAGCAAGGAAGAGATAAGACTTTAAGACTTTTTGCCTTCCATCACAGTGAGGAGGTGCCTGGAGATTCACTGTGATGGGCGTTTCTGTTAAACTGTGTTCATTGTGCGTTCTGTTACTTTATTTTCTGTCATGACTGCAAGTTTCCCAATTTAGTTCAAACTAATTAGTTTGAATGGCAATAAAGGAAACTCCCAACTCAACTAAACTAAATACCTCTTCATCTCATCTCCGGGCCTTCTGCAAAGGATGTTTGCAATTGAAATGTGGAGGGATAAACCCATGCATGCCTGTGGTCTGATCATTGATAATGGCAATATCTTGTGTGCAGAGAGAGTATGTGGGATTCTGTGTGGTCGTGGTCGCTGCAGACAACATCCGGAGCAAAGGAAGTTTGAGATTGCATCAAGGGTTTGTGGCAAACCACCACACCAAAACCAAGCAGGTCTGTGACGCTGCACAACGCGGCCCTTGATTGCCTCGGCAGGGCAGAGGGAAGGAGAGGGCCTGTGGGTTTTGCTGAAACCAATCCAGCGATTCCTGATCTTTTTAGATTACGATTCCAGCTTCTGCAGTCTCTGTCTCCAACCATTCCTGAAATTCATTTACATGAAGAAAGTTGTTGGTGCTTCATGCTAACCTTAATATGATTGAAGAATAACACCACATAATTGCAGTCCAAGATCTATCACTCTGGATAGGAGTGAGACTGCATCATTAAAGGGTTTGTTGTTGCAGATATATGGGTTTGTTGACATCTCAAATTCCTAGCTGCTGTGCAAGTCCATTGCTGAACGAGAAGGTTTACTCTGTGGTCTGTTAGACACGACTGAATGGATGATCTTGATGTTGTCATGACTTTTTATTACTGATCAGTTACTGGCCCCTACTACAAACTACCTGCGTATAGATGCGAGTCAAATCAGTTCAACATGCAAAACAATATTTGCTGTCAATATTTGTGTGTTACTTAGGAACATCTAGTAACCCGAGGGTTAGCTTTTTCACACAGAGGGTGGCGGGTGTATGGAATGGGCTGCCGGAGAAAGTGGTTGAGGCAGGTAGTTTCGCAACGTTTAAGAAACATTTGGACAGGTACATGAAAAGGGCAGGTTTAGAGGAGTATGGGCCAAATGCAGGCAGCTGGACCTACTGTAGATGGGGCATGTTGGTCGTTGTGGGCAAGTTGGGCTGAAGAGCCTGCTTCCATACTGTAAGACTCTATGATTAAGCGGTTGTTGGCGGTTGGAAGAGTAAACCGAGGCATCCTGGAGGAATGGTCCTTTTGGTGAAGGAGATAACTATACAGGGTTTCCATGCTGTAGGACTCTATCTGGATGGAATATTGGAGGTCTGGCAATGTTCTTGAAACTATGCCTGTGGAGAAACAATCTCTTCAGGTCAGAAGGTGATGTCTATGGATGTTAAATAAGCGTTGTCAAGCTGGAATGTGCCCATATATGTGGTAGCCGGTCCACTACAATGCAAAGGGACAATACGCAATCACCCGCTTGCAAATATTTTAACTTTCCTTGCCATTCCCATGCCGACCTCTCTGTCCTGGGCCTCCAACACTGTCAGAGTGAAGCCACGCACAAATTGGAGGAACAGCACCTCCTATTTTACTTACAACCCAGAGGTATCAATGTTGATTTCTGTAATTGGAAGTAGCTCCTACATTCCCTCCCCTCCCCCAAACCCCATCTTCCCACCAGTTCCACTGGACACATTCTTGTATCCCTCTTGTAATCACACTTTCCCCCGCCAACATTGGGCCATTGTGGGCTCTACCCTCCCTGAGTTCGACAGTTTCCCGCCCCGATTTGTCCTGGCCATTTCTCTCCTCCAGGTTATTTCCCCGCACTTCCAGCCTGGAGAAGGGTTCTGACCCCAAATGTCACTTATTCCTCTTCTTCAGAGGTGCTGCCTGTCCCGCTGAGTTACTCCGGCTTTTTGTGTCTATGCACAGTGGTTACGTTTCTGGATTTGTAATCTAACGGCCTGGATTGGAGATCCAGAGAAACACGTTCCAACCCCATCATGGCAGCTGGACACGAAAATGAAGGTGATCAAACTGGTTCTGGCACCTGCTATTTTTACTTTCCCTATTAAATGGTAATTCAGGATGAAGAATAAAAGCTGATCTTTCCACCAGTGCCCACATCCATGAGTGTTTGTGTGTAGGAAGGAACTGCAGATGCTGGTTTAAACCGAAGATAGACACAAAATACTGGAGTAACTCAGCGGGGACAGGCTGGAGAGAACGAATGGGTGATGTTTCTTCAGATTAATTTTTCTTTATGTGTTATTAGTGATTCAGTGAGGGGAGGCTGTGAACACACATCCAACTACATCTACAGTAGGTCCAGCTGCCTGCATTTGGCCCATACCCCTCTAAACCTGCCCTTTTCATGTACCTGTCCAAATGTTTCTTAAACGTTGCGATACTACCTGCCTCAACCACTTTCTCCGGCAGCCCATTCCATACACCCGCCACCCTCTGTGTGAAAAAGTTATCCCTTGGGTTACTAGATGCTCCTAAGTAACACACACACACACACACATATATATATATATATATATATATATATATATATATATATATATATATATATATATATATATATATATATATATATATATGTGTGTGTGTGTATATATAGAGAGATTTTGCTGTACGAAAGTTTCATGTTCCAGGATTGCAGGGCGGTGTAACTATAGTCATTTCAGTCGGCATTGTCAGAACATACTGCTGCACAAAGGGCATGTGTACCTGATTAGTTGGAAGGGATAGCAAGATATGGAACAATTACTACGAGGTCTCCAACCATGTACCGCTAATGGGAAATCCAGCTGCAACTCTGCCCGGTCTAATTAACAGCTGCAAATCCAAGGGAAGGCTGCCGATTACCCTGAGCCTTTGTAAGTGGAACACTATCGTACATTAAACGTCGTAGCACTGAGCACATGCCTGGCTGAAGCCTTTTGTTTTTACTTGGGATTGGATTACTTCTTCCCTTTGATTTTTGTGTGTGTCTCTCTCTCTCTCTCTCTCTCTCTCTCTCTCTCTCTATCTCTCTCTCTCGCAAATGATTTTTCTTTGTGTGGCGCTGAGGTAAAGTTTGCGTCTGTCTTCCTCGGAAGCCCGCGGGAAGTGAAATGCGATGTTCGGCGTGGCAAAGCCGTGTTAATGTTGTCAATCTGCCCGCGGATCCCCTTGGGATAGGGAATGTTGTCCGCCCCCTTTGAAGCAAGTAGCAATTAAAAGTGATGGAAAGCAGGGGGGGTCCCTTCTAAAGTCTCACCTGATGTTCATTTTCAGGATGTCTTGTGTTAATTGATTGTGGTGGAGTCATCGGTTCTTGGTGTGCCCATTCTGTGTACTGGCCATAGCTAACGCAATGGAGAGACAATGGTTGAAGGATGACGCATTTCTTCAGGTAGCTGAACATGCTAAGTGCCTGGACATAAAACCTGTGGCTGTGGCAGCGAGTCCAGGTTGTTCTGAACCTTTTCATGCCTCTAGTTTCCCTCTCCCCTGACTCTCGGTCTGAAGAAGGCTTCCGACCCGAAACTTCCTTTTCTCCGGAGATGCTGCCTGTCCCACTGAGTTACTCCACAGTATTTTGTTTCTGTCTTTGGTGTAAACCAGCATTCCTTCATACATAATAAATGCCTTTTTGCCAATTATGCAAAGCTGATTTGAATTGGAACCAACATTTGTTGAGCAATTAATGCCCAGAAACAGGACTGGAGCTTTTATTTGGGTATTTAACCATTGTTGTGCTTGGCACTAACACGGAATCAGAAAAAAATCACAGTTATTGGCCAAGATTAATTTTGGAATAGTGTCCAGGTGCTTTATGCTGAGAAATATGTGCTAAAAGAGGACTTTTGCAGTTCCTGATGGCAGCAGTTTAATTAATTGCGGCAGCTGCTGGCATCGGGCAATAGATGGGCACATTCTCCACGGCAACCAGATGGTGGAAACGCCCATGATGGCTGCCAGGGAGGCTGCAGGGGAGAATGAAATAGTTCCCAAAGCAAGCTCAAGAAGCTTGGAAGTCCATGAGATGAATGCCAGGAGACTAGGCAAGTTCACCATTAGAAGAGCCTTATATGATACCTTTGGTTGGTCTTCTTAAGGTGTGAGATTGTCCACAGAATGAAGCAATGCAGAAATATACTGGAGTGAGATGGAGCCCATGGAAAATCATTTTAGTCTGGCAATGATAGAGCATGCACTGCAAAGTGAATTTGATTATTCTTTCTCTGGAATCATCTCCCTCATTTCTGTCTATCTCATTGATTGTTGGACTTTCATATAAAAAGTAGCTACCTGATCTACTGGCTGGCTTCAAGTAGAATTATTGGTCTACATGAAGTTATCTGTCTTGCCTCATAAGACCATAAGACAAAGGAGCAGAATTAGGCCATTCGGCCCATCATGTCTGCTCCGTCATTCGATCATGCCTTCTCCCCATAACCCAAAGGTTACGTCCTGACTGGGAAAACTTGGTCACGTTTGTTGTTTCAGCATTGACTGGGAGTAAAATCCCTGGTCAGTGGATTTCAAATATTGTTAACTTCCAGCAAGGGAGGCAGGGTGGCGGAGCGGTAGAGTTGCTGCCTCGCAGCACTTTCCACCGCCAGAGACCCGGGTTTGACCCCGACTACGGGTGCTGTCTGTGCGGAGTTTATACGTTCTCCCCGTGACCTGCGTGGGTTTTACCCGAGATTTTTGGTTTCCTCCCACGCTCCAAAAGACGTACAGGATTGTAGGTTAATTGGCTTGGTGTAAATGTAAATTGTCCCTGGGGTGTGTAGGGCAGCGTTAATGTGCGTGGATCGCTGGTCGGTGTGGACTCGGTGGGCCGAAGGGCCTGAAACGGGCCCTTCGGCCCACCGAGTCCACGCCGACCAGCGATCCCCGCGCATTAATGCACTGTAACTCTAAACTAAATAGATGCGCTGCACTCTGATCCCACGTGGTATTTTTTTTCCTTTTGGGCTTCAGGGATCCGGAGATAGTTTGGTAAACGCCAAGATCTGGCCACAAGTCGGTTCATCATAATTTGAAGTAAAGGATGTTTGTGCACCATGGACTAATTTGGCACGTTGTATTGTTGCGACAAACAGAGTTAAAGCATCTATTGTCCTCAATCTCAGCAGTGGAAACAGCCCTGAAGCTTTGGATACGTTAAAGAGGAATTTAGTTAGTCGCATACAGCAGCAGAACTGAGAGGCTAGCGTTGATGATGAATGACCAAGATAATAAAAACTGACTGCATACATTGTCTTGATGATCGGTTTATTTAATATAGTTCAGCTTAACATGGTCATGTTATTTTTTTCCTCCGAGTTCCTCAAACAGTCCACATGCCTTTGGAGATGCATGCAACTGCAAGTACTGGAATCTGGAGCACAGTGCTGGAGGTACTTGGCAGTTCTGGGTGCATCAGTGGAGGAAATGAACAGATTTTGGGTTGGGACCCTTCTTCAGTCTTAAGGAAGGTACCAGCCCAAAACATCACCGGGCAATTCCCTCTATCGATGCTGCCTGACCCACTGAGTTCCTCCAGCACTTTGTGTTATGCACATATCTTTGAGATGTCGAAGAAAATCCGTGTGTAGGAAGGAACTGCAGATGCTGGTTTGAACCGATGATAGACACAAAATACTGGAGTAACTCAGCGGGACAGGCAGCATCTCTGGAGAGAAGGAATGGGTGCCATTTTGGGTCGAGGCCCTTCTCCAGACATCCACGTGGTTACTGTGAGAACCTACAAACTCCACCCCGATAGCACAGTAGGCCGGGATTCAGCCTGGATCACTGCTTGGCAACAACGCTATTCACTGCAAGTTCATCAGACAGTAAACATTCATAGAAACATAGAAAGATAGACAATAGGTGCAGGAGTAGGCCATTCGGCCCTTCGAGCCTGCATTGCCATTCAATATGATCATGGCTGATCATCCAACTCAGTATCCCATACCTGCCTTCTCTCCATACCCTCTGATCCCCTTAGCCACAAGGGCCACATCTAACTCCCTCTTAAATATAGCCAATGAACTGGCCTCAACTACCCTCTGTGGCAGAGAATTCCAGAGACCCACCACTCTGTGTGTGAAAAAAGTCCTTCTCATCTCGGTCCTAAAGGATTTCCCCCTTATCCTTAAGCTGTGACTCCTTGTCCTGGACCTCCCCAACATTGGGAACAATCTTCCTGCATCTAACCTGTCCAACCCCTTAAGAATTTTGTAAGTTTTTATAAGACGCCCTCTCAATCTCCTAAATTCTAGAGAGTATAAACCGAGTCTATGCAGTCTTTGTTCATAAGACAGTCCTGACATCCCAGGAATCAGTCTGGTGAACCTTCTCTGCACTCCCTCTATGGCAATAATGTCCTTCCTCAGATTTGGAGACCAGAACTCTACGCAATACTCCAGGTGTGGTCTCACCAAGACCCTATTCAACTGAAGTAGAACCTCCCTGCTCCTATACTCAAATCCTTTTGCTATGAAAGCTAACATACCATTCGCTTTCTTCACTGCCTGCTGCACCTGCATGCCTACTTTCAATGACTGGTGTACCATGACACCCAGGTCTCGCTGCATCTCCCCTTTTCCTAATCTGCCACCATTTAGATAATAGTCTGCTTTCCTATTTTTGCCACCAAAGTGAATAACCTCACATTTATCCACATTCAACCATACTGTGGTGCGAATGGAGTCTCTTGTGATACGATCCGATAAAACTTATACCAGACTGGGTAAAGGACCCTCTTCCCTTGAGGATATTTGTAAACCTGATGTGAATTTTCTCTTGGTTTGGTTTGGAGATACAGCGTCGAAACAGGCCCTTCGGCCCATCGAGTCCACACCGACCAGCGATCCCCGCAGACTAACACTATCGTACACTCACTAGGGACAATTTACTTGTATACCAAGCCCATTAGCCTACAACTCTATACGTCTTTGGAGTGTGGGAGGAAACCGAAGATCTCGGAGAAAACCCATGCGGGTCACGGGGAGAACGTAAAAACTGTGTACAGGCAGCACCCGTAGTCTGGATTGAACCTGGGTCTCTGGCGCTGTAAGTTGCTGTAAGGCGCAACTCTACCACTGCGCCACCGCGCTGCCCTGGCTTTTCTGCCGAACGTTTCATTAACCTTTTGTCTTCAATCCATCTCTCAGGAAATGTTTAACGATTAGAGAGGCACCAACGATCCAGTGCATTCCATGAACTAAATTAAAACAGTGGATTAAACTGATTCAACAGAGCAGATTAGAGGACATTATGTGAAGCTGGGATGTCCAATTAGCTTGTGGGTGAGTGAATTCTTCACTAACAGGAGTAGGCAGTTTGTAGGTAATAATAAACCAGATTCCCAAGAGGAAAATGGCAATCACTAGGACATGGGAGCCAATCCAGCCTCCGTATTTAAATGATAATGTAATTAAATTGATTTACAGACGGACAAAGAACAACACAGCGTCCTTTGTCTTTCCGATCAATTTGCGTTCATCTCCTGAGGAGATTTAGAACAGATCTTTGCAATTATCATTTGGATTTAGCCTCTCGCTCCCTCATCCTTGGCTCCATCAGTGAAAACATCTGGCTCCCATTTAACATCTGTAAACAAAAATTACTGCCTCTGTCTAATGTAGAATATTTGAGAGCATAATTGGACAACTCGGGATGGTCACTTTTCGCTCCCTCCGCAAGTCAAAATAAATAACTATGTTTAAAACAGTGACTGTAGTGTAGAGTCTGACTGCAAATCTAATCTAAGAGGACCTGGGTTTAAGGTGAAGGGGGAAAGATTTAATAAGAATCTGTGGGTGGTGGGTGAATGGAATGAGCTGCCAGAAGAGGTAACTGAGGCAGGGGCTATCGCAACGTTTAAAAAGCAATTAGACTAGTACATGGATCGGACAGGTTTCGAGGGGTTTGGACCAAACACAGGCAAGTGGGACTAATGTAGATGAGACGTGTTGGCCGGTTTGGGCTGGAGAGCTGGTTTCCATGCAGTATGACTCGATGACTCCAAAGATCAAGTAGTGAAATAAGACATATCCAGCATGTGAATAAACTTTTTTATCTTTCTGGATGGATCTAACTTAATAAAAATCTCTTTATCCTGGTTCTGGATGTGGGAAGCTCACCTGATTTTTTTTTTTTCTTCTTTTTTTTCCCTTTTTTCCCTCTCTCCTCACCCTATCCCATCACCTTTTAATCTACAGCTGTTTAGATAGAACTGTAGGGCCACCCAGCTTGTTAGACTCTGCATCTTGCCATTCAACATATACAGCCAAAGTGCCGGAGAAACTCAGTGTGTCAGGCAGCATCTGTGGAGGGGATACACATGAGGTTTTGGGTCTGAGCACTTCTTCGGACTGATGGGAATAGGTACAAGAAAGCTGGAAAAGAGAGGCGGGGGTAGGCCGAAACCTGGCGAGTGATAGGTGGATACAGGTGAGGGGAACTTCAAGTGAAAAGGAGACAAAAGGGTGTCTGATGAGGAGAGGATTGTGAAGTGTAAAGCCAGAGGGAGGGATATGGCTGGGAAACAGGGAGAGGGGAAATAAAGGGGATGGGGTGGGGGGGTTCTGGGAGAGGAGAGGGGTGACGGCAGTTTACGAGTATACAGTGGAGATGATGGTAGCAGGGTGATGAGATGGTGGGAGAAATGTGTGGGAACTGGGATGAGAGGGGGGGGGGGGGGATATTGCTTGGAGAATTCAATGCTTATACCATTGGGTTGTAAGCTACCCAAGCACAATGTGAAGCATTATTCGAAGTCAGACACAAAATGCTGGAGTAACTCAGCGGGACAGGCAGCATCTCTGGGGGGAAAAAAAAAGGAAGAGGTGACGTTTCGGGTCAGGGCCCTTCTTCAGACTGATCATCCTCCAGTTAGCATGCGCCCTCGCTCTGACAATAGCAATCATCCCGGGATCGTTCCCGTGAAACTCCTCTGGACATAGGATGAATTAAAACAACTGTGCAGAAAGGAACTGCAGATGCTGGTTTACACTGAAGATTGGCACAAATTGCTGGAGTAACTCAGTGGGTCAGGCAGCGTATCTGGAGAAAAAGGAAGAGGTGGCGTTTTGGGTCAGGACCCTTCTTCAGACTGGAGAGATGCTGCCTGACCCGCTGAGTTCCTCCAACACTTTGTGTCTATCTTTGAATTAAAAGTGTGTTCGATGTATTCATCGGAGTAACGTCAATTTGTCCAGAAAATCTGTCAGCCCAGCACCACAATCCTCATCAGTGTGCTGGAGTTTAGCTGTAATGGGGAAAATAACCATTGTTTGCTTGTAAAAGTAGACACAAAAAGCAGTAGTAACTCAGTGGGTCAGGCAGCATCTCTGGAGAAAGGGAATAGGTGACAAGACCCTTCTTCAGACTGAGAGTCAGGGGAGAGGGAAATTAGATATGAACAGGTACAAAGAGCAAATGAAAAGGCACACAAAAGGACAGATTAAAAACCAGCAGCGATGATCAGGGAAAGGTGGAGCCCACAATGATCCGTTGTTGGCTATGGAGAAGGTGGTAACGAGTGATACAAACGGAGAAACTCGGCAGGACGACAGTGAAACTAGTAGGAGAACTAGGGTGAGAGAGGGAGAGAAATTTGCATTTGGCCTCACTCTGACAGTGGAGGAAGGTCAGTGAGGGGATGGGAAGGGGAGTTAAACTGTTCGGCAACCGGGAGATTGTGTCGTCCAAGGCGGCCTGAGCGAAGGTGTTTGGTGGAACAATGTGCTTCTGCCAGGGTGAGGCGCTGGGGTTGAGCACTTGTGGCCGCAGAGTGTTCTTTGGTACAGGAATGGTTACTGAGGTTGAGGCCTTCGCCTGTCCTTCTAGCCGTGACTGTCGTCAATGGCAACAGCGTTCTCTTGTACCGATCAGGCCTGTTTCTGACGCAGAGGAGAGGAGAGGCCTGACGAGGAATGCTGCCTCCCAGACAACAACGTTCTAAGTGCTGCAGAGTTTGTTTGGGGGGGAGAGAGACTTGCTCTTAAAGAGTGGGGGAGCCAGCCAGCAGGCCGCTGATTTATGGTGATGTTTGTCGAGTGGACTGAAAGGAAAGGAGTGAGGAGGAGGAAATCTTATTTTAGTTTTGTAATTCTCCCTTGGCTCTCGATCCGAATGTTATGACTGTTAGAAAAATATTTTATTAACCTGAGTGCCCTGTTTTATCTCCTTCAAGGGGGCCAGGAGAGCAGCGGTGGTTCCCAAGTATTGAAGAGAGCTGGTCATTTGTCCTTACATTGGTAAACAATTCCATCTAATGAAACTATCATTGTTTGGCTGATTCTTTGCACAAAGAAGATGCTCTTGGAAATTCCTCTGGCAATGCTGAGAGGAATGGGGGAAGGGAAATTGCATCAAGTGGCAGAATCTCATTGACAGTGGGGGAGATTGCAAAGGGGGTGGCGCAGCGGAAGAGTTGCTGCCTTACAGCGCCAGAGACCCCGGTTCGATCCTGGCTACGGGTGCTGGTCAGCGGATTTCAAATATTGTTCACTTCCAGCAATGGAGGCACGGTGGGTGCAGCAGCAGAGTTGCTGCCTTACTGCCTTTACAGCGCCGGATACCCCGGTTCGATCCTGGCTGCGGGTGTTGAATGTACTGAGTTTGTACGTTCTCCCCGTGACCGCGTGGGTTTTCTCCGGGTGCTCCGGTTTCCTCCCACTCTCCAAAATCATACAGGTTAATTGGCTGCTGGAAATTGTCCCTAGTACGTAGGATAGAACTAGTGTACGAGTGATTGTTGGATGGCGAGGACTGTGGGCCGATTTCCACACTGTATCTCTAACCTAAACTGCATTTCCAGCAGTTGCAGTTTTTTGTTGACTTGATTGCCCTGAATTTGTTGATTTGCCATTTAAAAAAAAAAAGGGAACTGGTTTGACATGTGTAGGAAGGAACTGCAGATGCTGGTTTAAACCGAAGATCGACACAAAAAGCTGGAGTAACATCTCTGGCAGTGCTAGACTTACCTATAAGCTAAATAAGCTATAGCTTAGGGCCGCACACCCTCGGGGGCCTCATTTTTTTGAAATATATTTTAATTTTATCATTTTTTTTTACCCGAATCTTTTTAGAGAAGGGCCTCAAATTTCATACAGCTTATGGCCTCATCAGGTGAAAGTCCGTTCCCTGGTCTCTGGAGAGAAGGAATGGATGACATTTTGGGTCAAGACTCTTCTTCAGACTGAAAATTGCAGAAAGGTCTCAACCTTAAAACCCATTCCTTCTCTTCAGAGATGCTGCCAGTCCCGCTGAGTTATTCCAGCATTTTGTGTCTTTCACTGGTTTGACATGGTCTTTTGGGAAAGGAAGTCGGAGCCTGACCTGTACGCGACTCTGATACCAAACCGCACCGTGGGAACGGCGATTAATTTCTTCCTGAATTATCCTAGCTAACCACTAGCGTGTGCGTGGGCACTAGCGGCCCTCCACGCTCCACTGTGTTCCAGGAATAGAGCTCGCTGACTCCTGAGAACAATCTTGTTTTTAATTTCAAAATAGACTTTACTCAAGTAAATAAGTATATACTGTACAATACATGAACCGTGGAAAAAATTCATTCCCCCCCCCCCCCCCCCCCAGACTCAAAAGACCCCACCCTTGCCGCTCACTGGCCCTTGTTTTGAGAGGCAACTCCACCCCCCCCCCCCCCACCTATGTTCAGCAGCGGAGGGACCCTGGACTGTGATCCTCCCCCACCGAGCCTTGGCGTTGGCTGCACCGAGCATCAGTGCGTCCCTCAGCACGTACTCTTGCAGTCTGCAGCGGGACAGTCGGCAACATTCCCCAACGGACATCTCGCTCTGCTGGGAGGTCAACCAAGCTCGGGAAGACCAAAGAATAGTCGCCCCACGAGTGTATGACATCCGTCCCCACAGTGTGAGTCAGCCGGAGTTACTGAGGATTATCAGACCTGCCTCCACTGCTGACATTTTTGCCGATTGGTTCCCTTTGTCCCTGGGGCTAACTGAGTGGTGACCTCTGTGTGCCGGTGCTGATGAGAGAAATGGGATTGTCAGCAAACAGCACAAACCCAATCAAACCCTCAGTGCTGTCTGGCCTTGTCAGAAAATCATCACATCGCTTATTGTTAAATAGCTCCCAGTGTTTTTTCCCCTCCACCACCTCGAGGTGAATGGCAGTATCTGTTGCAAATGTTACCCTTCAGTTAGATAACGATTAGAACATCATGCATATTCATAAATGAAGCTAAATCAAGATCAAATGGTCTCTATTCCCTGCTGGCTCAATCTATTCCATAAAGATAGACACCAAAGTGCTGGAATAACTCAGCGGGTTAACTCTGGATCGCTGGAGAGAAAAAGAAGGGGTGATGTTTTGGTTCGGGACTTCGAGTTTGAAAAAGGGTCCCGACCCAAAACGCCACTCATTCTTTCTTTTTCTCCAGAGATGCTGCCTGACCCGCTCAGTTACTGCAGCCTGTTTGTCCATCTTTGGTATAAACCAGCCTCTGCAGTTCTTTGTTTCACCATCCATGGCACTGGATGCACTGACGGATCGCAATAGTCTGACAATCCAAACAGTTGCAATGCCCAGGGTAATTTTCCTCCACCCCAATGTCATGACACATGGCCTGTCATCCTGCGGTTGTATCTCCCTGACCTGCTACTCCACAAACCTCTCTCTCACCACCCCCCCCCCCCCCCCCCCCCCCCCCCCGGCGTACCGCGTAATCTTGTTTGTTGATGTGCAATCATGTCCCACCCTGGTATTAAGGAGAGATTGCACAATGCAATCTTGATTGTGTCTCAAAAACCCAATTCTACCAAGGATCTGATACATTCATGCTAAAATAGAAAGCCAATCTTGTTCCCTCAACCATTTCTATGCAAATTTGTCTTGCGTGTTACAACACGACTCCGAAATGTTCAGTGTTTGTGCGGTGCTGCTTTGTATGAGAGTTAGCTGTTCTAAGTTTAGTTCAGGTTGGTTTGGTTTTAGTTTAGAAATGCACGATGGAAATAAGCACTTTGATTAGAAGAGGACAAAATCAGAAGCCTCCTAAGGTTTTGAACATGTATTGCAAAATAGCCTCTCCTCCTCCTCTTTCCCCATCACTGTTTTAGACCAAGGCTGCATTGGGGGAGGATTAGTTGCCAGCGGAGGGGAGATGTCTGACTGATACTCTAACAGGAGCAATGTTGGCTTTGGAAATGAGTCCGTTTTCACATGGAGCCTCTCAGATCCGAAAGTCTTCCCTGGAGATGGACACAAAAAGCCGGAGTAACTCAGCGGGTCAGGCAACATCTTTGGAGAAAAGAGTCAGGTGATGTTTTGGGTCTTTTAGTTTTAGTTTGGTTTCGAGTTACAGTGCGGAAACAGGCCGTTCGGCCCACCGACTCCCCACTGACCAGCAGTCCCTGCACATCTATACCAGGGACAATTTTTACATTGATACCAAGCCAATTAACGTACAAACCTGTACGTCTTTGGAGTGTGGGAGGAAACCGACGTTCTCGGGGAAAACCCAGGCAGGTCACGGGGAGAATATTAAAATTGCGTACAAACAAGCATCCTAAACCAGGTCGAGTATCTCTCTCTTTAGAGTCAGGGAGAGGGAAACGAGAGATATGAAAACATACAAAAATAAACTGAAGCAAAGGTATGCAAAATGACAATTCAAAACCAGCAACGAGGATTGAACAAAGGCCATGGGTTCATTGTTGGCTGTGGAGAAGGTGTTGTCAAGTGCTACCAATGTTGAAACTCAGCAGGACGATGGTGAAGTTAGTACGACAACTAGGGTAGGGGAGGGACGGAGAGCGAGGGGATGCAAGTGTTACTTAAAGTCGGACAAATCAATATTCATACCACTGGTGTTAATGAAGGAACTGCAGATGCTGGAGAATCGAGGGTACACAAAAGGCTGGAGAAACTCAACGGGTGCAGCAGCATCTAAGGAGCGAAGGAGATAGTCAACGTTTCGGGTCGAGACCCTTCTTCATGCCACTGGGTTGGGTTGTAAGCTGCCCAAGTGAAATATGGTACTGTTCCTCCAGTTTGTGTTTGACCTGAGTCTGACAGTGGAGGAGGCAAGAAGGTCGGTGTGTGAATGGGCAGGGGAGTTTGTGTTTGGTAACTGGGAGAACACATAGGCCAACATAGTAAATGACTCACCGTCTGACCACTGGGATGGTTCCCTCTGGCCTGCAATGTTGGCAAGGAGAGAGAAGGTAGACACAAAATGCTGGAGTAACTCAGCGGGACCGGCAGCATCTCTGGAGAGAAGCAATGGGCGACGTTTCACGTCGAGACCCTTCCTCAGACCTGTTAGGGATAAGGGAAGCGAGAGATATAGACGATGATGTAGAGAGAGATCAAGAACAATGAGTGAAATATATGCAGAAAAGTAACAATGATAAAGGAAACAGGCCATCATTGTTAGCTGTTTGTTAGGTGAAAACGAGTAGCTGGTGCGAATTGGGTGGGGGAGGGACGGAGAGAGGGGGAGATGGTGTGCTGGGGTTACCTGAAGTTAGAGAAATCAATATTCATACCACTGGGCTGAAAAGCTGCCCAGAGCGAAGGAACTGGCCTGTTGTAAAAGTGGCTGGAGGTTTGTAGCAGCATGAGCTCTCGCTGCTTCAGTTGTGTGGCAGCTGTCTTGCCAAGTGCAGGCTGCCGGTCTGGTGCTCTGGTGCTCCACGTGGGCTGTGAAGTGGAAGGGGTGCTCCAGCACCTGAACAAACACGGCCCTGACTGGTTGATAGCAAGCTCCGTCTCGGCAGCCAAAGATTCTCGTCGGCTTCGAGTGGGGGGGGGGGTGGGTGGAAGGGAGGAGTGGGGTGGGGGAAGGAGGAGCAGAGGCAGGGGGAATGTGTTGGGAGCAGTAAAAGACCCAGTAAATCTGGACGTGAGCACTGTGCCTCCCTGAGAAAGGTCTGCTGCTTTGAAGTGTTCAAGGCCAGTGATCTGTCAACATCGGTTGGATCACTGGGACAATGTTGAACACAGCTGTGGGGCTACCGTGTGACTGGGGATCGATCGATTGACACAGGTGCTGAGTTTTTTTTGCTGTGTGATTAGCTCCATGCCTTCTCCTCAGTTTGTTCCTCTGGCTCGGGAATGACCTGCAGAAGCAGAGAGAGATTATTTGAGCCTGAAATGAAGAGAACTGCGTTTGTGCAGAGGTTTTGATCGATTGAAAGTCACAATGAGGAAACGGGCCCTCTGGCTGACTGAGCCCACCTCGACCATCGATCACCCGCTCTCATTACTTCCCTTCTCCCACTTCTTTATCCACTCCCTGCACACTAGGGGCAATTTACGGAGGCCAATTAAGCTGTAAACCCACAGTCTTTTCGGATTTTGGAGGAGGCCGGAGCACCTGGAGGAAGCCCACCCGATCACAGGGAGAACGTGCAAACTCCACACAGCACCCGTGGTCATTGTTGACGGCATGAATCCTGCATTTGATGGAATACCTAGATATTAAAGGAATCGAGGCGTTTGGGGATATTTCCATATAAAACGGTTTTGAGGTGGAAGATTAGTTAAGATCTTCATGGAAAGGTAGTGTTGGGTTCATGGGTTGAATGACGGCAATTTTCTGTTGGTGCACTCACTCGGTCACTGTTGTGAGACGGTCAATGAGGCTGATGTGTGACAACACTTTCTGCTGTGGGTGAAGTAGATGGTGCTTGACAAGCAGGTGGTTTGGGAGATGGCTGCTTCAGTTGGCATTTACACTGGTCCATTGTGTGATCCTTACAAAGGGACTCCATGCTGCTCCTTTTGGTGGTGGGCATGCCAAGGTTTCACAAGGTGGCCTGGCAGATTTATCTTCCTTCCCAAGCCTCGTCCCATCCACTATCACCTCAACAGTATTACAGATTATTTGTCATCTACCCCAATGATTTGGATGCAATCTTTTAAGAGTGAGCTAGATAGGGCTCTAAAAAAAAATAGCGGAGTCTGGGGATATGGGGAGAAGGCAGGAACGGGGTACTGATTGGGGATGATCAGCCATGATCACATTGAATGGCGGTGCTGGCTGGAAGGGCCGAATGGCCTACTCCTGCACCTATTGTCTATTGATTGTACATGGCAATATGCGGCAGCATGGTAGTGCAGCGGTAGTTGCTGCCTTGTAACGGCAGAGACCCGGATTCAATCCTGGCTATGGGTGCTGTCTTTATGCAGTTTGTACATGCTCCCATTGACCAAATGATGACGAGAATAAGTAGAGTTATTGCACAGTTTTTTTCCCCCAGGGTGGGGGAAATCAAGAACTAGGTAGACAAAAATGGTGGAGAAACTGCAGGTGAGGTAGCATCTATGGAGTGAAGGAATGGGTGATGTTTCGGGTCGAGACCCTTCTTCAGACTGATGAGGGGATGGGGGGGGGGGGCAGGAAGAAGAAAGGAAGAGGCAGAGACAGTGGGCTGTCGGAGAGCTGGGACGGGGAGTGGAAAGAGGGAGAAAGCAAGGACTACCTGAAATTGGAAAGTCAATGTTCATACTGCTGGGGTGTGAACTACCCAAGCAAAATATGAAGTGCTGCTCCTCCATTGTACCGTGGGACTCACTCTGAGGGCAGCAACTTTTTTCACAGAGGGTGATGGGCATATGGAATGAGCTGCCAGATGAAGTGATTGAGGCAGGTATAATAACAACATTTTAAAAAGATTTGGATTGCTACATGGATAGGAAAGGTTTTGAGGGACACGGGTCAGGCACAAGCAAATGGGTCCAGCTCAGATGGGGCATCATGGTCAGCAAGGATGAGTTGGGCTGAAGGGCCTGTTTCTGTGCTGCAGCACTCTATGACTAAGATGCTTCCATGCAACCAAATACTGTATAGAGCAGGTGCTCCTGTGTCGTTGGAGCAACAACTTAAGGCGGGATGTGGTGTTTAAACCCTCGGTATTACTGTATTTGTTACGATTTCGCACTAGTCTGCACTAGTTTCTCGTTTTATAGACAATAGGTGCAGGAGTAGGCCATTCGGTCCCTTGAGCCAGCACCGCCATTCCCTGTGATCATGGCTGATCATCACCAACCAGTACCCCGTTCCTGCCTTCTCCCCATATCCCTTGACTCCGCTATCTTTAAGAGCTCTATGTAACTCTCTCTTGAAATCATCCAGAGAATTGGCCTCCGAGGCAGAGAATTCCACAGATTCACAACTCTCTGGGGGTGAAAAAGTTTTTCCTCTTCTCCGTTCTAAATGGCCTACCCCTTATTCTTGGTTTTCACCCAACAAGCAGCTAACAATGGCCTGTTTCCTTTATCATCGTTACTGTTTTGCATATCTTTCATTCATTGTTCTTTATCTCTCTACATCACCGTCGATATCTCTGGTTTCCCTTACCCCTAACCAGTCTGATGAAGGGTCTCCACCCGAAACGTCACCCATTCCTTCTCTCCAGTGATGCTGCCTGTCCCGCTGAGTTACTCCAGCTTTTTGTGGCTATCTTCGTATTATTTGATGAGGTACTTTTGGTGTCTCTTGCTTTGCTCCACTCTGTGCAAAGGCTTTCAACACCAAAAGCATAGTGTAAATGTAAATAGTTGTTTCCCCATCAGAGATCCTCCCTCATTTAAAATGAAAGGAGGACTCTTTATTTGGGGTTTGTGAGTGCAAACTGGCAGCAACAAGTGCCAAGCTACCTACAGTGGCCACCCTTCAGAAGTAATTCTTTGGCTGTTTAAGCTATTGAGCTGTTCTGCATTAGTGAAAGGGGCTTTCTGAACGCTGGTTTTCCTTCCCTCTTGCCTCCCTCCCTTTTGGCTTCTGGGCAACCATTGAATTGCTTGGCGTTGTGTGTTGAAATCAAGTTTCCCATGCCCCTGGGAGCCAAGGTGACTCTGCGGAACGAGGGACTCTGTTTTATTACTTGAGCCGATTGTTCCTTGTGCTTTGCGCTGGCACAATGGGGCAGGAGGCCGGCGAGTGGGAAGAAAAGCAAACTTAATACTGCTCCTGAAGAATCATAATCACAACGTGATCTGCCTTTTCTATTTGCTGCCTGACGGATTATTTTAAGCCGTGGGGGAGGGGAGTGGAATTCCGACGTTCGACAGGCTTTGTGCATGTGACGTAAGATTATAAGAATCAGAAGCATGTGTCGCCCACTCGCCTCCCTCCACCCTCCCTTTGTGCATGATCGTAGCTGATTCACACAGACACAGCGCGGAAACAGGCCCTTCGGCCCATCGAGTCCGCGCAGACCAAGAAAGGCCCCGTAAACTGGTTCTATCCGACACTCTACGGACAATTTGCAGAAGCCAATTAACTTACAAACCTGCATCTTTGGGATGTGGGAGGAAACCGGAACACCCGGTGGAAACCCACACGGACACAGGGAGAACGTGCAAGCTCCATACAGGCAGCACCTTTAGTCAGGATCAAACCCAGGTGTCTGGTGCTGTGAGGCAGCAACTCTACTGTTGCGTCACTGTGCCGCACTGATCTTCTTACCTCCAGGTCACTTTCCTGATTTAACCATGTCCCTTGATTCCCATATCATCTACATATCTGTAAATGAGACAGGAATTGGAGATATAAGAATGGGGAATGGGGTTACTGTAGGAAGGGACTAATCCTGCACTGTTCTTGGACAGTGAATTCCAAAGATTTCACCCCCTGTGAAGAGATTTGTTCTACACTCTGTCCTGAATAGTTGACCTTGCATTTTGGAATGCTGACCTTTGGTTCCAGAGTCAGTGAGGCAAGAACACTGCATCTACAAAAAGATACAAAGTGCTAGATTAACATTCGCCTGTAGACAGGACCTGAAACATCACCTGTCCACATTCTCCAGAGATGCTGCCTGACCCGCTGAGTTACTCCAGCTTCTTGTGTCTGTCGTGTGATCATGTCAACGCTGAATATAATTGGAATATAGACCATCGAACTGTACATCACAGGAATGGGCCCTTCGGCTCAATGTTTGTGCTGGACATGATGCCAAGTCAAACTGATCTCATCTGCTTATACATGGTTTGTATCCCTCTATTCCCTGCAGTTCCATGTACCTGTCTGAAAGCCTCCTAAACCACCACTATCCTATCCGTTTCCACCACCACCACCCCAGGCAGTGCATTCCAGGCCCCCACTACTGTAAAAATAAAAACTGGTCCTATTACAAAAATTCTCATCTTGTTTGTTTGTTTGCATATTTGCGTGTGTGTGTGAGTTCTGAAAACTCCGCTAAAATGGTACATGACAGCGCTACAACTTTTGGCCTGCGATGTAAATGAAATAAGTTTCATTCAGATTGATAGTATATTTTACAAGTTATTCACATTTTAAACTTTACAAAAAACTTGTCAAACCACTTTTCCACTTGCCCTGCCAGTCAGCTGCGTTTGACGTCACAGTAACTTCACAATGGTATACCAAATTTATTTTATTTTAATTTTTTTTAATTGTTTTTTTTGTGTGTGTACTTGCCTGGCCTCACAACGGGGACCCAACGGCTCCACGGGTCAGTTTCCTTCTATTTTACAAACTCCTCCAAGGGTCCTCTCTTCAACTGATTAACTTTAATTTCATTTCTGCCATCAAAGGCATAACTTTGAACAAGGCAGATGCGCATGCGCAGTTTGGAAGATTATTGCAATGGGGGAGCAGGCCCAACGGGTCTGCACTTGGTCTAGTCGCCATTAAATTTCCCCCTCGCCGTATAGCTATGCCCTCCAGTGTTGGACATTTCCACCCTGGGGGAGAAGGTTCTGACCGACTACCCTTTTTATGCCTCTCGTAATTCTGTGCACTTCTATCGACTCCAATCAACCTTTGACGTTCCAGAGAAAACAATCCAAGTCTGCCCAACCTCTCCCTGTAGCTGAAGTCCTCTAATCCAGGCAGCATTCTGATAAACCGCCTCTGTACACTCTCCAATTGGAGCATTATATAAACTATGCAAATCCTCTTGCAGTGAAGTTAATGTGTCACTTCCTTTTCTAATTGCTTGCTAAACCCATGTGTTAAAAGTCAACATTATCAGTTCCCTTCCTAATTACTTTCCAGAAATGTTACCTGCATAAAAATCATTACATGATGCTGTCTGACCCGTTGAGTTACTCCAGCACTTGGTCTTTTATTTTTGTAAACCAGCATCTGCAGTTCCTTGTTTCCAAATGTTACCCGCATGTTAACTTTCATTGATTAATGTACAAGATGTATCCCCAGTTCCATCTAAACACCTGCACGTTCAAATATTTCACAATTTTAAAAAAAACATTAGCATCCGAAATAGAATCGAACAATATGGAAACAGGCCATTGGACCCAGTTCGTTCATGCTGACCAAGTTGCCCTACCTAAGCCCGACCCATTTATAAAGGGCCGATATCTCTCTAAACCTTTCCTATCCATGTACCAGTCTAAATGTCTTTTAAATGTAGTCAGTATATGTTCTATTACACCTTTCTATTTTTTACTGGCCAAAATGAATGACCCTCAGTTTATTTTTCCATGTTGGATATGCTCCGCCATTTATGTAGGTTGTTTATACACCGCCTTTCATGGCATATACTCATGTTTTCTGATTTGGCATTCACATTTATATCCCCCTGAACCCTCTCTTCTGGCAGCCAACACAAACACCTCATTTGGTATTGTACGCATAAAATAATCACTTGGAGTCTGGGATTTACTTTGAGTACAAACTCATTTTATAACAAAATGGTCAACTTAGGGGACATCTGTCGTAGGGGGCAATGCACAGTAATATGCACATTTTATTGCTACCCTTTATCGATATTTCCCCTTCCCTCGAGTCTCCTCACGCAGTGAGTTCCAAATTTCAATCACAATGTGGATGGAAAAGCAATGTTTCCCTAAGTTCCTTGTAGATCACATGCCCTTACCTTAAACCTGCACCTCCTGGTTAGACACATTTCTGCTTTGGGGAAAGGTTTTCTGCTGTCTCCGCTGTCTTTGGCTTTCCCCACTCCAAGGTAAACATGTCCAGCATACACAGCTGAAACTCTCCATCCCATTCTGGTTGGCACACAATGCTGGAGTAACTCAGCGGGCCAGGCAGTATCGCACGAGACTGCAGATGCTGAAAGCTGGAGCAAAGAGACATACTGTTGGAGGATCCCATCGGGTTGAGCAGCATTTGTGTGCTTGGTGGTGGGAAGAAAAAAAGGGATGGATTGTTGATGTTTCGTGTCCTGATGCAAGGCGTGCACCTGAGACATCAACAGTTTCACCCTCATATCCCCACAGATGCTGCTCAATCCACTGAGGTCCTCCAGCAGTGAATCTCCTGTGCCTTGTCCAGTGCATCACATTCTTCCCAGAGTGTGGCCACCAGAACTGCACGTGGTACTCTAACTGTACTCTAACTAATGCTTTATATTAAGAAACACCAAGTACCGGAATAACATAGCAGGTCAGGAAGCGTCTGTGGAAGACGTATTAGATTCAAGGTTCACATTTATTTGCCACATGCATCAATTAAGGTACAGTGAAATGAGTTACCATGCAG
Organism: Raja brachyura; assembly: GCA_963514005.1. The sequence continues at coordinate 13,861,782 of OY740796.1, forward strand.
CCATACAATTTAAAAAGAGCACAATACACAATAGAATTTAACATAAACATCCACCACAGCATTCTTCACTGTGCTGGAAGGCAGTAAAGTTCAGTCCGTCTGCCTCCATTGTTCACCCATGGTTGGGGGCCTTAACCCTCCGTACTTGCCGCTACAGACGGCCTGATGTGCAAGCCCTCTCGCCGGGATGATCGAAGCTCCAACGTCGGGACAGATCGAACCCACACCGCGGCTTGGAGTTCCCGAATCGGCACCTCCTTACCGGAGACCGTGGCTTCAGGATGTTATTGGCCACAGGCTGGCGGTTGGAGCACTTCTCCGGTGATGCCCGGCAAGGGATCAGCCCGCTCCGCGATGGTAAAGTCCGCTCCACGCCTGCTGCCAGAAGCTCTGCAGACCGAGGCTTCAGAATGTTCTAGGCTGCAGGCCAGCGATCGGTGATCTTCTCTGGCGATCCCCAGCAAGGGATTGCCCCACTCCGCGACGGAAAGTCCACGCTGCTCCCGCTGCTGAAGCTCTGGGCCCGACTCCGGGAAAGGCCGCACTAATCCAAGTTGTTAGGCCGCAAGGAAGGCGAAGAAGCGACAAGGAAAAGAGTCGCATCTCCGTCGAGGTAGGTGACTGGAAACAGTTTCCCCCCTATTCCCCCCCCCCCCCCCCCCCCCACCACCCCCCACACAAGACACACTGAGAGACACTAAAACATACATTATGATATACTAAAAAACAAAGAAAGTCGAAATGAGGAACCCGCTGCTGGCGAGGCAGCCGACACGCAGCGCCACCCAATGATCAGGTGATGTTTCACGTTGGGTCCTCACCCAAAACATCACTTACCCAGGTCCTCCAGGGCCTGACCCACTGAGTTACTCCAGTACTTTATTTTTTTCAGTAAACCTGCATCTGCAGCTTTTGTGTCGTGTTTTATATTGTTGTGCCATAATTATCGTGCTCTTGTGTTCTGTGCCCTGGCTAATGGAGGCAAGTTTCCTATATGCCTTCTTAACCAGTGTAACTGATTCCATTGTTACCTTCAGGGACCTTAGTTTAGTTTGGAGATACAGCATGGAGCCAGGTCCTTAGGCCCACTGAGTCCGTGCCGACCAGCGATCCCCGCACACTAACACTATCCTATCCACACCAGGAGCTATTTACAATTTTACCCAAGCCCTCAGCAGGTCACGGGGAGAACGTATGAAGAAGGGTTTCGTCCCGAAACGTTGCCTATTTCCTTCGTTCCGTAGATGCTGCCGCACCCGCTGAGTTTCTCCAGCATTTTTGTCTACCTTCGAGAACGTACAAACTTTGTACAGACAGCACCCGTAGTCAGGATCAAACCAGGGTCTCGGGTGCTGCAAGGCAGCAACTCTACCGCTGCGCCAACATGTTGCCGTACATCCTGGACGTGTGTTCTCTCTTTCTCTTAATTCTGATGAAGGCTCTTTGACCTGAAATGTGAACTGTGATTTCTTTCTTCAGCCACTGATTTGACTGCTGAATCCTTCCAGCATTTCTGTCTGTGTTTCAGATTCCAGCATTTGCAGTTTTATTTGTTTTCCATATATTTTGACTTGGTTGATCAAACATGGTTAAGAACGCAAGAATCGAAAATAACAAGAGAAGGCCTGGCAATGCTTGAAACTGCCGCACTGTTCTGGCACATGAAGTCTCAGTTTCTCTTCCCCACCTGTCCACATTATTCCTTTATTCCAGTGATATCCAAAACAAATCTGTCAATCTAACTTTTGAATGACTGCCAATCCACAGCTCTTTTGGATTGGGAGTTTTAAAGATTTACTGTCTTCTTTCTTTTTAATTTATTGTTGTAAAAGCTGCAACCTTGCTTTCTGCTCGACCCATAAATACCAATTTCTGTTGGCACTGATATTGTAAATACAGCATTAACACGGTGGAGGCAGGGTGGGGCAACAGTCGAGCTCCATACAGCGCCAGAGACCTGGTATGAATCCTGACCTCGGGTGCAGTCTGAATGGAGTTTGGATGTCATCCCCGTGACCCGTGTCGGTCTTCTCCGGGTGCTCCGGTTTCCTCCTACTCTCGTGCAAAAATGTGCAAGTCTGCAGGTTTATTCGCTTCCGCAGAATTTCTCCCAACGTTTCGGATAGAATTAGTGTATGGGTGATCATTGGTCAGTGGGCCGAAGGGCCTGTTTCCACTCTATCTGTGAACCTTGAAAGTAAGACGAAACAAAAAGGTTTTGATGTGAGCAGGGAATGGGATTTGGAATGTGGAAGCAGCAAAGACCCAAAGGGATGCAACGTTAAAATGGATGTACTGTGAAGCTGGAAAGTATTTGATCTGGCGACACTTCTGTACACCGTTTGTGATGACAGTAAGAAAAAGGCAAAATACTACAGACAACAAAACTGGATCATGTCTGAGCTACCTCGGCCTAAATCTGATTGTGTTTCTGTGCAACCCGCCAGCCCTACACCAACCCCCCCCCGCTTGGATATAAGAGGTCAACAGGTGTGATTCAGTGTGTTAGTTCAGCCCCCCCATCTTTATTCCTCTTTTCCCTTTTTGTTCTTCATCTCTTTACAGCGCAACTGTCTCTCGGCACCGCCTTGGATCTGGCAAGCCAGAAGAAGCAATTAATTCCTTCAGTGTGAGGGAACAGTGTTGCTGATGGCTTCAAGCTGGTTTCTGCAGCACCACCTGATCGGGCAAATGTGTGGTTGGGGGTTGGGAAGTGATGGGTGGTTTTTGTCACAGGCAGCTTCTCTAAAGCTTTTAAAACTGAAGTGTGGCAGGTTATGCCACTGCTGGTCGACAGTCTAAAGGGAAAGTACATTTCAGTGAGCATTTTTCTAAAATAAAATCCCTTTACTGACCAGCAGCAAATCGGAGAATTGTCCAGTTATTTGGCCACGCTTAACATACAAACTGTAAAATCAAATATTTAGTTTTCCCCTTTACAAGACATTAATTTTAGGATTTTTTTGTGTTCAAATTATATAAGGGTAGCACAATGGCTCAGCGGTGGAGTTGCTGCCTTAAGAGCCTGTCCCGTCAGCATGCGACTCCATGCGGTGAGCGCGACCTAACGTGGTCGCTTGAGTCGTCCGGCCTTGCGGGGCTGGTCCCACTTCGATCACCGGAATTGTGCAGAGCTGGTACCGACATCACGCGGGGCTCTGAAAAACTGACCGTGTTCAAAAATTCCGCGCGGCAACGGCCTGTCGGCCCGCTGCCGCCTCGACGCATTACGCACCGCCTCACGTCGTGCCTCTGTGTCCCTCTCTATATGTGCCTCTGTGACCCTCTCTTTGTGCCCCCTCTATGTGCCTCCATGGCCCGCTCTCTGTGTGCCTCCGTGCCCCTCTCTGTGTGGTCCCTCTCTGTCCTTGCGAACTTACCGCGGACTTCGCTCCAACTTCGCGCCACGTCGCGCCACTCACCCGACCTCCGCGCGGCCCCTGCTGCCGGTTTGGTTGCACTCGCTGCATGCAGGCACAGACTGGTGGGACCGGCCCTGTACGGGGATCACCCGACCTCCGCACGGCCCCCGTGTCCAGTTTAGTCGCGCTCACCGCATGGAGTCGCATGCTGGTGGGACAGGTCCTTTACAGAATTAGGAACCCGGGTTCGAACCTGACTATGGGTGCTGTCTGCACAGAGTTTCTACGTTTTCCCTGGGACTACGTGCGTTTTCTCCGGGTGCCCCGGTTTCCTCCCACACTCCAAAGATGTACAGTTTAATTGGTTTTGGTAAAATTGTAAATCGTCCCTAGTGGCTAGGATAATACTAGTGTACAGGGTGATCGCTGGTCGGCATGGACTCGGTGGGCTGAAGAGCTTTCCATGCTGTATCTGTAAAGTCTCTTTATTTCCCTCAATAAGTTAAATGCCAATTTCGTTAAGAAAATCAAGTTGTTAGGCTACGGGGTAAATGCATGAGTTTTGGATTTGTGAGGGGAAAAATAGATCAGCCATGATTGAATGGCTGAGTAGACTCAATGGCCTAATTCTGCTACTATGTCTTATGGTCTTAAAACTACTTATTAAACTGTGCAATGTTTGTACACTGTACAATTTCATTGATTCAAATACAGTTCAGTAAAATATGAATAAACATGGATCTGAAATGAAGTTTAGTAGTTTATTATTGTCATGTGCACTGAGGTACAGCGAATAGCTTTTTGTTGTGTGTTGTCCAGTCAGTGGAAAATGGTGTTTTGTGAGGTAAATATTAAAAAAATGGCAGGATAATTTTGTGACTAACGTATTAAAGTGTAAATCAGAATAGTGCACACAACAGCCCAATGTTTTTTAGCTTCTTCTAAAATGACTTTTACATCAGTTTTCACGGTGATTTAGCACGGGATGGAGAATGTCTGGAACATGCTGAAAATGTTTTGTTGCTAATTCTGTCTGTGGCATTGTCAGCCTGTGGTACTATTGCACTTGATGTGGTCGGCTACCCACTGGCTCTGGAAGTAACGATGTGACTGCAAGTCTGAATCTGGCGTTGTCCATGAAGTGGCGAGGGAAGAATGTCAATAAGCATCATGGAGGTGGAACTTCACACAGGGCTGCCAACTCTCACGCATTGAGCGTGAGAATCACGCATTTGGCCAAATTCTCAAGCTGGTCACAAATTTCTCACGCTCTGTCGTGAGTAATTCGGTGATCAGCGAAAATTACAAAGCTCATGTCAACTGCATGGGCCGCGGATGTTGGGGAGCCGGGGCTGAGGGAGGGATGGAAGCAGAAGCAACGGCGGGGACAGATACGGATGGGGAGCCGGGGCTGGCGAGTGTTTGCTAGGCTGGCGAGTCACTTGCTTCAGATCCCGCCGTGGAGCAGCCTCAGTGCAAGAATCCCGAGGCGTCGGAAGCATTGCACCGCTGCCTTGAGAGTCTCTCTGCTGAATTGGCCCAGGTGACCGGCATGGATCACGGTGCGGCTCGGTGCATCCTGGAGGACAACCAGAAGTAAGTACCAAGCACTGGGTAGAAGCGGTGGAAGATAGTGGCCTTCAAATGGGGGTGGTTGGAGAAAGCATCCTGCTTGCCTGCTAGATTTTCACTTACTGCAACTGCTGGAAAAATGTTCCCGATGTCGGGGGAGTTCAGAACCAAGGGTCACAGTTTAAGAATAAAGGGTAGGCCAGTTAGGACTGAGATGAAGACAAACTTTCTTCACATAGAGAGTTGTGAATCTGTGGAATTCTCTGCCACAGAAGGCAGTGGAGGCCAATTCACAGGATGTTTTCAAGAGAGAGTTACATTTAGTTCTTGGGGCTGGCGAAATCAAGGGATGTGGGGAAAAAACAGGAAAGAGGTACTGATTTGAACAGCCATGATCATATTGAATAGCAGTGTTGGCTCGAAGGGCCGAATGGCCTATTCCTGCACCTATTTTCTATATTCCTATGGTTGAGTATGTGGCAATAAAACTCGGCCACTTGATTTTGAAGCATTCATGCATAGTGGAGGTATAATGTGGTCATCGCGTGATGCAGTGTGAAAACAGGCCCTTCGGCGCAACTTGCCCACACCCGCCAACATGTCCCAGCTACGCTACCTTCTTTTGGTCCATACCTCCAAACCTCTCCTATCTATGGATCAGTCTAACTGTTTCTTAAATGTTGGGATTGTCCCAGCCTCAACTACCTCCTCTGGCAGCTTGTTCCATACACCCACCACCCTTTGTGTGGGAAATGTTACCCCTTAAAAACTTACCTCTTAAAAATACTTCAAACATAAATATTGAAATCGTACTTCTACAATGCACTAAAACATGATCTTAATGCATCAAATTTCAAAATGTCCCTACACCCTCCTGACACACCCCCCTCCCACAACCTTCCCCCTCCTCGGTTGCTCCACTCCCTCACCGGGTACCCCCAAGGCCAGTGATCAGTGATCGCCCAGTCCCCCCCACTTTCAAAAACGCTCCATGGCGCCTGGTTCAGATGGGGAACACTGCCAGATGTGAGCGGGGAACTGAGGCCAGTTGTCCGTGATGTCTGGATCCCAATGCTCAGTGCTTCGTGTTTCGGAGTTGGCTTATGTTATTGATTTGTAATTAGCCTGATTTGTAATCAGTTGACAAATCCATAATTTATTAATCCGGAATATCCAGGGGGATGGGATAAGTGTAATATTAAAATGACATGCAAGGTGTCGGGCTGTCTGTCACAACATACAGCCCTGATAACCCATTATTTCCTTCAGTTAAATATTGGGAAGGTAGCATTATTGTCATTTGCCACTCAACTATTATGTTTGTTTACCTCGCTGACTATTTCTAACCCCGCCCTCCCACCCCAAATTCCTTTGACAGGTTGAATAGAAATGCCCCCAATCTCGTTGTTTTATTAATTGAACACCTAGATGAACATCTTCAACTGGCTCTCAGGCCAAGGAGCCTGATATGCAGGTAAAATGTGTAGGAAGGAACTGCAGATGCTGGTTCATACCGGAGATAGGCGCATTATGCTGGAGTAACTCAGTGGGTCGGGCAGCATCTCTGAAGCAAAGTGATGGGAGATTCCTTCTCCAGACTGAAAGATAGAGGTGGGACATGGGGGCAAGGCAGAAAAGGCCAGAACAAATTAGGGCCGACAACAGATGTCCTCAGGATCTGTAGCCGGCCCTGATTTTGTTCTGGAACTTTCTAGCCTCCATTTTAATCCCCCCCCCCCTCATGATTTTGTACACCTCTAAGATCACCCCTCATCCTCCTGCGCTCCAAAGAATAGAGACTCAGCCTACTCAACCTCTCCCTATAGCTCATAGCCTCTAGTTCCTAGTTGTGTCCCACACACTAGGGACGATTTGCAGAAGCCAATTAACCTACAAACTCGCACGTCTTTGGAGTGTGGGAGGAGAGCGAAGCACCCGGAGAAAACCCACGCGGTCACAGGAAGAACGTACAAACTCTGCACAGACACACCCTTGGTCGGGATCGAACCCGGGTCTCCGGTGCTTTACGGCAACAAGTCTGCCGCTGCTCCACCCTTTTCTGGTGCATCCATAAATGGAGGCATTGAATAAGAACAGAATTTGGGTCTTGGAAGTGCTGACTGAATTAACATTAGTTTTCTCTAATCCTGTCTATTCTACTCATCCTAATAACTCAAGACTGCTGACTCTTGTGGATGTGAGTTTAACTGCGTATGTGTGTGCTGGTTTTCAAAGTATTATTCCCCTTCCCTAGATGAGGTGCATTGTTCAGCAACAGCAAAATCTTGCCTCGTGATATAAACTGATTGTTATTTGTGCAGCTACTTGGTGAACTGAGTCAGGGAGTGAATCCTGCCGCTTTCATCCATAATTGTGGCGTTGTCGTGAGGATTGGGTTTCCAGCTGTTATTGAACACTTTGAACCTGCTGAACAGGTGATCTGCACTACTCTAATCAGATGTTTTGGCTTTTGATTGAAGATCAAAATAGTTTTTTTCACATGTGGAAACTTGCTGCGACTTCTGTCAGCACCTCCTGGAGAGATGGTATGGTTGATTAAACTTCAAATCCCAACAAAAGCCACAGAGGCGAGTTTTGTGTTTTCTTTATCTTTTTCATTGAAGATCATAAAAGCCTGATCTTTTCTCGATGAGAGATGTTGGGGGGGGGGGGGGGGGGGGGGGAAGGTGCTTTTATTTCATCAAAGAAGGGTGGCAGAGTGATGCAGTGGTAGCGTTGCTGCCAGAGACATGGGTTCGATCCTGATCATGGGAGCTGTCCATGTGGAGTTTGTACGTGACCATGTGTGTTTTCCCCGGGCACTCTGGATTCCTCCCACACTCCAAAGACGAACAGGTTTATTGGTTAATTGGCTTCAGTCACATTGCAAATTGTCCCAAGTGCAGAAGATAGTGCTAGTGTATGGGGCAATTGCTGATCGGCACAGACTCAGTGGGCCGAAGGGCCTGTTTCCGCACTGTATCTCCTGAGAGATATAGAAAATGTCTACAGCTTTTGATGAAGATGCTGCCAGGACTCTGAGCATTAGGGAGAGGTTGAGCGGGCTGGGACTTTATTCCTTGAGTGTTGTGGGATGAGGGGTGATCTTACAGAGGTGGAATAGATTGGGTAAATGCAGAGTCTTTCACCCAGAGTAGAGGAGTCAAATACCAGAGGACATGGGTTTAAGTTGAGGGAGGATAGATTTAATGGGGATCGTGAGGGGCAACCTATTTTACAGAAAGGGTGGTGGGTGTATGGAAGGAGCTGCTGGAGAAGGTAGTTGAGGCAAGTACTAGCGCGACATTTGAAAAACATTTTGACAAGTACATGGATAGGATAGTTTTAGAGGGATATGGGCCAAACGCAAGAAGGTGGAACTAATGGGCAGCGTAGGTTGGCATGGGCATGTTGGGACGAAGGGCATGTTTCCACTCTGGCCCTATCAATCTACAGCTGATTTTAGATTTCAAAAACTTGTGGACCTTTGAATCGGGAGGAGGCTGGTTATTGTGGGTGGGTGCACTGAAGGGCCTGATCCTCTGCTCCACTGTATCTTCCATGTTCACCTCCATCTCACGGACTGCTGAAGTCTGCAGACTGCCTTTGGAGAAGGTTCCGCCATCCAAGGGATCCCAGACTCAAGGCTGCAGTTTAAATGTTTTTTATTTTGCATGTTTCTATCTAACAACCAGTTTCCCAAACCTTTTATTAAACTTCAGTCTGATGCTTCAATTAAATGACTCGACATTCTCCGCTGGGAGCTGTCTTGTGTTTGGTTTACAGCAAACCAGAAAGTACTTGAGGTCAGACAGGTTTTTGTGGAGGGAATGGATCTGTCGGGGCCCTTCTTCAGATCGACGTTCCTTCCTTTGTGTTTTATTTTCATTACTTAGCTTCTTTCTGATGTGATGTGCCTTGTTTTGGACTGGTTTGTGAATCCTCACTGCAGTGGGAATGGCAACAAGGGAGGAGACGGTTGTGGTATTTCAGCCTGAGCTGGTTGAAGCTTCCCTGAGCCTGGCACTTGTGGGCAGTGGTTAACTAATGGTCAGTGGTGACAGTCTGTCTATAGAAGGGCCATCATTCAACTGCATGCAAAAACAGAATTTTACTGTTCTTCGGTACGCTTGACAAAATACCATTCAACTCCAGATTCACAGACAGTTTCTCCTTGGCTGTTTGTTATCAGGCAACGGAACTGTCCTCTCGTCATCCAGAGAGCGGTTCTCCCCCATCTACTGCATTGGAGACCTTCGAACTGTCTTTAATTTTACTTTACTGAACTTTATCTTGTACTATATGTTATCCTGTGGATGGCTATCTCTGCGTCATGCAATTGTGACTTTCAGGTGATGGGTGGCTGAAGGCGATTTGATTTTTTTTATGGTGTCATCCATTTGTGAAATATGTGTTGGACCTCTCTATGTAGAAAAGGGAGCCACAATGAACTGCAGATGCTGGTTCACAAAAAGCAACACGGTGGAGCTGCTGCCTCTGTGCCAGGGGACCTGGGTTCTACCCTAACTACCGGTGCTGTCTGTGCGGAGTTTGTATGTTCTCCCTGTGGCTGCATGGGTTTCCTCCTGGTGGTCTGGCTTCCTCCCACATACCAAAGGCATGTGCGTTTGTAGGTTCATTGGCTGCTGTAATTTGTTCTGAGTGCGTCAGGAGAGGATGAGGAAGTGGGTTATCGTAGAACTGGTGTGAATGGATGATTGGCGTGGGGCGAAGACCATAATGAGTTCCCCTCCCATCGCGGGGTAGGAGCGACCCGGAGCGGGGCCGTACATCGCCCGGCGCGGCTTCAATGGCCATGGGACGTTCCAGCGGGACATCCCAGCGCCCGCCGGGGTCTCCAACGTTGTGACTTTATGGGGCTTGAGCGGGGCCGTACATTGCCCGGCCCAGCGCGGCCTCAATGGCTGCGGGACATTCCAGCGCCCGCCGGGGGCTTCGACCTCGGGAGAGAAATGGTGCGGGGGAGAGAGAAGATTTTGCCTTCCATCACAGTGAGGAGGAGATTCACTGTGATGGATGTTTGTGTAAATTGAATTGTCTGTATGTTTTGTAGGAATTGTTTTGTTTGTATGGCTGTAGAAACGGAGTTTTGTTTGAGCCTCTCTGAGGTTCAAATGACAATAATAAAATCTATAAAATCTATCTATCTATGTAGAATTACTGCCCCATCCGTCAGCAAATCCGGGCGAGTTGATAAGAGTGGTTGAATCACAAGTCCAGACAAAAGGTGCAGAGACGGGAGAGGCGATTGAGTCAAGAAACATAGTGTCAATGATGACTAGGCCTCAAACAGGTCTGGTCCACAGTTCTTGCCTTTGGAATGTGCTGGCAAACGTTACGGCATACGTAAGAGCAGAACTTTGCAATCTGTTAAAGCCTGTAATTGATTTTAACAGTTTTAGTTTTAATTTTTAGTTTACAGATGCAGCATGGAAACAAGTCTTTCGGCCCAGCGAGACCACGCTGCCTGTATAACCCGCTCGCGCCAATTCTATGTTATCTCACTTTCTCATCCAATCCTTGCACACTAGGGACAATTTAGAGGCCGATTAATGTACAAACCCTCGCATCTTTAGGATGTGGGAGGAAAACCACATGTTTGCAGGGAGGCAGTGCAAACTCCACACTGACAGCACCCGCTCTGCCACAGCGCTGCTTTTAAATATATTTAAATAGCACAGATTTTCAGAAAAGTACATTAAAGCACTCAGGAAATAGTTTAGAGCGCTCAAATAATTAAATCTGAAGTAAAATAAAATGTTAAACGATTCTTTGCCTTGCCCCTGTTTCAGAATGCCATGGGCTAGAATCCACGATGAAATGATATGCAATTCCATGCCAGTTACAAGTGATGTAGAATTGGTCATGGGAATTGCTGACCACAGCAAGATCGGATTCCATTGCTAGACTCCACATGTGGTGCCATCTATCAGTGGGCAGGCTGAGGCTCAGAGTGTTGGCGGCTAAGTCTTTCTTCAGTTGGCATGGCTGGATGCTGGAGGTTTTCACAGGACTTTTGGTTGCAGACTGTAAGACCTGCTCTATTGTCCAAGTTAAGGGCCTGTCCCACTTTCACGACACCTAAATCACGACCTCTGCGAGTTTTCCCTTGACTCGTACTCGCAGCATGGTTGTAGGAGGTCACAGGTAGCTGTGATGCTAATCGTAGGTACTCGTGGCATCCGATAGGTCGGGGCGTTTTTTCTAGCATGTTGAAAAATGTCCACGAGTAAAAAAGGTTGTGAATTAGGTCATGAAAGTGGGACAGGCCCTTTACAATTCGTGCCTCTTTCCCACACTGACTTTTCAGTCCTGAGCCTCCTCCATTGTTAGAGTAAGGTCCAACCCAAATTGGAGGAACAGCACCTCGTATTTCGCTTGGGCCAGTATTATGAATATTGATTTCTCCAACTTCGTAACCCTTGCATCCCGTGTATCTCTGTCCCTCCCCTACCCTAATCATCATATTAGTTTCATAGTCGTCCCGTTGAGTTTCACTCTTTCACTCATTATAACCTAGCCCACAGCCAACAATGGACCATTGTGGGCTCCACTTTTCCTTGCCCATCGTTACTTTTTTGCATATCACTCATTAGATCTCTCTCTCTATATCACCATCTGTATCTCTTGCTTCCCTTTCCCCTGACTCTCAGTCTGAAGAAGGGTCTCATCACGTATTCCTTTGCTCCAGAGATGCTGCCTGACCTGCTGAGTTGCTCCAGTGTTTTGTGTCTACCGTCAGTATATCCGGCAGGTTGTTCTCACTGCTGCGCATAGCCTCCAAAGATAATAGTCCAAGCCTGAGTTGAAGGAATTTGGGTTTGTTGAATTTGATAGCAAGAAGAATCGCAAGCAAAGTTCCAGGGAAACTGGATGCATTAATAATATGAAATATTTGAGCAAGACATCAACAGTTCTACGGGTCCCCTTATTTTACGATAATATGTCAGAAATACCAGTTCCCTGGTTCCTCACACCTGCCCCTCTGCTCAAAAACGCTTTGACCGCAGGGTAAATTGGCAACTGTAAAGATTGCCCCTAATGTGCAGGAAGTGGATGAGAAGGTGGGGTGACATTTAGTAAGCCAGCATTGGCAGGTTTTGTCTACAAGTTTGGAATAAATCTGGTGATCAAAATGCAAACTAAAAAAAGGAAACGTCGAAGTTGAGGAAGGGGACAGGGAATGAGAAGATTCTGGAAATATTCAGTGGAAAGAACCATTTCAAGTCGATCTTTCATCTGAGCAGACTTGGTGAGTGTTCCAATCAGTCTTGGTGAACATTTGCTGAACTTTCTCTATCAGAAGAGCATCCTTGGATTGGTAATTTCAATTCCACTTCTTTCGCAGTTGCCCGATCTGCTGCGTTTTCTCTGTTCTTTTTAAAAATAATTTTTCATCTCTAGAGATCGTATTGTATCTCCACTTCACGGCTCAGTTGTAAGTGTAGGCGTCCTTGGGTAATTGATTTTCCACACTGCCATTGATCATGTCAATTCTTTAATGAAATGGCTTTGCAGTTTAGGCGCTCGAGATCCTAATGATTGCTTTTCGTTTAAATTAGCAAATGACTGGGTTTCTTGGTTGAAATGTAAGTATCGGGACCGCAACTTTTTTTTGTTTTGTTTCATCCTTTGAAGATGGTCGGGAGGGGGGGAAGGAGTGGGTGGTGGAAGTGACTTCTTGCAGGATAATGAGCGGCACTGTTTCACAGCACGCTGTCCTTTTCTGAAAAGTCGCCCCGCACAGCCGAGTGGCTCATCGTCTGCTGCAAAATGAGGCCCTCTGGTTTCCCCCTCTGAATGCAAATGTGCTGCAAATAGCCAGCTGAGCCTGCCCAGTGTTGAAAGGACACATTTAGCACCGCAGAGCAGCATGTGAACCTCTGCCCTGATCATTGTCACCCTGTTCTGATGCCCACAATATGCGAGTGACATAAATCGTTATTTCCACCCATCCTTTAAAGCAAGGCTGCTCTACACGTCAGGGCAAATGAGTCTGGATTCGTTTTTTTTTAAAGTTAGCAAGTTGCTAAGTTCATCAAATTATAGGGATTCCGGGACACAGGAGGGAAACAGGCCCTTCGGCCCGCCGAATCCGTGCCGACCAGCGATCCCCGTGCACTAGCACTATTCTACACACTGGCGACAATTAACAATCTTTCCCAAAGCCAATTAAGGTTAAGTTTAGAGATGCAACGTGGGAACAGGCCCTTCGGCCCACCAAGCGGTCCCCGGATGCTAGCACTATCCCACACACACACACACACACACACACACACACACACACACACACACACACACACACACACACACACACACACACACACACACACACACACACCCCAATTTAGAATCTTTACCGAAGCCGATCAAACTACAAACCTGCTCGTCCTTGGAATGTGGAGCACCCGGAGAAAACCCACATGGTCACAGGGAGAATGTACAAGCTCCGTACAGTCAGCACCCCAAACCCGGGTGTCTGGCGCTGTGATGCAGCAGCCACCGTGCTGCCCAAAGCTGACAGTCCCAACTAGAGGATGCTTTGGAAGGAGATGCTGATTTAAAGATAGACACAAAAAGCTGGAGTAACTCAGCGGGACAGGCAGCAACTCTGCAGAGAAGGAATGGGTGACGTTTGAAGAAGGGTCTCGACCCCGAAACGTCACCCATTCCTTCTCTCCAGAGATGCTGCCTGTCCCGCTGAGTTACTCCAGGTTTTTGTGTTTATCTTCAGCCCCAACTTGAACAGGATGCCAGCACCAAACAGCCAGGCTCTCTCCTGCGTGGAGAAGGGCCGTAACATTAGCAGCGCTTGGCAGAGACTATCGGAGCAGGGCAGTGAAGGTTCCTCATTAGCAGCTGTGGCAGAGTGATGTGGAAGTTGAGAGAGAGCTCCTGCCTGCTGTTCTGGCTGCTGTGCTATGCAGCCATAATACTCTGCTGCTGGAGTAAACATCAGTGAGAGCACAGTGCTTGCTACATGGTATGACTGTGATTAATGTCCCATTACTCTTCCAAAAAGCACCCTCTCTCTTTACATTACCAGAGACTATTTATAAATTTTGCTGAATACCCAAGTCCTAAAATATTTTTTTCAAATTATAACAAGCGCAAAGGGTTGCATTAGCGATCTAGGCATATCATCACAGAAAAATATAGGGAGAAGCCCAGCATCAACTTATTTTTGTATTGCATCTTTTGTAGTCCTTGTCACCCAGGGCCCTTCGGCTCAACTTGTTCCACACCGACCAACATGTCCCATCTACACTCGTAGTTGCATTTTAAGACCTATCCAGGCACTTCACACGTTTCAAACTAGACTTCTAGAACTTTCAAACTAGACTTCTAGCTACTTGAGATTTTAGAGCAGCTTCTTGTGGGACAGAGCCGCAGCGGTTGAGTTGCTGCCTTACAAGGTCCGAGACCCAGGTTCGATCCCGACTACAGGGTGCTGTCTGTCTGGAGTTTGTACATTATTTTCACCAAGAGTTCCTGTTTTCTACAACACTCAAAAGACGTTCAGGTTTGTAGGCTAATTGGCTTGGTATCATTGTAAATTATCCCGTGTGTGTGTAGGATAGTGTTTGTGTGCGGTGATCGCTGGTCGGCGCTGCGTCGGTGGGCCGAAGATCCCGTGTCCGCGCTGTATCTCCAAACTAAACTTAGCCACATGTAGGTTCTAAGGTGTGTCCTGAAGGACTAACAAGAACTAGAGAGACCCAAAGCAACAGGAAGGGAGCTACCCAGCTTCAAGCTGAGAATACTGAAGGCCAGGCTGCCACCAGTTGAGCGATCAGAATCAGAGGGCTGGCTTGTCTCGATGGGCTTGTGGATGAAAAGAGGCAAGTAGATTGCAATCAAGCATGAGAATTATTTGACACTGGGACTACAGATGCTAGTTTACCAAAAATGCCAAAATGCTGGAGTAACTCAGCAGGTCAGGCAGCATCTCTGGAGAAAAGGAGTGGGTGATATCTTGGGTTGAGACTCTTCTTCAGAGGAGATCTCTGGAGGACATGAATAAGCACCATTTTAGGTTGGGACCCTTTTTAAATGGAGTTTGACAACTGATCTTGGTGATTGAGTATGGGTCCCAGTTCCATTCATGTGGGAATTATGCCAGCACGCAGTAATCTAGATATCTTCCTGTTCATTAGCATCCTTGTTTTTATTAAATCTTATGTTTGGTGGAAACGATATTGTGGAGGCTGATGTTTTGAGTTTTGGAATCTGCCATGGCTTCTGTTTCTCTGTACCTTGAAGCAGAACTGTGAGAAAGAACATTGATGGGAACAATGGTCTCCCCGCCCCACCACTGTTCCCATCACCTCTTTGGCAACACATTAGGCAGAAGGCATTTCCAAAGCAGCAACAGGTCCATGGATTCCATTGGTATCTGGAGTGGAAACAAAACTGGGTCCATGTGTTCTTAATTGTGTTCAATGCTCCTACATGCCTTCCTCACCCTCCCTCCCCAATGCTTATTTTCCAGAGCTTCTTATCATACTGATTTAGGATCTTACCAGTGGAAGCTGTGGTCACATATACGCTACAAGCCAAACCGTCAATAGGTCACTATAGCTGCATCCAGCATATAGTGAAGGCGTAGGTTTGTAACATCAGCTCCAAGTGACCCACCACTTTGTGTCCTACGCAAGATTCCAGCATCTGCGGTTTCCTGTGTCTCCAAGTCTTGTCGGGTCGTTATATTATGATGCATCGTTTACCCCCAACCCCATCTCGCTTTGTAACTTGTTCTGCTTGGTTCGACAAGCCTTTGTTATCGTCAGCAGCGTCTGGACGAGGTTTGTCCACATCTTGGCCAGGCCACTTGCTCGGTGATCAGGGTAGGATCAGGTTGGTGTGATTATTGCAGCGAGGTTTAATGTCTGCACTTTCCCCCTAGTTGCGTGGAAAGGAATTGCAGTTTCTGGTTTATACTGAAGATAAGTGCTGTAGTAACATCAGTGGGTCAAGCAACATCTCAGGAGAAAAAGGGTGGGTGAGACTTTGGGTTGGGACCCTTCTTCAGACTGTCTCAGACCAAAACGTCACTTATCCTTTTCCTCCAGAGATTCTGCCTGACCCACTGAGTTACTCCAGCACTTTGTGTCTATCTTCACTCAGCTTCTTGTTTGCTTATCATATTACTATCTGTGGGAGCTTGCTGTGTGCTGTATGGTTGCTGCACATCTAGACCATCCTTAAAAGGATTGATCAGCTGCTGTAAGCTTTGGGACTTTCGGAAAAGGATGTGAAGACGAATGCCGACATGCGTGTTTCCTAACCTGGGTAGTTTTGGTTCCTGTCTCCATGCTCTGTCTCGCTGCAGACAACTCTTTGAACCTTGGACCTTCCAGCCTGGGTGACTCAGTGAACATTAATCAGAGACATGGTTAGTTAAAAGGAAAACCTGTTACCATTTGCTGACAAAAGCGAGTTCACAGTAAGCGTGTCCAAATACTAAAGTTCTTCACCATTTTAGATCCAAGTAATCTGATACTGTTGGATCCCTGGACGCGATTTAACACTAACACTGAGAGTTGTAACATGCCCTGCCGAATTTGTAATTGCAGGATTTCTGGTTGTTCTTCACACAGGCTTTCTGAGGAGCGGGTGGACGCACAGAGTCTCTTGCCCAGAGTAGGGGAATCCAGAGCCAGAGGCCATACAGTGCCCTCCTTAATGTTTGGGACATAGACCCATCATTTATTTATTTGCCTCTGTACTCCACAATTTGAGATTTATAAGAGAAAAAATCACATGTGGTTGAAGTGCACATTGTCAGATGTTAATAAAGGCCATTTATACATTTTGGTTTCACCATTTAGAAATTACAACATAATATACATAGTTCCCCCATTTCAGGGCACCATAATGTTTGGGACACAGCAATGTCATGTAAATGAAAGTAATCATGTTTAGTATTTTGCATGCAAAATACTAAAAGTCATTGCATGCAAACGATATGCATGCAATGACTGCTTGAAGTCTGCGATTCATGGACATCACCAGTTGCTGGGTATCTTCTCTGGTGATGCTCTGCCAGGCCTGTATTGCAGCCATCTTTAGCTTATGCTTGTTTTGGAGGCTAGTCCCCTTCAGTTTTCCCTTCAGCATATAAAAGGCATGCTCAATTGGGTTCAGATCAGGTGATTGACTTGGCCACTCAAGAATTGACCATTTTTTAGCTTTGAAAAACTCCTTTGTTGCTTTAGCAGTATGTTTGGGATCATTGGCTTGCTGCAGAATGAACTGCCGGCCAATGAGTTTTGAGGCATTTGTTTGAACTTGAGCAGATAGGATGTGTCTATACACTTCGGAATTCATTATTATACTGCCATCAGCAGTTGTATCATTAATGAAGATAAGTGAGCCAGTACCTTCAGCAGCCATACTTGCCCAGACCATAACACCCCTGCCACCGTGTTTCACAGATGAGGTGGTATGCTTTGGATCTTGGGCAGATCCTTCTCTCCTCCATACTTTGCTCTTGCCATCACTCTGATGCAAGTTAATCTTCGTCTCATCGGTCCACAAGACTTTTTTTCAGAACTGTGGTTGCTCATTTAAGTACTTCTTGGCAAACTATAACCCGGCCATCCTATTTTTGCGGCTAGCCAGTGGTTTGCATCTTGCAGTGTAACCTCTGTATTTCTGTTTATGAAGTTTTCTGCGGACAGTGGTCATTGACAAATCCACGCCTGACTCCTGAAGAGTGTTTCTGATCTGTCGGACAGGTGTTTGGGGATTTTTCTTTATTATAGAGAGAATTCTTCTCTCATCAGCTATGGAGGTCTTGGCTGCCAATCCCTTTGCGATTAGTAAGCTCACCAGTGCTATATTTCTTCTTAATGATGTTCCAAACAATTGATTTTGGTAAGCCTAAGGTTTGGCCGATGCCTCTAACAGTTTTATTCTTGTTTCTCAGTCTCTTAATGGCTTCTTTGACTTTCATTGGCACAACTTTGGTCTTCATGTTGATAAACAGCAATAAAAGTTTCCAAAGGTGATGGGAAGACTAGGTGCTGAGAGCTCTCTTATACCTGCATTAAGGAGGCAATTAAACACACCTGAGCAATTGCAAACACTTGTGAAGCCAATTGTCGCAAATATTATGGTGCCCTGCAATGTGGGGATTATGCTGGAGTAACTCAACAGGTCAAACCGCATCTCTGGAGAATATGGATAGTTGACATTTTGTGTCGGGCACATTTTTCAGGCTGGTTCAGTTCGCTGAGTTACTCCAGCACTTTTTGTCGATTCACCGTAAAACTATGTGCCGATGCCGCTGGTCTGCACCAGCAGGGCCCGTCTTCACCAGTGCCACACCGTCTGGTTGATGCGGTGTAGTTGCGGCTCACGTTGTAGCCCCTGGCCCACAGCGTTTCTTCAGGCTGCCACCACTGACAGGATGCACGCGGTCAACATGGGGCTCCCTCCCCTCTCACCAGCTGCTGCTTGCTGTTGGCCATCGCTTTGTCCGCTCACCCTCACCTCCTCCACCTCCCCGGAACAAAGGTTGAAGGTGTAGGCGTTTACACGGGTGAAGGAGGCGGTGTACGCGGAGCGGCGCAGTCAGCAATGTGATGGCCGACGGGAAGAAGCGGCCGCTGGTGAGGGGGGCGCGGGAGTCCACAGTGACCGAGCGCATCCTGTTGGTGGCGGCGGCGGCCTGAAGAAACGCTGCCGGCCAATGTGAGCCGCAACTACACCACGTCCTGGGATGTCAGGACTTTCATATGAGGAAAGACTGGATAGACTCGGCTTGTACTCGCTAAATTTTAGAAGACTGAAGGGGGATCTTATAGAAACATACAAAATTCTTAAGGGGTTGGACAGGCTAGATGCAGGAAGATTGTTCCCGATGTTGGGGAGGTCCAGAACAAGGGGTCACAGTCTAAGGATAAGGGGGAATTCCTTTAGGACCGAGATAAGGAAAACATTTTTCACACAGAGAGTGGTGAGTCTCTGGAACAGAAGGTAGTTGAGGCCAGTTCATTGGCGATATTTAAGAGGGAGTTAGATGTGGCCCTTATGGATAAAGGGATCAGGGGGTATGGAGAGAAGGCAGGTACGGGATACTGAGTTGGATGATCAGCCATGATCATATTGAATGGCGGTGCAGGCTCGAAGGGCCGAATGGCTTACTCCTGCACTTATTTTCTATGTTTCTATGTCAACCAGCTGGTGCGGCACTGTTGAAGACGGGCTCGTTGGTTTAAACCAGCGACATTGGCACCTAGTATTAAGGTGGAACGACACAAAGTGCTGAAGTAACTCAGCGAACTGAATTGGTCGGAAGAATGTGCCCGACCCAAAATGTCACACCTCCATGTTCTCGAGAGATGCTGTTTGACCTGCTGAGTTACTCCAGCACATTTTGTTGTTTTGGGTGTTAGCTTATGGAAGATGTCGGTGATTTGGTCGGGAGCTGCTCCCCACCGCTTCCCTCATCCTCGCTTGCCTTCCCAGTGCTGCGCCTAAAGTGGCTGAAACTGGAAGAGCAAGGAGGCAGGGCGATGCTTTTATATCTATGAAGCTGATGGGAAGCCCTCACTATCTGCCCGTTGCAGTAACACAGGTCCTTCAGGAAACGGGACCACCTATTGTGAGGTGTTTATGTAAGTGAGCGTTTGTGTAACTCGCCAATTACGTAAGTCAGGGAGTGCCAATATATTATAAACTGTAGACATGAACTGCACACTCCCCAAGGCGTTACCGTGCTTTGCCAACTCATTCAGAAATACCAAACTACCTTTTTGCCAGGGTAAAGAACACATTACCAGGATGTTGCCAGGGTTAGAGGGTCTGAGCTATAGCACAGGTTGGGCAGGCTGGGATTCTATTCCTTGAAGCGCAGGAGGATGATTGGAGATCTTATAGAGGTGTGTAAGATCATGAGAAGAATGGACGCACAGAATCTCTTGCCCAGAGTAGGTGAATCGAGGACCGAGGACATAGGTTTAAGTTGAGGAGGAAAAGATTTAATAGGAATCTGAAGGGTAACTTTTTCACACAAAGGGTGGTGGGTGGATGGAACAAGCTGCCAGAGGAGGTAGTTGAGGCAGGAACTATCCCAACATTTAAGAAGCAGTTAGACAGGCACATGGATAGGACAGGATTGGAGGGATATGGACCAGGTGGGACTTGTGCAGCTGGGACATGTTGGCCGATGTGGAAAGTTGGACCGAAGGGCCTGTTGTCATACTGTATCGCTCTATGACACTAGTTCTGATTGTATCTGACCATTAATAGCATTGCAAATGCCTACCTTCTCGAAGCATGCTACCATTGGATTGTCATGGCCATACAGCATAAAAACAGGCCCTTCGACCCAACTCATCCATGCCGACCATGATTCCCCATCTAAGCTAGTCCCATTGCCTGCATTTGGCCCATGTCTCTCTGAATTATTCCTATCCATGTACTTGACCAAGTGTGTTTTAAATGTTGCTATCGTATCTGCCTCGACTATCACCTCCAGCAGCTCGTTCCAGATACCCGCTGAAAAAGTTGCCCCTCCGGTCCCTATTAAATCTTGCCCCCTCACATTAAACCTATGCCCTCTGGTTCTTGTTGCTAAAATATTATCTTCCCCGCTGCTCTTGTGACTGACTTTCATTGCTCTTTCAGTGACGCTGGGTCTTTTCATCTTGCAGTGCCTCTCTCTAAAGAGATGGGAAGATGATTAAACAAGTTAGCACTGAGGTGACATAATGTTTCGGGTCATATGGGCAGGACACAGGATATCAAGTTAATTCACTTGTTCTCGACACTGCGCCCAGCAGATAAATTGGCAACCATCTTGAGACTTCCAATAAAATCTATTAAATCCAATTAAGGTAATGGCAAAGGGTGTTTATCGCTCTCAAAGACTTCCCTTACGATCCCATCCAACATGCATAAAAATGATTTAGTTCGTCTGATTTCGAGCGAGTTTATAAAAAATCCATCTGGCTTCATCTTTTGTGGTTTTGTCAGAACGAGTGACTGCAAGTGTGGGGAGGATTCCCCAAGGGACTGCAAATGATATCAAAGGCATTATACTGACCTTGTAACCAATAAACTGAGCCCGAGACTTGTGCTGCCTTCGATGACACTGGAGAAGGTTAAACCGAGGAAGCAATTTTCCACATAGCAAAGATTACTCCTTGCCTGAAGGAGGAAAGACTTCCAATTATATAGTGCCAACATTGTTCCTTTCCTCTCTGCTCCAGACCATTTTAAAGGGGACAAAGTGCATTGTTGGGCATGAAGTAAAGCACAATGAATGCTGTAAATCTGAAATGAAAACAGGAAATACTGATGTACCAGGCCAAGCAGCCTCTGTCGGAAAAGAAACATTTTGGACTGACAGCTATTTATCAGAATATTTTTGTAATCTGGTCACTGTTAGGAAGTGTGGCAGACAATTTGCAAACGGCAAAAGTCCCAACCAGCAGCAATTTGGTTCATGTTGGAAATGGTGACCGAGAGATAGACATTAACTCCCCACTGTCCATCTAAATGGTATTGCAGAAAACAGCACCTCTGACAGTGCAGCACCCCCCCCTCTCTGTGATACATTGGTGAGTTAGCTCAGATTTGTTCAGATTAGTCAGATTTGTCAGATTAGTTTAATTCAGATACAGCGTGGAAACAGGCTTTGGGCCCACTGAGTCCGCATCGACCAACAGCCCCCACACATTAGCACACTAGGGACAATTTAAACTTGCACCAAGCCAATTAACATACAAACTTGTACATCTTTGGAATGGGGGTCTTTGGTGTCGGGGGTTTATGGTGAGAAGGCAGAAGGGGCTGAGAGGGAAAGATAGTTCAGCCATGATTGAAATGGCGGAAGACACTTGATGGGCCAAATGGCCTCATTCTTGGATAAACATATGAACTTATGACTGAATCAGGGCTGGCACTCCAGCGGGTTAGTAGGTTAATTAGCCTCTAAATTGTCCATGGTGCATCGGGAATGGTGAGTGGTCAGTGCGAGTGTGAACGGGTGATCGATAGCCGGCATGCATGGGCTCGGTGGGCAGAAGGGCCTGTTTCCATGCTCCATCTTTCAATCACATTCTAAATCAAGTAGAAAATGTACGGTGACTCCGGTGGTAATTTGAGCTGATGAAGATTTTGAATGCCAAACTCCATTAGACCAGCAGAACAGACGGGGAAATTGGCAAGCGGAGTTTCAGCAATAGATATTACCACGGATCTTGACTCACTTATGGAACTGCTGCTTATTATAGGATTATGGTTAAAAACAGAAAATGCTGGAGGCCCGCAGCTGATCAGGCTGCATTTTAGAAGGAGAAATAGCACTTATTATTTTGCAAGGAGATGTTAAGTTTCTCTTTCTCCAGATGCTGCCTGACCTGCTAAGTGGTCAGTACGTTCAGTTTTCATTTCGGGTTTCCAGCATTTCTTGTTTTTTTTTTTAATTTTAATTTTCAGTATTAAGATTAACCGGCTTTCTGCAAATATGAAAGCATTAAGATGTGGAGTTTTGGTGCATTGTGAGCCGTCAGATGGGTGGAATGTAGAGATTCCACAGCAGCTGACATTAAGCGGACTGAACTTCACTGCTTCCCACGATCTGTGATAAACTACACATGGGCATCTACTGCTCCACTGTTCCTGCCCCAGGGATGTCATTAGCTCGCTCTAATTAAGTGAAAACTCTCTTGAAAGTGCAACCGAACCAGAAGGATGGATCTTTGCGGCTATTGCATTTCGAAGTGAGCCAGGAATGAACTGATTTAACTTGAACAAGGTAGCTACTGCTTCAGTGTAGTCACAGAACAAGGATCTGATGCATCAGCTGCAAAAGGCTTTGGGATCAGAGGAGGTGAGGAGTGGGCCCGACAGTTGCAGCAGGGTAACTGGTGTCCTTTTTGCCACTATTATTAAACCGATGTGTTTTACTAAACATTTGCAGTCTGAATCTAAATTCACCGAGCACGATGAAGTCGATAGGCACAAAAAGCTGGAGTAACTCAGCAGGTCAGACAGCATCTCTGGAGAAAAGGAACAGGTGATGTTTCAGGTTGAGACCCCCCCTTCAGACTGAGTCAGGGGAAAATATGTTTCTGGCTTTCATTTATGCCGTTGGGTACAGACGTGTGAAAAAACACACCTCCAATAACAGGGACAGTTTCTCCAAGCTATTATCAGGCAGCTGAACCATCCTATCAACTCATTGGACACGCTCGGACTACCTTTAAATGGTCTTGCCTGGACTTTACCTTGCATGACATATTATTTCCTTTATCATGTATCTGTACACTGTGGATGGCTCAATTACCATCATGTATCGTCTCTCCGCTGACTGGATAGCACGCAATGAAGCTTTTCACTGTACATCGGTACACGTGACTCTAAATTAAACTAACCTGGTCGCACAAATTTGGTTAATGGAGATTGCCGATAGAGAGGATTATGCAATGAATGGTGACCAGCCAGTGACCAGTTGCTGCATCAAAGTTCTTCATTCACTGAAGTGTCAGCCCTGCTCTCTGGCAGGGCAGGTTTGGAGGAGATGCTTCTCCTCTTGCTGAGAAACATCTAAACACCTATGGGCAAATTCTGCTGTGAGTGTGGGCAACCTAAACTCTCTTCCCAAACAGTGGTGGCAATAATATGCTTGGGATTTGGGAGATGCAGGAATTTGTAGGCAGAGTTTTGCTGAGTTTGCAAGTAGCCATTATCCTCGTCTTCTCTGTATCCCATGGATCTGCGCTGAGAATTGCCAGGCGTATAACCTCACCCCACCTTTACCACTCTTTTCCTGCTTTCTCCACTCCCCCACCCCCTTCCCCTCCATCAGTCTGAAGAGATGTCCTGATCTGAAACATCATCAGTCCATTCCCTCCACCGATGCTGCCTGACTAGCTGAGTTTGTCCAGCAAGGTGCAAGGACCCACTGTTATGAAGTAAAACGCTTGCATGGGCTGCTTCATGCATGTCATTCTCACAATATTCACAATGCTGCTGAGTGGGGGAGGAGTGAGATAATATCTAAATGGCGTCAAGTTGGGAAAAGGCGAAGTACAACGGGATCTGGGGGTCCTTGTACATCAGTCTATGAAAGTAAGCATGCAGGTACAGCAGGCAGTGAACAGAATATGCTGAGAGAATGGAGCAGCTGGGCTTGTACACTCTGGAGTTTAGAAGGATGAGAGGGCATCTCATTGAAACATATAAGATTGTGAAGGGTTTGGACATGTCGGTGGACACGTCGGTGGCTCCAATCCTGGAGATGGGACTCGACCGGCGAGACCAACGTCGGGCAGAGCCATAGTGGTGGGTGACTCCATTGTCCGAGGAGCGGACAGGAGATTCTGTGGCGGCAGACGAGACGCATGGATGGTCTGTTGCCTCCCTGGTGCCAGGGTTCAGGATGTCACGAGCCGAATTCAGAACATTCGAGAGAGAGAAGGTGAACAGCCAGCAGTAGTTGTGCACGTAGGCACAAATGACATCGGGAAGAAGAGGAAGGAAGTTCTCCAACATGAGTTCAGAGAGTTGGGAAGAAGACTGAAATGCCGGACTTCCAGGGTGGTTATCTCTGGATTGCTTCCAGTACCTCGTGCTACTGAGGACAGGAACAGAGAGATAAGTTAGAAACCGGCAAGTATGATCTTGTGGGAATTACTGAGACATGGCTGCAAGAGGGCCAGGGCTGGGAACTGAATATTCAAGGGTATACCTCCTATCGAAAAGACAGACAGGTGGGCAGAGGGGGTGGGGTTGCTCTGTTGGTGAGGAATGAAATTCAGCCCTTTGCAAGGGGTGACATTGAAACAGGAGATGTGGGGTCAGTATGGATAGAACTAAGGAATTGTAAGGGTAAAAAGACCCTAATGGGACTAATCTACAGGGCCCCAAACAGTAGCCTGGACATAGGGTGCATGTTGAATTAGGAGTTAAAATTGGCATGTAGCAACATGCAGGTAGACTGGGAAAATCGGGTTGGTACTGGACCGCAAGAAAGGGACTTTGTCGAGTGCCTTTGTGATGGATTCTTTGAACAGCTTGTATTGGAGCCTACCAGAGAGAAGGCAATTCTGGATTTAGTGCTATGTTATGAACCGGATTTGATAAAGGACCTCGAGGTTAATGAGCCATTAGGAGGTAGTGACCATAACATGGTCAGGTTTAATCTACAATTGGAGAGGGAGAAGGGTAGATCGGAGGTGTCAGTGTTACAGTTGAATAAAGGGGAATATGGAGCCATGAGGGAGGAGCTGGCCAAAGTTGACTGGAAAGATACACTAGCAGGGATGACAGTGGAACAACAATGGCAGGTATTTCTAGGAATAATACAGAAGGTGCAGGATCAGTTCATTCCTAGGAGGAAGAAAGATTCCAAGGGGAGTAAGGGGCGACCGTGGCTGACAAGGGACATCAGGGAGATTATAAAAATAAAAGTGAAGAAGTACAACGTAGCAAAGATGAGCGGGAAGTAAGAGGATTGGGTAATGTTTAAAGAGCAACAGAAGATAACTAAAAAGACAATACGGGGAGAAAAGATGAGGTACGAAGGTAAGCTAGCCAAGAATGAAAAGCAGGATAGTAAAAGATTCTATAGGTATGTGAAGAGGAAAAAATTAGTTAAGACCAAAGTTGGACCCTTGAAGACCGAAAAAGGTTAATTTATTATGGGGAACAAGGAAATGGGTTGAACTGGTACTTTGAATCCATCTTCACTAAGGAGGACACAAACAATCTTCCTGATATAGTAGTGGCCAGAGGATCTGGGGTGACAGAGGAACTGAAGGAAATCCACATTAGGCAGGAAATGGTGTTGGATAGACTGATGGGACTGAAGGCTGATAAATCCTCAGGGCCTGATGGTCTGCATCCCACGGTACTTAAGGAAGTGGCTCTAGAAATCGTGGATGCATTGGTGATAATTTTCCAATGTTCTATAGACTCATGATTAGTTCCTGTGGATTGGAGGGTAACTAATGTTATCCCACTGTTTAAGAAAGGCAGGAGAGAGAAAACGGGGAATTATAGACCAGTTAGCCTGACATCGGTGGTGGGGAAGATGCTGGAGTCAATTATAAAAGATGAAATAGTCGCACATTTGGATAGCAGTAACAGGATCGATCCGAGTCAGCATGGATTTACGATGGGGAAATCATGCTTGACTAATCTTCTGGAATTTTTTGAAGATGTAACTAGGAAAATGGACAAGGGAGAGCCAGTGGATGTAGTGTACCTGGACTTTCAGAAAGCGTCTGATAAGGTCCCACATAGGAGATTAGTGGCCAAAATTAGGGCACATGGTATTGGGGGTAGAGTGCTGACATGGATAGAGAAGTGGTTGGCACACAGGAAACAAAGAGTAGGGATTAACAGGTCCCTTTCAGAATGGCAGGCGGTGACTAGTGGGGTACCACAAGGCTCGGTGCTGGGACCGCAGCTATTTACAATATACATCATTGATTTGGATGAAGGGATTCAAAGTAATATTAGCAAATTTGCAGATGACACGAAGCTGGGTGGCAGTGTGAACTGTGAGGAGGATGCTATGAGAATGCAGGGTGACTTGGACAGGTTGGGGGAGTGGGCAGATGCATTGCAGATGAAGTTTAATGCGGATAAATGTGAGGTTATCCACTTCGGTAGCAAAAACAGGAAGGCAGATTACTATCTAAATGGCGTCGAGTTGGGAAATGGGGAAGGGATCTGGGGGTCCTTGTACATCCGTCTATGAAAGTAAGCATACAGGTACAGCAGGCAGTGAAGAAAGCAAATGGCATGTTGGCCTTTATAACGAGGAATCAAATATAGGAGCAAAGAGGTCCTTCTGCAGTTGTACAGACCCCAATTGAAACCACACCTGGAGTATTGTGTGCAGTTTTGGTCCCCTAATTTGAGGAAGGACATTCTTGCTATTGAGGGAGTGCAGCGTAGGTTTACAAGGTTAATTCCCGGGATGGCGGGAATGTCATATGCTGCGAGAATGGAGCAGCTGGGCTTGTACACTCTGGAGTTTAGAAGGATGAGTGGATATCTCATTGAAACATATAAGATTGTTTAGGGCTTGGACACGCTAGAGGCAGGAAACATGTTCCCGATGTTGGAGGAGTCCAGAACCCAGTGCCACAGTTTAAGAATAAGGAGTAAGCCATTTAGAACGGAGACGAGGAAACACTTTTTCTCACAGAGTGGTGAGTCTGTGGAATTCTCTGCCTCAGAGGGCAGTGGAGGCAGGTTCTCTGCATGCTTTCAAGAGAGAGCTAGATAGGGCTCTTAAAAATAGCGGAGTCAAGGGATATGGGGAGGAGGCTGGAACGGAGTACGGATTAGGGATGATCAGCCATGATCACATTGAATGGCGGTGCTGGCTCAAATGGTCTACTCCTGCACCTATATTTGAGGTGCTGGAGACCACTGCAAACGCAAATGGAGCAGAGGACATAGGTTCAAGGTGAAGAGGAAAAGATTTAATAAGAATGCCAATGGTAATCTTTTCACACAGAGGGTGGTGGGTGCATGGAACAAGCTGCCAGAGGAAGTAGTTGAGGCTGGGACTATCCTATCGTTTGAGAACCAGTTAGGCAGATACATGGATAGGACAGGTTTGGAGGGATATGGGCCAAGCGCAGGTAGGTGGGACTAGTATAGCTGGGTGTTTATAACCACTTTGCAATAAAACACCTTGCAAACCTCTCCTTTGCTTCAGACAAAAATGTGCAGGAAGGAACTGCAGATGCTGGTTTAAACCGAAGATAGACACAAAAAGCTGGAGTAACTCAGTGGGACAGGCAGCATCTCTGGAGAGGAATGGGTGACGTTTCGGGTCGAGACCGTGAAGAAGGGTCTCAACGACTCCTCTCCAGAGATGCTGCCTGTCCTGGTGAGTTACTCCAGCTTTTTGTGTCTATCTTCAGTTCAAACCAGCATCTGCAGTTCCTTCCTGCTCATTTTGTCTGGAGCAAAGGAGAGGTTAGCAAGGTGTTTCGGGCTTGGGTTCAACTACAGGTAATTCTTTAACTGCATTTGGATCTCTTTCTCACAGAGACCATGGATTGAATTTGCAAGATTATCCTGTGCACTCTGTATCTTCCCCTTCGCTCGACCTATTGTATCTGAGTTTGTCTTGATTGTATTTATGTGTGGTATTATCTGATCGGATAGCACACAATACAAAGCTTATCGCTACAACTTGGTACATGTGACGGTAATAATCAAAAGCTGATATCCTGTTCAAAGTCCCAGCTTAGTAATTGTGAGATTTAAATGTGTTTAGTTTATTGTTGTCACGTTTTAGTTTAGAGGTACAGCATGGAAACGGGTCTTTCGGCCCACTGAGTCCACATCGATCATTGATCACCATTCACACTAATTCCTTGCCCACCCCTTACACACCAGGGGCATTCTATTGAGGCCAATCAACCTATAAACTTGCACATCTTTGGGATGTGGGAGGAACACCCAGTGGAAACCCACACAGTCGCAGAAAAGAAATGCAAACTCCACATAGACAGCGCCCAAGGTCTGGCGCTGTAAAGCAGCAACCCTACTGCTGTAGCCTCTGTGCTGCCCTTGACTAATCCCTGGCGCTGTGAGGCAGCAACTCCCCCAGTTATTGCCCAGTTCATCTCGCCCTGCGATGGTAGTGATACATTCTTGTTGAACTAGCAGCTTCTGTTCTGCTCTGTGGGACGTCACCGAATGCAGGCAGATGGGAGAAGCTTGGCGGATCTAGGTTGGCATGGATGAGATGGACCGAAGGGTCTGTTTCCATGCGCACTCGTCCGACCTCTGTGGGGCCTATGGACAATTCCATTCTGATTCTACACGAACAACAGGTCTGAAGGTAGTTAAGAGGCGGGAGTGGGTCGAGAGTGATTCACTGTCATATGTCCCGAAACAGAACAGTGATTTTTTTTCTTACAGCTGCAGTGTTACAGGACTCAATAGATAATGGAATGAAGCTCAATGTAGTGCAAAAGCAATACAAAGCCCAGTCATTACTGCAACCCAGGCAGTTTGCAATGTTCAATAGCCTGATGGTGTTGTAAATAAGCTGTCCCTGGACCAGGATCCTGTCCCGTCTTCCTGATGGCCGGAGTGAACTGAGAGTGTGGCCAGGGTGGTGAGGATCTCTGACGATGCAGGCTGTCTTTTAAAGATCCCTTCGACGGTGGGGAGGTCAGTACCCGTGATGGACGGGGCCGTGCTCACCACTAAGGTTTTTAACTTGTTCACAACATTCTCACTTTCTGAAAGAAATGAGGAATTTATTTAAACTTTCCAGATGAAGGGGTTGGCATAGTGGCGCAGTGGTAGGGTTGCTGCCTTCCAGCACCAGAGAGCTGGGTTTGATCCTGACTACGGGTGCTGTCTGTACAGAGTTTGTGCTTGCAACAGGTGACCTGCCCTGGTTTCCTCCCACACTCCAAAGACCTACAGGGTTGCAGGTTAATTGGCTTCGGTAAGAATTGCAAATTGTCCCTAGTGTGTAAGATGGTGCTGGTGTACGGGGATCATTGGTCGGCATGGAGACGGCGGGCCGATGGGCCCGTTTCCGTGCTGTATCTCACACTACAGCCAGGAGAAATCACAAAATGTTGGGAAACAAACTGGGCTGTAAAGCTTGTGCCGCTGCCTGCTATTCTCTGAGAAAGTTATCTACGATTAGAAAACTGCAACGTTTTGTATCTGTCTGCTCTCATTGAGAACGGTCTTGCAACCATTTGCTACAGTAAAATATTCATACCGTTGTACCAATTTGTGTAATCTACACTTAACTCATAATTCAGAAATTACATTCCAGTTAGTAGCTAGAATTCCCTCTTGCTGCAGAATGTGACCTTGGCTTTCTGTTGCTGGCAGTTGTCAGACATTGAAATGCCTGGAACAGCGTGGGAACATCCACACGTTTATTTGCAGCCTGTTTTTTTTTGTCCCTCTTTGGTGGTGGTGGTTGGGGGGGGGGGGGGGGGGGAGGTAACTGCTATAATTAACGGCACAAATTGTTGATGAAATGGGCCAGGAGCAGCAGTAATCTCCGTGATTGCAGTTGTTGGTGTGTAATCATTGGCAGTGTTGGTTTAGGATTTGAAGATCAAGTCAGATCATTGATTCTTCCTGTGCATTAACTTCCGCTGGTTTTTGTGCTTAGCACCTGGATTAGTCAAGGGCAGCACTGTGCTGCTGCCTTACAGCGCTCTGGGTTGAATCCAGACGACAGCTGCTGTCTGTGCAGAGTTTGTACATTCTCCCTGAGACCGCGTGGGTTTTCTCCGGGTGCTACAGTTTCCGCCCACACTCTGAAGACATACAGGTTTATAGGTAATTGGTTTAGGTAAAAAGTTTCAAATTGCACCTAGTTGCTAGGATTGTGTAAGTGTGCAGGGGTGATTGCTGGTCACACACACTTGGCCGGCTGAGGGGCCTGTTTGCGTGCTGTATCTCAAAAAAAAAATTAAACTAAACCTGTATTAGTTGCTGGAGCAGATGGCTCGGGAACAGCAGGCTCTGTCTGAGGCAGTGATCCTGTTTGATGGGGGAGTAAGAGGTGACCTCCATGAAAAAATACAGGTGATTGTGAGTATTCAGAATGAGCTGCCAAAGGAGATGCCAAAGACGAGAAGCCATAGGTTTAATGTGAGAGGGACAAAGTTTAAAGGAGATGTGTGGGCCAGGTTATTTTTACACAGGGTTGTGGGTGCCTGGAACATGCAGCCAGGGGTAGTGGTTGAGGCAGATATGATAGTGGCCTTTAAGAGGCTTTTAGATAGGCACGTTGATATGCAAGGAATGGAGGGATACGGATCATGTGCCGGCGGATGAGGTTAGTTTATGGTGACATCATGTTTGGTGCTGTCTTTGTGGGCTGCAGACATTGTACTGCCCTATGTTCTAGAAGAGCCAGCATTTGAATGGCACTCTTTCTTTCCAGATGTCCTGTGATGTGGTATTTTCATGCTGTCACTAATGAAGTTAACTATCTTCGTGTCCAGTAACTGTTTAGTCCTTGGTTTTCTGTTAGATTTCTGGATTTGGCACCGTTGTGAAGTCATTTATTGGTACTTTTCATTGATAAGAGTGGAGAGACGATTTAATTGGACGTTGTCAGGGCTCGAGGGCCTGAGCTATAGGGAGAGGTTGGGCAGGCTTGGAGTTTATTCCTTGACTTGCAGAAGGCTGTGTGACCATCTTATAGAGGTGTATAAAATCATGAGGGAATAATGTGAATGGACAGAGTTTTTTACCTGGGGTTGGGGAATCAAAAACATAGGCTTATGGTGAGTGGGGCAAGATTTATTGGGATCCTGTGGGGCAACCTGTTCACTCAGAGGGTGGTGGCTATATGGAGTGAGTTGTCAGACGAGATAGTTGAGCGGGTACTATAATAGCATTTAAAAGATGCTCGGACAGGTACATGGATAGGAAAGGTTTGAAGAGATATAGGTCAGACTGAGGCAAATGGGATTAGCTTAGATGGGGCGTCTTGGTCAGCATGGATGAGTTGGGCCAAAGGGCCCGTTTCCCAGCTGTAAGACTGTGACTCAGTGATCATTTCTTTCAAGACCAGGCAGACGCCTTCACAAGTGGACAACCTGCATCCTGCTTTCTGTGAACACCACTGTCCACTCCATGAGATGTTTGAGAGCAGGAGAAGGCATTTGGGAATTGTTGATAGTGAAGTATTCTACTATTTAGTTCCCCTCTCGGCCTTCCCTTCCGTATATTCCTGTGGTGAGATGGGGATTTTACTGGGAGAGGAATTGAGAATGGGAATATATTTTCTTGCTGATCTTGACAGCACCACTTTCTTGCACGAGTGCTTCTTTATACAAGAGGCTCCAGTTCCATTTCCAACCAATGCAAACTTCCATAATTAACACTCAGCTTAATGAACAGATTTATTGAATAGAATTTGAAATTGGATGCAAAAGCTTAACTATATTACCAAGGTATGGTGGTGATTAGGGATTTTTGCAGCAATGTGAAAATGGAACAAGATTAACATTTTAATAAGAGATTTAATAAAATATTGAAATGCAGGACATTTATCTCTGTCTTCCATGAAAGCCAGTCAAGTGCTCCACAGAGTAGCATTGTAGTCTCTACACGTGATTCCAGTTTTTGTAGTTGGGTATTTCCACGTTGCCATGGAGTTTGAGTAAAGGACACTTCTCCTGGCTCCTTTTTGTTTCTCCTATTTGCTTTATTTTCATGCAAGCCAACGACAAAACATACGATCTCTTCAATATTAACCTCGTTTTCAGATTGTAATCTCGGCCAAGCTTTGCTGCCGGCTGCCTTACTTTTAAAATTAATTTTTCGATCCTTCTTCTCGAAATGAAATAAAATGCTTTCCAGTGTGCACTGCCTGAAAAGGGGTGGGGGAGGGGATATACAGATTTAACATTGACTTTCAAAAGGGAATCGGCTAAGTCCTAAAGTAGAAACAAGTACTGCAGATGCTGGTTTGCACCCAATATAGACACAAAGTGCTGGAGTAACTCTGCAGGTCAGGCAACATCTCTGGAGAAGAAAGATGGGTGATGTTTCGGGTTGGAACCCTTCTCAGGACAGAGGTAGGAGGGTCCCAACTCGAAACGCCACCCATTCTTTTTCTCCAGGGATGCAGCCTGACCCGCTGAGTTACTCCAGCTCTTTGTGCCTATCTTTGGATAAGTCCTAACTTGGCAGGGCTGTGGAGAAGGGACGCATGGATGGAGCTCTAATCGATAACCCTTTCAGAAATAGTTTCTTATGGAGCCCGTATGAGCACGATGGGCCATTTGGCTTCCCTCTGCACTGTACGTTCCTATAATGCTAGATTCCATTTGGTGGCATTGGCTGAGTGATAATGAATGGCCTAGTTATTGGATAAATCTACCCAATCCTCCTTAAATGGAGAGAAACACAAGTATAGCACAGAGGGAGAGCCAAGCGGCCCATCATGGTGTTTTAACTGTCGGAAGGAACTGCGGATGCTGGTTTTAAACTGAAAATAGACGCAAAATGGTGATTTTAATCCTTTGAAGTAAATCCTACAGGAATAGCTATCAACATATTCATGTGCTCTTTATCTACAGTTCCTATCAGTCCCATTCTCCTGCTCTCTCTGCAGGTTACACTGTTTTCCCATCCGCTTTAATTGATTCTGCTTCCATCACCAGGTCGGTGAATTCCGGCCCATAACGTTCCTTTTATATTCACTGTGATGACATGTCCCCTTTAAGATCCCCTCCTCTTGCGGCCACAGGCAAACGAGCCACACCCGTCCAATTAAGGGTGATTGGACCAATTAAGCTAATCCTACAGGCCTACCCCTTATGAACCCTAGAGCCTAGAGGGGGAAAGGAGACTGAGGAAGCTGCAGGGATGATTCCAGACCCTCTGGCTCTCCCCCTCAAGAAATAAAGCCCATGGGGTGAGTTCATCTAACAGTGTGTGTGTGTGAGCGTGCTCGCACCGGTGTGTTCACTGTTGATTTGGTGTCATGACCGACACCACACCACCACAGATGCCAGAGGGGATTTTGAGTCGAGCTATCCGCTGGGCCTCAGCGCCGCACTTAATATTGTCCTGTGCTGGAAGTCTCTGAAAGTCATGGCCTACTGCCTCCAAATGCCAGCACAAAGCCACTGTTAACAGTGGAGCACTAAGCCACCTGTACACTGATCCTACTGTGGATTAACAGAATAAGGGTTTGTGTTCAACATACTGGGTACCTCCCCGCCAGTTCTGGGTTAGGGGGTGGGATTGGCAGTGGGCACATGCCAGTTGGCTGCCTGGCATATTTGGCCACTGATTATACTTGGTAACCATTTGGAACCATTTGCCAACCAATTACCCATCTGTTTTACCACATCATTGAGGGAGGGAGGGAGGTGACCTGAGATGATTAGGGTAAGCTCTAAGTCTAAAAGGAAATACAAAGTTAGGAGCTGTTCGATTTTTCACTCCAGGAATATAATGATGTGGCAAAATCCTGAAATGTACAATCTAATTAAATTGGATTAAATTTTACTTTTCAAACTTTGCTTGAAAAGTTAAAACATAATTTTAATCAAAGCGTACCGGCCTACAACCCAAGTCAGGGCTTTGTTTTGTGTTCAGCAACATAGTTGAGATGTGTAGTGTCTCGAATTTCTTTAATGATTCTCTGGGGGACCTCTGAACCACACTTCAAAAGCTTGAGAGGTTTTACTCAGATTAAATATTCTTAAAGATAATGAATATCTCTGTAGCCTCAGGAATGCAAGGACTGCAGTGAACATGCAGTCAATGTTGAGTGGAAATATTTTTTGTGTTGGAACTAGCTGCTCAAGAACAGTTTTGGGACGATTCTCAATGCTTGTGATGGGTGTTTTGAAAAAAAAATGAAGGGAGAGGAGTTCAAATAGTAATTTCTGACTATTTTTTAAACCATTAATTAACAAGCAAAAAATTGGTGTACCAATCGCCAATCAGGATTTTGCTTGAAGGCAAATGCTTTTCTTGGGGTAGCCTGTCTCTTGGATGGTAGGTGGTGCACTTGAAGAGCATCTCTCCTACAGCTCCCATAACCCAGGATTATTCCTGAGCTCTGGTGCTGTCTGTGTGGAGTTTGCATGTCCTCCCTATGGTTCTGTCAGTTTTCTCTGGGCGCTCCTGTTTCCTCTTGCATCCCAAACAATGGTCTATTCTACATGTTCTGCATTCCCTTTGATCTCCCGTTTTCACGCCTTGCCCTTCCACATCTCTCGTTTCCCTCTCCCCTGGCTCTCAATCTGAAGAAGGGTCTCGACCTGAAATATCACCCATTCCTTCGATCCAGAGATGCTGCCTGTCCCGCTGAGTTACTCCAGCATTTTGTGTCTATCCCAAACACTTATCTGGCTTTAGGTTAATGGACCAGTGTTTATAGTCTCCAGTTTGTGGGAGAGTGGTGGGATCTGGGTGAATTGGTGAGAATGAGGGGAATAAAGTAATTAATTAAATGGGGATTAATTAAAATGGTTGATTGATGATCCCCACAGATTCAGTGGGCCGAAGGGCCTGTTTCCATGCTCCATGACTCGGTCCAGGAGCTTTGCGTGAACAAGAGTTGGGGGAAAAAAAATGTGACTTCAGAAATCTGGTTTAATCCTTGGCATACATTGCCATGTTTTTAAATTTAATTGATTCAAGTAAAGCTATGTGAAATATGACCATGCCTGTAAAGATAGAATCAACAAGTGGTGTTTTGAAAAATAATGTCAAATTGCACCAGTCCTAATTCTATTAAGCGAGAGCACTTGTTCTACCAGTATAGAGGGTGTTACGCTCTCTCCCCCTCCCCCAAGAGCCTTCTTGCTTCCATATCAACGCAATGCCCAATGTTGCCAAAAATATCAATGTAGGCATGGAAGTCAGGAAGTGAAGAGTAATATATGGATTATTTTTTAAGATAACACTGAAGGCATCTCAAGGGTTGTTGAATCATAAAGTCACACAGCATCAAAACTGGCCCTTCGGCCCAAATTGTCCATGCTGACCAACATGGCCCATCTACACCAGTCCCGCCTGCCGGCGTTTGGCCCATGTCCCTCCGAACCTTTCCTATCCATGTACCTGTCCAGCCGTGTTTTAAATTTTGTGATAGTACCCGTCTCGACTACCTCTTCTGGCTCTCTGTCCAAATATACCTACCACCCTTTGTGTAAAAACACAAGTTCCCCCTCGGGTTCCAATTAAATCTTTCCCCCCTCATCCTAAACCTATGGCCTCTGTTTCTTGATTCCCCTACTCTGTGTAAAAGACTGTGCATTTACTCTGTCTAATCCTCTCATGATCATCGGTGCCCCGCTCCCTGCCATGGATGCCCTCCACCGTAAACGGTGTCTGAAGCGGGTCGGGAAGATCATCAAGGACCCCTCACACCCTAACCATGGACTGTTTGCCCTCCTACCATCAGGGAGGCGGTACAGGAGCCTCAGGTCCCGCACTAGTAGGATGAGGAACAGCTTCTACAATAACACCATCACACTGCTGAAACTTGGAGTCCCGCCGTTAGAGATTTCTCCAGTCTCTACGTCCACATTGTCTGTATTCTGTATTTATTTTTCCATATTGCTATCACTACGTACTGACGCTAAACTGCATTTCGTTGTACCTATACTTGTACCTATACTTGTATTTGTGCAATGACATTAAAGTTGAATTGAATTGATCATATACACCTCTATACAATCACCCCTCGTCCTTCTGCGCTCCAGGGAATAAGTGTCCAAGCCTGCGCAACTTCTCCCCGTAGCTCAGGACAGCTAGTCCCAGAAACATCTCCACAAATCTTCTCTGCACCCCTTCCAACTTAACAACATCTTTCCTGTAACATTGTGACCAAAACTGAACCCAATACTTCAATGTGGTCTCACCAGTGTCTTTCACAACTGTAACATAGAAACATAGAAAATAGGTGCAGGAGTAGGCCATTCGGCCCTTCGAGCCTGCACCGCCATTCAATGTGATCATGGCTGATCATCCAACTCAGTATCCCGTACCTGCCTTCTCTCCATACCCCCTGATCCCTTTAGCCACAAGTGCCACATCTAACGCCCTCTTAAATATAGCCAATGAACTGGCCTCAACTACCTTCTGTGGCAGAGAATTCCAGAGACTCACGACTCTCTGTGTAAAGAACATGACCTCCCAGCTTCAACACTAAACGTGCTGACTGATGAAGGCCAATGTGCAGAATACCTTATTGATCACTTGCAAACGTTGATGGTTTTTCGATATTTGATACTGTCACACAGAAGCATTTTGTCTGAAGCAGTTCAAAATACTCATCTGTCAATGTTCACCTCTGGCCTTGACTATCCTCTAAATCCGTTTGCCTCTCTTGTATCACCCTCCCTCAACCTACCAAAAATGCTGCAGTCTGTGTCCTAACTTGCAACAGGTCGCTCATTAACCCTGTACTGGCTGGGTGCCCTGTATCTCCATCATATCTCCTCTTCTTATCTAAAGTCTTACATTCCTGCAACTCTCGGGCATTGGGATAATTCCTGATTTCAATCCTCTGGTGACTCCAGATTCAGGAACAGCTTCTTCCCAATAACCATCAGGCTATTGAACACTACGAGCACCAAGTGAAATACAAACTACAAATATTGACTTCTCTAACCTCCAGTAACCCTTGCTTTCCCCCTCATTCCATCCCTCCCCATCCCAGTTCTCCGACGTTTCACGGTCCTCCCGATGACATTTTACAGATTGTGTGCCTCGTTGTCGCCTTCCCCATTCCACATTTTCCTGGAACTTTGTCCCCTTCAATCTCTTATTTTCACACCTTACCTTTCCATATCTCTGTCTCCCTCTCCCGTGACTCTCAGTCTGAGGAAGGGTCTCCACCCGTAACGTCACCATTCCTTCTCTCCAGAGATGCCGCCTGTCCCGCTGAGTTACTCCAAACATTTTGTGTCTACGGCGTTTAACTCCAAACTGTCTTGTTTCCACTAAAGACTTTGGGCTATTGTTTTGCACTAATATTGTTTCTAATTTATTGAACATTTTCTCTGTTTATAATGTTATCTGTGAGTACTGTGTTTGCAGACCTGTTATGCGGCTGCAATAATGTCATTGTTCTGTTTTCAGTGCATATTGACAATTAAGCACTCTCTTGTCTCCCTCTGTGTGTCAAAATAGATCAGCTGGGAGCATCTTAGATTGCAGATCTAAAGGCCCCTGGTTCTATCCCAGATTTGACAGATGTTTCCGGGGGGGGTTCGATCCTGACTGGGTGCTATCTGTGTGGAGTTTGCACGTTCTTCCTGTGACCACGTGGGTTTTCTCGGGGTGCTCCAGTTTCCTCCCACCTGCTGGTTTGTAGGTTAATTGGCTTCTCTAAATTGCCCTTATTCTGTAGGATGCAAAGGTGGGCGAGCATGGAATTAATGCACGGGCAATCGATGGTCGGCGTGGATTCGAGGCACCTGGTTCCACTCTGTATCTCTAAAACTAAAAGCTAAATTAAAACGCTGCCAAGTATCCAGGCTCTGGAGTTGTGTTAAGTTTTGTCTCTTCACCTCCATTCCTCTGCTCGTGGCACTTATTTAAAGTCCCCTTCGTGAACGAGCCTTTGATGATCAACTTCTACACCACTGTATGTGGCTTGCTGCCAGATTTGGTCTCATCCTGCTTCTCTGGAGGTAGACAAGGCAGAGAGGGAGGGGGGGGGGGGGGGGGTGTGTAACCTTCCCCAAGGCTAATACTGTTCATTGAAAACCACAGAAGTAGAAAATTCATTCCGTGACTCCTGAAGTGAGTAATTATTCCCTTCCACTCTGCCGGCATCCGGACTGCTGTCGGGATCGTGCTGGTGCACATTGAGATGGAGCCAGAATCCTGGCGTGGCTTTCACTCTGTCTCTGAGTTATTATGGGTCTTACTGAGGTGTGGCTGATGCATGCTTTGTGCATCCAGTGCAGGATTCCAGAGAGACCAGCCTGTAAGCTGCTGCTGCGGCACAATGGTTCCCTTACCTGCTGAGTATTCAG
Organism: Raja brachyura; assembly: GCA_963514005.1. Next base: position 13,900,234 of record OY740796.1, read on the forward strand.
AAGCCTAGACTGTTGATCAAGAGACAAGGTAACTGGGGAACTTAAATGTTAAGAACTAAACAATATGGGATGAAACATTAAAAAATAGGTGCGGGAGTAGGCTATTTGGCCATTCGGCCCTTCGAGCCAGCACCGCCATTCTACATTATCATGGCTGATCATCCAGAATCAGTATCCCGTCCCTGCTTTCCTCCCCATATCCCTTGATTCCGTTAGCCCTAAGAGCTATATCTAACTCTGTTGAAGAACTGGTAACCACAAAACAGCCACACTGTCATTAAGGACTCTCCTCACCTAAAGGAAGAAGTTGCCATTTGTTCCCCTCTGTTTCCCCCCCACCCATGTTCCACCCAGTATCATATCCCCACCCCTTCCACCTGTATTATTTCCACCGACTGCACAATTTGAACCCCTTCTATCCTTATCTCTTGCTTTGTGTCTGTTTATCTCTGACCTTTGTCCAATCATCCACCTATTAAACAACCTTTACTGAAGTCAACTCGAGGGCCTGTCCCACTTTCGCGACCTAATTCACGACCTTTTTTACTCGTGGACCTTTTTCATCATGTTGAAAAAACGCCCCGACCTACTTGATGCCACGAGTACCTACGACTAGCGTCACGGCCTCCCACGACCTTGTGAAGACCATGCTGTGAGTATGAGTCAAGGGCAAACTCGGCAGAGGTCGTGAAAGTGGGGCAGGCCCTTCACTCTTTGGAGTGTGGGAGGAAACTGGAGCACCCGGAGAAAACCCGCGCGGTCACGAGGAGAACGTACAAGCTCCGTACAGACAGCACCCAGAATCGGGATCAAGCCCGGGTTTCCGATGCTGTGGATAGTAGCTCAGGGTTGCTCTCTAGTTATTGGAAGGACAGTTTAGTTGCCTGCCAACAGCCCTGTGTGAAGCTGGTTGGGGCCCTTTCCCCGTCACCCTTCCCACTTCCACAGCTCAACAGTGACATCAGCAGAGGGCTAATCAAACCCAAACGCCATTGGAGCCCCCCCCCCCCCCCATCTCCTCAGGCTGGTTCAGTGCCACAACGGCTAACATTGCTGCCTCTCTGCTAGATGCACTGACCGAGATGCAATCTTGATCGCTGTGCAGTTTGCATGTGCTCTTACTCCCACCACAGTGCGATACACTGTCCTCTTGTATCCATATAACCATATAACAATTACAGCACGGAAACAGGCCCTCTCGGTCCTTCCAGTCCGTGCCGACCATTTATTCTCCCCTAGTCCCATCTACCTGCACTCAGACCATACCCCTCCATTCCCTTCCCATCCATATACCTATCCACTTTACTTTTAAATGTTAAAATCGATCCTGCCTCCACCACTTCTGCTGCAAGATCATTCCACACAGCCACCACTCTCTGAGTAAAGAAGTTCCCCCTCATGTTACCCCTAAACTTCTGTCCCTTAACACTATCCCAGAGGCATTAATCCGAGTACTATCCACTGTCAATTACAACTGGCAGTGCACCGCACTACTCTACAGCGAGTAGCAAAACATATCAGAGTTGGTCATGTGAGGAAAAATAAATTGTAGTTGTACAGGGAAATAAGATAGGAAATGGGTCTGATAGGATTGTTCATCTAGGAGCTGGCATTGATTTGATGGTGAAATGGTTGTCCTTGCCATCATAACCAAGTCCCCACAGTCCTCCAAGCAATGGGATGCAATCTGAGACCTCCACGTCTCTGACACCTTGAACGACTCGACACAATGTCAACTTAGGCCAAGGAGGGCCCTGTGAGGCCAACTTGATGACATTGACCCAGCCGCTTTCATACGTGTGGCCTGTTTGAAAAATCACTGTGAAAGGGTGACACAGCTGGTAGAGATGCTGCCTCACAACGACGGAGACCCGGGTTCAATCCTGACCCTGGGTGCTGTCTGCATGGAATTTGTGCATTCTCCCCCTGTCCAGCGTGGGTTTTCTCCGGATGCTTTGGTTTCCGAAAGATGTGTGGGTTTGTCGGTTAATTGGCCTCTAAAATTGCCTCTAGTGTGTTGGGAGTGGGTGCAAAGGCAGGATAACACTAGTATTACTGTGATCGGATGGTTGATGGTCGGCATGGACAGGGTGGGCCGAAGGGCCTGCTTCCTTGCTGCATCTGGAAACTAATCAAACCCAGAAATGCTACTGGCCTTGCAACTTAAGAATGTGGACAGGCATAGTCAATCTAAGGGATGTGCAGACATCTCAGCTGATGAACCCAAATAAAAAGCACGGGGCTTGAAGCACATTTGCCATTAGTTTCCTCAAAGACTGACCATCAGAAATTAGCAAATCAGAATTCCACTTGAGGGAAGATGCAATCCCTGTTCAATTGCTCTGGTCTTGTGTAGTCTCTGAGAAGATGGGGAAATGCTGGTTAGCATTTCACAACGCTGGACTTCTGGACTTGCATTCCTGTGACTTGTCGACCCATGCATTGCCTAACCATATCATTTAATCTGAGCCGCAGTCTGTGCGTAGAAGTCACGCTAGTCGTTAACGTTCCAGAGATGCTGCCTGTCCCGCCGAGTTACTCCAACATTTTGTGTGTTTGATTTAAACCAGCATCTGCAGTTCTTTCCTGCACGCTAGCAGTTGTCGGGTTGACACTAATCGGTTAAATTTGCCCCTCAGCACCGGAGACCCGGGTTCGATCCTGATCACGGGTGCTGTCTGTGTGGAGTTTGCACATTCTCCCTGTGACTGCTTGCGTTTCCTCCGGGTGCTCCGGTTTCGGTTTGCTCTCTCTCTCTCTCATCCCAAAGACACAAAGGTTTTAGGTTACGTGGTTGCAGTGTAAACTGGCCTGAGTGTGTGGGGAGTGTCTGAGAGGTGGGGATAACATGGAACTAGTGTAAATGGATGATTGGCATGGCTTAGCTTTTTAGTTTAGTTCAGAGATATGGTGCAGAAACGGGCCCTTCAGCAATCTGTGTCGACGAGCACTATCCGACACACACTAGGGAAAACCCACGCAGGTCATGGGGAGAATGTACAAACTGTGTACAGACAACACCCGTAGTCCGGATCGAACGTGGGCCTCTGGCGCTGTAAGGCACCAACTCTGCCGCTGTGATCATCGTGCTGCCAAAGGGCCTGTTTCCATGCTGAATTTCTAAACTAAACTAAATTGATTGTAGTATTTTGTACATTTAGTTTTCGCTAAGCGTGGCCCAGCAAAAAAAGCACAGGAATTTTGTATGGGATAAATTGTAATGCTGTCAATAATGCTCGGAACATCCTTGTCGTAATCAGGCACTGTCGCCTTCCATCACAGTGGGGAATGTGGAGGAGTCACTGTGGTGGATGTTTATGTTAAAATGCATTTTGTGTGTTCCGTTGCTTTTTATTTCTATGAGCGATTTGGCAAATAAAATTCCTCGTATGTCACAAAACATACTTGGCTAATAAAGTATTATTGTGATTGAAAGCTGTCCCAGGGGTCGGAAGCCTTAATCGGGGTCTTGTGTAAAATGGAAAGAGATCCTCTTGAATCTAAGTGTAGTTTGCACGTTCCGGATATCCTGGCCCGCCTGCCCTTTTGACGTGTGATGCAGCTGTGTACCACAGCTTTGTGCCTGAAGTGTGTGGCTTAATCGATGAACACATTTTGGATTGCTTGGTCTGACAGCCCGGTTGATCTGCCGAGTGCATCTTTGTAGTTGCCAGGTTTTGCCAGCCAGGACCACTTCTTCTTCTTCTTTCGTGTGGCGTGCACAGCCTAAAGTTGTAGGACAACTTGTTCTATTTGATCTTCCGTTTGTGCACGTCGAGTTCATTGCATCAGTCGAAACGGGGTGGACCACGTGAAGGTTGCAATCTTCCACCCTGCCAGGACCACTGTTTCTGCTGCTGCACACACACAGTGCTAGTTTAGCTTATCATTGTCGCTTGTGCGGAGGTACAGTGAAAAACCTTTTTGTTGTTGCGTGCCATCCACTCAGTGAAACGTCTGTACGTTTAACCCCCACAATAACGAACCAAAGGGTGGGGGTGGGGGTCTGTTATTTCCCATTGTCCGCAATAACCAAGTGAGGGGGTAATGTTTAACCCTGGGGCGCAAGGGAAGAAACACGATGGGGGGGGGGGGGGGGAGGGAATGCGGGAATTCACAGGCTGGGGAGCGGCTCCACACGCGGTGCATCAGGACGGGCCAGTACTCGCGACAATCGTGCTGCTGCTCGCTCTCTCCGCTTCCGCGACCAGATGCACTCCGGGTCATTGGCAACTGGCGGAATGGACTCGGTCCGCTACAGCCTAGAGTCAGAAGGAACTGCAAAATGCTGGTTTAAACCGAAGAGAGACACAAAATGCTGGAGTAACTCAGCTGGGCCGGGCAGCATCGCTGGAGAGAAGGAATGGGTGATGTTTTGGGTCGAGACCCATCTTCACCCATTCGTTCTCTCCAGAGATGCTGTCTGTCCCGCTGAGTTACTCTAGCTTTTTGTAATTATCCATAATATAGAGGTCCATTATTGCAAGGGCTTATTGTACATGATTACAATCGACCCTTCCATGGCGTACTGCTACAGGATAGAGGCACGGCTAGTATTGACCGTTTATTGGACGGCTTCTGTATCTGGCGGTTCAAGTGCAACCCCATCGCTGCCAAAAGGCAAATGCCGATCATTCGTTAGGCCTAATTTACTCGACAAATTAAATGTCTGTTTGAAGTTTAATTGGAGGAAATTAATCAAAACAGCTTTGCTGATGTGGGCCAGCCAGCTTGTGTGTGAAGTAGATGCATCCTCAGGATATAAAGAATGACATGTGGCAGAGAAAAAAAACAATAATTTTGGATTAGAAGCTGGGGCTATCCAGCGTCCCAGCGACAATCCATCTGTGTAATGAGTTCAGGGAATCATTAGTGATGGACTCGATCTAAATCCCTCACAACAGATACATCTGCATAGCGAATAAAGTGTGGGTTCATGCGACTACACAGGATGAGTTAGGGTTAATCTAGTATAAACCGTATCATTCCTGCAGGAAATCTTGTTCTGATTTGACGGCAGTGACGTTAAGGCTGTTGACGGCGCACTAGCAGCGGGGATTGGTGAAATATTAGTTCAGATAACTCGTGGTATGTGCGCCACTGGCTGCTGGTAACAGGAATATGTTTTTGCAAGTTGTCTCGGGGGGGATATCAATGTCAGAGCAGACTGATTCTGCACTTGCCAACGAGCTGATTGTTCTCTTGCTCCTGCCCTGCTTCAGGCTTTTGTTAGTTGGTGCCCTTCCAAATCTGTTGCCATTTGTATTCTCTGACTTTTATCTAATTGACAGCTAATAAAACCAGGGACAGCAATCTTTGGAGACCCATTATCACAAGCTCCCACACGCACGCACACTTACAGGCTACATGTTCACCCCAAGGCGCACATACAACGAGATGCAGTATACTCTGTGTGTGTCTCTCTCTCTCTGTCTCTCTCTGTCTCTCTCTCTCTCTCTCTCTCTCTCTCTCCCCCCCCCCCTCTCCCTCTCCCTCTCTCTGCATTTGGTGTATTATTTACGTGCATCTTACCTCTGTGTAACCATGAATTATTAAAATTTATCTGCGCTTCAAGCAGCATCGATTTGTAAGCTGTCGAAACTTCTGAATCCACCCAGTTTCCAAGAACATTGGGCATTCTTCCTTCAGTGTGAACACTGCTTCATTCAGTTACATTCATAGCCCAGCTTCCAGGAACAGCAAGGCCAGGACAGTCCCCACATTGCTGTCAGAATCTGAGACTCCCGGTTAGAAGGATGTTTGCTAGATTCGCGCTGCAGTGTTACTGGAACAGATGAAAAGCACCTGTGTTCGCTGACTTCACAACATATCAGTGGTGAGTCTCTGGGACGTATGTATCTTCCCACCCTTAGCAGTCGGGACTTGCGTTCAGTAACTACCTCACAAATCTCTCCCTCCCTCTACTCTGAGTCTCTCACTACTTTTAAGAAGCTTTAAAGAAAAAAACAAATGTGCCTCCTGTCTTAATATCACGCAATATTTATGTTTGATGGCAATTTAAGGATTTTTCCTCTGTGTGTGTGTGTACGCGCATTTGACCGTAGTCATTAGATCCACTTTTATGTGTTTCAACTGGACCTCGCCAACTCTGGTGGAGCCAATTACGACAGCCTTGAATTTGGAGTGTGTCAAATAAGCAGAATCCTGTTTAAAATTTCTGCAGCTGTTCAGGAGATGGGGGCATTAATAATGAATGCCCGAGTTAGTTGCCTCACGCGAGTGGAGAAGATACCCTCAGAGATGGCTTTGCACTTGCAACTGACTGGCTTCCTTCACCGCCAACACAAGGCACACCCTCCAACGCACTTCTCAAGTTTAACGCTCCCAATTGAGTCAAAGATGGAATTATGTTTTCGGAACAGTTCACAATATTCCACAGTGCTTGAGATTTTGAGGTTGCACAAAATAAACGGAGCTGGAACGTGAATGCTGCCAAAGGTTTCTGTACAAGAGAGTCCATTGAAAGATTCTGGTTCATGTACAATAATAGTCCAGGCTCTGGTCCTCCATGTAGAATCAAAATGCTCAATGGCTTTGGGTGCCCAGACGCCATCCTCGTTAGATCTTCTTGCCCTTTAATTGCCCATGATCTTTTCTTCACCTGTTCTGCCCTGAAGCTCTTAGTCTTGTGGGCTAATACTTCCGTGGATGGCCGTTGCGTTCCGGTACTTTGCTCAAGTTATCAAAGGTTTAGGTGGGCGCCAACGAGAGTGAACCTTTTCACCACGGTGCTCAGCTCGGCCTAATCACCCACACGTACTTCCAGCCAGCAAGTCACTGTAAATAGTCCAAATGACGTCATGGGTGGCACCGTGGGGTAGCGGTGGAGTTGCTGCCTTGTAGCACTTACAGCGCCTGCGACCCAGGTTCGATCCCAGCTTCGGGTGCTGTCTGTACGGAGTTTTACGTTCTCCAAATGACCGTGTGGGTTTTTTCCAATATCTTTGGTTTCCTCTAATGCACCAAAGACGTACAGGTTTGTAAGTTAATTGACTTGGTATAAATATAAATTGTCCCTAGTGTGTGCAGGCTAGTGTTAATGTGCGGGGATCGCTGGTCGGTTTGGACTCAGTGGGCCGAAGGGCCTGTTTCCGTGCTGTATCTCTAAACTAAGCTAAACGAAGAATCTTGGCTGACTTGGGATCCTCTTTAGTTACTTGGGAACTGAGCCCGGTTAGCCCGTCCGTTCACTGACCTAGCTGAGACCTGTTAGTTTGGTATAGTTTGGGTTTGGAACCTGAGAATCAACAAAAAAATCTGTAGCAGTTGGAAACCAGAAATAAAAGCACAAAAATCTGGAAACGTACTACAGGTCTGGCAGCATCAATGGAAAGACGATCAGAGCTGATGTTTCAGTTCTCAGACCTGCTGTCAGAACTAGGAGAGTTCAGATGAAGCGCCTCACACCTGAAACATGAATTCTGCTTCCCTCTCCACAAATGTTGCCCAGCCATCTGTGTGCAACCAACGTTTTACACTTCGGAGACACAGCATGGAAACGGGCCCTTCGGCCCACTGAGTCCACTCTGACCAGCGATCACCTATGCGTGAGTACTGTCCGAGACAATCGGGACAATTTCCAATTTACAGAAGCCAAATAACCTACAAACCTGCAGTGTGTGTCTTCGGAGTGTGGAAGGAAATGGGAGCGCCCAGAGAAAACCTACGCGGCCACAGGGAGACCGTACAAATTCACACAGCCAACCCTCCTGGTCAGGATGGAACCTGGGTTTCTGGCGCTGCAAGGCAGCAACTCTACCACTGCGCTCATGTGCCACCGTCTATTTTCTTGTTAGAATCTGTGACGATCACTGCACCTTTGCCTCATTCACTTTAAGGAGTGAACTCACAAGGGTTAGACAAGCCAGGAGATTATCAATCGAGGTTGATAGTGGAGACCTCGAGGCTTTTGGTTGTAAGAAGTATGTATGATGTGCAAACCCAGGGATTGATCCTGTGGACCGGAACATGCAAGGAGAATGTCTGGAGGGCAAATGTAGACCATTATTTGTTCATTCTGCAGTTACCTGGAGTTCACACGAGAATTTGAAGCTCGGGTCATTTATATGAAGAAGGTACTATTATCCTTGCACTCCTTCAGAAGAGTCTCGACCCGAAGCGTCGCCCATTCCTTCTCTCCAGAGATGCTGCCTGTCCCGCTGAGTTACTCCAGCCTTTTGTGTTTTTCATCTTTAATGTTTGTTTTCCCCAAATGGGAAAGCCAACTTCAGTTGTCACTTTCCTGGTGTGATGCAGAAGGAAGCCAATCAGTAAGTATATTAGGACCTCGCCTGATGGAGGTTGCTGCAGATCTTGGCTCTTGATATTTTAATTACAATCGCCAACAATGTGATGTCTCAAAAACATGGATGACTTATGCAAACATTAGTTACATTTGTCTTCTAAACCAAGTGTACTGAAAAACAGGCATTGCATTTTCTCTTGTCAAGTGGTTTTGTGGTCTCTACTATATGTGTATGTTGCACAGTTCAGCGGTTCTTAGTTCAAGAACCTTTGCTGGAGATGAGAATTGTTTAGACTCGAGTGATACAGTGCAGAAACGGACCCTTCGGCCCACCAAGTCCCCATCGACCAGCGATCAACCCGTACACTCACACAATCCTATACACTAGGGCTGATTAACCTACAAACCTGTATGTCTTTAGGGTTTGGAAGGAAACCAGAGCACCTGGAGAAAACACATGTGGTTACAGGGAGAACGTACAAACTCCGTACAGACAGCACCCGCAGTCGGGATCGATCCTAGGCCTCTGGCGCAGCAACTGTGCCTTCCCACTGACCCTGGGAAGACTATCCCTGTGCCCTCTGGTCCCAGACTCTCCCACAAGTGGAAACATCCTCTCCACATCCACTCTATCCAGGCCTTCCACTACAAGGTAAGTTTCAATGTGGTTCCCCCCTCATCCTACCAAAGTTTAGCTTGGCATCATGTTCATAGCAGACATTGTGGGTCGTACGGTCAAAATCCACTGGTCTACTGTTGAAAGGATGGAGTCATGAGAACAGAGACTGAGCTTTCTCTGGGCCCAGATGTAACTTCACATGGATGCAATAAGTGAAGTGGTTCTGCCAACTTAAGCCAGGACTTCACCAGAATCTCTTCAACATTTAACTCTTCAACATTTCATTGGCATGGTGACACAGCCTCCCAGGTAATTTCTTTCTTGCAAAGTGAGCTGCAGAAAGAAAATCGACGCATGTTAATACTTGTTCACCATGCTCCAAGCTGTAAAAGCAGTATACGAATCCACAAATAGCAATGTGTTTGCTAACCTGAATTGAAGGAGGCACAGTGACGCAGCGGTCGAGCTGCTGCCTGCCAGCGCCAGAGACCCGGGTTCGATCCTGACCACTGGTATTATCTGTACGGAGTTTGTACATTCTCCCTGTGACCACGTGGCTTTTCTCTGGTTTCCTCCCACACTCCACAGGTGTGCAGGTTTGTAGGTTCATTGCCGTCTGTAAAAAAGGTTGTCCCCTTGTGGAGGAATGTTGTAGTAAGTAGGGTGATCGTTGGTATATTTGGTGGGCCGAGGGGCCTGTTTCCATGCTGTATCTCCAGTCCAAACGTGTGTTTCTTGACCTTTGATGTGAATGAAGGTTGGGATGTGGAAGGAAACCCACACCGCCATGGGGAGAAGATACAAACTCCGCACAGAGTTTGAAACTGTAAGGCAGCAACTCTACTTCTGTGCCACCATCCCGCCTGTAAACGTAAACTTAATGAACTTAAGCACCACTGTTTCAATACTTCCTAGCCCCCTCGTCCCTCAGTATCTCTCTTGGTACAGTGACGAAGGTTCCTTCATTGTCCTTTTTCAAGTGAGCCACTTGAATGGAACCAAAAGAAGAATCATGTCTTTTGTTCTCAATTTCTTCCCTGTTCTAACATTTACATGATCCACCTTTGCCTCTTGGTTTCTTTCTATGATGTCCGTGGTAGGTGATTTGTAAGCAACCAACATGCATTATATGTCCACAGGCTCCACAGCCATTGTGACTATTCTACTTTGCACTCTGCCTTCCATCAGGTCTCCATTCAATGTTTAGATTCCCATTTAAGGAATCTGACTGTGGCCTCTTGAAGAGTCTGAAGAAGGGTCTCGACCCGAAACGTCGCCTGTCTCCTTCGCTCCTTAGATGCTGCTGCACCTGCTGAGTTTCTCCAGCTTTTTGTGTAACCCTTGGGATGTTCAGTATTTTTCAATGATCAATTAGTATCGAGTTTTGTGCTAATCAGTCAGGAGGTTTACCTAAGAAGGGTCTTGACCCGAAATGCGGTGCTGGCTCGAAGGGCCGACTGGCCTCCTGCACCTATTTTCTATGTTTCTATGTCATCCATTCCTTCTCTCCAGAGATGCTGCCTGTCCCGCTGAGTTACTCCAGCATTTTGTGCCTACCTTTCGATTTAAACCAGCATCTGCAGCATCTGGAACATTTCCGTTAATGTTCACAGAAGGCACAGAATTGAGCGGGGAAAATGCAAGGATGCTTTGCCATCAGGATCTCATTTCTAAATTAAATTGGTCAGCAAGCATTATGGTTTAACTTAAACGCTGATTGCTCATCAAATCCTATAAAGCTCCTGGATATCTGGTTTCACACAACCCGCACTGATGGCAAACATCTGGGAAGAGTTGGGAACTGTTCCAGGTCTGTCGTTGAGCCACAGTTATTACACCCAGGATGCTTCATCTAACCTTCTTCTGTCCAGACTAGGCCCCGTAGCTCTGTCAAATTTTTGGACTCGGTTAGCAATCCCTGCTGCCCCCCCCCCCCCCCCCCCCCAGCTGATATCGTGCCTGCTTCACATTCAATCCAAAGCCTCGGCAGAAATGGAGAAAACAGCAAGGATCAAGATGGGGGGGGACATTGATTCCGGATTGTAGCGGACTAACTCCTTGACTTTCCTCTCTGCTACATGCATGTTGGAGCTGCTGTGTTGCTACAGCAATGGTACAATGGTCTCTTTCATCTCCGACTTTCAGCCTGTTGGCAGTGCCAGCCCCCATCACAGTGCGGGAGCTGCAGTTTATAAATGACGCCCTTTTGCCGACTCTCTTGCGTATTCCCCGCAGAGAGGAAAGTACCAGTTTTGCCAAAGAAGTGATTCTTAGACCCAGATTTCTGCGGAGTCTGCCAGCTGAGCGGTGGACGTCCTCTATTCCCCAGGCATTGTTCATTGTCCTTTTCACAAACCTAATGAGGATTGGCAAAATATTCTTTCAATTAGTTTCGGAGCTTGTTCTTGTCACAATGCAGCTTTAACTTGCTCAGAAGAATCGAGGAATTTTAAAAAGCCATTTGCATGTACATTGAAGGAAATATATGTGTTCTTTGACAGGCGGTTAGTGCTGTCGATTTAGATTTTTGCTCTTCAATGTGCTTGGTGGATGCTATCGCATTTCCTAATTCTAAATGTTACTGCGTTTCCTCTGTCATATTGTCCCAACATGTCCAAGTGCTCCCCAAACTAGATGATGATAGAGGGGATAACAGAAGGTAATCTGGAATAAAAACAGTGTTGGAATTACCCATCAGGTCAGGCAGTACTTCTGGGGATAGTATCCCAGTTATATCAGCACAGCTGGTAGAGCTGCGGCCTCGCAGGTCCCAGAGACCCCGGTTCAATACTATCCTTGGGTTCTGTCTGTATGGAGTTTGCACGTTCTTCCTGTGACCGCGTGGATTTCCTCTGGCTGTTCCAGTTTCCTCCCACATCCCAAGACATGCGAGTTTGGTGTTTAAATGGCCTCTGTAAGTTTCTCCCAGTCGGTAGGGTGTGGATGAGCAAGTGGGACAACATCGAACCAGCGTGCAGGTTTGCAGGTGTGTCGGTGTCTGTGAATTGTCTCTAGTGTGTGAGATAGAACAAGTTTGTGTACACTGATCGCTGGTCGGCATGGGCCCGGAGGGCCGAAGGGCCTGTTTCCGTGCTGTATCTCTATAGGTTGAGAAAACTCCATATAAACAGTGCTCTGCTCACTGGGGCTGTAGGGCAAATGCACTCATTGCACAACCGGAATGATGCCTGGATTAAAGGGTGTTAGTTGCAGGGAGAGTTTGGCCAGACTCTGTTTGTTTTCTCTGGAATGCCGAGTATTGCAGAGAGACCAGATAAAATTGTATACATTTGCGAGAGCCATGGATATGGTAGAGGGTCAGAACCTTTTTTTTTCTCTAGGATGGAGATGGCAAATACCAGAGGGCATGGCTTTAGGGTGAGAAGGGCAACGTTTAAAGGGGATGTGCGAGGCTAGTCTTTTTACACATTGGTTGGTGAGTGACTGGAAAGCATTGCTGGGGTTGTTGGTGGAGGCAGATACATTAGTTTGGTTTATTACGGTGTCAGGGGTTATGGGGAGAAGGAAGGAGAATGGGGTTAGATCAGCCATGATTGAATGGCGGAGTAGACTTGATGGGTCAAATGGCCTAATTCTGCTCCCATCACTTATGACCTTAATATTGTCACATGTGCAGAGGTACAATGAAACGCTTTTGCATGCATGCTGTCTAGTCAAAGAAGACTATACAGTATGTGGTTGCAATCAAGCTGTCCACAGTGCAATTATAAAGGATGAAGGATACAACATCTAGTGCAAGGGTAATGTCCAATATAAGATAAGTTCAAAGGTCTGAAGTGAGGTAGATGAGAGGTCAGGACTGCTCTGTTGCTGATGAGAGGCTTTTGTATAGGTGCGGACAAGACTTGGTTTTGACATCATGCTGGGCAGAGATATTGTGGGCTGAAGGGCATGTTCCTGTGTTGCAATGTTCTATGTTCTCATCATTGCGATGTCCAATCTGGGTGCAGCCTCAATCAGCCCAGCATTAGCTGATTTTGAGTAATGGAGTGGGGGAGAATCAAGCTCTGATCTCTGATCTCTGCCCAGGTGTTTTCCATCGTCAGCTTGGATGTCCACCAGGGGATGGTGTCGCTGCTTTTCCTTCGATAGCTTTGCTACACCCTGCCCTCGCTCCGGTTTTCAGGGAAATGTTGACAAACTGTGTCTAGGTTGTACGAGACTGACCGCTTTCCTTTCAGATGTGGGCAGTTCTGTGGAGTATGGGGCTGTTGGCAACTTTGGGAGCGCATTCCATTCCCACAAACTCCGCCCTGGGAGGGACTGGACTGACCACACCATGGTCACACACTAGCCTTCGCGGGTCCCCTCAAATTAGATCCTTCGACATTCCTCCATAGTTGTGTCGAGGCAGTGTATATTCCTTCCGAATTATATTTTTCAGAGCAACAACAGCATAAGGGCTGCAAGCAATTCAAGAACGCTGTCTCCACTTTCCGAATATAGGTATTAAATGTCACCTTTAGAGCACCACCCATGAAGAAATGCATTTATTGGGTGAAGTTCTAGCTGATGTGCAATTGAGGCCAAGCTATATCAAGTTTACGAATTAATTAAAGGATATCCCAACTCCGCCTCGTCCCCATGTTGAAGTATTCTCTGGAGAAGTATTAGAGGCAGTGAGTGCTGCTATGTTCAGGGTGTGTATCAGCAATGTATCCTGGTTGGATCGGATGAATTATCATGGTTTTTCACAGGAACATTTTTTGCTGTCATGCAAACTTTAATGTTTTAGTTTAGTTGGGAGATACAGTGAGGAAACAGGCCCTTCGACCCACCGAGTCCATGCCAACTGGAGATCCTCGTACATTGGCACTATCCTATGCACTAGAGATAATTTACTTTTTTTTTACCAAAGCCATTTACCCTACAAACCCGCACTTCTTTGGAGTGTGGTAGGAAACCGGAGCACCCAGCAAAAACACAGGTGGTCACGAGGAGAACGTACAGACGGTACCCGTAGTCAGGATCGAACAGGGATCTCTGGCGCTGTCAGGCAGCAGTTCTATCTCTGCCAATTCTCATGTTGGCCTTCTCTGCTGTTTGGCTGGGGTCTCTTTGCCTCACAAGGGGTATACTTGCGAAAGAAGTGCAGCAAAGGTTCACAATGTTGGTCCCTCAGATGGGGGATTTACCCAATGAGTAGCGGTTAACCACTGGGTCTGGTGTTCAATAGAATGAGAGGCGATCCCATTGCGACATGTGCGATGCCTGCAGAGTTTGAGGAGACAGATGCATCGCTGATCTTCCTCTGACCGGCCAGGGTTGTAGTCCAATAATAACAGGCTGGTCTTTCGGGACGGAGATGAGATGGTGAATCTTGGGCATTTTCTTCCCAGGGACCAGTGAAGACTCAGTCACTGAGGACATTGAAGATAAAAGCCGATGGAGTTTTGTTGGAGTAATTGTGGTTAATGCAGCATAGCTGAAAGTGAAGGAATAGATCGGCCATGTTCTTCTTGAATGGCAGAGTAACCGTGGAAACTGGCCTACTCCTGCTGCTGTTTCTTGCATTTTAATAACTTCCTGCTTCAGTCTGACCATTTTATTTATACGCACTTGTCTTAAGACATTTCGGGGGGGGGGGGGGGGGGGGGGGGAGATTTATTGGGAACCTGAGGGGTAATTTTTTTGCACAACTTTTTGTTGTTGTGGGTGTATGGAACGAGCTGCCAGAGAATGTAGTTGAGGCAGGTACGAACACATCGTTTAATAAACAAAAGGAATAGGGTGGCGAGATCCTTCTTCAGACCCGATACATAACCTATTCCTTTTTTCCCCAGAGATGCTGCCTGATCCAGAGTTACTCCAGCATTTTGTGTCTCTTGGGTGTAAAGCAGCATCTGCAGTTCCTTCCTACACTCTTAGGTGCATGGATAGGGTAGGTTTAGAGGGATGTAGGGCAAAAGCAGACAGTTGGGATTAGTGTAGATGGGGCATGTCGGTCCGCATGGGCAAGTTGGGCCAAAGGGCCTATTTCCATGCTGTATGACTCTGATCCTTAAGTTTTTATACCCTTCCAATAATGGACACATACCTATCTGTGTCCAATCACTTGTTTTATATAAGGCTTACTTAAACATTTAACTTTCGTACTCTTTTGCTTCTTTTCATAATGGGCCATAATCCCATTAAGTAGCTGCTTTATTAAACCCCACCCCCTGCCACTTTCAGAGATTGTGTACCAGCAAAGCATGCAAACTTCATGCAGCAACCGAGGTCAATGTCCAACGCAGGTTGATGGAGCTGAGAGGCAGCAGCGTCACTTAATGAACAATCATGTCGCCCCCAATAAATGTGGAATTGTTTTTACAGAAGAGCACGTCTCGGTAACTGTAAGGGTTGTGGATTGTCATTTACAGCACGGAATCAGGCCCTTTGGCCCACTGAGTCCACGCCGACCAGCAATCACCCGGTCAGGAGCACTATCCTAAATGCCAGGGACAATTTGAAATCTACAGGATCTAATTAACCTACAGACCTGTACGTCTTTGGAGTGTGGGAGGAAGCCAGAGCATCTGGAGAGAAACACACTGTCACAAACGTATAACGTATGAACTCCGTACAGACAGCACCCGTAGTCAGGATTGAACCGGAGCCTCTGGCCATGTAAAGCAGCAACTCTACCGCTATTCCACCGTGCCACACTAAAATAAACTGATTGATATTGAAGACACGACAGTCAAGCAAGTGGTGCAGCTGATAGAGCTGCTTCCACCAAGCACCAGAGCCATGGGTTCGATCCCGACCTCGGATGCTGTCGGCACTGAGCTTGCACATTCTCCCTCAGGCCGTGTGGGTTTCCACCAAGTGCACCAGTTTCCTCCCACATCAAAGTGCATGTGTGTCGGTGAACTGGCCTCTGTAAATTGTCCCTAGTGTGTGGGGAATGGATGAGAAAGTGGAGTAACATAGAAGTTGTGTAAATGGATGATTGATGTTAAGACATTGTGTTAGTAAGCGCTCTACCTCCTTCCTGTGCTCCATCCCATCACTGTTTAACACCTTTGTTGCCGACTGGGGCGTGTACATCACCTTGTGTCCTGAAATTAATAACTTGTTTCTTCACCTCCTGCACCAATTTGTTAATTTGCCAACTAAGCTGCTGGAACTGAAGGCATGACGTTTATTTGATTTGTCACTTCTCGGGTCTTGGTATTCAGGCTATGGTTATGAGCTCCACTGATCTCCCTCTGTTGTGTGTAGGGCTCATTCAGCCCCCCCTGTTCCACCACTCACTGAAACCATGGCTGAGATATAACCTTGTTCCAGACATGTGCCTTTACAAAAAATATGTGAGTTCAAGTTTTGAAATTAATACTTTACTGAGTGCAGTAATAGCAGATTCCATGCCCGCACATTTTACCATTAATAAACTTTATTAAATACCTTTGGAGAGCTTAAATAAATAATACTTAGTGATGCCCATTACTTAAAAAATTAAATGTTGATCAGCTGAGATCTTTTTGTTTGCATAATCCTATCCTGGTACACCCTGATTTATTGCTTATTTTTAAAATGTTCAAATGTTACATCACAATTATGGAATGTAGTGTTTTCCTGATTTGAGTAAAAAGAAAAAACAGGTCTCTAATTCCTACCTATTAAGTTGTGTAGTGGCAGGAGGAATGTTCCTGTCTTGTCTAAATGCCTCCAGGTGTGATAGTGCCTGGGAAGATTATATTTGGCGTGTCTGCAGTATTCTCTGCCACCTGCAGTCCTCCTCCAATGCAAAGAAGTTACTCAATGTGGTGTTCTTCCTTTCAATTTTAGTTTTGTTTGGAGATGCCGCGTGGAAGCAGGAGATACAGCGTGGAAGCAGGCGCTTCGGCCCACCGACAGTCCATTGCGACTGTCGATCACCTATTCACACCAGTGTTATTTAATCCCACTTTCACATCTATTCACTACAATAGATGCGTTTGGGGCAATTTACAACGATCAATTAACCTTCAAACCCTTGCATCTTTGGGGGATTACACAAAAGGCTGGAGAAACTCAGCAGGTGCAGCAGCATCTAAGGAGCGAAGGAGATAGGCAACGTTTCGGGCTGAAACCCTTCATCTTTGGGATGTGGGAGGAAACCCACAATCTCACTGGGAGAACATACAAACTTCACACAGGCTGCACCTGTGGAATCCTTGGGTGCTGTTGGTGTTCAGTCATGTTAAAGTTTGCATTGGACATGTTATGATCACAGTAACATGTCTGTGCAAGGTCTAGTGTGTAGGATAGTGCTAGTGGACAGTGTGTGATCACTGGTTGGTGTGGACTCCATGGGCCAAATGGCCTGTTTTTGCACAGTAGCTCTAAAGTCTATGCACTCAAAATGTTCATTACTTTTCTAACGTGTTTGAAGCTAAACCAGATACTTGCCTCATCTCTGCAATTATATATTTTACCACTTCAGATCTGTCGCAGGGGACGAGAACACGGGCGGCACGGTGGCGCTGCGGTAGAGTTGCTGCCTTGTAGCGCCAGAGACCCGGGTTCGATCCTGACTCTGAGTGCTGTCTGTACGGAGTTTGTACGGTTTCCCCGGGTACTCCGGTTTCCTCCTACGCTCCAAAGACGTACAGGTTTGTAGGTTAATTGGCTTCTGTAAAAAATGTAAATTGGCCGTACTGTGAGTAGTGTAGTGTTGATGTGTGGGAATCGCCCGTCGGCAAGGACTTGGTGGGCCGGAGGGCCTGTTTCTACGCTGTATCTCTAAACCAAACTTCAGTCTGAAGAAGGGTCTCGATCCGAAATTTCATGCATTCCTTTCCCAGTGAAACATTTATCAGGGGCGGTTAGCTAATTGAAGCCAATCTCAACACTTTTCTTGATCGCACACTATCCTTTACATTGTGCAGCTAGCTACTCTGCACATATTCCAGTGAGTCTTTCCCTTGCACTTTGTGCACCCTTGCCCATGTCACTGTGGATGGAACTGTAGCGCAGGCAATATCGAGTTATCACCACTTGCTGATAAGAGAGGAATCCTTTCAGGGCTCCGATCCTTGGATCCTGTGTGAAGTGTTTGCCTGTCTGGGGAACAGCTACAATGCACTGATACCCATGTCTCGACTGCTCCCCAAGCAACACTTGTGCCCATGCCCCCTTGTCCACTCCACTCTGCCGCACTGCTGGCCCTATATGCGGTTTCACTTGGTTAATTTCTCCGCCTGTCATGTATTTACACTTATGCAAGTGAGCAGGAGGTATAAGCCTGACTGTCGTAGTTCATCGAGTTCCATGAGCAGGTGGTGCTGGTCTGTGTTCTCCCTGGCTCTGTTTGTGATCGCATTTACTAACCTCTCTTTGACCCAGTGATGATTTCATACTCTGTCCCCTCCTATAAAGCGCTCTGATGATTAAACACACCTCATTCAGTTTCCTGAACAAAGAACAGTGCAGCAGTGCAGTAGAGTGGTAGAGTTACAGCACCAGAGACGCGGGTTCCATCCTGACTACGGGTGCTGTCTGTACAAAGTTTGTACGTTCTCCCTGTGACCACGCGGGTTTTCCCCGGGTGCTCCGGTTTCCTCGCAACTCCAAAGAGTAAATTGTCCCTCGTGTGTAGGATAGTGTTAGTGTACGGGCTGGTCGCTGGTCGGCACGGACTCGGTGGACCGAGGGCCTGTTTCCGCGTTGCATCTCTAAAGCTCGGGAGCGGGCCCTTTTGCCCACAATGTTTGTGCTGATCATGATGCCAAGTTGAACTAAGTGTGTTGAAAGGAACTGCAGATGCTGGTTCAAACTGAAGATGAACTAAATGCTGGAGTAATTCAGCAATTCAGACTTCAGTCTGAAGAAGGGTCTTGATCCGAAATGTCACCCATTCCTTCTCTCCAGAGATGCTGCCAGTCCCGCTGAGTTACTCCAGCATTTTGTGTCTATCGAAGTTGAAGTCGTCTCATCTGCCTGCACACGATCCATATCCCTCTATTCCCGGCACTTCCTTGTGCCTATCGAAAGACCCCTTTAACACCGAATCTGCTCTCCACCACCACCCCTGGCAGCATGTTGTATAATGAAAGCATATCTGAAAGCCTGCAGACTGAAGAAAATACTGGATGAAAATAATTACAATGGAATGGCTGCACTAAGGCAACCATGCAGTTAACTTGTTCAATATCTGTAAACAACGGCTCCCATTTTATTTTGTGTAATTATAGCTTTTGTTGCTCGCTCTTCAGGATCATTACAGAACATTTCAAAAACCTTATTGTTCCCTCGGGGGGGGGGATTTCTTGGCTTAGCATTCCTTCCTTTTGCTGCTTTAATCTCCTCGAGCAACATTTCAGCCTATCCTTTCATACTGTTTAATCGGCCACTTCACATTGCCTTGGCATTTGGAGGTGTTCTGTTTGTTTTTGGGAAATATGAGCCTGTTTGCTGATGCCTTCTTGTTGTACTCCACTTGGGGCAATCAAACTCTTTCTGGGGCAAGTAGTGGCTTTTGCAGGATCTTTCATTTAATTTTTTGGGTTACATATGAGTACTCTCCCAATGCTTGGACTACTGGGAAAAGTCAACTGGCACCCCAAACTCCATCAGCCTTTTTGTGTGAATCTCCCTGAAATTTTCCCCCTCCCAGATAGTCCCTGAGGTTAATATTTTAAAAAAAAATAATAATTCTAAGTGAATGAATAAATTAAATTGGATGGCATGTTGCTGTGGTTTTTACATTGTGTTTCACAGCATTGCTGGAAAGGTAAGGGCCAATACTTGGATCGGGGCAACCTATTGGGAGTGTGGTGGTGCAACGGTAGAGTTGCTGCCTCACAGCGCCAGAGTCCCTGGTTCGATCCTGACTACGGGTGCTGTCTGTATGGAGTTTGTACGTTGTTTGAAAATTTTCTTTGAGATGTCCAGTTTTCTTCCACATTCCAAAGATGTACTGTTTGTAAGTTAATTGGCTTTGGTAAAAATGGTAAATTATCTTGTGGGATATGTTGGTGTACGTGAGTCACTCGTTGGTACGGACTCTGGCCAACGGGCCTGTTTCCACACTCTGTCTCTCAGCTAAACTAACTCCACAGAATTAGTTCATGCTGTCTCTGGTCTATTTCGAGAGCCAAGCTTGTACTGCCGAGAATAAAACCTTCAGTACAACAGTGACTTCCATTCTGGAGCACCTTCAAACGGTACAGAAACATCCCGAGGAGTCTCGGAGCAGTGTTTACTGAACAAACTCGATGCCCAGCAACAGAAAGCAATTGAGGCAAATGACCAAAGATTTTGTGAGGAGCAGGTTGTACAGAGCATCCAAAGGGAGGAGAGTGAAGTGGAGAGAGTGCGGGAGGGAATCCTGAGCGTTGGGTTTTGCCACTGACCTCAGCGCAGAGGTGCTGGCGGAGATTGGATGTGCAGGGTTTGACTACATGGGGGGATTTGGATGTTTTCAAGGCAAGAGGTTGTTTAATCTGTGTCCCATTGAGGTTGAGAAACACCAGAAGGGAAATGAGACAGCAGCACTTGTCATGACTTAAGATTGTGTTGTCTTTATGGCTAACACGGCTTCACCCGGCTAGGAATGGTTTGGAATATCAAGTCAGAGGCTTCTGAGATCCTACACAAGGATTGTGACTGCAGATGAACTGAGGCAAAGATGGAGTTGTTCAATGATCTGGTGAGATGGGGGGGCTTTAGGGGTGAGGGGGGGGGGGGGGGTTTAAATGGAGAAACGAGGAACTGCAGATACTAAACCTGGATTCTAGTTTAGAGATACAGCGCAGAAACGGGCTCTTCAGCACACCGAGCCCAGACCAACCAGAGACCACCCCGTACACTAACACGATCCTCCACACTGGGAACAGTTTACAATTATTTATTTATTTTTTACCAAAGCCAATTGACCTACAAACTGGAGCACCCGGAGAAACCCCACACAGTCACAGGGACAACGTACAACCTCCATACAGACAGCACCCCTCCCTAATCAGGATCGAACCCGGGTCTCTGCTGCTGAATGGCAGCAACTCTGCCGCTGTGCCACCTGGCCACTGATCAATCCTGACGCAGTCTCATGATCCAAAATGTAGACTTTGCCCCTTTGCCTCCACATGCGTCAAGTTCAGTGTTTCATTGGCAAATGTCCCGAAACGGAACAGCAGCACCACAATGTGTAAACATAGTAACGATATGATAGGATAGAATTTTATTTTCCCAGGAGGGAAATTGGTCGGCCAACAGTCATAAAACACAAGATGCATGAAACATGAACTTAAAGTGGTGAGTGGAAAGGATTGGGGATGTACAAAGAAAGGAGGGGAGGGAGTCAACCCAATGACAGAAGGGGGAGGAGTTGTACAGTTTGGTAGCCTCAGGGAAGAAGGATCTCCTGTGGCGTTCTGTGCTGCATCTTGGTGGAACCAGTCTGTTGCTGAAGGTGCTCCTCAGGTTGACCAGTGTCACGGAGGGGTGAGCTGTTTTGTGCAAGATGCTCTGCAGTTTGAGGAGCATCCTCCCCTCCAAGACCACCTCCCATGAATCCAACTCTGCCCCCAGCCTTCCTGATGAGCTTGTGAATCTGTGGCCTGCGCCCTGCTGCCCCAGCATACAACATTGAAGAAAATGGCACTGGCCACCACGGATTGGTAGAAGGAGCGGAGCCTCAAAACGTACAGCCGGCCCTGTCCCTTCTTGCCACAGCATTTCTTGACCAGTCCAGTTTACTGTCCAGAGTATTTGTACTCCTTGGTAAACTGGATATCCGCACCATTGATAGAGACAGGGGTGTTCCCCTCCACCTACATCCCACCACCAACTGCTTATCCTTAGTCTTGTCGGTGTTGAGTTGCAGGTGATTCAGCCCGCACCACTCAACAAAGTCAATGACCGCACCTCTGTATTCAGCTTCCCTCCCCTCATTGCTGCAGCCCACAATTGCAGAGTTATCTGAAAACATCTGCAGGTGGTAGGAATCCGAGCTGTATCTGAAGTCCGAGGTGTATAAGACGTTGGTGAAACCACATTTAGAGTATTGTGCTCAGTTCTGGGCACCCTGTTATAGGAAAGATGTTATCAAGCTTAATGGTTCAGAAAAGATTAGCGAGAATGTTGCCAGAGAGTCTGAGCTATAGGGAGAGGTCGACTCCTATATGCTGGAGTGACTCAACGGGACAGGCAGCACATCCTTTGTACCATGCCATGAATAGTAGGAAAACCAGGCTTGGTTTTGACTTGTATAAAGCAGTAGAAACATAGAAAATAGGTGCAGAAGTGGGCCATTCGGCCCGTTGAGCCAGCACCGCCATTCAATATGATTAAGGCTGATCATCCAAAATCAGTACTCCGTTCCTGCTTTCTCCCCATATCCTTTGATTCCGCTAGCCTGAAGAGCTATGTCTAACTCTCTCTTGAAAACATCCAGCAAATTGGCCTCCACTGCCTTCTGGGTGAAAACGTTTTTCCTCATTTCAGTCCTAAATGGCCTACCCCTTATTCTTCATAAAATAATTAGCCCAGGGATTTGGCCATTTGGAAGCTATGCCTCTATAAAGTTGAAGAGGTCTTGTTGAAAGTACAAAGCTGATATTTAGTGGAGAGTTTTAGCTGGTCCCACCCAGAAGATGAATGTGTCTCTGTCAGTTTCCTGACAAACTAGCAGCTCACACTGGTCTCACTGACGATGAATGGACAACAGTCCGGTGTGTGAATGAAAACCAGCTCTGGGCCAAACCGTGCCAAGTCTGATGGGCGGCTGTAGAAGTCCGGGGTTTTGACAAATATTTGATCAGCTGTGTGGGTTACTCACTGACTTATAGATGGGGTCTCTCAGGCTACTATTTGTTTTCCAGTTTTAATTGAAAGGCTGTCTGTTGGGTGATCAATAAGGAGCCTCTTGTTGGCTCGCTGCTGTGTAGCCCAAGTAAGTCAGGATTTTTTCTCCTTCTTGTGCAGTAGAATTGCTAAAACCCTATTTGCAATTTCTGCTAAGGTTTGCAGTGCGGTGTTTCAGTCATGTAGATTTTTACCATCGTTACCTTGCAACAAAATAATTAAGCTGTTTATCCACACCCATAATGCTGACTCTCCGATCTGTCAAGGAAGCTATGATATATTTTCTTATTTTTATAATTTGTTTGAAGAATTTGGGAATGGCTGGCCAAGGCCCATGTTTATTGCCGGCCCCTAACATCCCAGCTTACTCGAGGGCTAGATTCAATAAAAATCTTGGACACAGTTGTGATATAACCCAGTGGGTCAGGCAACTTCTCTGGAGAAAAAGGATGGGTGGGATTTTGGGTCGGGACCCTTCACTTGTACTTCTGTCTGAAGACCCAAAACGTCACCCATCCTTTTTCCCCAGCGATGTTGCCTGAGCTGCTATGTTGTTCCAGCACTCTGTGTCTATGTTTGTTATTAACCTGCATCTGCAGTTCTTTTTTTTTCCCCAATAAAAGCTTAACTGATTCAAGAAAGATGATCTGTTCCCTTCACCTTGAGAGGGCTGCATGTGACTCCCCACCCAGTAATGTGTTTGACTCGACTTAGCTGTAGCAAGCCGGGATGTTGGCGATGTGAGAGAATAGGGGAGAGTGGGGGCACAGCGGGTAGAGCAAGCTGCCTCAGCACTGAGACCCGGGTTCGATCCTGACCTTGGGTGCTGTCGGTGTGGAGTTTTCACATACCCCTGTGACTGCGGGTGCTCCAGTTTCCTCCCACATCCTAAAGATGTGCAATTTTGCAGGCACGTTTGTAAATTGCCCCGAGTGTGGGTTTGTCAGTTAATTGGACCCTGTAAATTGTTTGCACTGAATGCATAAGTGGGATAACAGAGAACTGGTGTGAAAGGGTGATGGATGAATGGCTGGTATGAACTCGTTGGGCCAAAGGGCCTGATTCCATTCTGTGTTTCTAAACTAAGCATTTTATTCCAATTGTATTGAATAGCAGGGGGAGAGTGGGGGGGGGGAAGATATCGATGGTCGGCATTGACTCGGTGGGCCAAAGGGCCTGATTCCAATCTGTGTCATTTAAGCAATTGACCTAGTGTGCACATTTGAAGCTTGCTGTATCTTCTCCATCCAGTAGTTTTTGTTTGATTTAGTAGAGCTGCCTTGATAAACAACTTGAGACTATTATACTGTCCTGAGGTACGGAAGACTCGGCTGAATTGATGCCAATGTTTAAACATACGCCGTCACTGCCAGATGCCCTCAGTCTGCTCATGAGTGCGCAAGAGAGAGATGTCTTACTGATTGTGAGCTGTGGAGGCCAAGTCAATGCATATTATAAGGCAGAGATTGACAGTTTCCCGATTAGTAAGGGTGTCGGGGGTTATGGGGCGAAGGCAGGAGAATGGAGTTTTTGAAAGAAAGATAGATCAGCCATGATTGAATGTCGGAGTAGACTTGATGGGCTGAATGGCCTAATTCTGCTCCTAGAACTTAAGATGACAAACCAAATCGAAGAGGAACAGATGAAATTGTCTTATCTTAACACAGCCACAAAAGGTGATTTTTTTCGAACTGGAAAGGGTGGAGAAGATTTACAAGGAAGTCGCCAGGACTTGAGGGCCTGAGCTGTAGGGAGAGGTTGAGCAGGCTGGGACTTTATTCCTTGGAGCGCAGGAGGATGAGGGGTGATCTTATCGAGGTGTACAAAATCATGAGAGGAATAAATGAGCGGGAAATAATTTATTCTGGAGTCTGGCCACGCAAGTTTTCAAACTTCTGTATCTTCTATCTCAAATAGAGGAGAGGGAGAGAGAGGAATGGCTGGAGTGGCAGCCAATCTTGATAATGCTTCCAGCCTTCCTGACGCACCGCACCGTGAAGATGGACAGGATGGAAGGAAGTGACGAGGCAGTGCTGGGCTGGGCCCACCACTTTAGGGGCGGCACAGTGGTGCAGCGGTAGCGTTGCTGCCTTACATCACCGGAGATTCTGGTTCAATCCCAACTACGGGAGCTGTCAGTACAGAGTTTATACGTTCTCCATGTGACCACTTGGGTTTTCTCCGAGATCTTCGGTTGCCTTCCACACTCCAAAACGTCACGTATCCAAAACGTCCCAACCCAAAACATCACCTGTCCATGTTCTCCGGAGATGCTGCTTGACCTGCTGAGTTACTCCAGCACTTTGTGTGCCTTTGTATAAGCCAGCATCTGCAGTTCCTTGTGTCTGAAGTTCATATGGTTATTATCGTCGTCCTTCTGGAGCGACAAAAACCTCAGCTGAAATAAAACGGCAGAACGGTTGCCGTCTGTACGGAGTTTGTACGTTCTCCTTCTCCCCATTGGTTTTCTCCGGGTGCTCCGGTTTCCTCCCGCACTCCAAAGACGTGCAGGCTTGTAGGTCAATTGATTTTGATAAAGATTGTAAATTGTCCCTTGTGTGTAAGATAGTGTTCGTGGGGGGGATCGCTGGCCGGCGCGGACTCGGTGGGCCGAAGGGCCTGTTTCCACACTGTATCTCTAAACTATATCTGAAGCCTTCTGATCAAGATATGGCATTGCTGGCAACGGACTGCTCGATCTTACCCGTACTGAACCCCTGCGCCCTCCTTCCAAGGCCATATGTGCTTGGTTGGAGAGAACAACTGATTCATGTGGCCAACAGCCAACCCTTGGAATGGGAATAGGGGGGTGGGGTAGGAGGCAAAATTAAATATGGAAGTCTGTTTTATTTCCGATTTCCAGCATCTGTGGTATTTTGCTTTTTGTTTTTTTTGAAAAAAACCAAAACTGTTTTTCCACATTGAGGCTGCAGGAAAGCTCCATAACATTGTCTTTTGTCCTGGTTACAGATCGATGTGTGTGGGGACAGCACTAATGACGGGGCCGGCAGTGCAGGGGTGATGCATCTGTCCGGAAGCCAGGAAGAGATCAATGGTAAGCAATAGTCTCTTTCTAAGGATAAATGGGAGGGGTGGGATGATGGGTTGGGGGAGTGAATGAAATGGGGAATGGTAAGATGGACATTACTGGTCACCAGACATGAAGTGATGGAGTAATCAGCGGTTGGCGTTACTGTTGCCATCCAGATTTAACACAGCTAAATCACTTAGTGTTACAGCTGTGGGAATGCAATGGTGTGGATGGGAGGTCAGGACCGTTCTCTAGTTGATGAGAGGATGGTTCAGTTTCCTGATAACAGCTGGGAATCCGAATCTGGAGGTACGTCTGATCAAACCTCTGTACCTGTTGTCTCATCCTGGATTGTGCTGCTGGCCTTGCCAAGGCACCGTGGGGTAGATGGAGTCGATGGAAGGGAGGTTGGTTTGTGTGATGGACTGGACTGCGGCCACAACTATCTGCAGTTTATTGTGGCCTTGGATGGAGCTGATCCTGAACCATGCTGTGATGCTTTAAAGTAAAATGTTCTGCAGAACCTGTAGAATCTGTAGAAGTTGGTGAGGGTTGTTGGGCACACGCCAGACTTCCTACCTAAATCTTCTAAGGAAGTTAGGGCGTTGGTGTGCTTTCTTGGCCATTGCTCCATAATGATCCTGTCAAACCTTAACATGTTCCCTGTAAGAGCTTAATGTATTTGAGCAGAAAGACTCTCACACAGGCACATGCGCACACAAAGAGTGAATTGAGCCACCTTGGAAGTTTGCCCCTGTTGCCTCAGTGGGTTTTCTTTTTCCACAACCATCAAACTGCTTCTGGCTGCAGCTCAGTGAGACTGCAAAAACAGCAGTGTGTGTGTAAAGTTGGTGTCCGTCCAGCAGGCCTTGGAAAAGGCCAGGCCAAGTGCAGTTCACACAAGCCTCAGATGACAGAAGCAATCGGTGAAGTTGCTTCCGATTGCGATAGGGGGATAAACGCTGACCAGGCCACTGGCAGATAGCTCCTGTACCTACACTGTTGCCGAGACACTTTATCATATCCATCCAAATAAATCCATCCAGGGCCAAGGCCATGACATTTCCCTGCAAAACCACAATGACTAGGCTTTAGAAGAACTTGTGGAAACGGGGAACTGAAGATGCTAGTTAACGAAACAAGACACAGTGCTGGAGTAACTCAGTGGGTCAGGCAGCATCTCTGGAGATCATTGAAGGGTGATGTTTTGAGTCGGGACCCTTCATCAGAATCTGGTGATGATTTGGGCTGGGGGCCGCCTTCAGAACTTAGAAGAACTTCCTCAAAATGTAGAAGAACTTTATTGACATTAGAGTTTAGAGTCTGTGAGAGGTAGCATGTAAATACAGGATCTTCATTCTTTTACATGGCTGTTCAACTGTCTACCTGGATTTAGTACCTGTGATAGACCTGCATCTGTTATGGCCAGTACTGATACATGTAAGGAGAGATTGGGCAGGTGAGGACCTGGATCACAGGAGGTTGAAGGGTATTCTTGTATTGCTGTATAAAATCACTGGGGGGAAACTGATCCGGTGAATGTGCAGTGCTCTGTGTAAACATCCTCAGGGCATGCTCTGGGTAAGAGGAGAAAGATTTATAAGGAACCCAAGGGGCAACTTTTTCCACACAGAGGATGGTGGTTATTTAAAATTAATTGCCAGAGGAGGTAGTTGAGGCAGGTAAGTAACAACATTTAAAGACATTTGGACAGGTACAAGGATGGGTTTAAGAGGGATAAGGGCTAAACGCAGGCAAATGGGACTATTTTAATTGTGTTTCCTGGTCCACTTGGCCGTCATTCGCGCGCCATTTACGCGGCCTGCTAGCATGTGGTGAGCGCGGGACGGGCACGTGGAGTGGCGTGGAGGAGTGTGGACTTCGTCCTGCATGAAATCTTCACGTGCCACCGGCTGGTCGCGTAACTGACGGCCAAAGTGGGACAGGCCCAAGACCCTGGCGCAGCGCGGCACAACGTCTCACCTCCAACAGCAGCAGAAGCAGGCAAATGACTGCCGAGCTCGGCCTGGGGCTCACGGCCTTTGCGGATCCGGCCTGTCGCGTAAATGACGGCCAAGTGGGAGAGGCCCTTAAGGACCTGTTTGTGTTTCTATGACTACGCCTCATGCCCTTGGGCTAAAAAAAAATACGGTGGCACAGCGGTAGAATTGCTGCCTTGCAGCGAATGCAGCGCCGGAGACCCGGGT
This sequence comes from Raja brachyura, assembly GCA_963514005.1. Next base: position 13,928,148 of record OY740796.1, read on the forward strand.
TCGGTCCTGACTAGGTTGTGCTGACTGTACGAGGTTTGTACATTCTCCTCGTGATCTGCGTGGGTTCTCTCCGAGATCTTCGGTTTCCTCCCACACTCCAAAGACGTCCAGGTATATGGGTTAATTGGCTTGGTAAATGTAAAACAAATTGTTCATGGTGTGTATAGGGTAGGGTTAATATGCGGGGATCGCTGGTCGGTGCGGACCCGGTGGGCTGAGGGGCCCGTTTCCACGCTGTATCTATAAACTAAAATATTTAAAAAATGGTGCTGAGAGGGTCCTGGGTATTCTTATACACAGATCACATAGTTAGTCAGAAGGGTCCTCGCCTGAAATATTACTTATCGATGTTCTCCAGAGATACTGACTCGCTGAGTTACTCCAGCACTTTGTCTGTTCACACAGTAGGCAGGTAGAGCATCTTTGCCTCTATTGCAAAGGGATTTAAATATAAAGCACACGGGAGAGAGATATTCAAGGAGATTCATGTTTCCGTGCTATGTTACTCTATTATTCTAAGCTGTAGTAAAAGGGAGATGAAGGACATCAAGAGAGAGTGTATGAAGGAGGAGTATGGCCATACCAACCTCGAAAGAACCTGATCTCGGAAGCTAAGCAGTCATGGGCCTGGTTAGTACTTGGATGGGAGACCGTCTGGGAATACCGGCTTGGGCGGCACAGTGGCGCAGTAGGAGTGTTGCTGCCCAACAGCGCCAGCGACCCAGGATCGATCCTGACTACGGGTGCTGTCAGTACAGAGTACGTGTGGCTTTTCACCAGGTGCTCCCATTTTCTCCCATGTTCTAAAAGACTTGCAGGATTGTAGGTTAATTGGTTTCTGTAAATTGTCTCTAGTGTGTGGGATAGAATGTGGGATAGAACTCGAGTATGGGTGATTGCTGGTCAGCGTGGACTCGGTGGGCCGAAGGGCCTGTGTCCGCGCTGTATCTCTGAAGAAGTGGGAACAGGGCATCTACAGTTTCTTGTGCCTCCATTTTGAATTGGGGAAACCTTGATTCTGTGGCAGTCACTGGCAAATTTGGGCCCAATGTTCACTCTTTTGGAAGCTACGATACAAATACTCAAAGGGGGGCTTTCACCTGAGAAAGTGCACAACTGTGCTGTACAGACCTCAAAGATCTAATTCTTGAATGAGCTTCCTTCAAGATCAAATCACCTGATTGCCCCAGCGAGTGGCTGTTTTCCTTGTTACCACAATGCAGTTGCTGTATAAACAGAGGATGCTGGATGAAACCTAGCCACTGGTCCCGGCTCATTCCTGCATTAGTCCTTTGTTTGGGGCACTCGCGTAAAAGTCCTCAAGGCAAACTATTTGCAAAGTTATAGTCTGTAACTGAGCCAACCTTTTGCATTCGGTGGCAGGTGGAGTAAGAAAGGAACAAAGGTGATTTATTGGGTTACAAGAACCTTGTAAAAAATCAGAGAGATGGATCGAGATCAAACAGCAATGTGATTTTTAGTTTTCATATTTGTATTGCAGCAGCGGTTCCTAAGTGGTTAGCCCTTCAATGTTCAGTGGTTCAATGGTTTTATTATTTTCGCATGCACCAAGGTACAGTGAAGTGCTTGCATACATATCAGCAAGGTGGCACGGTGGTGAAGCGGTAGAGTTGCTGCCTCACAACGCTTTCGGTGCCAAAGACGCAGGTTCGATCCTGATTACGGGTGCTGTCTGCACAGAGTTTGTACCTTCACCTGCATGAGTTTTATCCGAGCTCTTCAGTTTCCTCCCACTCTCCAAAGATGTACAGGTTTGTAGGTTAATTGGCTAGGTAGAAATGTAAATTGTTCGCTGTGTGTGTAGGGTAGTGTTGGTGTGTGGGGATCGCTGATCGGCGCGGACCCGGTGGGCCGAAGGGCCTGTTTCCGCACTGTATCTCAAAACTAACCTAAACCACTGGTTTTGCAGGGAAAGCCAAGATAGTGGTGAAGATTATCTTTTTTTTTTAAAAGCAAAATATGCAAACTGCTGGTGAAACTCAGCAGGTCAAGCAGCATCTGCAGAGGCAAAGGTATAATCGACCCATGCAGGGTCTCCAACTGATATTGACTATCAAGAAACAAGAGTGTTTGATTGTCACATGCACTGGGACAGGAATATGGTCGGTGTGGGCTGAAGGGCCTGTTTCCACGCTGTATCTCGAAACTAAAATTAGCAATGTTGCAAAATTTTGAGATTTTAAAAATCAAGTCTGCAATTTATCCCATCAGATAAAGCATAAAAAGAAGTTTAATTTGACAACTAATTCACTTTCATATCTTCAGTATTAAGAAAGTTATGACCATTTTCATACTCGGAAATTAGCATCTTGTTCCCCATTGCCTTTCAATTGACTTAACTCAAAAGCTGTGATCTAGAACAGTTAAAAGCCCATATCTTAAAAATTAAGAGAACTCAATGAAATTTTCAGTTATTATAGATTGAAGCATTCTGAAACAAATATGGAACAATCTTACTTGGATGACCTGAAATTAAAGCATATAATTAGTTAGTTATCTAATTGTAGCTAATTACAAAATTCAATGAGTAGATCTAAACATCTATCCATTTCTTAAGAAAAGATAAACTTTTTTTTAAATTGCCGAAGTATCCAAATAACATTCACACAATAATCCACAATATAACATAATTTTTAAATCTAATTTTCATGAATTTATAGGCCAAATGGAAGGAATTTAGTGTTTAATGCCTGTAAATTAATGGCCATTTAAATCAACTAGCGAGTGAGTTTTAGTGGAATGCGGTGGATTGGAACGTTGCGGTTTGCGGTGAAGTCGGGAGGAAAAATACTGTTGGTTCATACATTTTTTTGGACCCTTTTTCGCAACATGAAAATATGATTAAAGCCTCCATAAAAACCAACTTTTAATATAAAAATAAACTTTTTTTCTCCCCTATGCAAAATCCTTCCCGTTGTCGGCGCTCACGGCTTTTGAAGGTGATTTTTAAATTACTCTAGTTAATAAATAATCTAGCGTAATTTAAAAATACCTTCATGAATGAAATGTAGGAGCGATTTTTCTTCCGCAACGAAATCGTCCGACATGGATCGATTTTCCCAGTCTGCAGAAAAACGGCACTTTAAGCCCGCCCCCCTCTGAAAGGCGCCAAAGTCACGCACACGGGGAGCAGCAGAACTGCAGCGCTGCTCAAGGTAAGTAACATACCTACTAAACTATCGCCACAATCTCTTGCTTAGTACAGAATGTACGGAACAGCCCACTGTCTAGATGCAAGAGTCGCCATTTCGGAGCCATATTCCTGAGCCACAAAGGCCTGTTGCAGCCGTCGCCTCCATTTCAGTCGTCCCGCGAACCGTCGTCCCTCTCCATGCACCTCCCGCAACGAACCTTGAGGACACGGAATGTTCTAGCCACCGTCCGCCACCATCTCCCTGCATCCTCCTCTCCGATTTCTGGCCTTCAGACCTAGGAATCTGCGGCCTCCCTATAAGGATGGCTTCCCGATTTCCAGGAGACCAAATTGTGTAGGAAGGAATTGTGTGGTTTATGACGATAGACACAAAATGCTGAGTAACTCAGCCCTGGGCCTCCTCCACTGACAGAGTGAGGCCAAATGCAAACGGGAGGAACAGCACCTCTCGTTTTGCTTGGGGTGGCTTCCAACCCAGCAATACGAATATTAATTTCTCTAATTTCCAGTAACCCTTGCAATCTCTCTCTCTGTCCGTCCCCACCCTAGTCGTCCTACTAGTTTCACTGTTGTCCTGCTTATTTTCACTGTTGGTATCCACTCGTTATCACCTTCTCCACAACCAACAATGGACCATTGTGGGCTCCACCTTTCCTTGATCTTTGTTGCTGGCTTTGATTTGTTCTTTTCATCCCTTTCATTCATTCATTCTTCGTCCTTTTTCATACCTCTAATTTCCCTCTCCCGACTCGCAATCTGAAGAAGGGTCCCGGAACGTCACCCATTCCTTTTCTCCAGAGGTGCTGCCTGACCCGCAGAGTTTCTCCAGCATTTGGGGTCTATCGCCGGGGGTCCTTCTCCCCATGTGTAGCTCTCTCGGCTGCATCTTCTGAGCATTGGCCAGGGTCACCGCGCTGTGGGGCTCTACCTGTTCATAATACAGGGCAGACTGCATAGTGAGATGGCACTTATGCTTCTTCAAGCTGGAAAATGCTGGCAAGTTGGAGTTTGTAACTTTGGCTTTCTGCCAAGAAATGTTCAATTGATGGTTTGGGGGAGTGCTGTTGGGGATAGATGTCTCAAATCTCTGGCTGTGTGGGCAGGGTGTGTCATTCTGAGCAACTTGCTTGCACCTGGAACTACTGTATGAAACACTTATCCACTTTGTGAGATTTTCTTAAGTCATAGGAAGTTGAGAAATCGCTGGCAAAGCCAATATTCCTTGCGCATCATAATTTCTGTGGAGAAGCAACATGACATTCTTGGCAATTAGTTATATTTTACTTTTCGTCTATTATTTTCACCTGTACCGAGGTGAAAAGATTACGAGGTGATTATAATAATGTAGCTTGGTCATTCATATCAGTGGATTTTCGAGTCTTGGATAGGCCAGTACATGATAAGGATGGCACATCTTGCCAAAGTGGCCTTGACCTTATCAAAGCCACCATGATAAGGTGGCGCAGCAGTAGAGTTGCTGCCTTTCAACGCCAGAAACCTGGGTTTGATCCTGACTAGGGGTGCTGCCTGTACAGAGTTTGTGTTTTCTCCTTGTGACCTGTGTGAGTTTTCTCTGGGTGTTCTGGTTTCCTCCCAAGGTTTGTGTGGGTTTGTAGATTAAATGTCTTCTGTAAATTGTCCCTATAGTGTAGGATAGAACCAGCGTATGGGGTAATTGTTGATCGGCATGGACTCGGTGGGCCAAAGGACCTCTTTCCAAACTAAACTAAATCTGTGAATTTCTAAGTCTCAGATAGGCCCAGACATCATAAGGGTGGTGGGTATATGAATCGATAGCTCTATGAAATAAAAAATATAACTTTAAAAATAGGTTTTTCTCCTGCATACAAGATTTTTGCCAGATCCCAGTGGATTTCATTCTTTCTATTCGGAGAGTGGGACCAGAAGGGTCTCTTATACTTCCTTATCTCAACTCCCTCTCCCCTGACGCTCAGCCTGAAGAAGGGTCTCGACCCGAAACGTCGCCCATTCTTTCTATCCAGAACTGCGGCCTGTCCCGCTGAGTTACTCCAGCATCTTGTGCCTATCTTTGGTGTAAACCAGCATCTGCTGTTCCTTATGCAAGAAAGAACTGCAGATGCTGGTTTAAATCGAAGGTAGACACAAAATTCTGGAGTAACTCAGCAGGTGAGGCAGCATCTCTGGAAAGAAGGAATGGGCGATGTTTCGGGTCCAGACCCTTCTTCAGGTTGAGAGAAGGGTCTCGACCTGAAACGTCGCCCATTCCTTCTCTCCAGAGGTGCTGCCTCACCCGCTGAGTTACTCCGGCATTTTGTGTCTATCTGCTGTTCCTTCCAACACAGAAGGAATTATTGTCTTCCCAAAGTTAAATTTGGATCATAGACATCACATAAAAAATGAATAAATCTAGTCGGCTTTTTTCGAGCATTTCTACTCGGTAACGACAGATGGAGAGCTGCAGAGAGTGTTTTGGTCACTCTCTGGCCACTTAGTACCAGCTCGACCTGGCTTGCAATCCCAAGGCATTCCTGAACAAACCAATGCTATTTGGTGAAAATCATGGCTTCTGAAAAGCAACATTTACTTGTCCATATTGATGAAGAGACAGGGCAGCACTGGTCCACACACGAGTCTTCCCTGACGCTTGTTCAGTGCAGAGAAATGATCATGGAGCAAGTCATCAGGACTGAGAGGCAAGTAGTTGACGTAGTGTTGGTGATTTTAGTTTTGTTGTTTAGTTTAGAGATACATCGCGGAAGCAGGCCCTTCGGCCCGCCGGGTCTGCACCGAACAGCAATCCCCACACATGAGCACTATCCTACACCCACTAGGGACAATTTTTACATTTACCAAGCTAATTAACCTACAAACCTGTACGTCTTTGTAGTATGGGAGGAAACCATAGATCTCGGAGAAAACCCACGCTGTCACAGAGAAAACGTATAAACTTCATACAGACAGCACCCGTAGTTGGGATCGAACCCGTGTCTCCCATGCTGCAAGCGCTGTAAGGAAGCAACTCTACCGCTACGCCACCGTGCCGCCCTTCTCCAGCCTTAATTTCCTGCCATGGTCCCGTCCTCAAGATCATTGCAGCAGCACAGACCCTGGTTGTTGGTTGCACAACCTTTTATTTTTTCCAGCTTTCTCCATGTTACCACGGGTCCTGCACCACTTTCCCAGTGCAAGTCCAAGTTACACTCCACACATCCACTGGTTTAAACTACTGCCGAGATCCGTCTATTTTTTTTCTGGTGGCTGCTGTCCTTCTCAAGGCCATTAGGGCTGCAGCGGATCACAAGACATAGCCGTCTCTGCCGTGGACCTTGTCCCAGCTCTACACCAGCCTGTGTCACAAGGTCGTAAGTGATAGGAGTAGAATTAGACCTTTCGGCCCATCAAGTCTACTCTGCCATTCAGACATGGCTGATATATCTTCCCCTCCTAACCCCATTCTCCTGCCTTCTCCCCATAACCCCTGACACCTGTACTAATCAAAAATGTATCTACCACTGTCTTAAAAATGTCCACTGACTTGGCCTCCACAACCTTCTGTGGCAAAGAATTCCACAGATTCACCACCCTCTGACTAAAGAAATTTCTCCTAGTCTCCTTCCTAAAATAATGTTCTTTAATTCTAAGACCATGGCCTCTAGTCCTAGACTCTCCACATCCACTCTATCCAAGCCTTTCACTATTCCATATGTTTCAATAAGGTCCCTCCTCATTCTTCTAAACTCCAGCGAGTACAGGCCCAGTGCTGACAAATGCTCATCATAGGTTAACCTACTAATTCCTGGGATCATTCTTGTAAACCTCCTCTGGACCCTCTCCCGAGCCTGCACATCCTACCTCCGATATGGTGTCCAGAATTGCTCACAATATTCCAAATGTGGCCTGATCGGCGCTTTATTCCCTGTTTTTCAGCATGGCTTCCCTGTTTTTGTATACGCCCTCTTGAAATGCATGCTTGCATTGAGCTTGATTCTTTACCACCGTTTCGACTGTGCTTTGGAATAAGACTCCCACGAGAGGTGTAGAAAGTCTTGGGTTTTAATTCCAAAGGGCCGTTTTCCCTATTTTAAAGGGAGTCGAGAGCTCATGCGGACCAAGTAGGAAAATGGTTTCAGGTTCAGGGATTCATCATGATCTTATTCAATTGCAGAGCAGGCTTAAAGGGTCTTGTGGCCAACCCCTGCTCTGATTTCTTGCACGTTGGTAGCATTGCACCGTGTAAGTATCTTTAACAACTGAAACTAGTGCAAGATGGACACTTGCATTGAGGATTAGGGGCATTATGGAAACTTTAGATAGTCAATTTCCAAACCTGTTGGCACCAAACCAAAATGGTAGTGCAATCAAAATGTCCCCAGGGTATCTCTAGATTAAAACCTACTTTACAACTCGAGATAGAAAACCTTGAGCTGACTACAAATAGGTTATTAGTTCAGGCAAGCAATGCCTTGTGTTTTTAACATGTTGGTTCTCTGTATCAATAACTCATGGAGATTTTTCACGTTGAGACCTGCTAGGCGTGGAAAGCTGCACGTGTTTGTTCTTCTCCCGTTGTGTGGAATTGTGGGGTTGCATGTTGAACGTGTGAGTCACTCATGGCTGTTGGCCTTTGACTCTGCTAATCACCTCAAGCCTGGCGCCCTGCATGTTCCGTGGACGACTTCCTCCACTTAAAGTTAAAGTCAACGTGGGGACTGAGGTGGGTGACGACGGACGCAAGGAGTGGGCCGGTAGGAGAAAGATGGAGATATGGCCTTCAGCGCCTTCAAGGTCAACTGCAGGCGGTGCCCCGAAGAAGCAAAGGTGGTCAGGCGAGAAGACGGACAATAGGTACAGGAGTAGGCCATGCGGCCCCTCGAGCCAGCACCGACAGTCAATGTGATCATGGCTGATCACCCACAATCAGTACCCCGTTCCTGCCTTCTCACCATATCCCCTGACTCCGCTATCTTTGAGAGCTCAGTCTAGCTCTCTCTTGAAAGCATCCAGAGAACCAGCCTCCACCTCCCTCTGAGGCAGAGAATTCCAACGACTCACAACTCTCTGTGTGAAAAAGTTTTTCCTCATCTCTGTTCTAAATGGGTTACCCCTTATTCTTAAACTCTGGCCCCTGGTTCTGGACTCCCCCAACATAGAGAACATGTTTTCTACCGCTAGCTTGTCCAAACCCTTAATATTCTCTTATATTTTTCAATAAGATTTCCTCTCATCCTTCTAAATTCATGAGTATACAAGCCCAGCCGCTCCATTCTATCAACATATGACAGTCCCGCCTTCCCAGGAATTAACCTTGTCAACCTACGCTGCACTCCCCCAAACGTCAGTTCGCCGGCCAAGCTGGTCGAGGGCGACGGAGGAGGCCCTTCAACAGCCTGGGGCTTACTGGAGCAGGAGCCGATCCTGTACATCGAGCAGCTGACTTTGGGCAAACATGACTGAACTTCTTGCAAACGGCGAAAACAAATAGAGACCTGTGCATGAGTGGGTCAAGGCAAAAAGAATTCCGCTGTGCAGTGCATGTGGCAATGTGAAGGCTTACCTTATAGTGGTGTGAGGTGAATGGATAGGATGAATGCGCAGTCTTTTACCCAGGGAAGGGGAATTGAGAACCAGAGGATGTGGGTTTATAAAGAACGGACAAAGATTTAATCGGAACCTGAGGCTCAACGTTTTCACACAAAGGGCGGTGGGGTATTGATCGAGCCGCTGGAGGAAGTAGTTGAGGCAGGTACTATGCAACATTTAAATGTCATTTGAACAGGTGCATGGATAGAAAAGGTTTAGAGGCTTGTGGCACAAACAGAGGCCTTTATTATTGTTACTTTTTTTGCAAATCTTTCTTTTGTTCTATATCTCTCAACATCACTGCCTATACCTCACCTTTCCCTTTCCCCCGACTCTCGGTAAGATGAAAGGTCTCAACCTGAGATGTCACCTATTCCTTTTCTCAGTTCAGTTTAATTAATTGTCACGTGTACTGAGGTACAGTGAAAAGCTTTTGTTGCGTGCTAACCAGTCATCAGAAAGACAATACATGTTGACAGTCAATCCATTTCCAGTGTGCGGATACATGATAATGGAATAACGTTCAATGCAAGGTACAGCCAGCTAAGTCCAGTCAATGTAGTCTGAGAGATATCAGAGGCAGATAGTAAGTAGGCACTGCTCTCTGGCTGTGGTAGGATGATTCAGTTGCCTCCAGACATGCTGTCTGACTCGTTGAGTTCCTCCAGCTTTTTGTGTCTATCTTCAGTTTTTAACCAGCACCTGCGGTTCCTTCCTACACATGGGCAAATGGGACTGGCTTGGACAGGGCATCTTGGTTGGCACGGGCGAGTTGGGCCAGAAGGCCTGTTTCAATGTTGTATGGTGCTCTAACTCTAGTTAACTGGATTCAAGTTCCCCAACTACAGAGTGGGATTTGGCCAACTCTTCACATCAAAGAATTTAGCACATGATGCTAAAGCACATTGATTGATTGACTGACTGATTGAGTGAGTAGAAGTGTTGATTCCCAGAAATTGGTGCATTTTCTCTCTGGGATACATTGGTATCACTTTACCGGAAGTATCAGTTTTGTTTTGTTTTGCTTCCCAGAAGCTGTTAATTAAAAAAAAAGGAATTGTATACTTTAGCAGAAACTGCCGGAGAATGCTTCTCATGGGATTGCGAGCATGTTAATACAAGGGATAGAGTTTTGTTCCACCCTGGTGTCACTGTGTGCCACACATGCTGCTACCTGTACTGGCAGATAACGGGCTCGACATTTGCAGCCAGAGGAGCGTCGGTGAAGCAAATTCCACAACGCGCTGTCATTCACTTCAGACCACAGCAGCCTTTAATGGATTCCTTGCTTTCGTTCATGTGTTCCACACAATCAACGTAATGGGGAACAGCTTCAGAGAAGCAGCTGTCTTTGTCTCACTGTCTGATAAAAGAAGTGCAGATTTTGATGACTCCTTTGTGTGATAAATCATGCATGTTTGAGATATGGGAGATTGTTAGCATTTAGTTTGTTTTGGAGTTAGAAACATAGAAACATCGAAAATAGGTGCAGGAGTAGGCCATTCGGCCCTTCGAGGCTGCACCGCCATTCAATATGATCATGGCTGATCATCCAACTCAGTATCCTGTACCTGCCTTCTCCCCATACCCCCCCTGATCCCTTTAGCCACAAGGGCCACATCTACCTCCCTCTTAAATATAGCCAATGAACTGGCCTCAAGTACCTTCTGTGGCAGATAATTCCAGAGACTCACCACTCTCTGTGTAAAGAATGTTTCCCTCATCTCGGTCCTAAAGGAACTCCCCCTTATCCTTAGACTGTGACCCCTTGTTCTGAACTCCCCCAACATCGGGAACAATCTTCCTGCATCTAGCCTGTCCAACCCCTTAAGAATTTTGTAAGTTTCTATAAGATCCTCACTCAGTCTTCTAAATTCTAGCGAGTACAAGCCGAGTCTATCCAGTCTTTCCTCATATGAAAGTCCTGACATCCTAGGAATCAGTCTGGTGAACCTTCTCTGTACCCCCTCTATGGCAAGAATGTCTTTCCTCGGATTTGGAGACCAAAACTGTACGCAATACTCCAGGTGTGGTCTCACCAAAACCCTGTACAATTGCAGTAGAACCTCCCAGCTCCTATACTCAAATCCTTTCGCTACGAATGCTAACATACCATTTGATTTCTTCACTGCCTGCTGCACCTGCATGCCTACTTTCAATGATTGGTGTACCATGACACCCAGGTCTCGTTGCATTTCCCCTTTTCCTAATCTGCCACCATTCAGATAATAGTCTACCCTCATGTTTTTGCCACCAAACTGGTTAATTTCACATTTATCCACATTATACTGCATCTGCAATGCATTTGCCCACTCACCCAGCCTATCCAAGTCACCTTGCAGCCTCCTCACACCTAACACTACCCCCCAGCTTAGTGTCATCCACAAACGTGGATATGTTGCATTCAATTCCCTTGTCCAAATCATTAATATATATTGTAAATAGCTGGGGTCCCAGCACTGAGCCTTGCAGTACCCCACTAGTCACTGCCTGCCATTCTGAAAAGGACCTGTTTACTCCTACCATTTGCTTCCTGTCTGCCAGCCAGTTCTCTATCCACATCAATACTGAACCCCCAATACAGTGTGCTTTAAGTTTGTATACTAATCCCTTATGTGGGACCTTGTCGAAAGTTGATCATGATTGGTGAACCTTAACCATGTGGACAGCAGTGTGGAAGCAGCCAAAGTGGTGTGGCATCAGTGTTATCCAGGTTGGGTACAAACAAGAGGTTATAGAATCATTCATAACTGTCACAGTATGTCATGTTGTTACTTGTGGGCGGAGCACGAAGGCAAATTCCTTGTATGTGAATACTTGGCCAATAAACTTACTTAGATTCGTGCAGCATGGAAACGGGCCCTTCCACCCGACTTGTCCACGCTGACCAAGATGCCCCATCTACTCTCTCCCACCTGCCTGAGTTTGGCCTATATCCTTCTAAACTTTTCGTGTCCACGTAGAAAAGTACCGAAACAGGCTCTTTGGCCCCCTGAGTCCGCTCCAAACGCCGGCATTATCCTATAAACTAGGGACAATTTACCGTTTTACGAAAGCCAAATAACCTACAAGCCTGAACATCTTTCAAGTGTGGGATGAAACTGGAGGACCCAGAGAAAACCCATGCGGTCACAGGGAGATTGTACAAATTCCGTACAGACAGCGCCCATAGTCAGGATCAAACCCGGGCCTCTGGCGCTGTCAGGCAGCAACTCTACCGCTGCGCCACCCTTGTTGTCCCACTGTTCCATGCAATAAATTAATAATTTGATTATGCCTTTGTCTTCCCATATTAGGACTAGCGTAATAAATCTTGCATGTTGAATGGAAGATTGTTTGCATTTTGTTTGTTTTTGGAGCTGATATTTTTGACAAAAATTTTTAACCACGTGGAAAGCAGTGTAGAAGCAGCCAAAGTGGTGTGGCTTCAGTGTTGTCTAGGTCAGGTACAAATAAGATGTTATAGAGCCTTACAGCATTAAACGCCCTTCAGCTCAACTTGCCCACACCGGCCAAGGTGTTCCACCTGCCTGCGTTTGGCTTACATCCTTGTAAAGTTTTCCTAGCCTTGCACCTGGCCAAATGTCTATTCTGTCTCTATCCCTAAAGATTAAAACTAACAATCACTTTTAGTGATACAAACTCGTTACCTTCAGAATTGTTCTGAGAAGTACCAGTGATCGTAATTCTGAAACCATCACAAATTCAACTCTTGTTCTCTTGATGTGTAGGTCCTGGCCATTGGATTATCAATGTAGTCATCAACTACTGGTTATGCTATTGTCAGCAAGGGGTGCGTCCACATCGTCACTATCCAGCCTGAAGAAGGTGCCTCAATGATAAAGGGCTTCAGGTGCAAACTCTGCAGAGGCACTGAAAGCTCCACATCGCTGTGCTACCCCGCACTAGAGGAAAGATGGAATCTGAAATTGATCACCTGCGATGGTTTTGCAGTGAGCCACTTATTCAGATGAAGCGTTCGATTCATTAAGAAAAATAGGGTTGGAACTCTCTGAAGGAAAAGTAGTGGCGTTCCAGTCCATATGTAATAAAAGGGGAACTTCTGATTTATCCCAAAGCTGGACATAAAACGTTGGAGTAACTCGGCAGGTCAGGCAGCGTCTCTGGAGAAAATGGATGGGTGACGTTTCGGGTCAAGACTCTTTTCAGTCTGACCTGCTGGGTTGCTCCAAAATTTTATGTCTATCTCTGGTATAAATCAGCATCTGCAGTTCCCTTCCTATTACATATTTTATGGAACTCTGCTCCTTTTCCTTAAGGTAGTCCCATCCCCTTTTTTCTTAATGTGTATTTTTTAAACTTGCCATAAACATGACCTTTAAATGTCCCCTCTCACCTTTAGGCTATGATCTTTGATATCCTTTTTTTCCCATCCTGCTGAAAAAGGTTCTGACTGTCTACACCATCGACGGTGGACAAAAATGCTTGAGAAACTCGGCGGGTGAGGCAGCAACTATGGAGCGAAGGAAATAGGCAACGTTTTGGGTCGAGACCCGAAACGTTGCCCATTTCCTTCGCTCCATAGATGCTGCCTCACCCTCTGAGTTTCTCCAGCATTTTTGTCTACCTTCGATTTTCCAGCATCTGCAGTTCCTTCTTAAACATTTAAAAATATATATTTTTTTATTTATTCGAAGCAAGTGTACAAAAATAAAACCAACGGCTTATAAAATAATAGTTATTGTAAAGCTTCAATTTAAACTTTTTAGCTATAGTTGGAAGAAAAGAAAGGAGAAAAAGCAAGAGAGAGGAAAAAGTGAGATGTGCAAAGATAGAGCCCCTCGACTGCCAACGTGGTGTAGCCAAAGAGTGAATAAATGAAAAAAAGAAAAGAGAAATAGAAAAAATAAAAAATAAAAAGGACAAAAAGAGAAAGAAAAATACCTGCCTTGCATCCCTCCTCACCCACCTCACCCAACCCGTAATTAGATTAAAATCCCAAATTGTGTTGTACCATACTATCCTTGTAATAAATCAATGAATGGTGTCCATGTCTTCGAAAAATGATCTGTTTTTTCTGCCAAGACAAGTCTTAAACATTTTGTCTACACCAATGATGCTTCTTGTAATTCTATGTACTTCTATCAGGTCTTCCCGCAACCTCTGACCTTCCAAAGAAAGCAATCAAAGTCTGTCCAATCTCTCCCTGTAGTTAATGCCCCCTAATCCACCTCCAATTCCCTGACCAGTTGAAGATGAGAGGATATACAATTGACATTTTGCATTTCTCATGTAAAATCCCACATTGGTCGATTGTGTGATAACTGGAGACCAATCTCTTCCGGGGCTGATGTACCTTCCCTCTGTCACGAGCTGATGGAATGATGCACCATTCGTGTTGTCAAGTTGGAAAGAGTGCAGTGAAAATGTACGAGGATGTTGCTAGAACTCGAGGGCCTGAGCTACAGGAAGAAGAGGTTGAGTCAGCTGGGACTCTATTGCTTGGAACGCAGGAGGATGAGGGGTGATCTTAGAGAGGTGTACAAAATCACAAGGATAGAACAGGTAAAGGCACAGTTTCTTGCCCAGAGTAGGGTAATCGAGAACCAGAGTGCAAGGTTTAAGATGAGGGGGGGTATGATTTAATAGGAACCTAACGGGCAACTTTTTCACACAAAGGGTCTACGGAACGAGCTGCTGGAGGAGGGATTTAAGGCAGGGACTATCGCAATGTTTAAGAAACATTTAGACAGGTACGTGGATGGGACAGGTTCAGAAGGATATGGGACAAATGCAGGCAGGTGGGTCTAGTGTAGATGGAACATGTTTATTGGTGTGGGCAAGTTGGGCCAAAGGGCCTGTTTCCATGCTGTGTGACTCTATGATCCAACCCAATAAAACTCCTGAGCTGGCGGAATCAGCTTTGTGTTTTTAAGATCATCTTTTGTGGCTTCATTTCTTACCCCAAAAACCTGAGAGTGCTGTTCTTACTGGAATGTGAAGATAAAATGTTTGTTGGCTTGAGATTTACCAATAATTTGGGTGGTGCAGTGGTAGAGTTACTGCCTGACAGGGCCACAGACCCGGTTTGATCCTGACTACGGGTGCTGTCTGTACGGAGTTTGTACGTTTTCCCCGTGACCTACTGAGTTTGGGATACTGAGTTGGAAGATCAGCCATGATCATATTGAATGGCGGTGCAGGCTCGGAGGGCCGAATGGCCTACTCCTGCACCTAATTTTTATGTTTCTATGTTCCTATGTGGATTTTCTCCAGGAAGCTCCAGTTTCCTCCCACACTCCAAGGATGTACAGGTTTGTAGGCTGATTGTTTTGTGAAAGATGTGAATTGTCCCTAGTGTTGTGCAGGATAGTGTTTGCTGGACGGCGTGGACTCTGTGGACCTGTTTCCACGCTGTATCTTTAAACTAAACTCGTAATTAACCTCGGCACCCGCCTGCTGCCTCTTGCAAGGACCATGCTTATTAACATCACAAATAAAAGAGAAAGCACTGTTGTTTCTCAGATTTCTCGACTAATGTGTTTGATCCATTCAGAGAAAACCTTCTGTTGCATGTGACCTACTTTCCTCAGCCTGGGAATGTTGTGGGCACGGAGGAATTACATCAAAACATTGATCTTGAGTAGCTCTTTGCAAACAACTCCTTGCGTTCATCGAGAATCTTAAATGCTGCGTAAATTTAGCTAACAAAAATCAAAAAATGCTTTATCCGGAAGGACTAGGTTGGGTTATGTAACTGACCACATGTAGAAAAGAGGAGCTTTGAATCTTTTTTATATCTAAAGAAAAATTGAATTGGCTAATTGGGGCGGAATAGTGGCGCAGCGTTAGACTTGCTGCCTGACAGCACCAGAGGCCCGGGTTCGATCCTGACTATGGGTGCTATTTGTACAGAGTTTGTACATTCTCCCCGTCACCTGCATTGGGTTTTCTCCGGTTTCCCCCCACACTCCAAAGGCGTACAGGTTCGTAGGTTAATTGGCTTCAGTAAAATTGTAAATTGTCCCTCGTGTGTGTAGGCTAGTGTTAGCGTGCGGGGATTGCTGATCGGCGAGGACTCAGTGGGCCGACGGGCTTGTTTCTGCACTGTATCTCTACACTAAATTAAAATGGATAAGAGCAAGAGAGAGCAGGAGGAACTGAGGCAGCTGGAAGAAGTGCCACAGCTGGCAGGCAAATGTTGTAACGGCAGAACTAATAGGTTTCCCTGATCGACAAAATTGGGCGGAGTGGATCCCATCAACACTGTGAAATATTTATTTTCTCATCACAGAAGTCTTTTGCTTTGAGCAAAAAATCTCGCCCTGTCCACTGGTGACCTAGGAGCAGAAGGAGGCCATTCAGCCGCATAAGCTGATTCTGTCATTCATTCAGTTTAGGGCAACTTGGCATCTTGACTTGGTGTTTTTCCTTGACCTTATTAACCCTGCCTATCAAAATACAATTTACCGAAGTTGCATTTGTTTTCATGGTTGTAATGGTCATTTTCCCATCAGTTGTGGGCAACACTGGCTAGGCACAAAGATGCAAAGGCACATAGAAAGATTAGTCTTTGTATGAATCCCTTGTCGCGTGACATTAATAAACACTGATTGTTCAATGAACCTTCATTTCTAGAATAACCCTATTATGTTTCCGCACATCATTCCAAAAGCTATGTGATGGAGACATACAGTGTGAAAACAGGTTGTTCGGTACAACTTGCCCGCACTGACCAACATGTCCCATCTATTCTAGTTCCACCTCCATGCGTTTGGCCCATATTCCTTTAAACCTGTCCTATCCACGCACCTGTCTAAATGTTTTTTAAACATTGCGATAGTACCGGCCTCACCACCTCCTCCAGCAGCTCGTTCCACACACCCACCACCCTTGTGCACCCACCGATGTGAAGAAAGGAACTGTCGATGTTGGTTTATACTGAAGATAGCCACAAAGTACTGGAGTAACAGTGGGTCGAGCAGCATCTATGGGGGGGGGGGGGGGGGGGAAGGAATGATGAAATTTCAAAAGTCTGAAGGTTTCCGACCCGAATCATCACCATTTTGTTTTTTTTCCAGAGATGCTGCCTGACCCGCTGAGTTACTCCAGCACTTTGTGTCTATCTATTTCCAAGAGCTATGTTACATTTAAATAATATCACCAGAATACACTGATAACATGGTCTCTGCATGGCCAGAAGTATCTGGTTAACAGTTCAGTGCCATTCCGGTCTCTGTTACTGATTTCATTGCCCTCAAGTAAACGGTGACAGGATCCAAAATCATTGATGTAAGTAAATAAGTTTATTGGCCAAGTATTCACATACAAGGAATTTGCCTTGGTGCTCCTCCCACAAGTAACAACAGTTATGAATGACTCAGAAAACACTAAACATTAATAATAAGACATTAATGACTTCCACCAGCCTGCGACTGACTCTTCTCTCTTCTGTTTCAGCACCTTGACCATGCTGTCTGGGACCATTCTCCTTGTCATTGTTTTCACCAGTGCTTGGAGCTGCCGTGGAGATCACTACAAGTCCTTCAATAGATCGGACACGAGGTTCGAGCACCTTACGGTGGATCCCGAGACTGGGAATGTGTACGTGGGCGCCGTGAACTTCCTCTTCCAGCTGACCTCTGAGCTGTCGGCCCTGGTGGTGCAGCCGACCGGGCCCCAGAATGACAGCAAGGACTGCCTCCCGCCGGTCACCCGCTCCGACTGCCCGCAGGCCCGGCCCACCAACAACCACAACAAGCTGCTCCTCATCAACCCCTACGGCAAGGAGCTGATCACCTGCGGCAGTTTGTTTCAGGGGATCTGTGAGAAAAGGAGTTTGGGAATGATTAGCCGGATCTTGTTCCGGCCCGAGCGTCCGGTCGACACGCAGTACGTGGCTGCCAACGACCCCAATGTCACCACGGTGGGCCTGGTGGGCCTGTCCAAGGGCCAGACGGCCGTGCTGTTTGTGGGCCGTGGCTACACCAGCAAGGGGACCGGCGGCATCCCGCCCATCGCCACCCGCAACCTGGTGTTGGCGGAGCCGTCCAGCCCCGACTCCCACCCCACCTTCTCCTACGAAGACACGGCAAAGTTGTCCGTGGCCGGCAGACTCCCGGAGTATGACCACCACTTTGTCAAATCGTTTATTTATCAGTTGTCGGTGTATTTCCTCTTTTACCGCCGTGACCTCAAATCCCCCTCCCGGGAGTACAAGACGTACGTGTCGCGGGTCTGCCTGGGGGACATGCATTACTACTCCTACGTGGAGGTGCCCCTGGCCTGCCGGGCGGACGGCAAAAACTACAACCTGCTCCAGGCAGCCTACGTCAGCCGGCCGGGGCAGGGGCTGGCCGCGGGGGCCCTCGGCACCGACGGCAACGTCCTCTTTGCCACCTTCGCCCTCGGCCAGACGTCCACGGCCAAGCCGACGGAAGAGTCGGCGCTTTGCATTTACACCATGAGCCAGATCGACCAGATGATCAATCAGACCCGGGACCTGTGCTACACCAGGCACGGCAAGGCCCCCAGCGGGGTTGGGGTGGCCTACATCGAGTATGAAGTCAAGTCCAGTTGTAGTGGCCTCACGTCAGTAAGTGCCTTTTGTTTCAGGTTTTTGTTAAGATTAGAGATACAGTGTGAAAACAGGCCTTCCGGCCCATCTGCTCCATGCTGACCAGCGATCCCTGCACACTAGGCTAGAGAGGCTCGCACTCTATACCTCGGAGCACAGGAGGATGAGGGGGGGGGGGAATCCTCTGGACGTGTATAAAGTCATTAGAGGAATAGATCGGGTCGACGCACTGTCTCTTGCCCAGAGGTGGGGAATCGAGAACCAGAGGACATAGGTTTAAGGCGAGTGGGGAAAGATTGAATAGGAATCTGAAGGGATTACGTTTTCTCACAAAGGCTGGTAGGTGTAATGAACGAGCTACCAGAGGAGGTAGTTGAGGCGGGTACTATCGCACTATTTAAGAACAATGTAGACAAGGTCATGGACAGGATAGGTTTAGAGGGATGTGGGGCAAACACAGACAGGTGGGACCGGTGTAGATGGGATATGTCGGCAAGTTGAGCTGAAGGGCCTGGGTTCATGCTCTATGACTATCCAACACACGAGGAACTCTCTCCAATTTTTACCAAGCCAATTAACCTACAAGCCTGTACATCTCTGGAATGTGGGCGGAAACCAGAGCGCCCGGAAAAAACCCATGCAGTTTATGGGAAGAACTCGTGCAGTTTATGGTACAAATACCTTACAGACAAGCACCCGTAGCACTCAAAGGGTCGAATGGCCTTCTGCATCTATTGTCAAACCCGGGTCTGTGCCGCTATAAGGCTGCAACTCTACCGCTGCACCACTGTGCAACCCAGTTCCTGCCTCATTTCGTCTTGAGCTTTTAATGTCAGCAATGCTGCCCATGTGATGCCATCTGTCAAACGCACTGGGCAACAAAAGATCTGTGGACCAAGAAATGTACTCTAGTGGGCTCCAATGTTGGATTGACAATGTCACATAAAAGGCAGCTCATAAAAGGTAGATCATAATATTATTCACATTATCAATTATATTTTTGTAATTGCACATCCACATTATAATGTAGACAAAAGAACACAAGGTGCTGGTTTAACTCGGCAGGTCAGGCAGCATCTCTGAAGGACATGCATTAGGTGGACAGAGGCATGGGGGAGGTTGCATTTATCCCCCTCACCTGTGTCGACCTTTTACCTGCCATGCTTTGTCCTGCTTCTCCCGTCTTCCAGTTTTTTTTTTTCCCCACCTCCCAAGAAACAGACTGAAGAATGGTCTCGACCCGAAACATCACCTATCCATGTTCTCCAGAGGTGCTGCCTGACCTGCTGAGTTGCTCCCTTTAGTCTACTAACCAGCATCTGCAGTCCTGTGTTTCTACCAGTTAGCACTATTGGTCAGTAAACCCATACTCAGATTATAGCAGACATTCGGCAACAATGAACACCATCTTCCCCCCTCCCCCTCCCCCCCCCATGATCCATTATACCGAGGCTTTACTGTAGTTGAGTGAAGCAAGTATATGCATTTTCATAGCAGCCTTCACAACTCTGAAGAGTGACCATTATTTTGATTCAAAGCGGCAGGGTGCAACAACAGAAACCAAAGAAAACTGAATAAGGGTCCCGACCCAGAACATCACATATTCATGTTCTCCAGGGATGCTGACTGACCTGCTGAGCTACTCCACACTCTCTGTCCTTTTCTGTAAACCAGCGTCTGCAGTTCCATGTTTTCAACAAAGGGGCGGCGCAATTTTGCAGCGGTAGAGTTGCTGCCTTGCAGCGCCAGAGAGCCAGGTTCAATCCTGACCACGGGTGCTGTGTGTATGGAGTTGGTATGTTGTCCCGTTGACCGCGTGGGGTTTTCTCCGGGTGCTCTGGTTTCCTCCCACACTCCAAAGACGCACAGGATTGTAGGTTAATTGGCTTCGGTGAAATTATCCCCAGTGTGTAGGATACTGCTAGTGTACGGGAAGATTGCTGGTTGGCACAGACTCGGTGGGCTGAAGGGCCTGTTTCCGCACTGTACCTACAGTCTAACTTGCATATCGGTGTGGGCTGGTGACGCATTGGAGTCTGGTGTTAACCTGGTGATGACATTTGTTTCCCTCATTTGGCTGCAACTTTCCTCAATGTTGGATGTGTTGGAATTCTGTCTACTCCCTAATGGGCTGATAATATTATTGCTCAATTCTAAACTGGCAAATGACCAAATCTTAATAGGACACCACCTGCAGCCAATTTTCATTAATTCATTGATCGCAGTTTCTGCTTGACTAAATGGATCCAAATTAAATGGTTATGTGCATGTAGGATCGCTTTGGATTAGTGCCAGTGCAATGAGAGAGTGGGTGGCGCAGCAGTAGAGTTGGTGCCTTGCAGCGCCAGAGTCCCAGGTTGAAACCTGCCTACGGAAGCTGTCTGTACAAAGTTTGTACGTTCTACCCGTGCCCGCGTGGGTTTTCTGCAGCAGCTCCGGCTTCCCCCCACATTCCAAAGATGTGCAGGTTTGTCAGCTAATTGGCTTCGGTAAAAATCGTAAATTGTCCCTAGTGTGCAGGATAGTGCCAGTGTATGGGTGATCGCTGGTAGTGTGGACTCGGTGGGCCGAAGGGCCTGTTTCTGCGCTATATCTGTAAACTAAACTAAGTAGACACGATTTAGAAATGTGGGCCTTTCTGTCCACGGATGCTGGTCGAGTTTGAGGTAGAAAATTGGTGCAGTGGAGACCTGCAGATATGGTTTGTTCAGGGTTATCCACTCCATTTCAGGGAGTTAACCTGGATCAGGACAGTGGGGCAAGACTGTGCATCACCACAGCTCCAGCAGGTGACATTGAAACCATTTTGCAGAGATTGTTGCTGTCTGCAGTAGCGCTGACTCCTGGTGGGTGAGAGACCACAATGGGACATAGTACAGGCAGACACCGTGTGGAGATTGAAAAGGCTGCAAGTGTGGATTAGGGTCACTGGTTAGAATTAGAGAGATGGGCTTTGCGAACTTTGGGCAGCATGGTGGAGCTGCTGCCTCGCACAACCAGAGACCCAGGTTCGATCCTGACCTCGGGTGCTGTCTGTGTGGGGGTTTGCATCACAGGCTGGGTTTCCTACGGATGCTCCGGTGTCTTCCCGCATCCCAAAGACCTGGTTTGTCGGTTAATTGATCTCTGTAAAGTGCCCCTAGTTTATAGTGGGATCACTAGTGTGAATGGGTGATGAATGGTCGGCGTGGACCAAAGGACCTGTTTCCACGCTGTATCTCTAAACTACACAAGATATTGCTGAATTGGGCCCGTTTCTTGTAATGTCGGCTGTTGTGTACGGTGCTAATGCTTCACTTTCTCTCTCGCCTATCTCATCCAGATCTTCAGGCATGTTTTCATGCACGACTGCCCAACCGTTTCTCAGATAAATTGGTTAATGGAGCACAAGAGGTTTATTTTTGTTTTGAGTTATTCTACTCTGGGAAGGAAGGGGAATTCATCAAATTCCTCGGTTAGCTGGGACGTTCAATTCTTGACAAAGAAGCAGGGTTTTGGCAGCCGAGCGCTTTGATGGAACCGAGTCTCACTCGAACATTTACTGGGCTCACAAGTTTGCCGTATCGGACACTATGTTCCAAGTAAATGGAGTGGAACCGGAATAGCAGCGCGGCAAATTAGACGTGGCACTACTCCGCGCCCCACTGATACCGTGGCGAGTAATCTGTCATTGAGAGCCTCCGCGCCCCCTTGGGTAAAGAGGCACGAACTCCAGAGCACAAATTGCTTCATCCATTTGTAATGTGAAATGCACAAACATTGTGAAATGCTTCCCTGCAATATTAAACAAGTCTTTGGAGCCAGGCTAAGCAAATATAAAACGTGTAAGGGGGAAAAGCGAATGTGCCAGAAGACTTGGAATGGGATCAAAGAAGCAGATGGAAAAAAGGACCGGCGAGATGTTTAGATAAAAGGAGAACTGTATCATAGAGAAGCTTTATATCACTAATGTAAAAATAGTGCCCAGATGTATGTTTGCCAACCTTTTTATTTACATGCACGTTAAGTCCTGATCTTGTATGACCAGCTTGTTTGTGCGAACCATCGGAAAGGGCCAAAGCAACCACTGTTCTGATTGCCTCCTGTAATTACTAATTGTGTTTGTGCTGCTTGATCTGGATTAAGCAGAGCTTAAATAATCGGTAAATGCTGACTGGTTGTCATGTCCGATGCATGTTAAATGTCGCCTTTGCTCTCTGGCACTGACTAATGATTGGCACAGTTTGCCTGGTTGCAGGCAAATGAAGGTCAGTCATATCTGGTACATTTTAAGAGTTGTGTTGAACACAAATTGCTGGAATAACTCGGTCAGGCAGACATGGACAGGAGTCATTTCAGGTTTGGACCCTTCTTCAGAGTACGCCTCCAGCACCTGGTATCCCACAGCTATCCACGGCAATGGACAATGATCCCATGGTGTCTCCAATCCAAGTACCAACCAGGCCTGAGGTTGCTCAGCTTACGAGATGAGAAGAGATTGGGCATGTTCAAGCTAGTATGGCTGTGGCCAGGGAGTTGGTAATGACCATGATAGTAATTTGTGACAACATGACCATTCATGACTAATATTATTCTGTCCAGAATGGATTTCAGCAACAGAATAGGCTTGTTCCCCCAATTTCTTGTTCCTTTGCAAACCAATGCGACAAAACGTATTAACAAGCAAAATATTTGGTTTCTAACGTGCATTTTAAAGTCGAAGAGGAAGAATCCCGACCTGAACCATCTCCTCCTGTCCATGCCTTCTAGAGATGCTGCCTGAGTTACTCCAGCACTTAGTGGCGCTCTTCCGGTTGAGTCACCGGTTCAATGTTCGCCCGTTGAATAATCTAAGCAGCAGTGCTATCTCTTCACCTTTCTCTCCAGGACACCCTCAATGCTTATCCCTGTGGGTATGACCATACACCCAGCCCAATAGCCAGTCACATTCCCATTGAGGCGTCGCTGGTGTTGAAGGTTGCCCAGGGTCGGCTGGTGGCAGTGGCCGTCACTGTGGAAATGGAACACACCATTGCCTTTGTGGGAGATGACAAAGGCAACCTTCACAAGGTAAGTACATATGTGCTACGAGCAGAATCAGGCCATTCGGCCCATCAGGTCTACTCCGCCATTCAATCATGGCTGATCTATCTTTGCCTCTCAACCCCATTCTCTTGCCTTCTCCCCATAACCCCCGACACTATACAAATTAAGAATCTGTCGATTTCTCTCTTTAAAGATATCCATTAACTCCGCCTCCATAGCCTTCTATGGTAATGAATTCCACAGATTCGCCATCCTTTGATGAAATAAATTCCTCCTCATCTTCTTTCTGAAAGATGCAACCTTTTATTCTGAGGTTATGACCCCTGGTCCCAGACTCTCCCACTGGTGGAAACATCCTCCCCACATCCACTCTATCCAGGCCTTTCACTATTTGGTAAGTTTCAAAGAGCTCCCCCCATCGTCCTTCTCAACTCCAGCGAGTACAGGCCCAGTGCCTTCAAACGCTCATCATATATTAACCCAGGCACAACTCGGCCTCTGCTGGCCTCTGTGGGACATCATCCCTTGGACCTGGTGTTACTCCAAAGATGCCACTCAACGAGATCACTCAATAACCCTCTCGGTTTCTTTTCGAGGCATGCCCCACTAATTACCAGTAATTGGCCTCCCAGAGTTTGGCTGTCAGACAAGAAGTGGTTGAATCTAAAATGTCCATTGTTGCTGGAAATGTCATTACGTTCGGCTTCACAAAGGATAGATGCAGAAGAGAGAAATCCCCTTGTTTGGAAGTAATGGGATTGTTATCACAGTGATCTGGAAGTTTACGAGGCAGACAGCAGCCATTCAGCTCTCCATGTCCATGCTGATCGATAGAATCGGGTTTAGTTCAGAGATACAGCATGGAAACAGCCGTGAGCAGGGGGTAGAGAGCAAAGGAGGATCTGATGTTGGGGAACCGCTGTGAGGGGGAGGAGGGCAACAAAGGAGGTCCAGCCGTGGGGTACTTTGTAACATTGTCAGCGCCCATTATGTGGCAACTATTTGCACACCTTGCAAAACAAAGAATTTCACTGTGACTTGGCACAGGTGACAAAGTAGTTGTTCATTCATTCATTCGGAACAGGCCCTTCAGCCCACCCAGTCCATGCCAACCATCCAACAACAGTTCTACATTATCCCATTTTCTCATCCACACCCTATACAATGGGGCCAATTTTATAGAGGCCAATCAACCTACAATCATGCACATCTTTGGGATGTGGAGGAAACCAGAGCACCCGGAGCAAATCCACATGGTCACAGGGAGAACTTGCAAACTCCACTCAGAAAGGCCCGGGGTCAGGATTGAACATGGGTTGTGAGGCAGCAGCTCCATCAGCATCGAGTCAAACAGTCGCTTTGGCTGAACTCATCCATGCTGACCAATGTGCCTCATCTAAGCTTGTCCCATTTACCCATTCATGGCCCATATGCCTCTAACACTTACCTATCCATTACCTGTCCAAATGTCTTTTAAATGTTGTTATATCTGCCACAGCTGACAGCTTGATCCATGTACCCACCACACTCTGTGTGTAAAAGCTGTCCCTCAAGTTCCTATTAAATCTTTCTCCCCTCACCTTGACCATATGTCCACTGGTTCTTGATTTCCATTCCCCAGCAAAAAGACACTGTGCAAGTCACCCTCTCACAATAGGTCACGACACTCTCGTGTCACCATTCATGATCAACAGCCTTGGTCTCCTTGCATTTCCAGCAGAACTTTTATATGTGATGAGGTCTTCAATTTCTCCCACCCTTTCAGACAGTATCACATTCCATCACTGCTCAATGAATGAGGGACATAAACATTGTCAACTCTCCTCTATTCCAGTGTCTGAGAAGTTAAAAAAAATTAAGAGATCGGGATTCTACTTGTCAGAACTTTTTTTAATGTACACTTTAATTTTTCTCAGTCTCCTTTGCTCCAGGGATAGTAATCCCAACTTTGTCAGTCTCTCTTCATAATTATAATTATCCTTCTAATCCCCATCCAAATTCTGCTTAATATTCAAACTGTTTCAAGTATCTTCCTTTGGGGTTCAAGCGATGTGAACCAGCTTAGCTAGTTAGGACCATATGTCCCTTTTCCAGAACTCCTAGCATGGACCATTGGCCTTAGTCCACCATGCAAACATATGAATTTGGAGACAGGTATGTGGATAGGGCAGGTTTAGAGGGATGTGGGCCATTCCACCCCTTGTGCTTGCTTTTACAAGGGTCATCAGTCAGAGTATTGAGTATAGACGTTGAGAGGTCACAATGCAGTTATCTAAGAGGCTGCATTTAGAGTATTGTGTTCAGTTCTGGGCACCATGTTATAGGAAAGATGTCAAGCTGCAAAGAGTGCAGAGAAG
Source organism: Raja brachyura (assembly GCA_963514005.1). Next base: position 13,953,805 of record OY740796.1, read on the forward strand.
ATTTATGAGGATTTTGCCAGGACTTGAGGGTCTGGGCTATAGGGAGAGTGTGAGCAGGCTGGGACTCTATTCCATGGAGCGCAGTAGGATGAGGGGTGATCTTATAGAGGTGTGCAAACTCATGAGAGAAATAGATTGGGTAGAAGCACAGAGTCACTTGCCCAGAGTAGCGGAACAGAAACCAGAGGGCGTTTAATTGAAGGTGACGGAGGAAAAATTTAACAGGAATCTTAGGGGTACCATTTTCATATAAAGGGTGGTAGGTGTATGGATAGAACTGCCAAAGGAGGTGGTTGCGGCAGGTTTAAAAAACATTTAGACAGGGACGTGGATAGGACAGGTTTAGAGGGATATGGGCCAAATGCAACAGGTGGGACCAGTGTAGGTGGGACATGTTGGGCCAAAAGGCCTGTTCCAGTCTGTATGACTCTGACTGCCAGATCATTGGCTGATCTGATTGTCTTCCCAACTCTACATCCAATCCACCCACATTAAGCATCTATCTCCCTCTCTCTAAGGAAACATTCAAAAACGGTGTTTCCACCATCCTAGGAGAAAGTTCCTAAGGCTTGTAATACTCAAAGGAAAAACAAAACAAGTTCACCTCTATTTTAATTGAGAAAATCCTGATTTTTAAGTCGTGACCCCCTTGTCCTAGATAACCCCACAAGAAGAAATGTATTCTCCACCTTGTCAAGACTCCACAAAATATTATATATTTCCATTGTTTAAACTTCTGCTACAAGCCTAGTTCACACTATCTTTCCTCGCAAGATAACCAGCCCATTCCAGCTATTAGTCCAGTAAACATCCTCTGGGCTGCTAAGATATTAACATAATTCCCCCTTTTCTAAATAAGGAGACCAAAATAGCATTTACGATTTACAACGTTATCTGTTTTTAAGAATTAATGTGTACTTGGGGACTGTTTTAGAGGTTGAGAGGGGAGAGTATAGAATTTAAGGGCTTGGTTTACAGTGTAGGCTTCCATCTGGGAATATCATAATATTAGAGGACTTTAAGGTCAGAGGGAGAAAAGTTTAAAGGAGATGTGCAAGTCTTCCTTTCTGGTGTGGGTGTACAGAACATGCTGCCAGAGGTGGTGGTGGAGGAAGCTGTAATGTTAGTGCCATTTAACTTTCAGATAGGCACATGGATATGTAAGGAATGGAGGGATCTGGACCACATTCAGGCAGAGATTGGTTTAACTTGGCAACATGTTCAGCACAGACATTGTGGGTGGGAGAGTCTGTTCCTGTGCTGTCCTATTTATCAGCATAAAAACTATAAATAACTTGTGTAAGCAACTCCTCTGCTCCTTTGACGAGGTGGTTATAACTAGACCACGTAAACCTCAGCTTTCCATCCCCACTTGTCCTTGTCCACTGCTACTCTCCTCCCTCCACCGCGCCGTGTGGAATCACGTTGCTGGACGAATTAACCTTCTCCCTGTGACCGCGTGGGTTTTCTATGGGTGCTCCGCTTTCCTCCCACATTCCCAAGTTTCTAGGTTAATTGCTTCCTGCAAAATTGTCCCTGGCGTGTATGATAGAACTAGTGCTGGGTGATCGCTGGTTGACGCAGACTCAGCGGGCTGAAGGGCATGTTTCCACGCTGTAACTCTACACTTTAAAAAAAAAAGCCTGAACCGTCAAATGTATTTATTTATTATTATCACCTGTCTTGAGATACGGTAGAATAGGCTTCATAGGCTTGGCTACAACTTTAACTATTTACAGCGACAATTACAACTATAACGAACTACAGCTTGAGTTACTTGAGAAACAAAAGTTAAAGCATCCAACAGTGCCTTAACTTCCACAGCACATGGTGACTGATGCAGGTTCAAATCCTGCTGTGGCAACAGTGGGGTTTAAAATTCATTAAATTAGAACCAGGCTGGCATACTAAACAAGGTAGTATGGATGGTGATGAAAGAATGTTTAATGGACAGAATAGGCAGGAGCGAGGCAAGGAGCAAGGAAGGACTGGTGGTTTGAATTGCACTTATTTTAATGCAACAGGTGTGGATAGTGGGGTTGCCAACTGTCCCGTATTAGCCGGGACATCCTGTATTTTGGGCTAAATTGGATTGTCCAGTACAGGACCGCCCATGCCCTGTATTTGACTGCTACTACTCGGGCCAAGGGGACTGTCGGATCGGTTTGCCGCGTCCAGCCCCGCCTCGCCCATCCCAACGTAGTGCAGCCCATGGAGTGCAGCAGCAGCTCGTCGCCTGTGGCCCCGTCGGTCGGCAGCCCGGCCAGCTGTCAGATCCTTGGACCTTCACTTACCACGTCGACACCACCACTGCTCCTTCTCATGACCGATCATCGGTTCATGAGTTGGATGGGGCACGCGATGTCGTGCGGCCCGGGCCAAAACTCCTCAGCTGGCCGGCCGGCTGGGCTTTGTGTGCAGTCCAGCACCCGGGCCAACTCATCATTCACCCAGCCACGGCCGAGTCGTTCAATGAACTGCCGTCAGGAATTTGTCCCATATTTTGACCTTGTGTCCCTTATTTGGGAGTAAGAAAGTTGGCAGCCCCAGTGGATAGGTACCGGGCAACTGGGACATTGTAGCCATTCCAGAAACCTGATTAAGAAAGGAACATGACCGGCAGCTTAATGTTCCAGGGTGCAGATGCTCAGGAGGGATAGGGGTGGGGATAAAAAAGGGGAAGATGTTGCTTTATTGGTTAAGGAGGATGTCATGGCAGTGGTCGGAGATGACATTACGGACAGTTCATCCAGCAAGGCTACGTGGATGGAGCGGAGAAATAAGAAAGGGATGATCACCTTGTTGGAGGTAAAATACAGAGCCTCACATTTTTTTTAAAATTCATTGAAGCAGAACCAGGCTGAAAAGTTGATAGAAACAATAGGGCAATGAAAGTGGCTCTCACTGGCATCTTTTAGGAAGGGAACAATGTGTTCTGTCCCATATGATGGCAGATTTGTGGTACATGTAAAACATAGACTACAACACAACACGAACAGGCCCTTCGGCCCACATTATCCATGTTGAATGTGATGTTGTTAAACCTATCTCCTCTGCCCGCACGTGATCCATATTCCCTGCATATCCATATACCCACCTAAAAGCCTCAAATGCCTTCATCACCACTTCCACCAAAGGGTGGTGGGTGTATGGAACAAGCTGCCAATGGAGATGGTTGAGGCAGGCACCATCACAATATTTAAGAAACATCTAGCCAGGTGCATGTATAGGGCAGGCTTAGAGGGATATGGGCCCAAAGCAGGTAGGTGGGACTAGTGTAGATGGGACATGTTGGTCAGTGTGGGCAATAGACAATAGGTGCAGGAGTAGGCCATTCGGCCCTTCGAGCCAGCACCGCCATTCAATGTGATCATGGCTGATCATCCACAATCAGTACCCCGTTCCTGCCTTCTCCCCATATCCCCTGACTCCGCTATCTTTAAGAGCCCTATCTAGCTCTCTCTTGAAAGTATCCAGAGTACTTGCCTCCACCGCTCTCCGAGGCAGAGAATTCCACAGACTCACAACTCTCTGTGAGAAAAAGTGTTTCCTCGTCGCCGTTCTAAATGGCTTAGTCCTTATTCTTAAACTCTGGCCCCTGGTTCGAAGGGACTCTGCCCCTCTGACTCTGGCTGAGGTTCGTGAGGGAGTGGCAGCAGTCGGGTGACACCGGCACCCTTTCACTGTTCCAAGAGGAAGTGGAGAGAAACATGGAGAAATAAAATCCAGTCAAGGGAAAAATAATTCCTTCTTAAGTGACGGCACTTTGTTTTGCAATCAAAGGAAATTCTATCAGCTGCACTGGGCTGAATGAGCCTCACCCATGCTCCAAGGATTAATCCAGTAACATGAGCACAGCAGCACAGTAGTGACTGGGGTCGGGCCATTCACATGAACTGGAGAAATGTGGTCTGTGCGCTCAGTTAGAACTAAGGTTGGCAGGGCAGGGTAGCAAAAGATTCCTGCTGATAAGCTTATTAAAGTGGTAGAGTTGCTGCCTTGCAGCGCCAGCAACCCAAGTTCGATCCTGACTGCAGGTGCTGTCTGTACGGAGTTTGTTCGTTCTCCTTGTGACCGCATGGGTTTTCTCCGGGAGCTCCAGCTTCCTCCCACACACTCTAGAGATGCACAGGCTTGTCGGTGAATTGGCTCCGGAAAAGATTGTAAATTGTCCCTGCTGTGCGTAGGATAGTGTTGGTGTCCGGGGATCGCTGGTCGGTGCGGACTCGATGGGCTGAAGGGCCTGTTTCCGCCCTGTGCAAAATGTAGTCTTGAATTCTACAGGGTCCCCTGTCACTTCTATAAAAAAATGCACTCGAGGGTTCCAGCAGCTAATGGGTGGGTGGTGAAGATCCAGTTGCTAAAGTCAATTGCAAATGAAGACCAGTGATAAATGAACTGCAAACTGCCTCGGCTGCACTAGGGACGTCTGAATTAGTTTCATTTTCTTTTTCACTCTATTGGCTTTTTTATTAAAGGATTAAAACAAAAAAGGTTTAGTTATTATTATGTTTATTGAATATGGTGTTTACAACCTTGTGTTGCTGCAAGTAAGAATCTCATATGTCTGTTTCAGTACATATGACAATACAACACTCTTGACGTCTTTGGTGCCAAGTCGTGACTTCATGGATAAAAGAGTTCTTTCTGTTTGCTTCCTCTGCCCCAGGTATTTGTGATGCCGTCTGGAAAGGTGGAGCAGTATGCAACGCTAACAATCCAGCCCAATGTTCCAATCAACGGTGACCTGGTGTTTGACCGTGACGAGGACTACCTTTATGTCACAACCCCATTGAAGGTAAATGCACTGTGAAGTGAAGCCAAGCCCCCGTTTAGTATCGAGACACAGCGCGGGAACAGGCCCTTCGGCCCCACCGAGTCTGCGCCGACCAGCGATCCCCGCACATTAACACTATCTTGTACACACACCCGGGACAATTTACACTTTTACCAAGCCAATAAACCTTTCAAGCTATATGGAGTGTGGGAGAAAACTGAAGATCTCGGCGAAAACCCACGCAAATCACGGGGAGAGCGTACAAACTCCGTCCAGACACCACCCGTAGTTAGAATTGAACCCGGGTCTCTGGCGTTGCAAGCACTGTAAAGCATCAACTCTACCGCTGCGTCACCGTGCCGCCGGTCTTGGGTGATTTAAAGCACCGGCGGTGTTTTTGTAGCCAGAATATTTTAATTGAAGCAGAGAGAAATGAGTGAGATCACCTGGAACTAGCAGGCACCTAGCTGTGCATTGTAGGTTCAACTGTGCCTTGCACAGCAGATGAAAGGGACTGGGAGAAGGAAGGAAATGAAAGGTTTAGTGCACTGATGTAGCTCTCAGTCAGATGAGAGAAGCCTGTAGTTAGAGCGTTCCCAAAGATCTCTGTATATAATTGTCCAATATTGAAACGCAGATGGAATATTTTTGCCTCTGGACAAAATATCTGAAGGGAAACAGCAGATCGCAGGAGGAAAGCTTCCATTTGTACACTGAGAGGGGGCTGAGTTTCAAAGGAGGCTGCGAATTCAGTGTTCAGAGAGCACTGCGGCAGCACAGCATGGGGCAAGGTTTTCTGCAGAATACATTAGCGTTAGTCTTTGATCCAATACATAAATGGATTTAAGTTCATGGTTTGCAGAGTGTATTTGATTTGACTGGGTTTGTGCGGTGAGGTTAAGGGGAAGCGACCCACCCAGTGGCAGTACTGTGGTGACGGGGAGAGTGATATTCTGGCCCCGACTGTGCAACACAAGGTGGCTGCATTTCTGTGAAAGCAAATGAGGAGGGGTGGAGGAGAGGGGCTCAGTGATTTAAATATCAACAGGAAGGTTAGTTTAATTATGATTATCACGTGTACCGAGGTACAGTGAAATGCTAATTTTTTTTGCATGCTATCCAGTCAGCTTAAAGACCACACATGATTACAATCAACTCCAGCATTTTGCGCGCATCTTCAACATAAACCAGCATCTGCATTCCTTCCCTCGGATAGCGTTCACAGGCGGGAAGAATCCAAGGTCTGGGGCGTTGTACTGAGATTGGGAATGTCCGGAATATCCCATAAAGGTGCTGGAGTAACTCAACGGGTCAGGTGCCATCTTGAGCCACCCGAGTCAAGGGCCTGTCCCACTTGCGTGTCCTTGGCACGCAAATTACGCGATCTCGTGTTCGCGTTGAGCCGCGAAGGTCGGGCGTGATTACATGCGTACGCACAGCCGTCTGGAGCGTGATGTCATTTGAAGATGGACACAAAGCTGGAGTAACTCAGCGGGACCGGCAGCATCTCTGGAGAGAAGCATTGGGTGACGTTTCGTGTCGAGACTTTTCTTCAGTCTGAAAAGAAGGGTCTTGACCCGAAACATCACCCTTTCCTTCTCTCCAGAGATGCTGCCGGTCCCGCTGAGTTACTCCTGCATTTTGTGTCTATCTTCAATTTTCTTGGCCCCGCTCTGGGAGTAGAAGTGGGGGCGGATTCGGACCACAACGGTCGTGAGCCCCAGGCCGAGTTCGGCGATCGTTTGCCTGCTTCTGCTGCTGTTGAAGGTGAGACGTTGCATCTTGGGCCTGTCCCACTTTGGCCGTCACTGCAAGAATTTAGGAGACCCGCGCGATGTCACGCACAACTACATACCCCTCTGCGATTCTCAGTGGTACCGGCCCCGTGTGGACATAAGATGCCCGTGCGCCTCAACACGACGATGAGGTCGCGTAATTTGCGTGCCAAGAACACGTAAGTGGGACAGGCCTTTAAGGTGGTGATGGTGGAGTGGAGGATGATGGGACGGCAGCACAGCCGATGACCCCTTGGCAAAACAGAACTGAAGACACATGTCAGAGTGAGGCCCAGTGCAAATTGGAGGAACAGCACCTCATATTTTGATTGAACAGTTTACACCCCAGCAGAATAACATTAACTTCTCTAACTTCAAGTAGCCCTTGCTTCCCCCTCCCTCCCTCCATCCCTCCCCCTTCCCAGTTCTCTGACTGTCTCCGACTACATTTTATCTGTTTGCTTTGTTGTTAACTTCTCCCAGCTAACAATGATCTATTCCCTTTTGTCCTATTTTCGTACTCCACTTCCTTATCTATCTCTCTCTTCCCCGGCATCAGCCTGAAGAAGGGTCTCAACCCGAAATGTCACCCATTCCTTTTCCCCAGAGGTGCTGCCTGTCCCGCTGAGTTACTCCAGCATTTTGTGTCTACCTTCAGAAGACATACAAAGATGTTGCTGGCTGTGGAATTAAACACAGTACAAAGAGAATGCTTGGCTGTACCACTTTGTGATCCTTGTGCTTCTGTTCTCATTACAGGTGCTGAAACTTCCTGTTAGCGAGTGCTCGAAGAAGACTGACTGCCAGTCCTGTCTGCAGGCAAAGGACCCGTATTGTGGCTGGTGCATCCTGCAAGGCCGGTGAGTCTCAACTTAGGAGGAAAATGTCGGATGATTCCACGACTCCAATCTTAGTTTAGTTCAAAGATACAGCGTGGAAACGGGCCCTCCTCCCCGCCAAGTCCGCAGCGACCAACAATCATCCCGTACACTTGTTCTGCCCTACACACCGGGGACAATTTACGGAATCCAATTAGCTTACAAGCCCGTAAGGCAGAGGCTCTACCGCTGCGCCACTGTGCAGCCCTGAATCTTGTCATCGGCATAACTACAAGTAGCATTGGGGTGGAATTGATCCCAGTTAGTGAAGTTTCTGGCTTAGTAAATCTGCCCGCCACTCTGTGCAGGAGCAAGGAACTGTAGATGCTGGAACCTTGTGTAGTTGCCCAAGTGCTGGAGTAACTCAGTGGGCCAGGCAGCCGCTCTGGAGAGCATGGATCGGCAAAGTTTCGGGTCGGCATCTTCCTTCGGACTTATTATTGTAGGGGGCAGAAAGCTGGAAAAGCGAGGCAGGGCAGATGAAGCATTGCAAGTGATAGATGGATACGGGTGTGGGTAGGTGGTGGCGATTGGCAGACGGGGGCACAAAGGCTAAAGGGGAAAATTGAACAGGTAACAATGAAATGCAAAGACAGACGCGGGCGACTCTGTGGTTTGAGGGAGTAACTTGAGATGTGAGGATATCACACAGGAGAGTGGCGTCCACCTGCCCACCAGTTGCATTGGTTCCTTGGAATGGAGGCTACAAGGTGGGTTAATGAAGAAAGAAAATAAGCAAACCAAAGGTAGTCTCAAAAGGATCCATTTTTAACTAAATACTGTTTTCACTCATAACAGATACGGACGGGGAAGTCATATTGAGCCATTACTGACCTGGCCACATAATCCCAATAAGGAGAGATTGGGAAAACGTAGACTGTTTTCTCCGGAGCATTAGAGGCTGAAGGGAGAGTTGGGAGAAGTATCTAAAGTGATGAGAGGCATAGATATATGGTAGATGGTCAGAACCTTTTTCCCAGGATGAAAATGACAAATGCTGGAGTAACCTATTAGGTCGGCCTACATCTGTGGAAGGGAAGGAATAGGCACCAATTAGGATCGGCGGCCCCTGGTGGTTAGCCGCTCGTGGTGCGAACCCTTGGCTCTGGGGTTTGGTTCACGTGACTTGGTTTGGATGGAAGAGTGGGCCACGGCTCTCCCCTGGGGTATATACTCTGCGGGTAACACCCTTGCCCCATGTTGTGGTTCTGAGAGCTGTTCTGTGTTAATCTAATAAAGATCACTTTGTTTGACAACACGTGGCTCGCTCTATTGGTGACCCCGACGATACAAAACAGTCATTTTGGATTTCAAATATGGACACTACCAACGCTCAACCCGCCATTGCTACCAATCCGGCCCAACAAAACCTGGTTGCACTTGAGCTGTCGGTTTTGTGGACCTCGCAGCTCCAGGTGTGGTTCCAGCAGGCCGAGGCCCAGTTCCACATCCACTGACAACAAGTGTCTTACTGTAGACGGGAGCAGACTTCTTCAATCTGAGTTGGACCTCTGGTTAGCACTTATTTCGAGGGGATGTAAGGCACTGGTCAGACGGCATTTTGAGTATTATGAGTAGTTTCGGGCCCCATATCTGAGGAAGGATGTGCAGGCGTTGGCGAGGGTCCAGAGGAGGTTTACAAGAATGATACTGGCGATGATTGGGTTTAACAAATGATGAGCATTTGATGGCGCTGGTCCCACACTCACTGGAGTTTAGAAGAATTGATGATGGGGGGGGGGGGGGGGGGGAGGAAACCTCATTGAAACGTACCAAACAGTGAAAGGCCTGGATAGAGGAGATGTTTCCACTAGTGGGAGTGTCCTGAACCAGAGGGCACAGCCTGAGAATAAAAGGACATACCTTTAGAAAGGAATGAGGGATTTGTTTCGAAAGATACGTGGTGATTGTGTGGAATTCGTTGGAGGCCAAGTCGAAGGCCATTTTTAAGGCGGAGATTGACAGACACTTGATTGGTATGGGTGTCGAGGGTTATGGGGAGAGGGCAGGAGAATGGGGTTGAGAGGGAATAATAGTTCAACCATGATTCAATGGCGGAGTAGACTCGATGGGCCGAATGGCCTACTTCTGCTGCTATGACTCATGGTTCCATTATTCTCCCCCAGTCAAAAGTCTACAGTGATGCTTCGTGTGATATTGTGGCGTGCTTGGATATTCCAGCCATTTGGTTCTTTCAGAGAAAAAATCTTTCCATGGATTTGATCCTGCATTTATTACCTGTCCTTAATTTGCTTGAAGTAAGGGACTTGGTGGCCTGCTTCAGGAGGGCAGTTAAAACAACCTTCTAATTGTGGCTCCCAGCTTGACCTGATCGAGATGGCCAATTTGCTTTCCTAATTGCCAGCCATATTAGTACAATCCACTAGTTTCCAAGGCCATTGTTACTAGTTTATTAATCCACGTTTATTTAATGAATTCAACATTAATTCAATGCAAATCAACCTCCTCCACCGTAACCCCCCACCCACCTCCTCTCCCCTCCTGTTGGCCTCCCAGTTGCTTTTCCAATACACTACCATTCCTCAGTAACCTACTGTCTTGAGTATGAGGGAGGCAAGTAGTGATTTAATAAATTAGTTAGCAAACGGATGGATGTAAATGTGTTTCAGTTAATAAACAATAAACCCGAAGCCACAAAGACACATGACTGGGTATTCAATGGCAGAAGCACGAAAGGATTTTGATGTAATTATTAACCATTCTTTGAAGCATGCAATCAATGCAATGTCCAGACCAGCAAGTGTCGGGCTATATGTTGAGGGTGCATGAAAGCAGCTTGACAAGGCAAGTGAGGTCGGGGAATGCGGCTGTGCTTGGTATGATGTTTGCAAAGCTTTGGAGCATTTTATCGCTCAAAGAATGGTGCAGCATTGCTAAGATTTCAGACCGAGTGCTTCTAACTGTAAGCTGACCCAACCTGAACTTTGTTCACATTGGAGAAAACTCACGAGAGGGGAATGTAACCAATGGTTTTAAAATAGCAAGAAGAAGAATTGGAAGACATTACAGTTTATATGATTTGGATTGCAAACAGAAAAAATTCAAGTCGGGAGCCCAACAATTAATAAACCCGCAGTGTACATCTGCCTCCCGCAGAGTAACAGGCATGTGGGCTAAACTTTCAACAAAGGAGGTTAATGCTGTGTTAAATATTAACTTCATCAATGTAAATACAGTAAAAGCACAAGAATGCTTCAGAGGGAGTTCATGCAGTGCTTTGATGTGGCATGCCAAAGAAAACATTTGGATCAAGGTTTAGTAGGTTGTGCGACCAGGATCAGACAAACAAGGGGAGTTGTCCCAAATTTTCAAAGTGCAGCTCCGCCCACCGACCGGCATTTGCTGGAGATTCAGTTGAGCTTAGATATACAGTGTGGAAACGGGCCCTTCGTGCCACCTAATCCGCACCAACCAGCGATCCCCACAAACTAACACTATCTCACACACACTAACACTATCACACACACACTCACTCACCCACTCTACTATTTACCCTCAAACCTGTATGGCATAGGGGTGTGTAAGGAAACTGGAACTCCTGGAGAATACCCGTGCAGGTCACTAGGAGAACGTGCAAACTCCGTACAGGGCGACATGGTGGTGCAGTGGTAGAGTTGCTTCCTTACAGTGCTTGCAGCGCCAGAGACCCGGGTTCAATCCCGACTACGAGTGCATATTGTTCGGCCTTTTGTAAGTTCTCCCGGTTACAGCGTGGGTTTTCTCCAAGAGCTTCTGTTTCCTCCCACACTCCAAAGACGTACAGGTTTGTAGGTTAATTGGCTTGTAGTTTGCATACTTGATGTATGTGTAAATTGTCCCTAGTGTGGGTAGGCTTGTGCTAATCTGCATGGATCGCTGGTCGGTGCAGACCCGGTGGGCCGAAGGGAATGTTTCTGCGATGTGTCGCTAAACTAAAATGGCGCACACAGTCAGGATGGAACCCGGGTCTCTGGCGCTGTGAGGCAGCAGCTCTACCGCAGTGCCACCGTGAAGCCCATTCAGCTACGTATCCTGGCAATTTGCAGCTGATTTGGGAAGGGAATTGTGGTGAGGCTGCATCAAAATTCCTCGAACCAAAGAGTGTTTTGAAAGTACAGCTCCAGAGGACATGGTCAAGTGGATTATTATTCTGCAGACCTCGAATGAATGGAGTGAAATGGCGTGGTCCAGAATGTATTTGTGGAGCCAAATGATAACTATAACCCTTCTCCACACTCATCCTCTTGGTATTCCGGGTCACGTTTTCCCCTCGTAAAATCTGTTGCCGAAGGAGATGCATTTTGGGCCGGCCAGCCCAATGTCTGTCAGGACATGTGAGGGCTGTAGTCTGCATTCCACAAGAGTAACATCAGTTGTTGCATTTTATTACACTACCTCGCCAATGTTATGACAGGCGGCTTCTGAAGTGGGATTAACTCCTTGAGATCGGGTGGCACCCGAGTATGATGGGCCGCTTCGTTCATAAGTCACAGGAGCAGAATTAGGCCATTTGGCCCATCGAGCTGACTCCGCCATTCAATCATGGCTGATCTATCTTTCCCTCTCAACCCCTTTCTCCTGCCTTCTCCCCATAACCCCTTGATACCCGTAAAAATCAAGAATCTGTCAGTCTCCACCTTAGAAATATGCATTGACTTGGCCTCCACAGCCTTCTGTGGCAATTAATTCCACTGGTTCACCACAGGAATTTATTTAGTTAAAGAAATTCCTCATCTCCTTCCTAAAGGTACATCCTTTAATTCTGAGTTTATGCCCTCTGGTCCCAGACTCTCCCACTAGTGGAAACATCCTCTCCACATACCACTGTATCCAGGCCTTTCACTATTCGGTAAGTTTTAGCGAGGTCTCCCCTCATCCTAAACACCAGCGTGTTTCAGTGGTCCACGCTGATGGAGGAGTAGAGGTTACTGCGGAAAGCCCTGGAGGATTTGGTGTCAATAGCGTGTTGTTGTGCCATGGATTTAATTGTTTTCGACAGAACCTAATGTTCCTTTCAATGCTCGAGCAGCTTGGTGCCGCGGTGGCAGAGGGTTATTTCCCAGCCTTTAACCCTGGCATTGATGCAGCCTTCCCTTCAACCTGCAGGTGCAGCAAGAAGTCAGAGTGCACGAGAACTGGGGAAGGCATCCAGTGGCTCTGGAGCTGCAGCGAGGACCGGCAGTGCCTGAGAGTACACACTCTGTCCCCAGCTAATGTCAGCAGGGAGGAACACAAGCAGGTGAGAGAGTCTGCACCCGGGAATGTGGAGCAAACAACTGCAGGTGCTGGTTTACACCGAAGATAGACACAGAGTACTGGAGTAAAGGGCCTGTCCCACTGTACGAGCTAATTCAAGAGTTCTCCCGAATTTCCCCTGATCCGAACTCTGAGAATTACGGGAATAGCTGCTCGTAGGTACTCGGGGCTCTCGTGGACATGTTTCAACATGTTGAAAAATCTTCAGGAGCTTACCGCGTTTCCCGAATATCTGCCATTAGCGTTACAAGCCGCGAAGAGACGTCGCGAGCTCCGACGTACGCGCTACGTACATTCTAAGTGCATATCACAAGTGCATATTTTTAAGCAGTAGAGCTCTTGAATTACCTCGTACAATGGGACAGGCCCTTAACTCAGTGGGTCAGGCAGCATCTCCGGCGACAAGAAATTGGTGACGTTTCAGGTCGGAGCAAAACAAATCCTAAAATCGTGATAGGCAAGGCACTGCTTGCAAGGTTTAATGTGCGATGGGGAAAGTTTGAAGGAAATCTGAGCCAATGTTTTGTTGCCGAAGGAGATGCATTTTGGGCCGGTGGAAAGTGCTTGGAACCAGGCATGGTGGTCGAACCAGTGAGGTTGGCATCATTTAAGAGACATTTAGACAAGCAGGGCATGCAGGGTTACAGAGCATGCTTGACGTCGTTTGTTCGTCTCCTCAACCCCTGCATCTTCCACCGACTAAACCAGGAGAAGGTGCACATCAGGAGTTAAGGGCCTGTCCAACTTGCGTGTCCTTGGCACACAAATTACGCGACGTCGAGGTCACGTAATTTGCGTGCCAAGGACACGTAAGTAGGACAGGCCCTTTAGATTGGTATCATGGTTGGACCAGACATGTTGTGCTTAAGGGGATGTTCCTGTGCCGTGCTGTTCAATGTCAATCACCTGTCAATCACTAGGCGTAACTGTCAATCACCATGCAACTACATTTGCTTCTGAAGAAAGACAAATCTTGTTCTCCTTACTTGGCCATTCCCTGCACTTTACTGATTTGCTACTGCAACTGTTTGATTTCTTGAACTGCAACCTCTCCCCATTTGTTTTATCTTACTTTTATTCTTTTATCTTTGGAACCAAAACTGCACGTTAAACAGATGATCCAAAGCCTATTCCCTTTCTCCATTATAATGATGATGAAAGTTCCAAAAGTTCCAAACTGTGATCAGAGAATTTAAACCAGTTCATTGTGCTTTCCCCAAACACAATGTCCATCGTAGATGCTGCTGCACCCGCTGAGTTTCTCCAGCATTTTTGTCTACCTTCGATTTTCCAGCATCTGCTGTTCTTAAACACAATGTCCATCAGTCTAGAGGTCACAGCAGTAGTGGATAGTATGGACTAATATTGCACCTTTCCCTCACATCAATTTAGTTTAGTTTGGAGATACAGCGCAGAAACGAGCCCTTCGGCCCACCGAGTCCACACTGGCCAACGATCCCCGCACATTAACACTATCCTGCACACACTAGGGACAATTTGCACATAACAAAGATTGACACAAAAAGCTGGCGTAACTCAGCGGGACAGGCAGCATCTCTGGAGAGAAGGAATGGGTAACATTTTGGGTCGAGACCCTTCATCAGACTGGAGCCTTCACCCGAAACGTCACCCATTCCTTCCCTCCAGAGATGCTACCTGTCCCACTGAGTTACTTCAACTTTTTGTGTCCATCTTCAATTTAAACCAGCACCTGCAGTTCCTTCTTACACTTATACCAAGTCAATTAACCTACCAACCCGTACGTCTTTGGATTGTGGGGAGGAAACTGAAGATCTCGCAGAAAACCCACGCAGTCACGGGGAGAACATACAAACTCCGTACAGACAGCACCCATAGTCGGGATCGAACCCGGGTCTCCGGCGCTGCATGCGCTGTGATGCAGCAACTCTGCCGCTGCGCCACTGTGCCAGCCTGAGAAATTACCAGAGACATTTGAGAAATCTCCTGCACCCTACAAATATAAAACCACAAATGTAACCGGTTTGACAAGCAAAAACTAATTTCCGAACCTCCAAGTTGTCTTCTCAGTTATGTATGTTATTGTTCTCTCTTGTTTCCAGGTCTTTCTAAGTATCACTGACTTGCCCATTCTGGCTGAGGATGAGTTCTACACCTGCCTGTTTGAAGATTATTCCAGTCCTGCCACCATCACTGATCATGGTGTCGTTTGTTGGTCTCCAAAACCCCAGCACCTTCCACCTACTAAACCTGGAGCAGGTACACATCAAGAGTGAGAAATCTCCTGCAGACTAATCACACCAATGTCCCTGCGGTCTACAGAGATGTTGCAGGAATGTGAAGTTCCTGCATCTATGCATCCCTGAGATATTCTGCAAGTGTGATAGCTTCCCAATGAAGTGTAATCTCAGCTCAGTTTAGAGCAACGGTGTGAAAAAAGGCCCTTTGGCTCACCAAGTCCGTGTCGGCCAGCGATCCCCATAAACTAGCACTACCCTACACACTAGGGACAATTTATAATTTTACCGAAACAAATTAACCTACAACCCTGTATGTCTTTGGAGTGTGGGAGGAAACCAGAGCTCTTGGAGAGAACGGGGAGAGCATACAAACCCCACACAGACAAAATTGGGAGTCAGAATTGAAAACTGGACTGTGGCACTGTAAGGCAGCAATTCTACCGCTGCGCCACCATCCCGCCTGGATTGGGTGTAGATAAATTCTCAGACAATACACTTGAACGCTAACCAAATCATGTGTTTTAAGGGTTTGGTTGAGATACATTTTAGCCAGAAAGCAAGAGATCTTGCCTGCCAATCCTCGCAATAATGCCAAAGAATCTTTAATTAGGAGCAGATGAGATCTTGGTTTAACATCTCGTGGGTTATGGGGAGAGTGCAGGAGCATGGGGTTGAGAGGGAAAGATAGATCAGCCATGATTGAATGGCAGAGTAGACTTGATGGGCCGAATGGCCTAATTCTGCTCCTATAGATTTCTAGGGTTGGACTTAAACCCATCATCTTCTGATACAAAAGTAAGTGTTATTACTGTGCCCCAGGCATTAACAAAGGTCATTCTGCAAGGCAGGGGGGTTGAAAGATGTCTCCAACACCAGTGGACAAGCTTGCATCTGAGGCACTGGCCATTCTTGGGTGTGATTTGTTGAGTAGCTGCGGTGGTTTTCCGTCAAAGTGCCCAGTGTGAGAAATTCCCTGAATCTCCGCTTCTGGATTCCTTCCCAGATCACGTGACCATCGGGTTGCAGCTCATGTTCTTCAACGTCACGCTGACCACGGCTGAGTTCACCTTCTACGACTGCCGGGCCGTGCAGCAGATCGCCAGGAGCTCTCCGTAAGTGTGTTGACTCCTCTGTAAATAGAGCAAAGCAAATCCAATACCAATGAATGAGGGCCTCAAACACACGGCCACTGCTGAAATAAAACCATAAAACACTTAAATACAATCAGCAGGTCAGGCAACATCTGTGGAAAGAGAAAGTCTCGGGTTGATGCCCTTTAGTCAGAATTTGAGTAGGTGAATTCTACCAGTTAATTCTCTTCAAGAACAGGAGTAGGTTGTCTGGACTTTCAAGCCTGCTCTATCTTTTTATAAGATCGTGACTAATATTGTTTTGAGTCTGATTTCCCTGCGTTTGGTCTGGCCTTTCTCAGCTTATCCCATGTCTACGTTCTCTTAATGTCCAAACATTCTTGATCTTGGCCTTAAATATACTGACATGTCCAATTACCGACAACCCTCTGTGAGGGACAAGCCTAAATGACCATTGCAATGACCAATTAAGCCTGACTTCTTCTTCTGTTGTATGTCTATTAGACCTGCAGCTCCGTTCAGGTGAGCCAGGCCAACGTGTCATCGACCAGGTCAATCAGACCTCGTTCACCCATTCATTCGGTGGCCGGTGTTTGGGGCAACTGGTGACGATGTGCTCCACTGTCTGTGTTGGGTCCCCACACTGTCCCCGCTGTCCACGAGGCCCCACCTCTTCATCGCTACTCCATAGCATCCGATGCCTGTCCTCAAGCGGTTGAGGGTTGTCCACTGCTTTCGGGGCAGGTCCTGGCCAGGGACGTCCATGGGGTCATTGATGTAATGGTGTAGCCTAGATGGTTCCGCTGACTTCCAATGGTGCTTGCCAAAAGTGTTTTTGTTTGTGCAGGTGGAGTTGAGGTGTAAATGAGTATGTTCTAACTGTTGTGATGCTTTAAGCTGCCCTCAGCTCTGTGCTTGGCTCGGACCATGGTCCCCGTTTACTGACTGGTCTCTCTTTCTCTCGCCGCTGCCTCTGAAGGTGTCGGGGATGTGTGAGCAGCCGCTGGGGGTGTAACTGGTGCGTGCTCCAGCACCACTGTACCCACAACACCACCTGTGAGGACGACATCATTTTTAATGAGAACGTAAGTGCCAGGGATGGATGGACACGGGAGTGTTTGGGCAGAGTGAGATGTATGCGGAGAGCTG
This sequence comes from Raja brachyura, assembly GCA_963514005.1. The sequence continues at coordinate 13,970,950 of OY740796.1, forward strand.
GCAACCAATGCACGTTTGACGGGTTCTTTGGGGAACGCTAAGTTAGCTTGGACCAGTACAGTCCCAGACATCATCTGCCACCTCTTCTCTGTTCATGTGACCCAGGCCAATGAATGTCTAGTTTAGTTTGGTTTAGTGTAGTGATACACTCTGGAAACAAGTCCACCGAGTCCATGCTGACCATTCATCACCTGTTCACTAGTTCTATTTCCTGCACACACAAGGAGTCATTTTGCAGCAGCCAATTTGCCTTCAAATCCGCATGCTGTGGGATGTGGGAGGGAAGCCATGCTGCCACAGAGAGAGCGTACAAACTCCACACAGACAGCACCCGAGGTCAGGTTCAGCCTGGGTGTCTGGCGCTGTAAGGCAGCGGCCCTTCTGCTGCAAACTCTGCTGACTCTCACTTCACTGGAGCCCACCCTTTCCTGCACCTTCGCCCCCCCACCTCACACTCCGCACTCCTCCACGTACCTTGACAGATGTGGGAGGAGAAAATCTACCTTCTGCCCTGCTGACTCGGTGTTCAGCGACCACGTCTGACAACCCAGTTGAATCGCAGAGTTAATCTCGCCTGCAATGCTCATGCAGCGTTGCCGCGCCCTCGTGGGTAGTTACAGGAGGGGACCCATTCACCACAACGGCTCCATTCCCTGCAGATGAGGAGCGGGGCAGTGGGAATGAGTGAGAGTGGGACAATTCTCAGCCTGGGGCAACAAGTGAATGTTGCAAATGGCCTCCGCCATTCAGTTGTGGGCGACACCCCTTTAAAATGGAGAAAATGCACTTGGAGGGGGTGGGCGTAGATTCATCCGAATTTACTTGGGCTAAAAGACTCAGAGCACAGGTTTGGAGAGGCAGCGGCTGTGTTGACTCATGTATGGAAGGCTTCTATGGGGATCGAATAGATTTGATTTGATTAGATTTGATTTTATTGCTTGTCATTAAATATGTGAATAGACACATTTAACATGGGCAGTGCAGTGATGCAGCGGCAGAGTTGCTGCCATGCAGCGGCAGAAACACGGGTTCGATCCTGACTACGGGTGCTGTCTGTACCTTCTCCCCGTGACCTGCGTGGGTTTTTTCCGGGAGCTAATTGGGTTGGTATAATTGTAAATTGTCGCTGGCCAGCATGGTTCCAGTGGGCGGAAGGGCCTGTTTCCACGCTGTGCCTCGAAGCTAAACTAAACTGATTGCCAGAACTGTTCCTGGATCACTCTGGTGAATTATTTTGGGTGGCTTGCTGGACGTTCCTCCAATGGATGGGTTGAGTTAGGTCAGGGTGGGAGCTCGTCATCCAGAACACTAAGTAGCTTAGAGCTAAGCACTAAGTAGCGCACTTAGAGCTCCAGAGCACTAAGTAATGGCCTGCCAGTCACGACCGCGCCAGGAACGAGCAAATGGGAAGCTGACAGACTGGAACGGTCCACTCCGCTCCCTGTGCTTTCCTCAGTAGCCTTTATAAACCCGTATTTGGTACAGATGTGTGGGAGTTAGCCCAGGTTATATTGGGAAAAGAGCCTACATGTGTTCAGACAGAGTTCCTGAAATACCTTAGAGCCCTGAACATTTATCCATCTTCTGCTTACACTGTTCCCTTGGTCTGAGGTTCCAGAAGCTCCCTTTTAATTAGAGACATGGAGCCATACAGCGTGGAAACAGGCCCTTCGGCCCAACTTGCCCACACCGACCAGCATGCCCTCTCTGCACCCGTCCCACCTGCCTGCGTTTGGCCCATATCCCTCCACACCCAACCTATACATGTGCCTGTCCAGATGTTTTTAAAATGTTGTGATAGTACCTGCCCCAACTACCTCCTCTGGCAGCTGGATCCATATGCCTACCACGTATGCTATCATCATATGTTGTCCCTGTTCTCATTGGGAGCAGTCCAGGTAAGGAAGGCTGGTTTTGTTACCTGAAGGATTGTTAGATCCGGCAAATACCTTTCTCACAATTATCGATGTGGGCTTTTGATCCTAGATTTACATAAGTAATTTAACTTAAATCTGTCCTGGTGGAATTTGAACTAAAGCCTTAGTGATTGTCCTCCCTTTTAAAATAACGTGAAACAAAGCAGTGATACTGTGTATTAAAAGGATACTAGCTGGTCCTTCCATAGATGGTGGTATTCAAAGATCCTCATCATTGCTTTCTTAAAGAATAACAGTATACACAATGTAGCAAAGGGTCATCAAAGTGTTAAGAATGGTATAAAGGGCGAGAGGAATTGACTGTTTGTCAGATCAGTGAAAAAGATTTTCTGTTAACAATGGAACAGTTATCAGTGAAATTCCTTCTGTATTTTTCCGGTCACGGTAAGATTTCCTTGTAGCAGCTTGGTGTAAGAGTGCACTTTGTCACTCCACGGTGAATTCTCTTCTGTAGAGCTGTATCCCCCCACAAAAACACACGGCCTCACTTTCTTGGGTGAACCCGCCTGTAGTCCTAAATGTGTCTGGTCTTCAGTTTGTGAGCTTTTCCCTGTATTAAAGGAGCTTTACGGTTGAACCCAATCCACTCAAACAAGACCATCCAGTTGGTGACCATATAAACAAACTAAAATGAGACAAAGTGCTGGAGTTACTCAGTGGGTTAGACAGTATCTGTAGGTGAAGGAACTGCAGATGCTGCTTTAAACCGAAGATAGACACAAGGCTGGAGTAACTCACTGGGACAGGCAGCATCTCTAGAGAGAAGGAATGAATGGGTGACGTTTTGGGTCTAGACCCTTCTTCAGACTGGTTAGGGAAAAGGGAAACGAGTGATATAGACGATGATGTAGAGAGATAAAGAACAATGAATGAAAGATATGCAAACAAGTAACGATGGCCTGTTTCCTTTAAAATATTACTATTTTTGCATACTTTAATTCATTGTTCTTTCTCTCTCTACATCATTGCCTACATCGTTTCCCTTTTCTCCAACTAGTCTGAAGAAGGATCTTGCCCCAAAACGTCACACATTCCTTCCCTCCAGAGCTGCTGCCTGCCCCAGTGAGTTACTCCAGCTTTTTGTGTCTATCTGTAGATGACATGGACAGGGGAGGTTTCAGGTCGGGATGCTGTTTCTGACCAAAGGGCCTGTCCCACTTGGACGACCTAATCCACGAGACCCTAGATGAGTTGAAAAAAATGTCAAGGTCGTGTTGACTCGCCAAAGTAAAAGACCTCCTACGACTGTGTCTGCGACCTCCAACGACTATGTCTATGACCTCCTACGACCCCCCTCGACCTCAGTCTTCCACACCTAAGACATACTACGACTAGCTACGATCACATGATAAAATGATGTCATGTTTGCATTTTTTTTTCTCGGGCCAGTTACCGGCCTACGACTACCATCAGGACCTACCTACAAGTAAAAAGCATCTATTTTTGTCCATGCCAACCTTTTTTTTTACTCATGGACATTTTTTATCAGGCTGGAAAAAAACGCCGCAACCTACTTGAGGCCACGAGTACGCGGAGACCACTCACGGGCATGAGGAAGAGTTACAAAGACCTCGTGGCGACCATGCTGCGAGTATGAGTCGAGGGCAAACTCGGCAGAGGTCGCCAGTTAGGTCGTGAAAGTGGGACGGGCTGAACTGTTGTAGGACCAGTCCCCCAATTTTCAGACAAGCAATGTTGCATGATTAATCTTTCCCCAGCATTGCTTCCTTAAAAGAAATGGATTGATTGTAATCATGTATTGTATTTCTGCTGACTGGTTAGCTTTTCAAGGTACCATGGTACCTAAACTAAACTAGTAACGGTTCCTGCGCTGGATAATCCCACCAAAAGTTATAAGTTAAGAAAGAACTGCAGATGCTGGAAAAATCGAAGGTAGACAATAATGCCGGAGAAACTCAGCGGGCGAGGCAGCATATGTGGAGCTCCATAGACCCTGCCTCACCCACTGGGTTCCTCCAGCATTTTTATCTACCTCCAACAAAAGGTTTTGTTCCTTTGTCACCAATATTTTTAAATATAAATTAAACGCTTTTCTAAATTAAGTATAAAGTGTCGAGACAATGTATTCGCCTTGAGGACTCTTCCAGTTCAAAAGGTCTTGGGTTTACCTGGAGCTCCTTTAATAAAGGGTTACATACCACAACGTCACTGCAGTAACTCAGTGTGATTTTATTTTAATACTTCTCTGTTTTACGATTGATTCTTAAATCAGAAGTAATGAGCCATTTTCTGTCTCTTGCTCTCCCTCTTCCCTCTGTCTGTGTGTCTCCCTCCAATCCGCTTCCATCCTTTCTGTCTATCCCGGTTTGATTTCACTGGTAATCGATCGTTCCCTGACAGTTTGTTCTACCCTACGTGGCTCCTCCGACACTTCCGACCAAACCGCTCCGCGTCGACACCACCGTCGCCCCGGCTACTCTCCGTCCCACCACCGTTGCCCCGACGACAAGGGCCACCACCGTCCCTGCCACCCCGCCCCCCGTCACCACCGTCCCCACCACTCTGCCCACTACGGTGCCGACCACCGTGGGCACCACGGCGGCGGCTTCGACCACTGCCGCTGCGACCCGGCCAACCGACCCGGCCACCACCCTGCCCACCACGACCACCACCTCGTCTCCACCCGTGGTCCCCACCACTGTGGCAGTCACGGACGCGCCGGACACCCTGCCAACCACAGCCAGTCCCGTTGTGGCAACGACCGCCGCCGCTGCAATGACCAGCACCGCCGGCACCACCCTGGCGGACGCGAGCAGCCAGCCCGAGACCACCGCCCCACCTCCGATGCCATCCTCTGAGGTTACGGTGCAGTTGTCCACAAACGTGAGCACGGTGCTGGACATCGCCACCTCCCACACCACGGATGCCCCCACTGCAAGCGCGTCGCCCTCTCCAAACGCCACAGACCTGGGCGACATCCTTGCCGTCACAACCACTCCTCCTCCCGATCCCACTCAGCCTCCTTCCACGCGGTTTGCGGTTCCCACCGACCCCAGGCCTGCTAATCCCACCGACGGCGCTCCCTCCACCACCATCACCGCCACCACCATCACCACCACCGATTGGCAAAGGAAGGAAGGTGGTGACTGGAAGGAGCCAGATGCTTGGGTAGACCCTGTGCAGGTTGAGAATGACACAGCAGTCTTCTCGGCCGCTGCTGTGCTGCTATCGGGTGACGGAGATGTTGAGAACCCTTCTCCTGCTTTCCTCCACCTGATCGACTCTGAGGTCGACTACCACTTTGACCCTGGCTCGCCAGCCTTCTCCAGACAGGTAAGCCAAGTTTGTTTTACAGTGGCCAGTCTTCAACTTGCCTGTCAGAATGTTAGCTGTGCCCGCATTAACTCGTTTATCATGTCAGAGCCTCGAGAGAGGAAAAAATATTGCCCTCTTTCCCCAACTAAAAATGCTCATATTAATATTTTCTTCATAAAATAATAATAACTAGAACACCATGATATCACAAACAGATAGTTTCAAGTGACTTGTATGCACATGGTCGTGTGCATCAGATCGTATATCATTGCAGGTAGGAAAAAGTGTTGCTCTTTCCCCAACTAAAAATGCTTATATTCATATTTTCTTAAATTAATAGTAATTAGAATATCACAAACAGCTGGTTTCAAGGGACTTGCTTGTTTGCAAAAGATTGTGTGCGAAGAATCCTTTAAATGAACGGACTTGGCATAAAAATAAGGATATACAGCAGTGTATTCTGATATCTGTCTGTTTATCATCGTAAATTAACAAATTCAACAACATACATAAAAATCAAAGTATCTTTCCCTTTGAAAATCAAAGAGGGTAACCTTATAAAAAGAATTTCCAGAACAATATCATTGTTTCTTCCTAAATTATTGTCAGTTATTAAATGCTGTATTTAACATAATACATTGCAAATTGGCCACCCTTTGTTGTTGACTCCTACAGTAGGGACCCATTGATATCAGATGTCAGTAATGAATAGAACATCATTCTATAGGAACAGTTGATCCTTTAAAGCGTACTCCATGGGACGTGCAAGTTTTATTTCTGGGTTGGGGCAGATGGTGAAAGTTTTATGTAGGTTGCCGCAAGTTTGCTTCTGCCCAGTGACGTGGTCGGTGTGATCTTTGTACAGAGCGATGAAGTGGCGAACAAGGGCCCCCTGGCATGCCCCTGCATGGATAACGTTCTGGGCTCCTCTCTTCTGCCAGTGAACGTGGAGCAGAAGATTACACTGACGGGCCAAAACCTTCACTTCTTCCAGGTCAGCATTTGTCATTAGTTTGCGGGTTCTTGCATGTTGCTTTTATCCTGCACCGATATCTTGCTGCAATCTATTCCGGACAAAGTTCCAGCTCATTGCGTCACACTCTCAGATGTTCAAGGAGCAGAATTAGGCCATTCGGCCCATCAAGTCTACTCTGCCATTGAATCGTGGCTGATATGTCTTTACCTCTCAACCCCATTCTCCTGCCTTCTCCCCATAACCCCTGACACCCTTACAATCAAGTCTCCTCCTTAAAAATATCCATTGACTTGGCTTCCACAGCCGTCTGTCGCAATGAATTCCCCTGATTCAACCCCCCTCTGACTAAAGAAATTCCTCATCTCCTTTTTAAAGGTACGTCCTTTTATTCTGAGGCTGTGCCCTCTAGTTCTGGACTCTCCCACTGGTGGAAAAATCCTCTCCACATTCATTCTACCCGGGCCACTCACTTATGTTTACAATCTGTTCTGCTGTGTTGAGCATCATGTATTAATGTTCATTAATACATCAATCCATTATCAGGCTCATAGGTTCACATAGTTGCACTGCAGTTAGGATGGATAAAGGACTTGGTTCCTTGTTATGCAATGGTTCAGGTGAAGTCACAGTCCTGCAGTGTGGAAACTGGCCCTATGGCACAACTTACCCACGCCGACCAACATTGTCCCATTTAGTCCCACCTGCCCACGTTCAGCCATTGCCCTCCAAACCTATCCAAACTGTGCACCTGTCTAAATGCTTCTTAAACGTTTCAATAGTACCTGCAAAGATCAGTGTACCTGATCTTTTAGGTTGAGGTTTATTTTTGTCACGTGTACAGAGGTACATTTTGCTTCACTTCATTTTGCTTCATTTAAGCTTCATTTTGCGTGCTATCCAATCATATCAGATAATGTTGTAAATAAATACGATCAAGTCCAACTCGAGTGCAATAGGAGAAGATTCAGAGTGCAGAATATAATTCCCGGCATTGTAGCGCACCAGTTCCAGTGACAAAGTCCAATATCTGCAATGGGGTCGAGGTGAATCAGACAGTACCCTAGCTTATGGAAGAACTGTTGTGAAGTCATCTAAGAGGGGAAGAAAGACACAAAGTGCTGGAGTAATTCAGTGGGTCAGGCAGCATCTCTGGAGAAGAAGGATGGTTGAAATTTTGGGTCTGGACCCTTCTTCAGAATTGGAGAGAGGATAAGAACTTCTTCAAAGTAGGCATGCCTTGAGGAGATTTCACCATGGAGCAGACACAGTGTGTACAAAGGAACTGCAGATGCTGGTATCAGAGAGAGGAGAACCTCTTCAAAGTAGCCATTCCTTGAGGAGCGCACCAGTTCCAGAGACAAAGTCCAATGTCCGCAATGGGGTAGAGGTGATACCTAACCCCAACATTTTGGTGATGTATGCTTTCAAGCTTCTGTATGTTCTGCCCATTGGGAGTGAGGAGAAGAAATGACAAGGGTGGGATCAATCTTTGATTATGAGTAGTTGCTTTTCCAAGTCTGCGTAAAGTGTAGATGGAGTCCACGGTGGTGAGCCTGGTCTGTATGATGGGCTGAGCCGTATCCTTAAATCACTGCAATCCCCACATTGGTTTCAGTCCTGCCAAGAAATAGATGGTGTGCAGATCGCTTGTTGTTGGGAAATGCTGGCGTAAGATTTCTTCCTCGTTTTTTTTCACAGAGGATCAGGTGGTTTACAGGAACACAACTTCTGGGTGTTAAAAAAGGCGTTAATCAGTTGCAACTCAGCACTGCGTGATGTCCCTGTGGAACAGTGGGAAATTCGGGGAAAGTTATCAAGAACAGAATATCCCGGGAGCTTCCGTTAGAATCTGACAAGAATAAGGAGAAACAAAAGGCTGTTGTATATTGCACTGTAAATTCCTTGTAGTAGCGAGGAGGGGATGTGAGTAAGAGTTAGTAAAAATGAAACTCTCATTCATGCTGATACAGGCAGAGTATTGTTTCATTCATACTATCAGTTGGTGAGATGCTGATCACTAGGCTTTCAAATTGTGAATTTACTTTTTAATGGCTTGTTCCCATGAGCAAGTTGTATTTCCGTGTTTGTGGATCTATAATGTTTCCTTGCAGATTAACTATACAATCAAATGGTTTTATGGTGGTGCTTTGCCATAGAGTCACACAGCGTGCAAATAGGCCCTTCGGCCCAATTTGCCCACACCGACCAACATGTCCCATCTACACGCCCTATATGCCTGCATTTGACCCATATCCCTCTAAACCTGTCCCATCCATGTACCTGTCCAAATGTCTCTTAAACATTGTGATAGTCCCTGCCTCAACTACCTCGTCTGGCGGCTTGTTCCATGCACCCACCACCCTTTGTGTGAAAAAGTTTTGGGTTCCTATTAAATCTTTCACCCCTCACCTTAAACCGATGTCCTCTGGTTCTCTATTTCTCTACTCTGGGCAAGAGACTCTGTGTGTTTATCCGATCTATTCCCCTCATGATTTTGTACACCTCTATAAAATCACCCCTCATTCCGCCTGCACACCAAGGAATAGAATCCTTGCCTGCTCAAATCTTTCAATATAGCTCAGGCCCTCAAGTTCTGGCAACATCCTCATAAATCTTCTCAGCACCCTTGCTAGCTTGATTTCTTTCCTATAACATGGAGCTGAGAACTGAACACACTTCCCTAAATGTGGCCTCACCAACATCTTGTGTAACAGCAACATGGCCTCCCAACGTATATACTCAAAACTCTGACCAATCAGGGTCAATGTGCCAAAAGCCTTTTCGACCACCCTGTCTACCTGCGGTGCCATTTGCAATGACCTATGTACCTCTTCTCTTCAACACTCCCCAGAGCTCGACCATTCACTGTGGTTTAGATTTTTGATTTAGATTTTGAAAGCCAGGTATTGTGTTGTCAGTTCCTGGTGTTGATGGTATTAATCTTTGGAACAAAATCGTATTCATTAAGTCTGTCGCAAAATAGCCAAGTGCCACGTCTTGGTTCCCGGGTACAATGTTTCTGACATCGACGAACTAGTATGAAAATGCCTTTCATCTTATTCAAGAGGAAGTGTTAACATCTGGGGAAGTTTTCTGCATCACTGCATTGCCTTTAAAGTTCACGCACACAGTGAGGATTTTTGGAAACTACAAGAAAACACTAACACAGAGGATGCCTCTGTAAACCGCGCGCGCGCGCACTCACTCACTCACTCACTCACTCACTCACTCACTCACACACACTCTCTCTCTCACTCTCACTCTCTCCACAAGGATTGCCTGGCCTTCTGACGTATATCTGGATGCTGTCTTCATAACCACCTCTGTTTCTGTTCCCTGGTAGGACGCAAAAGAGGATTACGAGTGTGTCTTTGTCATCGAAGGTCGGATGGTGGTAGTGGAGGCATTTGTCGAGGTTGACGATTATAATCACAAGTACTCCATCACTTGCCAGGTGCACCAGGTAATGGTTAATGCCAATGGCAGCAGTCCTGTGAAATGTTCAGGCAGCTGAAAATGTGCTGATTTACTCCAGTCACACACATGCCCAAACAATCACTGCTGTTTAGTCCAACCCAAACCACCGACAAATTCACACGCAGGTTCAATGCACTGACATCAAAACAAACCTGTTCATTTTATTTTTTTAAAGTGCAACTCGTATACCTAACCCCAAAATGTTTAGCTAGGAAAGAGCTAATACTTAAAAGACCAAGTAAGCACCATGGGGCAAAGGGACAGCACAGCTGTTAAAGCTGGTGCCTCACAGAGCCAGGGTCCCGGGTTCGATCCTGACCTCGGCCACTGTCTGTGTGTGTGTGGAGTTTACACGTTCGCCCTGTGACCGCGTGGGTTTCCTCCGGGAGCTCTGGTCTCCTCCCACATCCCAAAGACGTGCAGTTAATTGCGGTCAATAGGTTAAGTGGCCTCTGCAAAATGCCCCCAGCATGTGGAGAATGGATGAGAAAGTGGGATAACATAGAAGTTGTGTGAGTGGGTGATTGATGGTCGGCATCGACTCGGTGGGCCAAAGGGCCTGTTTATGTGCTGTATCTCCAAATGGGTTAAATCCAGTTAAACCTCTGCAAACGCCAGTACAGAGTAATATAGCTATTATTTCACATGATAGAACTGCCCTTTAAGGCAAGGTGGTGGCTTGCTTGATTATCTGCGCCAAGACAAACCTGCTATTACTTGAAATATTATTCTGAGCTCACCACTTGGACTGTCAGCAGAGGAATCAATGATTCAGTGCAGATGATACAGATTGCTGAAGCAGTGAAGAAAATTAAACTGATTTCTGATTTACAGTGAACAATGAGTTGGATAGCCAACATCAATAACGTTTATTCAAGGCAATCTTTAACATGCTTAACTGCCTAAACACCCTCCAGAAACATCCTGGAGTAAATGGTTGTTGACATTCTCTTGATTCTCTGCATGTTACACATTGTATAGTAAGTTCTCTGACCACAATTTTCACCGTGTGGAGTATTTGTCACCAACAGACCCTTGTGTTTATTGATATACCAGCACCGAAAATAAAATGGTGGGCTTGGTGTATCAGGAAGGGACTGTACAGCAGGCGGCACAGCAGCAGAGATGCTGCCTTACAGCGCCAGAGACCTGGCTTTGGGTGCTGTCCGTACGGACTTTGTACGTTCTCCCCGTGACACCGTGGGTGATCTCTGGGTTCCTCCCACGCTCCAAAGACGTGCGGTTTTTGTAGGTTGATTGGCTTAGCACGATTGTAAATTGTCCCACGTGTGTGTGTGTGTAAGATGGGGTCAATGTGCGGGGATCGCTGGTCGGCGCGGACCCGGTGGGCCGAAGGGCCTGTTTCAGCGCTGTATCGCTAAACTAAGAAATGTTCTGACAATAAAAGGGGCTTCCCCGAAAACACAAGCCTGCTTTTTGCTCTCTATGCAGAGCGGCGGACTGACTGCCTGTGAAGCTTTGACGTGTTGTGTTTTAATCTGAAATCTCCATTTTCTGCCTCCTTTAATTCTCTGCCCTTTGCCATTACAGTACGCCTACTCCACTCTCCAGCAGGAGTATAATGCAACTGTGTATGTCCAACGGCGCCCCAATTATAGAGTGGACAGCTTGCATAACTTGCACAGTAAGTCTGCGCGGACACGTCGCAATAAGCCGTAAAACTACAATGAAAGTGTTTGTGCAGCTACATCGCCATTTCTCCTGCTCAAGTCGTTGTCATAAAAAATAGATAGTGTTGCAAATATTCAGCTGGTCAAGCAGTTCCTGTGGAGAGAGAGAGATTTCGTGAGCTAGACCATCCACCCCCCCCCCCCCCCCCCCCCCCACACACAGCTTGGGCTTGGCTCCGATTTTTTGCCATCATGTCCTGACCCAGACAAATCTCAAAGTAGATCTGGTTTCCCTCTCCCCTGAAGAAGGGTCTCGACCCTATTCCTTTTCTCCAGAGATGTTGCCCGGCTCCGCTGAGTTACTCTAGCGTGTTGTGTTTATCTCAAAGTAGATCAGTCCTGAAAAGCGACTAAGTCTTGGGGTTGGAACAAGGTCCCTCTCACCATTCCAATGGCGTCTGCAACTCTTTACATCAGTGACAATTTAAAGTGGATAAAGTTTAGAAATTTAATTTACTTAAAAAATATATTTGTTCCATGCATATTAATTCAGAACATTAATACTAATTCAAATAAACGTCAATATAAGCATGCTGCTCATTTTTTTAACCCCATCTAGGTTGGTCACGACGTTTAAATGAATGTGACTTTACTGGATGTTTAATTTCGATACCGTATGGAAACAGGCCCTTCGGCCCACTGCTTCTGTACTGACCAACGATCACGTATACACTAGTTGTATCCGACACACACTAGGAACTATTTACAGAAGCCAATTAACCTACAAATCTACACGTGGGGAGGATACAGGTGCACCCGGAGAAAATCCACGCGGTCACAGGGAGAGTGTGCAAACTCCAAACAGACAGCACCCGTAGTCAGAATCAAACCCAGGTCTCGGGCGTGAGTTCAGCGGTGAGTCCAGAGATGAAGGGACCTCGTGTTTGTAGGAACTCAGCAGGTTGAGCAGCGTCTGTTGGAGGGGGACGGGACGAGGGGAAGCGTGTGGGGGGGTATTAAGGGGTAGTCAGCTTTCAGGTCCAAACTTGACAGCTGGCAGGTTGAAACCTGGCGGTCGGTGCAGCTGGTAGAGCTGCTCCCTCAGTCCCAGAGACCTGGGTTTAATCCAGACTTTGGGTGCTGTCCGTGTGAACTTTGCTCATGCTCCCTGTGACCCTGTGGGTTTTCTCCGGGTGCTCTGGTCTCCTCCCTACATCCCAAAGACATGCAGGTTTGTAGCTTAATTGGCCGCTGTAAATTGTCCCTAGTGTGTCAGGAGTGGATGATAAAGTGGGGTGACATAAAACTAGCGTGAAGATAGACACAAAAAACTGGAGTAACTCAGCGGGAAAGGCAGCATCTCTGGAGAGAAGGAATGGGTGACTTTTCAGAAGAAGCATCTTGACCCGAAACGTCACCCATTCCTTCTCTCCAGAGATTCTGCCTGTCCCGCTGAGTTATCCCAACTTTTTGTGTCTATCTTTGGTTTAAACCAGCATCTGCACATAAAACTAGTGTGAACGGGTGATCGATGGTCAGCGTAGACTCGGTGGGCTGAAGGCCCTGTTTCCATGCTGGATCTGTAAACTAAACAAAACTAAACTAATGCAGGGCTTCAAAGGTAAACGTCGACCATTCCTTCCAAGCCCACAGATGCTGCTCGACCCGCTGAGTTCCTCCAGCAGTCTGTTTGCTGCTCCAGGTTCCAGCATCTGCAGTGTCCCGTATCTCTCTGGACCTCCTCTCTGTTCCTGACCTCTGTGTTGCAGGAAGCAGGAGTATGTGGACTTGTGGTTTACTGAGAACCACTGGTTATAACAGGAATAAAATCCAGCCGCCGTTTCAGGTCGATAACCTCGCATCAGAACAGATGCATCGCTCCATAACCTTAATTCTGTACATGTGACGTCTGACCTGCTGATTTTTCCCAACACTTTCTTGTTTTATTTCAGATTCCCAGAATCCATTATCTTATCTTACAACCTTCCAACACTTTGCGTACTGCCTCTGTTTTAGCTCAAGGACTATCCTGTGGGGCATTTGTCACCAGTCCTGTGGAATTTAATTACCGGTATATTAGAACTAGGCGTTATGGAGTCATACAGCATGGAAACAGGCCCTTCAGCCCAACTCAAGAACTAGTATTGTGTTGAGTATAGCTGGCTGGTATATGGTGACAATGGCAGGTTTTCTGTGCTGCCTGCGTGTATGTGGCAAAAACGCATCAAAACAGTACAGAAAAGCTAAGAGCTCCGGTCGGCTGAAATGTTTTGAAAATCGTTCAAGATGTTTATTACAAGGACTTTGAAATGAGTATGAGGGAAATGGTATGTTTGCATAAGATCAGGTAATGATAAGGCAGCCAACTTCATCTGTGCAAACTAAAAGCCTGCAGATATTTGGGTGTTAAGGGAATGAACAGTTCTGGGGAACTGGTGCTGGGTTAAAAGGGGGGACCGAGATAGTAATGAGTGGTGGCACAGGCACGATGGACTGAATGGCATCCACCTGCTTCTATTATGTAGTGAAAATTACATTGGGCCTTCTCTCCTACCTCCAAGTTTGATCTTGGGCAGAGAGCATAATAGAGAGTAATGGGGGGTTAGTTTGCCATGACGCTCCTGTGTTTTGCCAGCAGTGATCGGGTTAGAGAGTTTCAGTGGTCGGTTGGACTTTAGACTTTTTAGACTTTTAGACCTTAGACATAAAGCTATCCTACACGCTAGGGGCAATTTACAATGTACAGAAGCCAATGAACATACAAACCTGTACCTCTTTGGAGTGTGGGACAAAACCGGAGCACCAGGAGAAAAGCCATGCAGGTCACCGGGAGAATGTACAAACTCCATGCAGATGTGAGCACCTGAGGTCAGGATTGAGCCCTCGACTCGGGTGCAGGAAGGGAGCGGGATTACCGCTGCCCAACTGTGCTGAAACTGTCGTTCTGAAACTCATGCTGCTGGGATCATTGCAACCAAGAGGTGATCTCACACCTCACCTGCTGTTTGGTCCTGGTGATCAAACAGCTTGTTTCTCTGCCGAAATCCTGGTTTTAATACGTTTTTACCTTTAAACAGAAACATGGCAATCTCGCCATCTTGTGGAGGATTTGTCACTGGTCTTGTGGCATTTTGGTTATATTGGAACAAGGTGTCAGAGAATCATACAGCACGGAAACAGGCCCTTCGGCCCAACTCTTTCATGCTGACCAATATGTCCCATTTACCTGCTATTTGGCTATATCCCTCTAAACGTTTCCCACCCGTTTACCTGTCCAGGTGTCTTTTAAATGCTCTTATTTGCTGTGTTAGATAGTGTTTTATCTTTTACATGCTGTTATCACACCTGCCTCAAATGCCTGCTCTGGTAGCTCATTCCAAATATCCACTACTCTCCAATTGTAAAATATGTCCTTCAGGTTCCTATTAAATCATGCCCCTCTCACCTTAAACCTATATAAAACTCTGGGCTTTGATTTCCTCTGTTGTGCTATTTTAGTTTGAGTCTTTATGGTAATACTCTTCCAATGCTGCTACTTGGACAGTCCAATGCAGCGGACAGCAGAGATGCTGCCTTGCAGTGGTGGATCTGTATCTAGCCCTGACCTCTGGTGACGTCAGACTGGAGCGTGCACCTTCACCCTTGACCCCTCCTGGGTGCTTGGCTTCCCCTCGTGTCCCAAAGGGGGGGCGGGTGGGGAGGTTGCCCCGAGTGTGCAGATGCATAGCAGAATTTAGAGGAGTTGACGGGAATGTGCGCAGAATCAACTGAGTTGGTGTAGGATTAGTGCAAATGGGTGTGTGATGCTTCGTGCAGACCTGGTGCAGAGACGGCATGTGAGTGTGATGTGGGCCCTTTCCGTACTTTATGACTCCAAGAATGTGTCTATCGTATTGATTTTTCCTAATGTGACCTTTTCCACAAAACTATCAGAGCAATATTTTTTCTAAGTCTGAACAGTTCCTTTTTTGCCCACGTTTGCCTGTGTGTTAATCAAATCATCCCCACACATCAAAATATAGTTCCTCTAATTGTGGTAATGTCTAGTTTGGTTGTGGCAATCATAATAAAGAGAATACTTCTCTTAAGTTTTTTTAACAATGCCAGAGACCCGGATTTGATCTGGACCTCGGGTGCTGTCTGTGTGGAGTTTGCACGTTTTCCCTGTGCTCCGGTTTCCTCCCACATCCCAAAGGCGAGCAGGGTTGTTGGTTAACTGGCCGCTGTAAATTGCGCCTCATGTGTTGGGAATGGATGAGAAAGTGGGAGAACATCGAATCAGCGTGAACGGGTAGCATGGACTCAGTGGGCCGAAGGGCCTGTTCCCATGTTGTATCTTTCAATCGATTTTAATCAATAGGTGAATCTGCTAATCTGTAAAATTATTCAAATTAGATATTTTATTTCTTTACGTGTAATGAAATGTTTGCATTTGGATAGCGCCTTTATGCTTGAGTCCCAAGGGGCTTTCGAGCAGATTTGAAGCATAGTCACTGCTGCAATATTGCACGTTGAAGGGACAGTTGTGTGGGGGTTGAGCTGTTGGGGGTGGACGGGGAGTAACTGTGCGGAAGACTAATGCCCTCTTGCCGCCCCTGCACAGTTACCCTGTACAACTGCTCCGTGGGCCGGACAGACTGCAGCCGCTGCCGGACGGCGGACACCAAGTACTCGTGCGTGTGGTGTGGGGGAGGAAAGCCCAGCTGTGTGTACAAGGAGTCTTGCTTGAACGGTGTGGAGCAGACCTGCCCAGCGCCCGTCATCCACTCGGTGAGTCGGCTCTGAGATAGTCGGACGTAACCCAGAAACCCAACCGTGTCTCTGCGGAGAGGCTAGGAACGCGGCCTTTGAAATTAAGTGTCACATGGTGCTGGAGGAGCTCGGCCGGTCAGGCAGCATCTGTACAAGGGTGACCCAGTGACTATACATGACTACAACCAAGCCATCCACAATGTGCAGGTAGCGCCACACAGTGGTAGAGTTGCTGCCTTACAACGCCAGACACCCAGGTTCCATCCTGACTACGGGTGCTGTCTATACGGAGTTTGCTTGACCTGAACTCAGCAGGTCAAGCAACCCGGTTTTATCCAGCTGCTCCAGTTTCCTCCCACACTCCAAAGACGTACAGGTTTGTAGGTTAATTGGCTTTCGTAAAAATTGTAAATTGTCCCTCATGTGTAGGATCATGCTAGTGTACAGGGATCGCTGGTTGGCGCGGACTCGGTGGGACAAAGGGCCTGTTTCAACGCCATGTCACTAAACTAAAGCTGCTGCCCAGCCTGCTTAGAGTCGCGGATGTGGATAAAAAGAAATGGAAACTGATCTTCTCCTGATAAGGAATGCTGCCACAGTCCCGTGTGAAAGATGTTCCTTGTCATTTATCCCACGTTATATGTTTGGAGACAGTAGGAGGGGTGGCATGACGTGGGCTGGTGAAGGTATCGTGGCATCGTCTCCTCCCTCTCACCCACTGATGACAACGATGGCCGTTTATGTGCTGTTGACATTTCCCCAATTAGACTAGCTTGTGGCCTAATGCCATAGCAGCTTCCCGAAGCACTGAGCAGAATCATGCTCTCCATCCCTCTCCCACCCTAGTTCTCCGCCTAGTTTGACTGTCCTCCTGATTAGATTTTACATGATTGTACGCCTCGTTGTCACCTTCCCCTCAGCTAACATTGATCCATTCCACATTTTCCTTGACCTCCGTCCCCTTTGATCTCTCGTTTTCACACCTTACCCGGCCATACCTCTATGCCTCTCTCCCCTGACTCTCAGTCTGAAAAAGGGTCTCGACATGAAACGTCCCCCATTCCTTCTATCCAGAGTTGCTGCCTGTCCCGCTGAGCTAGGCCAGCATTTTGTGTCCACCTTCGATGTAACCCAGCATCTGCAGTCCCTTCCTTCACAAATAGTATCAGGGCTCTAGTCTGTGACTGTGCACCTGCAAATTCCAGTGTCGACACCACGCTGCTCCAGCATGTGTTGGCAGGACAGGATGTGTGGAGTCACTGTTGACACCTCTTGCTGAGGCTGGCAGCACCAGCAGTCGTGTGGACTGCCTGCAGAAACACGGGGCACCCAAACCTGTTTCCATTCCCCCACTGACTTCCTGGGTAAATGTGAGAGTGTGTCTTGTGAACCCAGTGAATTGAGCTGGGCTGAGCTGACATTAACTCCCCCTGGAGCAAAGAAAGTGACGTGGAGACTTGTTACAGTGAGTGGTTTTGGCAGTAGATCGGGAAGAAATCATTTCCACAGATAGCAAGGTAGAGTTGCTGCCTTACATCGCCGGAGATTCAGGTTCGATCCCGACAACGGGTGCTGTCCGTACGGAGTTTGTACGTTCCCCCCGTGACCTTGTGGGTTTTCTCCAAGATCTTCAGTTTTCCCCCACACTCAAGGAGGAGTAGGTTAATTGGCTTTGTAAATGTAAAAGAATTGTCCATAGCGTGTGTAGGGCAGTGTTGATATACAGGGATCACTGGTCAGCGCGGACCCAGTGGGCCGAAGGGCCTGTTTCCGCGTTGTATCTCTAAACTAAACTAAACTAAAGCACAGGTTACCGGAATCCAGATAATTGCAGCGGAAGTTAAGATAGTGATGAAAATGTTCTTTTTATAACATGGAAAATATGCAAATCAGCAGGTCAAGCAGCATCTGCAGAGGCAAAGGTATGATCAACCAATGCAGGGTCTCCAACCAAAACATTGACCCTCAAGATACAAGAGCATTTAATTGTCACCTTCCCTGGGACAGGAACATTGAGATACTTAACAGCTGCAGTTTTACAGGCAAGTTAAAGCAGCAACACAAGAAATAAATATACAATGAACAGTATACAATACATTCTCAGTCATTCGAGGTTAGGGTGGCACGGTGATGCAGTGGGAGAGTTGCTGCCTGACAGACCCAGAGACCCGGGTTCGATCTCGACTGTGGGTGCTGTCTGTATGGAATTTGTATGTTTTCCCTGTGTCCGTGTGGGATTTCTCCGGGTGCTCCGGTTTCCTCCCACACTCCAAAGACGTACAATTTGTAGGTTAATTGGCTTTGGTAAAAATTGTCATTTGTCCATAGTGTGTAGGATAGTGTTGGTGTGTGGGGATCGCTGGTCAGCATGGATACGGTGGGCCGAAAGGCCTTTCCTTGGTGTATCTGGAGGTAACCAGACCATAATAGTGCAAGCTGTATTACATAGTGCAACCTTATTTAAAAAGCCCGTTGTCGTTCAGTAATGAGGCTGGGTTGTGCAGGAGTTCCAGTGCCTGATAGTTAATGGGAAGAAGCTTTTCTTTAAGGTACCTGGAGGTTGCAGTTGTTTGGCTCCTGAACCACCTTCCCAATGGTAGCATGGCGATGAGAGCGTGGCCAGGGTGATGTGTGTCTGTGATATTAGCTGCCTTCTTGAGGGAGCACTTTTTGTAGATCCCTGGCAGAGAGCTCAATACTTGTGACTGGCCAGGCAATGATTCTGCAGCCTTTCGTTCAGCTTAGTTAATTATTGTCACGTGTACTGAGGTACAGTGAAATGTTTACATGCTATCCAGTCAAAGACAAGACTATACACACATACAATCGAGCCACCCACAGCACACAGGTATAGGGTACAACATTCTCCTCCATCCAAGCCTCTTTCTTAACAAACTTCATCATTCTTTGGCAATGTCCACCATTTTCTCCAGCCTCCTTCATTCTTAAGGATTTAAGGTATCAATCCCAGACTATGATGCAACCAGTCATCATGCTCTCCATCCGCCATGCACCTGACTCTTTGCTCCACAGCTGCTGCTTGACCCACTGAAGCGTGCAAACTCCACACAGGCAGCACCCGTGGTCAAGATTGAGTCTCTGGCGTTGCGAGGCAGCGGTTCTACCGGCTGCGCCGCCCTGTGCCACTTTTGGCATTTGTTGACACGGAATGTTTGCCTTCGCAGATCGAGCCGTTGTCGGGACTGCAGGAAGGTGGCACCATGCTCACCATCATCGGTTCCAACTTGGGCCAGAGATTCGAGGACATCCAGAACATGGTGACGGTCGCTGGTATCCCGTGCCGTGCCAACCCGCTGAAGTACGAGGTCTCCACCAGGTCAGTCACTTGCTGTTGTGTTTCGGAAACCCTCGCCAGCCGGTGAGCATTGAACCCAAGCACCTTGAAACAAAATTCTTGATCGGTTCAATCTTTATGGCATGTTTTCCATTTTTGGTTTTCATTAATGGGACAAGCCTGACATCTGATGCCCATCCCACGTGGCTTTGGGCAAAGAGCTGCCATCCTGACCCACAGGTGAAGGTGTGCCCCCAGGACTGTTGGCCTGGGATTTGGATCCAGCCCTGATGATGGACCAGCGAGATGGCAGAGGTTATGGGGAGAAGGCAGGAGAATGGAGTTAGGAGGGAGAGATAGATAAGCCATGATTGAATGACGGAGTACACTTGATGGGCCAAATGGCCTAAATCTACTTCTATTCCTTACGACCTGACCTTATCGCGAGAGAGGATTATTGTGTGATCCTGAGGGTGGATGTGTTGCAATATTCCTGCTGAATTTATCCTTTCTAGACAATGGAAGTTATAGCTTTGGGAAATGCATTTTATGTATCACTGGTGAGCTGCTGCCTTGCCGATAGTACACACTGCAAATATTGGTGTACAGGTGCTAGAGGAAGTGAATATTTGTAATGGACTGCTTCTTGTGCAGATCACTACTGTTATAGTCATAGAGTGATACAGTGTGGAAGCAGGCCCTTCAGCCCAACTTGCCCACACCTGCCAACAGTGTCCCAGCTACACTCGTCCCACCTGCCTGCGTTTGGTCCATATCCCTCCAAACCTGTCCTATCCATGTACAGTACCTGTCTAACTGTCTCTTAAATGTTGGGGTAGTCCCAGCCTCAACTACCACCTCAAGCAGCTTGTTCCATACACCCACCACCCTTTGTGTGGAAAACATTACCCCTCAGATTCCTATTAAATATTTTCCCCTTCACCTTAAACCTATGTCCTTTGGTCCTCGATCCACCTACTCTGGGCAAGAGACCCTGTGCACCTACCCGATCCATTCCTCTCATGATTTTATACACTGCTATAAGATCGCCCCTCATCCTCCTGCGCTCCATGGAATAGAGACCCAGCCTACTCAACCTCTCCCTGTACTGTAGCTCAGACCCTCTAGTCCTGGCAACATCCTCGTAAATCTGCTCTGTACCCGTTCCTGCTTGACAATATTTTTCCTATAACATGGTGTCCAAAACTGAACACGATACTCTAAATGTGGTCTCACCAACGGCTTATACAACTGCAACATGACCTCCCAACTTCTATACCCAATAGTCAATGTTGGAGCTGCACTTATTCATGCAGGTGGAAATTATTCCACAATATATTTAACTTGTGCATTTGAAGATGGTTAAAAGTCTCCATAATTAACCTGGCCCCTAATCCTCAATGGATGCACATGTCTTCAGGTACATGCTAGAGATGAAGATCATGGAGAAGCATGGTGGGCAATGTCATACTCTGACCTCTGCTACAACAGCGGCTAAGATTTCCCCCACATGGCCAGACTCGCCCAAGTGTGTGTCGCTGCATGGAAGAATTAGGACGAATGTTCTGATTCTAACATGTCTGACTCATGGCTGCATGTGACGGTGACATGTGTTGGCACCTGTAGATTTTTGTCCAGGCCATGTGGTTTTCTGAGCGGGATATTCAAGAATGGAGGGATTCTGTCATTAAAAATATGAGTGAAAATATTTAAAAGGTGGGATGTGACTGGGTTGGCATTCGTTTTGCTGTGACTATAAACTAGTGACTAACTAGTGTGGCCATATGGAACACCCTTGATTCCTGGTGATACTATAATAAGGTATGTTTGAGGAAATACAGAGTCCTGGGAGCTTAAAGCAAGATGTGGCATTTTATTTGACGTCTCATCCCAACTGCTAGTTGCAATCATTACTCTAATTGATAATTTACCAGCAAAGACATAGTCAATGATATAGCCAGACTAGCTGAAGTGTTAGCTGTGGCTTGGTGAGATGCAAGGACAAAAGCGAGACTTATGCAAATGATAATCCTTTGTTGTGTTGCTGGTAGGAAGATGATAAAGCAAGAGCCCTTTTTAATATTTAATATCCCTATCAAAGAATGTCAGGAGAGCTTTCTGCACCAATGTGTTTTTTTATTGCATAAGAGTTTCACAACATGATGAAGATTATGTGAAGTACATGATCTAGCTCAATGAAGTCAAGGGCCTGTTCCACTTTTACGACCTAATTCACGACCTCTGCCGAGTTTGCCCTTGACTCATACTCGCAGCATGGTCGTCACAAGGTCGTAGGTAGGTTGTAGCAGACTGTGATGCTAGTCGTAGGTACTTGTGGCATCAAGTAGGTCGGGGCTTTTTTTCTAGCCTGGTGAAAAATGTCCACAAGTAAAAAAGGTTGTGAATTAGGTCGCGACAGTGCGACAGGCCCTTAAGCTTGTGGGCCTGAATGCCCTATGTCTGCTCAAACTCAGAGCGATGTTGGATTGTCAATGGTACATGAAGGACTGTTGAGGCTCGGCCTCAAGTTACATGAAAACACCCACGATCCCTTCTCAGACCACTTGCTGAAAATATGTCAGCACATAATGAATCATCCGTTACTTCACATTTAGTTTAGAGATACAGGATGGAAACGTGCCCTTTGGCCTGCTGAGTCCTCGTTGACCACCGATCACCCGTTCACACTGGCTCTATGTAATCCCACTTTCGCATCCACTCTCTACGCATTTGGGGCGATTTACAGAGGCCAATTATCCTACAAACCCACAATTCTTGGGATGCGGGAGTAAGCCCAAGCCGTCATGGGGAACGTGCAAACTCCACACAGACAGCACACGAGGTCTGGATCAAAGCTGGGTCTCTGGCGCTGGGGGGCAGCGGCTGTACCAGCTGCACCACTCGTGTTAGTGTGGTGTTTGGTCTGCATCGGTGCTCTTTGATGTTATGCATTGACCTTGGGGACAATGATACAGTGCGTGATACACACCCCGTCCACAGTGCAGCTAAGGATGATGAGTCTCTCCTGCAGGATCATTTGCCTCACTGAACCCAGTGGAGTAGAGATGTCGGGAGAAGTCACGGTGAAAGTAACAGGCGGTGGTGCCTGCAGCTCCACACAACTTTTTATATATCAGGTGAGTAGGACATTCACTGCACTTTTTTTCTCTGGTATTTCTCGTTTCCCCGATTGAATCCTGAAGCTTTTCTGTGATACGTGATGGATCAAACACTAGAGAGGGCATGGCTGTTAGATGAGAGGGGGAATGTTTAGGCAAGTTATTTTACACAGAGGGTGGTGGGTGCCGGGAGGTAGATACAACAGTGGTATTTAGAGTCATTTTCTTAATGATGCAGTGTGGAAACGGACCATTGCCCACACTGGCCAACATGTCCCAGCTACTCTCGTCCCACCTGCCTGTGTTTGGTCCATATCCCTCCAAACCTGTCCTATCCATGTACCTGTCTAACTGTTTCTTAAATGTTGGTATAGTCCCTGCTTCAACTACCTCCGCTGGCAGCTTGTTCCATACACCCACCACCCTTTGTGTGGAAAAAGTTACCCCTTAGATCCCTATTAAATCTTTTCCCCTTCATCTTCAACCTATGTCCTGTGGTCCTCGACTCTGGACAAGAGACTCTGTGCATCTACCCAATCTATTCCTCTCATGATCTTGTACACCTCTGTGAGATCACCCCTCATCCTCCTGTACTCCAAGGAATAAGAGATTCAAAGATACCTTTGAGTGGCACATGGATCCATGGGGAATGGAGGGATGTGGATCTTGTGCAGGCAGATAAGAGTCGGTCTTAGCATCATGTTCTGCACAGTAATTGTAGATCGAAGTACCTGTACTGCTCCAAGTTCTCTGTTTGGGAAGAGGGAATGATTACAATCCTCTACAATAGCCGTGCCTCAGAACCAGCACATGCTGGAGCAGCTGGGCCAGTACTTTGCTCACCAGCTGAACTAGTCAGCCCAGTATCCGCTCCCTTCATCCCGTATCTGTAGACTGTGGATGGCTTGGTTGTAATCATGTGTAGTTGTCTTGTTGAGTGGACAGCACGCGACAAAAAAAGCATTTCACTGTCCCTCGGTACACGTGACGACCATAAACTAATCTAAGCGGGAACCCTCTGGCCCAGCAGACACAGCAGTAACTCAGGGGTGATTCCAGGTCACGCGCCTGTCGGGAAGATAAAATATCTGGGGGACGTCCAAGTCACAGGCCTGGAATTCTGTGATCCTTAGTTTTAGATATAGCGCGTGGAAACGGGCCCTTCGGCCCACCAAGTCCATGCTGACCGGCGATCACCCTTACACTAGCTCTATCCCACACACTAGGGGCAATTTACAGAAGCCAATTAATCTACAAACCTGCACACCTTCGGAATATGGGAGGAAACTGGAGCACCCGGAGAAATCACACGCTGTTACTGGGAGAAGGTACAAACTCCGTTTAGACAGCAGCCATAGGCGGGATCAAACCTGGCCTCTGGCGCTGCAAGGCAGCAACTCTGCCGCTGCGCCACCGTGCCGCACATAAGCCCAGCAAGATGCAACGCCATCGCAGGATGACAAGCAATAATGAAAGGGAGCCAGGAGGTGAATAACACGCAGCCACAATTAACTACAGGTGCTGGAGTAACTCAGCGGGTCAGGCAGCATCTGTGGAGAACATGGATAGGTGACGTTTTCAGTCGGCCCTCTTCTTCCGATATTAAGTGTGGGGTAAAAAAAAACTGTTGGAGGAACTCAATAGGATAGACAGCATCTGTGGAGGGAAATGGACAGACGATGTTTCAGATTGGAACTATTCTTCAGACTAACCCAAATGCACTCACTCAGTTTTGAAGTATTTCTAATCAGAGGGAACCAGGGCTCTAACAATTTCACCTTGTGCTGATATGAATTTGTTTCTTTACCTGCATTAAATTATTGTGGCGTTTGAGTTTTCAAGAGTGCGATGTTTGTTGTCGACCATGTGGTTATGCTCCTGTCTGGACCCGTGTACCAAGTCATTAAGCAGCCTGCCTGACTTTGTTCCTTCTCCAGAACCCAGTGTTGGAATCCATCTCACCATCTCACGGCCCCAGAGCTGGGGGAACGTCTCTTGTCCTCAATGGTGTCAAGTTGCTCACTGGCAGGCCATGTGATGTCAAGGTGTTTGTTGGTGACCTCCCCTGTCTCATGTAAGTGTCTGCGTCGCTGGTGAGAAGCTGTGAAACCCTTTAGAACAGGTGGTGATCCTGTGTGCCGCACAATGTTGCAAGAAGATGCTGGCTTGTGCCAGCAACACGCCTTCCTAATCCACCTTTCCGACGATTAACATTGCTAATCAACTTGGCTTTTAATGAGCTCAAGCAACAGCTGAAGTCTGGGTATTGGATGTCAGAAGGCAGCAGATTTGATTCAGATCTTATTCCACCTCGTGTCCATCTACGCCTGCCAGCAGAGGTCACCAAGTAACACTCAGGAGCAGTGGTTTCCCGATCTCCAACAAACGGCATTGGAGGCCATTCCAATGTCCTCAACGATTGCTCTTGGCTTCATTGTACTTGACCTTGGGATGCTCCTGGCTTATTTTGTGAGGTTTGATTTAATGCTGACATGTTGACCAGTGATTCCCAGAGTTTTATTTATTTGTGCTCCAGGTTTTGATTGAATTGAATTGATTGACAGATACAGCATGAAAACAGGCCCTTCGGCCCACGGAGTCAATGCTGACCATCCTTCACCTGTTCACACGAGTTCAATGCTATCCCATTTTTCGCATCCACTCCCTACACACTCGGGGCAATTAACAGAGGTCAATTAACATACAAAGACACACAACTATGGGATGTGGTGGGAAACCCGAGCGTCTGGGGGAAACCCACGCAGTCAAAGGGAGAGCCTGCAAACTCCACACAGACAGCACCCGAGGTCAGGATCAAACGCGGTTCTCTGGCACAGCGAGGCAGCAGCTCCACCAGCTGCACTGTTGTGCCGCCTTTAAAAGAGAGGTTTTGGTGATCGTGTAATGATAAATAATTGGGGTTGATTTTCCAGAGGGCTCTCTTGGTTAACCCTGTCACTTGACCTTTTCTCTGGGCAGCGATGGTGAGGTGGAGGATGGCCACATCCAGTGCTTGACTGCGGCCTACAATCAGACTGGTGAGCTCCCTGTCACAGCCATGTACGGTGCGGTGCCCAAGAGGCTGAACGGTGTCTTCTACAGTTACATTGAGGATCCAAACATCACCATCGTGCAGCCGGACAAGAGCTTCCTGGGGTGAGATGGTTTTTAAAGATGAATGCAAAGCTAAACTAAACGGCTTTGTGTCGAGGAGTCGGTGTCTGGAATTTCCTAGGCAACGAGTGAGCCACCTTGCGACACTCCAGTGGGCTTTTGGGATGCGATTTTTGATTAGTACGGGTGTCAGAGGTTATGGGGAGAAGGCAGGAGAATGGGGTTAGGACGGAGAGAAAGATCAGCCGTGATTGAATGGCAGAGTAGACTTGATGGGCCGAATGGCCTAATTGTACTCCTATTCTTTATGGCCTTATGAGTGCCTGCTGCTGAGGTATTGGTTGGAGTTGAATCTGGCCGGATTGAGAGCGAGCTTCTCCTTCACGCACCATACCATTGTCAAACATGCGAGGGAGATTGGTCAAGTCCTGAACAGTAGCTAGTTCATCAGTTATAGAAGCAGGATTAGGCCATTCAGCCCATCAAGTCGACTCCGCCATTCAATCATGGTTGATCTGTCTTTCCGCCTCATCCCCATTCTCCTGCCCTCTCCCCATAACCCCTGACACCCGTACTAACCAAGAATCAGTCAATCTCTGCCTGTAAAATATCCATTGACTTGGCCGCCACAGACATCTGTGGCAAAGAATCCCACAGAATCACCACCCCCCGACTAACGAAATTCCTCCTCATCTCCTTTCTCAAGGTGCGTCCTTTTATTCTGAGACTATGCCCTCTAGTTCGAGACTCTCCCACAAGTGTTAACACCCTCTCCACATCCACTCTATCCAGGCCTTTTGGTAAGTTTCAATGATGTCCTCCCCTCATCCTTCTAAGCTCCAGCGAGTACAGGCCCAGAGCCGACAAACACGCATCATGTGTTATCCCAATCTTTCCTGGGATCATGGTCGGTTTGGAGTCAAAGGGATGCCAGGAGCAGGGAGAACCAACTGGAGATGGGATGAGGCGCAGCAGTGGGTGGTGGTGGGGTAAGCGTGACCGCTGGGCCACTGTGTGGTCAGGGTGGGGTCAGTGAGCTGCAGGAGTGGGGTGAATGAGCAGTTGGGGAATTGGGCCCAGCGAGGGTTGCAAGCAGTACAGCACAGAACCAGGCCCTTCAGCCCGCAATGTCTGTGCCGAACATGAAGCCGAGGTAAACTAACCTCGTCTGCCTGCGCGTCATCCATGTTCCTCCATCCCCTGCATACTCGTGTGCCCATCTAAAAGCCCCTCAAACGTGATGCTTGTATCTGCCTCCTCTACCGCCACCCCCGGCAGTGTGTTCAGGTCTCCACCACCCTGTGTCTGCGTCTGTGTCTGTGTCTGCGTCTGTGTAGAAGAAGACAACATTGGCCTGCATATTTGCTTCAATATTTGCCCCATTCACCTCAAAGCTGCGCCCTACAGCTGTTGATATTTCCGCCCTGGGAAATGATTCTGACCTTCAACCCTATCAACGTCTTTCATAACTTTCTATACTTTTATGATTAATGTCTGCTCTAATGCTGGTAAGCTGGGGGTTCATCGAGCCCTCTGTGTAGTACTTTGGAAGGTGCTCTGTGTTCCTCTGCCCATATTCTTGTCGAAAACCTTTCAAATGAGGATGTTTTTGACAGTGTTCTAGTCTGGGGAATAGTGTTTCTCCTCTGGGTTTCATGGACACACAGAAGCTGGTGGCTGAGGAGAGAGCAAGCAAGAACAAAATCTGAATGTAACCTCCACCAAGCAAGACTTGCAACCATATAACACCTCTCACAACCTCTTTCCCACCTCCTGCATTTACTGGCAATAGAATATGTCCAAAGGCATAAGGTCCTAAGTGATAGGAGCAGAATTAGGCCATTCTGCCCATCAAGTCTACTCTGCCATTCAATCATGGCTGATCTATCCCTTCCTCCGAACCCCATTCTCCTGCCTTCTCCCCATAACCCCTGACACCCGTACTAATCGAGAATCTATAGAAACATAGAAATTAGGTGCAGGAGTAGGCCATTCAGCCCTTCGAGCCTGCACCTCCATTCAATATGATCATGGCTGATCATCCAACTCAGTATCCCGTACCTGCCTTCTCTCCAAACCCTCTGATCCCTGATCCACAAGGGCCACATCTAACTCCCTCTTAAATATAGCCAATGAACTGTCCTCAACTACCGTCTGTGGCAGAGATTTCCAGTTTCTATTTATCTCTTATTTTAAAATATCCATTGACTTGGCCTCCACAGCCTTCTGTGGCAAAGAATTCCACAGATTCACCACCCTCTGACTAAAGAAATTCCTTCTCATCTCCTTCCTCAAGGAACGCCCTTTAATTCTGAGGCTATGACCTCTAGTCCTGGACTCTCCCACGAGTGCAATTACTGGAGATAAATAGCGTTGTATTTACTGGGTGCAGGCCTGCAAAATGCCAATAGTGGTCAGCCTGTGTAGTTTGGAGATATAGCGTGGAAACAGGCCCTTTGCTCCACTGGGTTCGCACCGACCATCCATCGCCCATTCACACTAGTTCTATGTTATTCCACTTTTCTTCCCACTCCCTACACACTGGGGGCAATTTGCAGTAATTAACCTGCAAAGCCGCATTTCTTTGGGATGTGGGAGGAAACCGGAGCACCTGAAGGAAACCCACACGGTCGCAGGGTGACCATGCAAACTCCGCACAGACAGCACCCGAGGTCAGGATTGAACCTGGGTCTCTGTCGCTGGGAGGCAGCAGCTCTGCCAGCTGCGCAACCGTGCTGCCCTTGGCTTATGATGTCGATGGAAGGATCAACACTGTCCAGGACACTGCAAGTGGTTCTGTAATATTGCCACTGAGCTGCTCCAGCCTCGGAAAGCAGACAGGTTTGTGGTTTGATGTCTGATCATCCAGGCAATGCCTCCAACAGTGCAGCACTCCCTCAGCCCTGAATACTGGTCCATGTGTGGGACTTGAACCCACGACACTCTGCCTCTGACCAAAGAGTGCTACCACTGAGGCAAGGCTACGTTCAGCGAGTAAATATCAGTTAGCTGCATTGGGAAGTGAGCCTAACTTGGTCGGTGTAATGTATAGCAAAGGGCTGCAGATGCTGGTTTAGACCAAAGATAGACACAGGGTGCTGGAGTAATTCAGCAGGTTGGGCAGCATCACTGGAGTAAAGGAATAGGTGGCGTTTTGGGTTGGAAACCTTCTTCAGACTGAAAGTAGGGTGTGGGGGTGGAAACTAGGTGAGAAAAGGCCAGAACAAATCAGGCCTGACAATAGATTCTTGATTAGTAAACGGGCTGTCCCACTGTACGAGCTGATTCAAGAGTTGTCCCGAGTTTCCCCTGATTCTAACTCGGAGAATTGCGGTAATAGCCGCTCGTAGGTACTCGGGGCTCTCATGGACATTTTTCAACGTTGAGAGATCTTCACGGGCTTACCGCTTTTCCCGAGTACCTGCCGTTAGCGTTACGAGCTGCTAAGAGACGTCCCCGAGCTCCAACGTATCCGCTACGTACATTCTACGTGCTTACCACGAGTTTGATTTTTTTTAACTCTGGAGAGCTCTTGAATTACCTCGTACAGTGGGACAGGCTCTTAAGTGTGCCAGGGGTTGCGGAGAGAAGGCAGGAGAATGGGGTTGAGGGGGAAAGATATACTGTAACAGCCATGGTTGAACGGCAGAGTAGGCATGATGGCCGAATTCTGCCCCGATACATTACGAGCTCGTGAGATGACCTCGGGAAGGGTGGAGCCCGCAATGGCCCATGGCTGGTGTAATTGTGAACTGAGAAAGCTTTGCGAGACTCTCGGTGACGAAGGCCGTTAACTCGGGCTGTGATCTGTTGCAGAGGCGGCCGCGTGATCAGCGTGCGAGGCCAGAACCTGGACGCGGTGCAGACACCACAGATGATGGTCCAGCTACTCCCGAAGGGCAGGCGGCGGAGATCGACCCGGTTACCGAGCCGGCTGAGGAAGAGGAAGCGCAGGATGACAAAGGACCGCGGTTGCTCTGCGAGGTGCTTGCACAAGGTGGGGGCATCTGCTGACGGCAACCAGGTACGATGATCAAGTGAAGGGGTATTGTGGCTGAGACGTCTACATTAGGCAGGCTTGTGATCCAATCATACCTCATACAGTGGAATTCAGTGTTTTTGCATACAACACACAAAAATGCAGAGTTGGCACAAATCTAGTGGCGGCAAAATGACAAAGCACTCATTACACCTCTTCTAGGTGCCCCCCGCACCAGGTCCCTCTTTGTTCATGGCAGCCCCCCCCCCCCTCCCAAATGCCATGTCCTATGTTCTCGGCAGCCTGACCGTCTCTCCGCAGCTCGTCCTCAATCTGCCCATCTCTTCCCCCCGCTCACTGGGTTTGCCAGCGAGCCAACCCTCTCCTCTCCGGTCCATGAAGCCTTCGTGCCCCCCGGGAGCGCCTCCTGCAGCCGACCTTGAGTACATGCAGGAGGCCCGTACTCTGTGCAAT
The DNA here is from genome assembly GCA_963514005.1 of Raja brachyura. Next base: position 14,000,980 of record OY740796.1, read on the forward strand.
GGGAGTCCAAGTAAGGCAGATTCCCCACAGGGTGGCCCAGAGCAAGGGCGGCACATTTGGCCAGTGGACGGTACAGGACAGTCAGACTCAAGAGGGCAGCGGTAGAGTTGCTGCCTGCCTCACAACACCAGCGACCCAGGTTCGATCCTGACTACGGGTGCTGTCTGTATGGAGTTTGTACGTTCTCCCTATGACCGCGTGGATTTTCTCCTGGTGCTCCGGTTTCCTCCCACACTCCATAGACGTACAGATTAGTCGGTCGGCGTGGGCTAAAGGGGCTGTTTCCGCATGCCACATGCACGGAGACATGTTGTCTGGTCAAACCATACTATATGTGAGTATAATAGCTCCTCTCTGGAACAGCATGCAGAGAGCCGCCATGTTCCAGCGCATGTCAGGCACAGCAAACACAACGCTGTGATAGGCACGGTCAACAGGAGAAAAATGCCACTTCCAGTTTCAGTTGAGTTTATTGTCACGTGTACTGAGGTACAGTGAAAAGCTAGTGTTGCGCGCTAACCAGTCAGCGGAAAGACAATACATGATTACGGTCGAGCCATTCACAGTGTACAGATTCATGAGGGAATAACGTTTAGTGCAAGATAAAGCCAGTAAAGTCCAATCAAACATAGTCCACAGGTCAACAATGAGGTAGAGAGTAGCTCAGGGCCGCTCTATGCTTGTGGTAAGGTGGTTCAGTTGCCCAATTACAGCTGGGAAGAAACTGTCCCACAATCCGGATGTGTGCATTTTCACACTTCTATACCTTTTGCCCGATGGGAGTGGCCAGGGTGCGACTCGTCCGTGATTATGCTGCTGGCCTTGCTGAGGCAGCGTGGGGTATGGAATGGAGTTAATGGAAGGCCGGTTGGTTTGTGTGATGGTCTGGGCTGCGTCCACAATCCGCTGCAATTTCTCTCAGTCACAGTCAACAGGAGAACAGTGTCACACAGTCACAATCGACAGGGGAACGCAGTGGGACAATCACAGTCGGCAGCAGAACCCGGAGTTTATGGGGGTAGTCAGCAGGAAAGATGCATAAGCAGCATGTCAAATGACACAGGAACATCTTCTCATCCAGCTGCTCTGTGCTCTCTGCACTGTTAATGAACACAGTGTGCTGGGCATGACATGTTGCATATCTGTGGAGGCTCCAGCCCCAGCCCCAGCCCGCACCCAGACTTCACTGCATGGCAGCGAATGACTGGGATGGGAAAAAATGCAGCTACGGCAACAGACGGATCAAAACAAAGGAGGCATTCCGCTAAATATACATTGAATGTGTATCATGAAACTCCTCCCCCTCCCCCTCCCCCTCCTTCTCCCCCTCCCCCTCCTTCTCCCCCTCCCCCTCCTTCTCCCCCTCCCCCTCCTTCTCCCCCTCCCCCTCCTTCTCCCCCTCCCCCTCCTTCTCCCCCTCCCCCTCCCCCTCCTTCTCCCCCTCCCCCCTCCTTCTCCCCCTCCCCCCTCCTTCTCCCCCTCCCCCTCCTTCTCCCCCTCCCCCTCCTTCTCCCCCTCCCCCCTCCTTCTCCCCCTCCCCCCTCCTTCTCCCCCTCCCCCCTCCGGCTCCCCCCTCCGGCTCCCCCCTCCGGCTCCCCCCTCCGGCTCCCCCCTCCGGCTCCCCCCTCCGGCTCCCCCCTCCGGCTCCCCCCTCCCGGCTCCCCCCTCCCGGCTCCCCCCCTCCCGGCTCCCCCCCTCTTCCTCTCTTCTGAAATTGTTGATTCTCTTCAAGTAATCTTGAGGCGGAATAAAGCAGGTGCAGACTGAAGCTGCCAGAGTGTCATGACTTAGACAGCAGGAAGCTCTTGAGATAATTTCACCACCTTATCATCTGTTAGTCATTGGCTGAAGATCAAAATGAGAGGCTTAATGCTGGCGGCGTGTGATGTTACGTGGTGTGATCAAGGTGTGTGCTTTTCCATCAGCTGCTTGCCTGATCCTGCATCAGAGGCAGCAGAGAGGTGTATTGATCGAACAACGACATTACATGAGAAGAGCCTAAAGCTCTGCTGTGTGATAGTTGTGGTCAAGTAAGAGCGGAGTATTTTGAAGCTCGCAGGGTTCCCATGGGCCTTTTAGTTTAGAGATGCAGTACGTAAACAGGCCATTTGGTCCATCAATTCCACGCTGACCAGTGAGCCATGCGCACTAATACTATCCTACACACGCAAGGGACAATTTAACTATTTTACCAAGCCAAACCGCCTACAAACCTGTATGTCTTTGGAGTGTGGGAGGAAACCAGAGCTCCCGGAGAAAACCCACGCAGGTCACGGGGAGAACTTGCAAACTCCCTTCAGACAGCACCATAGTCAGGATCCAACCGGGGTCTCTACCGCTGTGCCACCCTGCTGCCCTGTGGCAAGAGTGCTGATAATCATCGATTTAATTGTTACCCACCTGATCTTAAATGTTAATTTTTAATTCATGTGAGTCCCTTGTCCTGCCCTCACCCAGTTTCCCCACCTGTGGCCCCGCACTGCTTCCTCCACCAACATTCACAGTCCTGTCCAGTGCCCCCCTGAGAATTGTCCTGCAAAGTACCTCCTGCCAAAGGCATAAAGAAGAAACTGTTCCAGAATCTGGAGGAATGCGTTTTCATACTTCTGTACTTCTTACCTGGGGCGAGGGGAGAAGAAAGCTGGACTCCAACAAGGTAGATGGCAGCTCAGGACTGCTCTCTGGAAATGCTGCTTTGCAATTTCCTTCCTAACACCCCCAATCCCATGCTTTCCCTCTGTTGGCATTGATGTGGAACTGCAACTGTCAGAGCATCAGCCTGCACCTCTAAGTATAGAAGCCCGATAACTATTGCTCTCCTGCCCTGACCACCCGACCAACCCATGGTGCTGTGATCTTGGTTGCAGCTGCACTTCCTTGGAAAACCTTCTTCTTCCAAAAGGTTTAGAGAGCAATATACACTCAAGAAGAGGTGAGGATTTACCCTGGACGAGAAGTTTGCTCATTATTTTTGTACGTCTGCCAATTGTCCACCCCCCTGATTGCACTGACCTCTGTCATTACCCATCTGCACGAAGCATGTTTAGTTTAGAGGCACAGCGTGAAACAGGCCCTTCGGCCCACCGATTCTGCACCGACCAGCGGTCACCAACTCACACTCGTTCTATGTTATCCCAGTTTTGCATCCTACACCCTGGGGGCCATTTGAATAAGCCAATTAACCTACAAATCTGCACCTCTTTGGAGTGTGGGAGGAAACCGGAGCACCCGGAGAAAACCCACATGGTCACAGGGAGAACGTACAAACAGCACCCATAGTCCGGATCGAACCTGGTACACTGGCGCTGCGAGGCAGCAACTCTATCACGGCATCACCGCGCCACCACATGTTCTCCATGAGATGCCCAGGGTAGCATTGGCCAGCGCCAGTGTCTGATGTTGCTCGAGCAGAAAACCTGGTCTCTTCCAGCCGTCTAGAATTCCTGCACAGTGATTGTCGTGGAACTGTAAACCTCTCGAGAGTCGCAACAAGACTTAGATCTGAGGTCTCCACAAAACCACCTACAGATTACATTAAGTCAGTAAGCAGAAACCAGAATATTGCACTCCAAAGACGTACAAGTTTATAGGTTAATTGGCTTCAGTAAAATTGTAAATCCCTAGTGTGTGTGTGTAGGATAGTGTTAGTGTACAGGGATCGCTGGTCAGTGTGGACTCAGTGGCCGAAGGGCCTGTTTCAGCTCTATATTTCTAAACTAAATTAATGCATTTTATTTCATTCTTCACGCATATTAGCTGCACTGATATCTTTGCTTAGTGAGTCCCTCATATAAAATTAATGTGATTATAGCTGTAATGCTAGCCATTGCTAAGGCAGATATTTTTAAGGCGGGGATACATTCTTGATTAGTACGGGTCTCAGGGGTTACGGGGCGAAGGCAGGAAAATGAGGTTAGGAGGGAGAGATAGATCAGCCATGAATGAATACTTGATGGGCCAAATGGCCCCATTCTGCTCATATCGCTTATGAACTTATCACCTTGCTAACCGTAGATGCAATGTTACCCAGAGCCGACACAGTGGCGTTATTCTCACCCTGAAGTGTTTCTTCTCCTTCTCCCAACAACCCCCATCTCCGGCTACCCCCCTCAGTTCTGCGAGTTCTGCCAGGTGAACTCCTCCTCCTTCATGACGTGTCGGACGCCGTCCATCAAAGCCCCCGTCGATGGCGCCGTGATCTCCGTGCACTTCATCATGGACAACCTGTGCTTCGATTTCAATGACATCAGTCCGACCAAGTTCACCTACAAGCCTGACCCCATCTTGAAACCACTGAACGCAGATGACCCGCTGAAGCCTTACAGGCACAAGCCGGGCAGTGTCCTGTCTGTCGAGGTAAGGTGACCTTTAAAGTCATGTTTTCTTCAGTATAACGCAGAGTTTTATCTTGCAGTCATTATACTCTGTACGCACACTCTTAAAGCTCGGGTGTGGTCCATGTGTTCTTCAAACACACCATCTCCTCTTTAATTACATATTCCTGTTGTCTCACCTCCTCTGTAATCAGGTGATTGTTATCATTCTGTAACAAACTGGTATACTCTTCAAAAATATATTTTGCATCGTGCTGGTGGTACTGGGAATTTCGACTGGGTTTTGAGGGAGGTTTATGCAATGTGATCCTGCTTTCCCAATTCATCCTCGTTGGAAAATGTTAACGAGAAAAATAAATAGGTGGTGTTTCGGGTCGAGACCCTTCTTCAGACCAGTACCAACTTCAGGTCAAACGACAACTTCGGGTCTGAAGAAAGGGTCTTGACCTGAAATGACACCTTTTCCTCTTCTCCAGAGATGCTGCCTGAACCCGAGTTACTTCAGCTTTTTGTGTCTACCTTTCGATTAAACCAGAATCTGCAGTTCTTCCCTTTTGGAGAATTTTGGAACATTTGGAAAATCTGAATATCCTTTAATCGATCACATTCTTCCCTCAAAATCCCTCATCTGTTTATTAAACCCGCTTTGGCTGTGGTGAGATTTTCTTATGGTAGACAAAAGTGCTGGAGAAACTCAGCGGGTGCAGCAGCATCTATGGAGCGAAGGAAATAGGCAACGTTTCGGGCCAAAACCCTTCTTCAGACTTTTCTTATCTTCAATTTGCGCCACCCCAATATATATATATCCCCTCTCAGAAATTATTATTCCTTTTTTAGTTTAGTTTAGGGATACAGCCTGGAAAGAGGCCCTTCGGCCCACCGAGTCCATGCCGACCTGCGATCACCTGTACACTAGTTCTATCCCACACACTAGGGAGAATTTACAGACGCCAATTAGCCGACACCTGCAGGTCTTTGGAAACTGGACCACCCTAAGAAAACCCACGGGGTCACGGGGAGAACGTTTAAACTCCGTACAGACAGCGCCCATAGTCGGGATCAAACCCGGGTCTCTGGCCGTGTGAAGCAGCTACTCTACCTGCGCCACTGTGCCTCTCTGTATGGTCTGTCATTATCCCTCTCTGATTTACCTGCCCCAGGCAGCCCTACTACATTCCCCTCGGATTCGATTGCCCCTCAGACCATAAATGCCAGGCAGTATAAAACTCCCCGTTTATTCGCTGAGCTGCTGTAAAGGCTGGCAGTTCTCTGCTCCTTGCACGAGCTCCATGTGTTAGCTCACTCAGCCTGCAGGACTGATCAGCACCTCCGTCCGTTACCCCACTGCAGTCAGACTTTATTTCACCATGAGCCGCCGCGAGTCTCATTCTCTGCCCAGCCACCCTTTCATTGCTGAATCTTTTGCCTTCAGGGTGAAAACCTGGACCTGGCGATTTCGAAGGAAGAGGTGGTGGCCATGGTGGGTGAGGGGCTGTGCCTGGTGCGGACTCTGACTGGCAACCACCTGTACTGCGAACCTCCCCTGGAGCAACCCGCCCCGCGCAGGAGGAGCAAGCGAGAGAGCACGGACGCCCTGCCGGAATTCATCGTAAGCTGACTGTGCCTCCCTCTTCACCATTATGCGGCCTGGTTGATAGGGGACGTGGCTTTAGTGTTATTATTGTCACATGTACCGTGGCGCAGTGATGACGCTCGTTTTGCGCGCTATCAAATCAAGTTAGATCAAGGGTCAGCCACGCGACTGACTCTGTCAGATGGTCCCAGAAGTGGATCTGCCGTTACCGATTACACTCGCTTCACTATTTATTTTTTTAAACCTCCACGTCAGCGGCAGCATTTCTTACTTATCCCTAGTCTGTACACTGTGGACGGCTCAATTGGAATCATGTATCGACTTTCCACTGACTGGTTAGCACGCAACAAAAAGCTCTTCACTGTTCCTCGGTACACGTGACAATAAACGAAACTAGTTCACTAGATAACACTGTACATTGATACAATCTAGCCACACTCGGGTACAATAGGTGGAGCAAAGGGGAAAGAGACTGAGTGCAGAATCCAGTTCTCAGGGTTGTAGTGTATCTGTTCCAAAGACAAAGTCCAATGTCCTTAATGGGGTAGAGGTGAATCGAACAATACCCTGCACTCTAGAAGTCTGATGCCTGGTAACAGTGGGGAAGAAGTAGCTATGGAGTCAAACGGGACGGAAACAGACTCGTTTGCCCAACTTTCCCATGCTGACCAGTTACTCCATCTATGTCGGTCCCACCTGCCTGTGTTTAGTCCGCTTCCCTCTAAACCCTTCCTTTCCATGTACCTGTCCAAATATCTTCTAGATGCTGTTATATTTTCTGCCTCAACTCCCTGCTCTGATATATTGTTCCATACACTCACCTCCCTCTGTGTAGAAAAGGTTGCCTGTCAGATTCCTATTAAATCTTTCCCCCTCTCAATTTTAACCTGCTTCTTGATTCCCCGACTCTGGGTAAAAGACTCTGTGCCTTCACCATATCTATTCCCCTCATGATCCTATACACCTCGACGAGCATCCCTCAGCCTCCTGCGCTCCAAGGAATTAAGTACAAGTCTGCCCAACCTCTCCCGGTAACTCAGGCCCACCAGTTCTAGCCACGTCCTTGATTTTCCTCAGTCTGGTGGGGCACACTTTCAATCTTGTGTATCTTCTGTCCGATGGGAACAAGGAGAAGAAGCAATGACCAGGGTAGGGCAAGTCTTTGTTTGTGCCGGTAGCTCTTCCAAGACAAAATAAAGTGTAGATGGAGTTGATGATGAGAAGACGGGTTAGTCGGAGAATGAATGGGGATGGGAGGGAACGATAGATCAGCCATGGTTGAGTGGCAAGTCGATCTGATGGGCTGAATGGCCTTATTCTGCTCCGATAACTTGTGAATTTATGAACTTATGACTGGTCTGTGTGATGGGCTGGGCTACACTCACAGCTTTCTGTAGTTAGATGTCTTTTAAAACAGGAGCAGAATGCATAGTTATCAGTTGACACTGAAGTCCCTCTTATGTACGGTCTTCTTTCCCTCTTTTTTCCTCGTGTTCCTTCATTCTCATCCCCTTGCCTCGCAGGTACAAATGGGAAAACTGAGCTTCATGCTGGGAAAGATCCAGTATGACGCGGAGAGTCAGTCGAATTTTCCACTGGAAGCTCAGATTGGACTTGGAGTGGGAGCATCCATTGTTGCATTGATTGTCCTGATCATTGTCCTCATTTACAGGTAGGCTATGGTTCACTCATCCCCTCGCTGCAAGTTCAACCTTCCAACCAGGCTCCCATTCCGACATAATGTTAATGACTATTTAAAAATAGCAGCTTAATGGAGCTTTAATTATGGCTCATGCTCTTTAATTCAATCACAAAGTGCTTGAGTAACCCAGCAGGTCTGACAGCATCTGTGGAGGTAATAGACAGTTGACATTTTGGGTCGGAACTCTTCTTCAGACCCTGTCTGTTCCATTCCATCCACAGATGCTCTCTGACCCGTTGGCTTAGTCCAGCACTTGATGTTTTGCTCACGACTCCAGCATCCGCAGTTCATTGTGACTCCGTTTAAATGCTGTTTGATGATGATAATGTGATCGTTGTTTCCTTGTCCTCTGCCTGAAAAGGGTCCAGTCTGAAATAAGTTGGGGAAACTGATGGAGAAAGGTGGCGCAGCAGTAGAGTTGCTGCCTTACAGTGCCAGAGACCCGGGTTCTGACTACGGGTGCTGTCTCTGTGCAGTTTGTATGTTCTCCCTGTGACCGTGTGGGTTTCCTCCGGGTACTCCGGTTTTCTCCCACATTGTAAAGACGTGCAGGTTTGTAGGTTAATTCTGTAAATTGTCCTTGGTGTGTATGGGTGATCGATGGTTGACGCAAAAATCCATTTTCCTTCCATGAGCCACCCCTTGTGTTTCACTGGTTCTCCCGGCTGGGAACTAAAGGGTGACCCCAAATGACACCTGAAACTATGGGAGATCAAAGCTTGTGCTTCGAACTGCAAGGGACCAACTGTAATATTATAACCTCCTGGGTTTTCTTTTAGCGCTGGCATCCTTGCAGATTAGCAAGGAGCTATTTGCTCTAAATGCAAGATGTTTTCTGCCATTATCGCTGTTAATAAATCTAGTATCTTTCCGTGCCGTTGATTCATGAATGGCTCGATAGCAATGCCTGTGTTATCTCAGTTTGGCTCCTCCAGCCTGTCTCTGTGTTTAGTTTAGAGAACCAGCATAGAAAAAGGCCCTTCGGCCCACAGAGTCCGCACTGACCAATGATCCCCATACACTAATGCTACATACCCCCTTATACACTTGGGACAATTTTCAACTTGCTGAAGCCAAATTAACGTGCTGTGCATCTTTGGAGTGCGGGAGGAAACTGGAGCTTCTGGAGAACACTCACGCGGTGACTGGGAGAACGTGCAAACTCCGTACGGGCAGCACCCTTGGTCAGGATCGAACCCGGGTCTCTGGCGCTGCAAGGCAGCAACTCTACCTCTGTGCCGCACTGTGGATTGTACGTGGTGGCCCTGAGCTATAACTTGCTGGAGAAGTCACAAAGGTACCTGGTCAGAGTAACGTGGTCTTGTTCCTCACTGCTAGGCGGAAAAGTAAGCAGGCTCTGAGAGACTACAAGAAAGTACAAATCCAACTGGAGAATCTCGAAACCAGCGTCCGCGATCGATGCAAGAAAGAGTTCACAGGTAGCATTGCTTGTGTGCAAGTCGGTTGCATGGACCCATTTCATGTACCTCCATGAAACATGTCGGGGCTTAATTTCATTTGCTGTTTTACCTTGTAATTCTGATTATCATTTGTGAATGCCTCTTGCCTATTATTCTCTCTACAGAGTACAATGTTTACTTATCTGTTGTGCTGCTGCAAGTAAGAATTTCCTTGTTCCGTTTTGGGACATATGACAATAAAACTCTCCGGACTCGTCATCTTCCAGCTCATTAACCAAATGTCTTTTGTTCTCTCCTGGCGTTCCCTTCATTAACTGTGAAAAGACCTCATGACGGAAATGATGGACCTCTCCAGTGACCTGGTGGGAACTGGAATTCCATTCCTGGATTACAAGACCTACGCCGAGCGCATCTTTTTCCCGGGACACAAGCAATCGCCTCTGCAGCGGGATCTGGACGTGCCCGAATCTCGGCGACAAACAGTGGAGCAGGGGCTCGTCCAGCTTTCGAATCTGCTGAACAGCAAACTGTTCCTCACCAAGGTACAAGAAAGCACTTCCCCTCAGAATCTGTCCTGCACTCTGGAGTTTAGAAGGAAGAGAGGGGATCTCATTGAAACGTATAAGATTGTTAAGGGTTTGGACACACTAGAGGCAGGAAACATGTTCCCGATGTTGGGCGAGTCCAGAACCAGGGGCCACAGTTTAAGAATAAGGAGTAAGCCATTTAGAACGGAGACGAGGAAACACTTTTTCTCACAGAGAGTGGTGAGTCTGTGGAATTTTTTGCCTCAGAGGGCGGTGGAGGCCGGTTCCCTGGATGCTTACAAGAGAGAGCTAGATAGGGCTCTTAAAAATAGCAGAGTCAGGGGATATGGGGAGAAAGCAGGAATGGGGTACTGATTGGGGATGATCAGCCATGCTCACATTGAATGGTGGTGCTGGCTCGAAAGGCCGAATGGCCTACTCCTGCACCTATTGTCTATTGTCTATTGCAATAGTGCGATATGCACAAAAAGCTGGTGTAACTCAACGCGTCAGACCGCATCTCTGGAGAAAAGGAATAGAAGTGGGAAAGGGAAGTGAGCGATATAGATGGTGATATCGAGAGATGTCGAACAAGTGACGATGATAAAGCAAACAGGCCAGAGTTTTTCAAAGAGTGCAAGAATGCAAGGAGTATTCGTAATAAGGTGGATGAGTTGAACGTGCAGATAGCTATTAATGATTATGATATAGTTGGGATCACGGAGACATGGCTCCAGGGTGACGTAGGCTGGGAGCTGAACCTCCAGGGATATTAAATATTCAGGAGGTGTAGAGAGAAAGGAAAAGGAGGTAGGGTAGCATTGCTGGTTAGAGAGGAGATTAACGCAATTGAAAGGAAGGACTTTAGCTTGGAGCATGTGGAATCGGTATGGGTAGAGCTGCGAAACACTAAGGGGCAGAAAACTCTGGTGGATGTTGTGTACAGGCCACCTAACAGTAGTAGTGAAGTTGGGGATGGTATCAAACAGGAAATTAGGAATGTGTGCGACAAAGGCAAAACAGTTATAATGGGTGACTTCAATCTGCATATAGATTGGGTGAATCAAATTGGCAGGGGCGCTGAGGAGGAGGATTTTTTGGAATGTATGCGGGATAGTTATCTAAATCAACATGTAGAGGAACCAACGAGAGAGCGGGCTATATTAGACTGGGTTTTGAGTAATGAGGAAGGGGTAGTTAGCAGTCTTATTGTGCGTGCCCCCTTGGGCAAGAGTGACCATAATATGGTTGAGTTCTTTATTAGGATGGAGAGTGACATTGTTAATTCAGAAACAATGGTTCTGAACGTAAAGAAAGGTAACTTTGAGGGTATGAGACGTGAATTGGCCAAGATTGACTGGCAATTAATTCTAAAAGGGTTGACGGTGGATATGCAATGGAAGAAATTTAAAGACTGCATGGATGAACTACAAAAATTGTTCATCCAAGTTTGGTAAAATAATAAATCAGGGAAGGTAGTGCATCCGTGGATAACAAGGGAAATCATGGATAGTATCAAAGCAAAGGATGATGCGTACAAAGTAGCCAGAAAAAGCAGCATACCAGAGGACTGGGAGAAATTCAGAGACCAGCAGAGGAGGACAAAGGGCTTAATTAGGAAAGGAAAAATAGATTATGAATGAAAACTGGCAGGGAACATAAAAACTGACTTCAAAAGTGTTTATAGATATGTGAAGGGAAAGAGATTATCTAAAACAAATGTTGGTGCCTTGCAGTCAGAAATGGGTGAGTTGATCATGGGGAACAAGGATATGGCGGACCAATTAAATAACAACATTGGATCCGTCTTCAGTAAGGAAGACATAAATAATCTGCCGGAAATAGCAGGGGACCGCGGTCAAAGGAGGAATTGAGTGAAATCCAGGTTAGTCGGGAAGTGGTGTTTGGTAAATTGAATGGATTAAAGGCCGATAAATCCCCAGGGCCAGATAGGCTGCATCCCAGAGTACTTAAGGAAGTAGCTCCGGAAATAGTGGATGCATTAGTGATAATCTTTCAAAACTCTTTAGATTCTGGAGTAGTTCCTGAGGATTGGCGGGTAGCAAATGTAACCCCTCTTTTTAAAAAGCGAGGGAGAGAGAAAACGGGGAATTACAGACCAGTTCGTCAAACATCGGTAGTGGGGAAACTGCTAGAGTCAGTTATTAAAGATGGGATAGCAGCACATTTGGAAAGTGGTGAAATCATTGGACAAAGTCAGCATGGATTTACGAAAGGTAAATCATGTCTGACGAATCTTGTGGAATTTTTCGAGGATGTAACTAGTAGCGTGGTAAGGGAGAACCAGTGGATGTGGTGTATCTGGACTTCCTGAAGGCTTTCGACAAGGTCCCACATTAGAGATAAGTATACAAACTTAAATCATACGGCATTGGGGGTTCAGTATTGATGTGGATAGAGAACTGGCTGGCAAACAGGAAGCAAAGAGTAGGAGTAAACGGGTCCTTTTCACAATGGCAGGCAGTGACTAGTGGGGTACCGCAAGGCTTAGTGCTGGGACCCCAGCTATTTACAATATATATATTAATGATCTGGATGAGGGAATTGGAGGCAATATCTCCAAGTTTGCAGATGACACTAAGCTGGGGGGCAGTGTTAGCTGTGAGGAGGATGCTAGGAGACTGCAAGGTGACTTGGATAGGCTGGGTGAGTGGGTAAATGTTTGGCAGATGCAGTATAATGTGGATAAATGTGAGGTTATCCACTTTGGTGGCAAAAACAGGAAAGCAGACTATTATCTAAATGGAGGCCGATTAGGAAAAGGGGAGATGCAACGAGACCTGGGTGTCATGGTTCACCAGTCATTGAAAGTAGGCATGCAGGTGCTGCAGGCAGTGAAGAAAGTGAATGGTATGTTAGCTTTCATAGCAAAATGATTTGAGTATAGGAGCAGGGAGGTTCTACTTCAGTTGTATAGGGTCTTGGTGAGACCACACCTGAGTATTGCGTACAGTTTTGGTCTCCAAATCTGAGGAAGGACATCCTTGCCATAGAGGGAGTGCAGAGAAGGTACACCAGACTGATTCCTGGGATGACAGGACTTTCATATAAAGAAAGACTGGATAGACTCGGTTTATACTCTCTAGAATTTAGGAGATTGAGAGGGGATCTTATGGAAACTTACAAAATTCTTAAGGGGTTGGACAGGCTAGTTGCAGGAAGATTGTTCCCGATGTTGGGGAAGTCCAGGACAAGGGGTCACAGCTTAAGGATAAGGGGGAAATCCTTTAAGACCGAGATAAGAAAGACTTTTTTCACACAGAGAGTGGTGAGTCTCTGGAACTCTCTGCCACAGAGGGTAGTTGAGGCCAGTTCATTGGCTATATTTAAGAGGGAGTTAGATGTGGCCCTTGTGGCTAAGGGGATAAGAGGGTATGGAGAGAAGGCAGGTACGGGATACTGAGTTGGATGATCAGCCATGATCATATTGAATGGCGGTGCAGGTTTGAAGGGCCGAATGGCCTACTCCTGCACCTAATTTCTATGTTTCTATGTTTGCAGTGGGCTAGGTGAAAACAAGTTATTGACAATGAAACTCAACAGGACAACAATGAAACTAGTCCAATAACTCGGGCACATGCGTTTGACTGACTGAATGCAACAGGGAGACAACACTCTAATCTTAACAGAACAATACAGCACAGGAACAGGCCCTTCGGCCCACAATGTACATACTAGACATGATGCCAGCATATAGTAATCTCCTCTGCCTGCACATATCCATGTCCCTCCATTCCTTGCATGTTAATGTGTTGATCCAAAAGTCTCTTAGTTTGGTTTGGAGATACAGCATGGAAACGGGGCCCCTCAGCCCAGCAAGTCCACACTGACCACCATCTTCACAATGGATTCACTTCCACCTTCTCCAACTTCATCTGCTGTACCTGGTCTTCTCGGGGTGGGCACCTATATATCGGCGAACCGAAGCGCAGACTGGGTGATCGTTTTGCTGAACAACTAAAATCTCGCGGTTGCCAAACATTTTAACTCCCCTTCCCACCCCCGCACTGACCTTTCTCTCCTGGACCTCCTCCACTCTCAGAGTGAGGCCACACGCAAATTGGAGGAACAGCACCTCGTATTTTGCTTGGGCAGCTCACAACCCAGCGGTATGAATGTTGATTTCTCCAATTTCAAACAACTCCTGCATTCCCTCTCTCTCCGTCCCTCTCATACCCTGGTCATCCTGCCTGTTTCACATCCATATACCCCTTTGTTCTCACCTCTTCCACAGCCACCTTTCTTGGTCATTAGTGCCAGCTCTGGTTTGTCCTGAACCTTTTTATTCCCTCCCCACTGACTCTCAGTCTGAAGAAGGGTCTCGACCCGAAACGTCACCTGTTTCTTTTCTCCAGAGTCGCTGCCTGACCCGCTGAGTTACTTCAGCTTTTAAGTGTCTATCTTCGGTGTAAACCAGCATCTGCAGTTCCTTCCTAAACACTCAGTCAGCTTCATGTCCATGTCCATCTTGAGGGAGACCACATTTGGCCAAATTTTCGACCAAATGGAGAAAGTTCCACAGAACGAGATAGAAAGTGACAAATGTTTAAGAAGGAACTGCAGATGCTGGAAAATCGAAGGTAGACAAAAATTCTGGAGAACCTCAGCGGGTGAGGCAGCATCTATGGAGCGAAGGAAATAGGCAACGTTTCGGAAATAGGCAATAGGCAAACCCTTAGAAGGGTTTTGGCCCGAAACGTTGCCTATTTCCTTCACTCCATAGATGCTGCCTCACCCGCTGAGTTTCTCCAGCATTTTTGTCGACCTTAGAAAGTGACAAATGTTTGGGTGAGGGAAGAGACCCGTGGGTGGTGCATCAATTATTTCTGCCTCGGCTGGTTTAAGGATATCTTGTGTCTCTCCCTGTGTTAGTTCATTCACACACTGGAGAGCCAGCGGACATTTTCACCGCGGGACCGTGCTTACGTGGCTTCGCTCTTGACGGTCTCACTGCATGGGAAGCTGGAATATTACACCGACATCCTGAAAACACTGCTGAACGACCTGGTGGAGCAGAATGTTGCCAAGAACCCCAAACTCATGCTACGCAGGTAAGGGCCTCAGCATGGCTTTTTCACCGGGCCACTTCTCGCAGCCTCAATGCCCAGTGATGCTGCTCCATCAACAAACACAAAAGCAAATAGGACAGAGGCAGGCACAGTGGCGCAGCCGCTACCTCACCGTGCTGCAGTGCTGGGTTCGATCCTGACATCGGGTGCTGTCAGCGAGGAGTTTGTACTGTAGGTTCCCAATCCTGCCACGTAGGTTTTCTCCGGGTGCTCCGGTTTCCTCCCACACTCCAAAGACGTGCAGGTTTGTAGGTTAATTATCCTCTGTAAATTGCCCCTCGTGTGCAGGGAGTGGATGGGAGAGTGGGATAAGATTGAACACGGGTGATCAGTGTTCAGAATAGCCTCGCTGGGCCAAAGAACCTGTCCCATGTTGTATCTCTAAACTCTCGTTAAACTATTGATTCCACTTTGTAACTGAGTCACGCACAGCTGAAAGACCCAAAGCCTATGTTGATGGCAACGGGAATTACAGTCGGCTATTTAGCTTAAGTTATGGTCGCATGTACTGAGGTACAGTGAAAAGGATTTTGGTGCATTCTAAGCAGTCAGCGGAAATACTCTGCAGGATTGCAATCGAGTCGTCCATATACAGATATATGATGAAGGGAATAACGTTTTAATACAAGATAAAGTCAAGTCAAGTCCAATTAAAGGTCGTTCATTTCCCTTCTTTCGACTTTACGTTAGACTTTAGATGTACAGCATGGAAACTGGCCCTTCAGCCCAGTCCAGCGTTCGCCTCGTACACTAATACTGGCCTACACACCAGGAACAATTTACAATTTCACCAAAGCCAGTTAACCTACACATCTGCACGTCTTTGGAGGGAGAGGGGAAACCGGAGCTCCCGGAGATATAAATGACAATGATTCAAGGGGTGTAAATAATTAGGTAACTTGTAGTATGAAAAGCTCATTAGCTCGTTAGTCTTTGTAGAGCATTAATAGAAGCATTTTTTTCTTGTGTTCATTAATATTTAATTTAGTTTAGAGATGCAGCATGGAAACAAGCCCATCGGTACACTGAGTCCATGCCGACCATTGATTACCCATTCACACTAGTTCTATGCTATCCCACTTTCTCGTCCATTCCCTGCACACTAAGGGCAATTTAGAGGCCAATTCACCAACAAACCTGCACATCCTTGGGATGTGGGAGAAAACCGGCGCACTTTGAGGTAACCCGTGCGGTCACTGGGATAACGTGCAAACTCCACAAAGGAAGCACCCAAGGTCAGGCTCTGGCATTGTGAGGAAGCAGCTCTACTAGCTGCGCTGCCTTGCCACACTAATGCCACTGCGCTGCATTTGAGTACTTGTAAGTTTTCCCACATTACCCCAGGGTGGAGAGATGAGGCAAGCAGAGTGCCCTGTTAGGCGTGGGTGTGTGGAAGACTCATGCCGGGTATCCAGCTCCCTCTCCCCTCTCTGCTGAATCCACTTGCTGCGTGTGAAATCTTCTGAAGCTAATTTTGATGCGGCGGTAGAGTTGCTGCCTTCCAGCGCCAGAAACCCGGGTTTGCTCCTGAGCACGGGTGCTGTCTGTACGGAGTTTGTTCGTTCTGCCTGTGACCGTGTGGGTTTTCTCCGGGAGCTCCCTTCTTCTCCCACACTCCAAAGACGTGCAGGTTTGTAGGTTAATTGGCTTCGCTAACATTGTAAATTGTCCTTGGTGTGTGTATGATAGCGCTGGTGTAAGGGGTGATGGCTGATTGTCGCCGACTCTAGCAGGTAGGGCTGAAGGGCCTGTTTCCGTGCTTCATCTCTGAACTAAATGTGGCGTCTCCGCCAGGCTTTCTGACGGGTTCTGTTCTAACAGCTGACCTCTTCCCATGTTGCAATGTGACATATTCATTTGTATAAAGAAAAATCAATATTGAAGCAAAGTGCAAAAATCTTTTTTCCTGTGCTTTCAGGACTGAAACTGTGGTGGAAAAGCTGCTGACAAATTGGATGTCGATCTGTCTGTACACGTTCCTCAGGGTGAGTCTTTAGTTAAGAGTGTGATCGATGTGTCTGAGCTCGGACACGGTATCCTGTGCAGTTGACACAGCCAGTGGAATGTATTGGAATGCTAAGAGGATGTTATTTTTACCTCATGTGCCTGCCCTAGCACAGTCTAGGGTCCTTCTGCTGCTGGTAATTGGGGGGCAGGGTGGGGTGGAGATGCCCCTTAAATAAGGGAAGGGATATCACCCCAAGGGCCCACATGGGTGGACAAGGTGTCAGGTAAAACGTAACCACTATTACAATGAAATGAATTTTAAAATGTATAGCTTCTGGGAATATATTGTGTATATTTATATATACTGTATTGTATATATATATATTTTTTGCTCTGAATAAAGTTTATGTTGAATAAAACAAAATACTGCACTGTACTAAGCTTGGGAAGTGGTCTGCTGAAAGATGTGTTGCTCCACGAGATTATAGCCATAACATTGGTTTTGGCTTCCTGAAGGAGACCCCCGCGCACACACGCACACGCACACGCACACACCAAGGCCCAGCCTTCATATTCTTGGCTGCCTCCACTGCAGAGGCATAAGGAAGCCGGTTAAAGTTACAAACGCACAAGGTTCCAATCCTTAAAAAAAAAATTCCAATACACCCAAGAATTCCTCCCTGGCCGCAGATACAAGGCTCCAAACCGTGGCGTTAAGCATTGAAACGGTCGCCAGGTGGAAATAGGAAGTGTGAATAACTGGGAATAGGCTGCCACGATAAACTAAGGAAGTAGACATTGTCTGAAATATTGTTAGCACAAAATGAGGAGGAGAAGACTGAGACCCCGGCAGTCCTTTCCGGTGAGGCAGAGGTCTATCTGCACCTCCTCTAACCTCGACTACTGTATCCGGGGCTCCCTGTGTGGGCCCCGAAATACGGTGAGACCAAGCACAGACTTGCCGATCGTTTCGCTGAACACCTCTGCTCAGTCCACCTTGGCTACACGATCTCCTGGTTGACAAACATTTTAACTCTCCTTCCCATTCCCACACTGACCTTTCTGTCCTGGGCCACCTCCACTGTCAGAGTGAGGTCACACGCAAATTGGAGGATTTAACACCTCATATTCTGCTTGGGCAACTTATGACCCAGCGGTAGGAATATTGATTTCACCAACTTCAAGTGACTCCTGCATTCCCTCTCCCCCCGCCATGGTCATTCTACCTGTTCCACAATTGGCATCCTGGTATCCCTCTTGTTATCACACCTTCCCCAGCCAACAATGGGCTCCACCCTTCCTGAGATCACCTGTTGCAGGCCCAGATTTGTTCTGGCTTTTCCTCACCTCCAGTTTATCTCCCCCCTCTCACACCCCAAATTTGAAGAAGGGTTCCAACCCGAAACGTCATCTACTCCTTTTCTCCAGTGATGCTGCCTGACCCGCTGGTTTACTCCAGCGTTTTGTATCTAAGGCAAAGAAGAAAGATTGTTGTGAGTCAATGAGCCTTGGTGCTTCAAAACTTGCAGATGTAAAGCTGGGGAATCTGCAGTGGAATTTGTACTTGAATTCACTTGGCGTTTAATCACTGAGTCCACCTTGATCTTTCTCATCGTGGGATATGGCATGGCATGAAAGATGCACTTTCAAAGATTTAGCCGTGTCTTCTCCATCTTAGTGTGGGTTTAGTTGCCAATCTTTGTCTACTTGGCTCTGTGAATCATAAGATGGTGTATCCGAGCCACACTCCAGGTGATGAGCTTGCTTCGTCCGACACTCAGCAACTGCTAAAAAGCTGGAGGTTGTGTTTTATTTGAAATCCCGTTTGTTCAAATGGACATAGAAGTGCTGCTCACTTGTTTTGGAATTGGAAGATAATGTATGACCAACTTTAAACCAGTCTGAAGAAGGGACCCGACTTGAAACGTCACCTACCCATGTCCTCCAGAGATGTGCATGGTGTGCATTACGCGGGCATGGTGCGTGGAGACGTAGGCAGTGACGGGCTGTGCCCCAGGATTTTGAGATTCACAAAATCTTTGCGTGCCACCTGCATGATGTGCAAATGATGCCTAAATGGGACAGGCCCTTTACTCCATCACTTTGTGTCCTTTTGCTTAAACCAGCATCTGCAGTTCCTTATTTCTACATTTCAACTTTTATTTATGTGCTGGCTTTTCTTGCTGCTTTTCTGCATAACAGCAAAAACTAATAATGTATTGACTGAATTGCTGTGGGACATCTTGAGGTTGTGCGAGGCGCTATGTAAATTCTCCTCTGTTCATATCATCTGTTTATGTTGGCAGAATGTAGTTTTAGCTGCTGACTACGTTAATTGCAAGTTTTCTGCAGTCCAAACTAATTGCTGCTCCTTTGACAATGGTACTTTGCCTCTGGTTTCTGTTGATTAAAAGGTGTGTGTTTAGAATCTGCGGTTTAACTAATTTTCCAATTAAAACTCGAAGATTTATTCCCAGCCCTGGGAGCTGGAAGTTGAAGAGTGCGCAAGAAAATAGGAGTCTGCGTAAACCACTCGGCCCATCCAGCCTTCCTTGTGATTCAGGGTAATCACGGTTGATCTCCTCCAGGTTTCGTCTCCTCAAGGCTGGTGAACTACGCTGGGCACTGTGGAGGCACGGTGGCGCAGCGGTAAACTTGCTACCGTAGCGTCAGTGATCCAGGTTCAATCCAGACTATGGGTGCTGTGTGTACGGAGTTTGTACATTCTCCCCGTGACTGTGTGGGTTTTCTCCGGGTGCTCCAGTTTCCACAATCCAAAGACGTCCAAGATTGGAGGTTAAATGGCTTGATACAAAATTGTGGATTGTCGCTGATGTGTAGAATAGTGCCAGTGTACGGTGGTTGCTGGTTGGCGCAGACTCGGTGGGCCAAGGGGCCTGTTCCCATGTGGTATCTCTAAAATTAACACTAAAACCTCTAAAATTGTAATGAGCATCTCTGGAGATCCACTATTGCCAGATAAAGTTCAGATGAGAGTTTGCTGCACGACACAACTGTTAATTGTAGTACTTTGTCCGCCCTCTTGGGGAGCTCTGTGTGGTGTTTATACCTGTGTCCATTTGCCCCAGATGCCGTCCAAAGTTGAAATAAAACCAAGCCTCCTCTTGCCCCTAGGACTCGGCGGGAGAATCGCTCTACATGCTGTTCCGTGCGATCAAACACCAGGTGGACAAAGGCCCAGTGGATGCCGTGTCAGGGAAGGCCAAGTACACGCTCAACGACAACAGGCTGCTCCGCGAGGATGTGGAGTACCGGACACTGGTAAATCTCCCAATCACGTGGACCGGCTAACGTGCGGTAAAATGCAACCCCACAGCTATTTGACTCGACGCTGGAATTTGACAGTTCCACTCTGGCATTGCCAAGACGTCAGTTTGCAGGAGATTACTCTGTTGGCAGTCTCCACGGTGAACAGCCAGCCCCAATAATAACTGCGGTACCGATCTGCACTATATCCTTCAACCTTTTCCCTGAGGTTTGCTACGATTGACAGCTATTCAGGATGAGGCATTGGAATTCACAAGCTATTTGGCCCATCAAGTCTACTCTGCCATTCAATCATGGCCCATCTATCTTCCCCGCTCAACACCATTCTCCTGCCTTCTCTCAAAAAACCCTGACACCCAAACTAATCAACAAATCTCCGCCTTAAAATATATCTTTTTATTTTTTAATTATTTTTATTAGAAGCAATTGTACAAGAATAAAACATTCGGCGTGTAAAATTATACAAATATTGTACAGCTTTAATTTAGCCCTTTAAAAATGAAAATGAAGGGAAAGAGAGGGAAAAGGTGAACAAATAGAGCCCCTAGACTACCAACGTAGTGTGGCCAAAGAGTGAATAAAGATATAAGAGAGGAAAAGAAAAAAAAGAAGGAAAAAAAAGAAAGGGGGAAAAAGTGGAAATATACCCACCTCACCCAACCTATAGTTGGACTAAATCCAAAGTTGTTTTGCGCCATACTATCCTTGTAGGAATTCGATCAAGGGTGTCCATGTCTTGAAAAAGTGATCAGGTTTTTCTGCCAAGACAAGCCTAATATTTTCTAGATGTAGTGTCTCAGACATGGGCCTTAAAAATATCCATTGACTTGGCCCGGCCCCCACTGTGGTAACTAATTCCACAGATTCACCGCTTAAAGAAATTCCTCCTTATCTATGTAAAGGTACATCCTTTTATTCTGCGGCTGTGGCCTCTGGTCTTAGAGTCTCCCACGAGTGGAAACATCCTGTCCACATCCACTCCACCCTGGCCCGCTGATGGGCCTGTGCAATGATGTCTTGCTGCTCACCAACGTGTGTCGTGCTTTCCTTGTCATCCCTGCAGGCACTCAATGTGTTGGTACAGGGCGGGGAAGATGGACAGCCCTCACCCGTCAAAGTATTGGACTGTGACACCATCACCCAAGTCAAAGAGAAAATCATTGATCAGATCTACAAAGGCGTGACCTACTCATTCCGACCTCACGTGGAAACGCTTGACCTTGGTAAGAAGGGAGGGATAGATTTTGTAACATGGTCAAGACTGATTTCGCTTGGGGAAATATTCCATCAAAAAAAAAAATTGCCCTGAGGGCTGGAAATCCCCTACAGGAAAGCAATATAAAAAGGTCCATTGTCTGGAAACTATTTCATGCTTTTATTTGCCGTTAACACTATGTGGGTAGATCTGAAAAATCAGTAATGTAGTGTAGTTTAGTTTAGCAATACAGCACGGACACAGGCCCTTCAGCCCACCGAGTCCCAGCTGACCAGATACACTAGCACTCTCCTGCACACACGTTGGGGACAATTTACAATCTTTACCAAAGCCAATTATCCTACAAACCTGTACGTCTTTGGAATGTGGGAGCTCGCGGAGAAAATCCACGCGGTTATAGGGAGAACGCACAAACTCCGTATAGACAGCACCCGTAGTCAGCATTGAATCTGGCAGAGTAAGGCAGCAACTCTGCTGCTGCACCATCCTGCTGTCCAGTTGTATTTATCTCTTGAGTCTTTCAAGAAACCTTGCATTGGATTGGATGATGTGATGCTAAGGCATTGGCCTCTTGGGTTTAAGCTGATCCTGCATTTGTCAAACCATCTGCAGGTCACGGAAAATTGGAAGGTCAGTCACTTTGAACATGAGCGAGGTAATCGGAGAGATGCTTGATGTAGCATTTTTCAACAGTAGAAGTGTACTTTATTCAATGCTACTTTATTTGTCACATACAGTGACATTCATTTTTGTATACAGTTTGATCTAATAAATATCACTATAAATAAGAACATCCTAGATAAGCATCTCTGGTACAGCACAAGTGTATAGTGTTAGTACTACACTGAGACAGAATACAGAGTCACCAGATTTGGCGCCATTTTCAAGTCCCAGTTGTTGAAGGTTCAGAGATCTGACCATGAAGCCCTTTGTCCTGGCGGCGTTGCAGGGTCGGCCTGGCCAAGCGTGGTTGTGGGTGTCCTCCACCGCTGCTACACCACTCTGTGCCGCTGCAGGCCGCATCTGGTCCACGCACCAGGCCTCTTGGAGCCATGCCTGGTCCAGCCGAGCCCCAGGCTGCTGCAGGGCCCCCCACGGCCAACTCCACCATTGAAGTTCACTGCTCTGCTTCTCGCAGAAAATGCTGGAAAATGCTGCCCAAGAAAAAATATACCCCAGATTGTAATGGATTTGACCATTTCACAACTCTGATTCTTTCAGCCCATTACTTGAGCTCATCACAATATCATTTTCCTGGCTGTGTAGAGGCTGGTTTACACTGAAGTTAGACATAAAATGCTGGGGTAACTCAGCGGGTCAGGCAGCGTCTCTGGAGGAAAGAAATAGCTGAAGAAGGGTCTCGACCCAAAACATCACCCATTCCTTCTCTCCAGAGATGCTGCCTGTCCCGCTGAGTTGCTCCAGCATTTTGTGTCTAATATTCATGAAATGCCTGGAATTCAAGAACGTTTTGTTTATACATATTCTGATGCAAGTTTCCTGATTGCGTTACTTTAACTCAGAATGGAGATCGGGGTTGGCGGGACATCTCATCCTTTCAGATGAAGATCTGACTTCTGTTCTGCAGGGCAACTGGAAACGTCTCAACACCTTGCAGCACTATAAGGTAGGCTTCCAGTTTCATTGGAAAATTATTGAAGAGTGTTTGAATTAGTTTCAATGTTCTGGTTAAACCTAGGCTCTGACAGATGCAGGAGCTGAAGCCAAGTACAGCAGTCAAGTTCCGCAGTGTTGCTTGACTTTGGAACAATTGGACCCACGTGCCTCACAGACATCTGGAATAACTCAGCGGGTCAGGCAGCTTCTCTGGAGGACATGGATGGGTGACTTCAGTCTGTCTGAAGAAGGGTCCCAACCCAAAATGTCATCTATTCATGTTTCTCCAGAGACGCTGCCTGACCCGCTGAGTTTGGCTTTTTCTTTGTAGACCAGCATCTGCGGTACCTTATGTCTCAGCAAACAGAGAGATTGGGAAAGAACGTTTGTTGGTCATAGAGATAATGATTGAAATTCTTCATGTAGAAGGTCGTCATGTTGGCAAATGAAGTTACTTTAGCTGGTTCCATTCCCCCAACCCATCATCTTTGCCCTTGTCTGTGGTACATAGTTTTGTAGGTTATCGGACTTCAAGGGTGCAACCAAGAACTTTTTGAATGGGTTTCTGTTGCAGCCTCCATGGTCCTTTGAAGCAGAGGCTTCCAATCTTCTGCACCAACAAAAAATCGATAGTTCTCAACACCTCACTAATCCTTAAATCTGTGTCCCCAAATTATTGTCGAGTTATCGATTAAAGTCACTGGATGTGGGCATCTCTGGCAAGACCGCTGTTTGTAACCGGTCTCTAGCCAGTGGATACAGTTTAACCCAGAGAACATTGGCTTCAGGTGAGGGGGGAAAATATTTACTAGGAACCTGATGGGGTATGGAACAAGCTAGCGGAGGAGGTAGTTTCGCCAGGTACTATCATAACGTTGAACAGACATTTGGACAGGTATATACATAGAATAGATTTAGAGGGTTATGGGCCATACGCAGGCAGGTGGGCCTAGTGCAGATGGGACACGTTGGTTGGCATGGGTAAGTTGGGCCGAAGGGCCTGTTTCCGCCCAGTATGACATGACTTTATAATTATCTGTTAATAAGATGTTGTGAGTTGCCAGCTGCGTCAACCACTGCAGTCCTTTTGATGACGATGCTCCCTTACTGCTGTTGGAGAGTATGTTAGTTGTAGCTCCCACTCCCTCTTGAGGAATCCCTCGTTTGTGGTGTCTTTCTTTCCCTGCCCCCCCCCCCCCCCCCCGCAACCCCCTCCCCCCCCCCCCCCCCCTGGGAAAACCCTTATTCGTGGCGTCTCCCCTGTCCCTCGTTCAATACTGAGCCACCCCTTGTTGAGGTGTCCCGCACCCTCGCCACCGCTGTGGTGATCACCCTCTCCTGGAGACTCACAGGATGACACGGGCTCGGTGGGCCGCAGGCCTATTTCCTCGAAACTGAACTAAAATCAAACTAAACAATGCATAGGAAAGGATTACAGATGGATGGTTTATACAGAAGACAGACACAAAATGCTGGGGTAACTCAGTGGGTCAGGCAACATCGCTGGAGAAAAGGAATGGGTGACGATTTGGGTCGGAACTTTTATTATCTGAATGACATTCGGGTGGAAGGTACAGGAGCCTGAAAACTGCAACATCCAGGTTCAGAAATAGCTTCTTCCCCACAGCCATCAGGCTATTGAACTCAACTCAAACAAAACTCTGAACATTAATAGCCCATTATCTGTTTATTTGCACTTTATCTGTTTTATTTATTCATGTGTGTATATATTTATACAATGGTATATGGACACACTGATCTGTTCTGTATTCATGCCTTCTATATTATGTTGTGCTGAAGCAAAGCAAGAATTTCATTGTCCTACCTGGGACACATGACAATAAACTCACTTGAGTCTTGAATCTTGATCATTTGTTGTGTGCCTTTCGGTCACATTGTGAAAGCTGCTCTGTTGCTGAGCTTTGGTTTCTGATGTGAGCGTTGACCTGATTGTCTATCGTTGTGTTTTATCACCTCATTAGGTGACTGATGGGGCCACGGTTGCCCTCGTTCCACGTCTCAGCAAGCACATCCACCATGAAAACCATGACTACATTGCAGGAGAGAGTGAGTGCGATCTACATCTTGGTTGCCCCTTAGTCTTGCAGCTCGACCACTCTGAGGAGGAATGACAAATTCTGAGGAGCACTTCGGATAACCGATTGGACCCAATCCCAATGTCTTTTACAGACGTTCTCCATTGCGATTTGAACTTAATCATTCAGAAGCTTTGAATTTGACATGGGAACCTTCAATATTTCTCTACATGAACCAAACTTGATTACTAAGCAGAGAAGCACACTGGAGACATTTAAATATGAAAGCATCTTTAAAAACCACTTAAGATATTGTATTCATTGTGGCATCATAGAGCTGTATAGCACAGGAGCAGGCCATTCAGCCCACCTTGTCCACGCTGCCCAAGTTGGCATACTGGGCCAGTCTCTTTTGCCTGCATTTGGCCCATAGTCCTTTAAACCTTTCCGATCCATATATCTGTCCAAGCATCTTTCAAAAGTCGGCATTAAAAGTGATAATTGCATCCACTTCTATAGGTTCCCCTCCAGCTCATTCCCTCTCGTCAGCTCTCCCATCAGACAAGAGATACAGACGTTTGGAAACGCATACCTCCAGATAATCAATGGAGCACTTTGTGAAACGTGGTTATATTTCTAAAGTAAAAACATTATAGCCAATTAATTACTGCAAGATCTCAAGTGATAATGTCCAGAACAAAATCTGTTTCTTGAAATAGCACCATAGAGTTTATTCCATCCACCCAAGAGGGAAGGTTAGCACTGGGTGTAATTTAACGATAGCTCTGCCAGCCTGTGGCCAGCTCCTTCCTCAAAGCCCCACAATATACCTTAACCTAAACTATCTACAGGGGAGAAATCCTTATCGGGTGCACTGCTTAAATATGGTCTTGTGTGCTACACCCATGTTAGTTTTAGCTCCTTGGAAGTATGTTGCCAGAAGTATATTTGGTCATTTTATTTGTTTTTGGTGCCACTTGGGGACCTATCTTCTCCCCTTCACCTGCTCCTTTTCCCATCCTAGAGACACCAATGCTGGAAGATGCTGACGAAGGAGGGGTCAAAGTCTGGCACCTGGTCAAAGGCAGCGAGGAGCCCGAACTGCCCAAACACAGACGAGGCAGCCTGAGGGAGCGAGAGCGAGCCAAGGCCATCCCCGAGATATACTTAACGCGCTTGCTGTCCATGAAGGTAGGAGCCAGAGTAAAAACAAGGGGATGATTGAAACCAGAGTTGCAGAGTCTGTGCCTGCTGTGATTTCCTTAGCTGGGTATGACGGGGGTAAGTATTTATAATACTCCAGCCTCAGATTCACCTGTGAGGTTGATCTCTACCTGTAAAAGTGGTTACAGGTAACTGGGATTGAAGCTTATACGCAAATGTAATAAAGGCGCAAGAGACAGACGATTCTGTAATCAAAAGGAAAAAACAAAGTGCTGGAGGACTGAAGTGTCCCGATCCAAAACATCACTAATGGTGAGTATCACTTATGAGGTAGCAGCAGAGGAGTTGCTACCTAACAGCACCGGAGACCCGGATTAGATCCGACTACGAGTGCTGTCTCCATGGAGATTGTACGTTCTCCCCATAATCTGCGTGGGTTTTCTCCGGGTGCTCCCGTTCCTTCCCACACTGCAAAGACATACAGGTTTGTAGGCAAATTGGCTTGGTAAAATAGTGAATTGTCCTTAGTGTGCCTAGGATAGTGTTAGTGTGCGGGGATCGCTGGTGGGCCGAAGGGCCTGTTACAGCATTGTATCACAAAACTAAACTATTAGTCTGAAGATGGGTTCCGACCTGAGACGTCACCCGTCCATTTTCTCCAGGGATGTTGCGTGACCTGCTGAGGGATCCCAGCACTTTGTTTTCCTTTGTAAATCAGTATTGGCGGTTCCTTTGCTTCTCCTCCTAGAGGAACTCATTGGGTCAGGCAAAGGGACAGCTCACGTTTCAGGATACGTCCATGAATCGGAGGTGAGAGTGCAGAGAAGATTAAACAATTGCAAGGGAGACCATTTTGAGCCTTGTGCATTGCTGTTTCTTGCAGGGCACTCTGCAGAAGTTTGTGGATGACCTGTTTCAGGTGATTCTCAGCACCAGCCGGCCTGTTCCTCTTGCTGTGAAATATTTCTTTGATCTCCTGGATGAACAAGCAGTGAACCATGGGATAGCTGATGCAGAAACGATTCACATCTGGAAAACAAACAGGTAAACGCAAGTTGTTCAGTTTACTCACCTGTCTTATATCTTTGTGTTTATCCATGTCTATATTGGAGCACTGTGAGCAATTCTGGGCCCCATGAGGATGTGCTGGCTCTGGAGAGGATCCAGAGGAGGTTTACAAGAATGATTCCAGGAATGAGTGGGTTTGCATACGATGAACGTTTGTCACCACTGGGCCGCTACTCGCTGGAGTTTAGAAGGTTGAAGGGGGACCTCATTGAAACTTACAGAATAATGAAAGGCATGGATAGAGTGGATGTGGAGAGGACGTTTCCACTGGTGGGAGAGTCTAGGACCAGAGGTCACAGCCTCAGAATTAAAAAGTGCTCTTTTAGAAAGGAGGTGAGGAGGAACTTCTTTAGTCAAAGTGTAGTTAATCAGTGGAACTCATTGCCACAAAGGGCTGTGGAGGCCAAGTTGGTGGATATTTTTAAGGCAGAGATTGGCAAATTCTTGATTAGAACGGGTGTCAATGGTTAAGGGGAAAAGGCAGGAAAATTGGATTAGGAGGCAGAGGTCAGTGGTGGAGTAGACTTGATGGGCCGAATGGCCTAATTCTACTCCTACGCTTTGTGAACTTATATGTTGCTTGTTCCAACCTGAATCTATATAGCATTCTCACGTATGTGCTTCAAAAACATATTTGGATACAAACGGACACCAAAGCGTTTGCTTGATCAACGTTGAAACTTGAGGTATCGGGGAGACTAAGGTTAGGAATTTTGGGAGATGTGTTGATGAAAGCCCCACTAACAGTGGGGTAGATGGAAATCAGAGTTATACAAGACGGCAAAAGCAGTGGCGCAGCAGGCCAGCCGGAAACCTGGGGTTCAATCCTGATCCTGACTCCGGGTGTTGTCTGTACGTTTTCCCTGTGACCACGTGGGTTTTCTCCGGGTGCTCCGGTTTCCTCCCAAATTCCAAAGACGTGCAGGCTTGCAGGTTAATTGGTTTCTGTACATTGTCCCCAGTGTGTAGTATAGAACTAGTGTACGGGTGATTGCAGGGCAGCGTGGGCCGAAGGGCCTGTTCCCACGCTGTATCTCTAAATTAAACTATCATTGCAGATGCTGAAATCTTGAGCAAAAAGAAACTGCTGGAGGAACGCAGCAGGTCAGGCAGCATCTGTGGAAACGCCGTCTGTAATATTACCCTTCACAGATGCTGGCTGATCTGCAAAGGTCCTTCAACAGTTTTCTTTCTACGCAGGAGAAAGAGTGCTTGTAAGGTTAGATGGCCAGGGAGGGGCAGAGGTGAGTCCATAGAGAGATATGAACACGAGAGTGTAAGTGTTCAATTCATTTTGTAAAAATCTGTTTGTTAAAAAAAAGGCAGCACAGTAACACAGCTGGTGGAGCTGCTGCCTCTCAGCGCCTGAGACGCTGGTTCGATCCTGACCTTGGGTGCAGTCTGTGTGGAGTTTGCATGATCTCCCTGTGACTGTGTGGGTTCCCTCCGGTTTCCTCACACATCCCAGAGACATGCGGGTTTGTAGGTTCATGGTTCGCTGCAAATTACTGCTGGTCTTTAGTCAGAGGGTGGTGAATCTGTGGTATTCATTGCCACAGAAGGCTGTGGATAGATATATTTAAGGCAGAGATAGATAGACTCTTGATTAGTACGGGTGTCAGAGGTGGTGGGGAGAAGGCAGGAGAATGGGGTTAGGATGGAGAGATAGATCAGCTGTGATTGAATGGCGGAGTAGACTTGATGGGCCGACTGGTATGATCCTGCTCCTATCACGTGACCTTATGATCTTAGTGTGGGGGGAGTGGGTGAGAAAGTGGGATTATATAGAACTAGTGTGAAGGGGTCAACATGGACTCTGTGGGCTGAAGGGCCTGTTTTCATTCTGTATCTCTAAACTACAAATGGCTGGAGACTGGGTGGAAGAGGGCATGAACTGAAGTTTACTGCCTCTCTGTGATGAAACAACCACAAGTCAGCACACATCAGGTGGACATAAATCTTATCAGGGTTACATGTTATTAACCTTTGCAGCATAAAAAAGACAGCACATGAAGTGACTAGCACTATGATTTATTTTCCTTCATGTTTAATCTCAATCCATATTCCTTGCATATATCTTCCACATTTATACATCTGCTGGTCTGCTTTTTTAATCCTAACATAGCCTAAAAATTATACATGTCTTTTTTTGTTAAGAGAAATCATTTCGCACTAATGCCAAGAATGAAAGTCATGTTCAAAACAAAACTAAGGTGGTTTATCCCTGGAAATGAATACACAAACGAGGCCTTTGTGATTCTGGATGGGGCCGACTGGTCATTGACATCTAGTCCAGCAACATTTTGAGGTGCACCCTGCACCTTAATGTTACAAATTGTTGCTCTATGCCAATGGGTGAAACAGCTCTCAGTCCATCTACGATGAATAAGATGGCTGCGTTTCATTACTTAGCCTAATATAATATCATTAATAGGCTGATAATAGTCTTTAGTTTATAAACTGCGACATTTGAAAAAACGTCAAACGTTATCACAGCCGCAAACTTGAATCTATACACACTTTATAAACCTTTATTAGAGAATTATGTGGAATATTATGGGCATCAAGTGGGAAACAGGCCCTTTAGCCCAACTTGCCCACGCCAACCAACATGTCCCACATGCCTGCATTTGGCCCACATCCCTCTAAACCTGACCTATCCATGTACATGTCTAAAGTTTCTTAAACATCGCAATAATGCCTGCTGCAACTACCTTCTCTGGCAGCTCCTTCCATACAATTACCACCTTCTGTGCAAAAAAATGTCGCCCCTCAGGTTCCTATTAAATCTTTCCCCTCTAACCTTAAATATATACCCCTTGGTTTGCAATTCCCCTACTCTGGGCAAAAGACTCAGTTTACCCGATCTATTCCTCCCATGATTTTGTACACCTCTATAAGATCACCCCTCATCCCCCTGTACTCCAAGGAATAAAGCCCCAGCCTGCTCAACCACTCCCTTTAGCTCAATCCCTCAAGTTCTGATAACAACCTGGTAAATCTTCTCTGAACCCTTTCCAGCTTGACAACATCTTTCCAAGAACGCGGTGACCAAAACTGAACACAATACTCTAAATGTGGCCTCAAAGAGCTTCTCGTGATAGCATTAGAGAGAATCATGGAATAGACAATAAAGGGCCTGTCCCACTTGGCGACTGCCGGCATCATTGACTGACGTATCACGTCACTGACAAAGATGCGGCTGTGATGACGTTTGACGTTTTTTCAAGTGTTGCAACATTTTTTTGTCGCCGCTGAATTTTGAAATGTTCAAAATCTTTTGGCGACACTAATATGAGGCCGGCAGTCGCCGGAAAAATGGCCAAGTGGGACAGTCCCTTAAGATTCCAGGATGTAAATATTTAAGCTAGGAGTTTAATTTCAACTATTTAAGAAGATGTTTTTAAAGAAGTCCTTGATTTGGGTCCTTGATCGCACCTGAAAGAAATGCAAACATGAGGCCTTTGTGATTCTGGTTAGACCCTTAACCGGTTATTAACTGCTGGTCTAGCCACATTTTGAGGTGTAGCCTCATCCTTAATGCTACAGGCCAGTGGATCAAACAGTTCTCAGTCCAATAAATAAGATGGCAGAGTTTCATTACTTGAATGCATATAATCTCATCAATAGGTTGATTCAACTTGAGAGGTGTAAAAATGTATAAAGATAACCTCATAGTTATAACACCACAGCTTTTCCTTCTCTGTTCCAGCCTGCCTCTCCGTTTCTGGATAAACATCATAAAAAACCCGCAATTCACGTTCGACGTCCAGGTGTCAGATAATGTGGATGCCATGCTGTCAGTCATTGCCCAGACCTTCATGGACTCCTGTACTATAGCGGAGCACAAGCTGGGACGGGTGAGTTTCTCCATTGAGTACTGAGTGGGAGAAAGACAACTGGAGGGTAATGTCACCAAACTGCATTGCCAACGAATGAAACTCGCAGCAGGGAACTCAAAGCACTTTTAAATAGCATCTTTACAGCCAAGTAGCTTCAAAAATCATATTAAGTATGTAATCAAAAAGCTTTTTAATAATTACTAGACCAAGTGCAGACCCGTTGGGTCTGTTCCTCCAACGCGTGGTTCTGGGGGGGGGGGGGGTGTCCCACTAAAGATCCCATGCAGGTCCCACAAAAGATCATCGAGAGGATGTTTCCAGTAGTGGGAGAGTCTTGGAGCAGACGGCACAGCCTCAGAATAGAATGGTGTACCTTTGGAATGGAGATGAGGAGGAATTTCTTTAACCAGAGCATGGTGAATCTGTAGAATTCATTGCCACAGTTAGCAGTGGAGGCCAAGCCGTTGGCTATTTTTAAAGTGGAGATTGATTGGTTCTTGATTAGTAAGGGTACCAATGGTTACATGGAGAAGGCAGGAGAATGGGGAATAAATGATCTTGCATGATTGAATGGTGCAGCAGATTCAATGGGCTGAAGAACCTAATTCTGCTCCCATGGTCTTACAGAGGTAATAGCAAATGTTATCTTTAGTAACAGAGGCACAAGAAATTGTAGATGATGAAATCTTGAGCAAAATGCAACGTGCTGGAGTCAGCTTCCCAACCTGAAATGTCGGCTGTCCATTCCCGCCACAGATGCTGCCTGGCATGCTGAGTTACTCCAACATTTATGTTTTCCTTATGTGTTAGTGATGTTGGTTTAGGGATAAATATTGAACACGTGTGCATCCCCGCTTTTCAAAAGAGTGGCATATAATCGTTTATATTAGACTCTGACAGGACCTCAGTTTGGAATCCCATCTGAAGGTGAACACCTCCCACTTGGACGAAACCAAAATATTAGTTTAGTCTCTACCCGACCAAGTGCAACTTGAACCCGAAAAGTACTGTATTCAGCAGAAGTACTTCCATCTGAACTCTCTCTATCCTCCAGAGGGTTGTAGGTGCTGAGTCAGTGAGCAGATTCAAGGCCCAAATTGATTTTTTTTCAACTGCAGAGGAATTTCAGGTTATTGGTCACTCAGTTCTGTACAAGCCGCAGATCAAGTAAACCACTCCCACCTCCTGAATTACCTGCCTGCCTCTCCTTGCCAACTCTCCTGCCCCGACTGTGGCACATCTGCAGTCCCATATTGACGTCTTCAGAGACAAATGCAAGCAAATGGGACCAGCTTAGATGGGGCATCTTTGTCTCCACGGATGAGTTAGGCCGAAGGGCCTGTTTCTGTGCTGCTTGACTGAATTGTGAAGAATAGGTACACAATAAAGCAGGCACAAATGAGTTTTGTGTAATCTGATCTCTAGAGCGTTTAGATTTGTAGGAAGGAGCAAAATGAAGGTACACCATGAAAGACCTGAACCAAAAGAATCAAGGAAATCCAACACCTGCAGGTACTTTGGTTAAAAGAGAAAGGAGATGACATCTTATACTAAATAGCATGATATCGAGGAGAAGGAGGCCTGCATATGCTTGCGGGCAAAAGTTCGAAAAGCAGCCGGACACGTTATCAAAGCGGTTAATAATACAGATGTGGTCTTGGGCTTTATTTCTAGTCATATGTACTATATGACAGGAAGCCAGAGCTAAATAATCAGTAATTTGGTCCCAGCTGGATTATTGGTAAATTCCAGCTGTTGTTCAGGACTGCTGTGCCACTGTGTTTGCTGTTCCTTCAGTGATTGTGCAAGTTCTGCAGTGAATCTTCTACATTTGTTTTCAAAGGAAATAAAATAAAGGCTTTCAGTCCATCAATAAAATAAAGATTTACAATTCTGGTTAAGGTTCTACTTTTGAGATTACATATCTAAATGAAATGAGTGTCATATTTTGCCGGTAAATATGTAGGCGGGCAGCACAGTGGTGCAGCACTAGAGCTGTAGTCTCACAGAGCCAGAGACCCGGGTTCGATCCTGACCTCGGCTGCTGTATGGGTGGAGTCTGCACGTTCTCCCTGTGACTGCGTGGGTTTTCTCCAGGTGCTCCAAAGCTGGGTGGCAGTGTGAACTGTGAAGAAGATGTTAGGAGGTTGCAGGGGGACCTGGACAGGTTGAGTGAGTGGGGAGATGCGTGGCAGTTGCAGTATAATATAGATAAATGTGAGGTTATCCACTTTGGTGGCAAAAACAAGGGGGCAGATTATTATCTCAATGGGGTTAGGTTAGGTAAGGGGGAGGTGCAGCGAAACCTGGGCGTCCTTGTACACCAGTCACTGAAAGTTGGCGTGCAGGTACAGCAGGCAGTGAAGAAAGCTAATGGAATGTTGGCCTTCATAACAAGAGGATTTCAGTATAAGAGTAAAGAGGTTCTTCTGCAGTTGTATAGGGCTCTGGTAGGGCCACATTTGGAGTATTGTGTACAGTTTTGGTCTAATTTGAGGAAGGACATCCTTGTGATTAAGGCAGTGCAGCGTAGGTTCACGAGATTGATCCCTGGGATGGCAGGACTGTCATATGAGGAAAGATTGAAAAGACTAGGCTTGTATTCACTGGAGTTTAGAAGGATGAGGGGGGATCTTATAGTAGAAACATATATAATTACAAAAGGACTGGACAAGCTAGATGCAGGAAAACTGTCCCCAATGTTGGGCGAGTCCAGAACCAGGGGCCACACTAAGAATAAAGGGGAGGCCATTTAAGACTGAGGTGGGAAAAAACCTCTCCCAGAGAGTTGTGAATTTGTGGAATTCCCTGCCACAGAGAGCAGTGGAGGCCAAGTCACTGGATGGATTTAAGAGAGAGTTAGATAGAGCTCTAGGGGCTAGTGGAATCAAGGGATATGGGGAGAAGGCAGGCACGGGTTCTTGATTGGGGATGATCAGCCATGATCACAATGAATGGCGATGCTGGCTCGAAGGGCCGAATGGACTCCTCCTGTATCTATTTTCTATGTCTCTACGTCTAAAAGCCAATGGTGTCGGAAAGGAATAGCAGATGCTGGTTCAAACTGAAGACAGACTCTAAAAGCTGGAGTAACTCAGCGGATCAGACAGCATCTCTGGAGAAAAGGAATAGGTGACACTTTGGGTCGAGACCCTTCTTCAGACTGAGAGGCCGGGGAAAGGGAAATGAGAGAAATAGCTGGTGATTTTGAGAGATATGGAACAAATGAATGCACAGAGGGGGAGCAGCGAGAGAGGATTTTGGAGAACTTCTTCAAAGTAGACAATCCTTGAGGCACTGGATCGCTCTCCTATTCCTCCAGTGGTTGATTACAGAGCAGCAATGGTGTAAATACAGGAGCAGGTTATCATCTTGGCTGTGAAGTAGTGTATGATGCAAGTAGCTGGAACAAAAATGCTTGAAAAAAACTCTTCAACGATAATAAGACGGAGGACCGTTCCCTGTAATAGATTTCCTGTGGGAATTGCGGCGTTTAATATTTACCCAAAGCTGTTGCTGCTTAGATAAGGCCTCTCAGCAATGTGTAGGATGGACCGTTTCTATCTGCCTTTGAGGTCCGGGTTTAATTCTGCAAATGTGAGATAGCACAGTATCTATTATAAACTCCACACTAAGTGAATTGCTGCAGAACACTTAGTGATGTTAATTTGCACGTCATTGATCTGTTAGACGGAAACTGACATCCGAGGAATTCTGACACACAAAGCCATTTATTATCTATTCCTCTGAGTGCATCAATATAACATTGTTATCTTACAGGGCACTGAAAATGTGGACCGCTTAATGAAATGTGTCGCACTAGAGATGGCTGTCTTTCACCTTCATTGAGTTTGACCAGATTTAGCCCAGGTTTGCTCCTCTGCAGAGGAACCATTCCATTAGTTGATTTTTAAACCTTGGAAGCGACAAGGTTTCTACAAACACTACAAACAATGCTCCTTCAATTGACAAAGTAGTGAATCTTCTCATTAAAATAAGATAAAGTTCTGGCGAAAGGTTTCCTACAACTATTCTGAGTTTGTGCTACGTTAGCTGATTTTATTTAAATTATTATTATCTAGGTTCTGTGTTCCAGTGCTTGATAGTAAAAAAAGCCAGCTGGAATCCTTTTTCCTGAATATCATCCCAATCAGGTATATTATGTAAGATGCAGTTAACCTCTGATGGACTCCTTTGGTGAATAGCCTATTTTACTTCGGAGTCACGTGAGTGACTACGTGAAGACCCCGCCAGCACGCATGCGCGACATATCGTTGTACGCATGCGGAAGCGACGGTCGGGAGGAGCGGGGCTCCTCCAGCGTGAGTTTAAAAAGCTCACGCCAGGTAAGTCTCACCGAAGGAGTGAGTCGACCATAATGGAAGGGAGAAAGAGTAAGAGAGCGGCGGCCAAATCAGCGGCTAAGGACAGCAGCCAGCGGAGAACCGCTTCTCCAGAGCTTCAGGTTCCACCTGCAGCTCCCGACTTTTCGGACTTTGAGACCGTTGGTACGCCACGGTCGGGGAAAACTACCCGGAAGTCGGCCGGGGCGGACTCAGCGGAGTCCGGTCCCGAGGGCACCCCGCTCGCTGGTAGCGACGGAGGTCGCCTTGACCGCATTGAGCGGCTGATGGAGCAGATGCTCCAACGTGACCCGTTACAGCAGGGGCAGGATCACAGTGGGACCCCTAGTAGGCCCACGGCAAGTTCCTTTCGAGGACTGCCCAATGTATCCCCTTCTATACAGGGGAGCATTGAGGGTCAGAACTGGGCTGACCCAGAAGAGGGAGAGTTGGCTGAAGCACCTGCAGCGTCAGGGGTGTGTGAAGATTATATGGATGTGGTGAGCAAACATGCCATGCCCCACCAGAAGGGCCTACCCATCCACCCCAAGCTGGCTGCCAGCATTGATTATATGGCCACCAACCAACTTCAGGAACAGGCCATCAATGCCACAGCAGATAAATATTTGGCGCCAGAAAACTGCAAATCGTTAAATGTGCCCGCGGTGAACAACCCAATATGGGGAAACATGAGCCCCTCAAGTAGAGGGCAGGAGATGAAACTTCAGAAGATCCTGCAGCTCCTTACCGCAGGGATTACTGCAGTAGCCAGAACAGCAGTGGGAGTGGATATGCCGCAAGAGCTGCAAGATGCTTTGGCCTTACTGTGCAACACACAGTATGAAATTAACAATTTCAGGAAAAGCATTATAAAGCCGGCGCTTAACCCCAAGTTCGCGGGGTTATGCAAGCCTGGGAAGACGCAGCCTCCAAGCCTGTTATTCGGGGAAGATCTCCCCAAACAGGTAAAAGATCTTGACGAGGAGGCTAAGGCTTTGGGCCTTATTAAAGTACCTGGGTACACTAAGCCTCATCACCCACACAGAATGCACCCCTACGCACCCACCGGGCAGAGTTACCCTAACAGGTCTGCCGGTGGTGAAAGCTCGAAGGCCGGCATACCTGCACAGCGGTCTTTTTTAGGCCAAGGCCCAGGCCGGCCTCCTTGGAAGATGCGCCACTCCCAGAACACCTACAACCAGCCGAGGAAGCAAGGGCAGAAACCTCCACACCGGCAGTAACCATGGAGGTAGGTGGGTCTGGGATCCCCAAGAACACTACTGACCTAAATTCACTCTGCATAGGGGGCAGGTTGCACATGTTCCTCGAGAATTGGCTCACTTTTACCTCTGATCCTTATATACTCAGGAGTATTCAGGGCTACAAAATTGAATTTATTCACGAACTCCCTACCCCGGTACAGCATGCGCCTAGTCGGAAATTCGTCCTTTCTCATAGAGATAAGGCAGCAGGGCATGCTGAACTACAGAGGTTAATAGAAAAAGGGGTAATTGAAAAGGCCTTTAAAGAACCTCAGGAGTTCGTGTCTAATATATTCACTAAAAACAAAAAAGATGGCGGGTGCCGCATCATCATAGATTTGACCGACCTGAATACTTCTGTCCAGTATATCCATTTTAAAATGAACACCTTCGACACTGCTACTCAGCTTGTAGCCAATAGGTACTACAGGGCATGCGTTGACCTTAAAGATGCATACTATTCAGTACCCATACACAAGGATCATAGGAAATACTTAAAATTTATCTGGATGGGACAATTATGGCAATATAAAGCTTTGCCTAATGGGCTATCGTCAGCACCCAGAATGTTTACCAAGATATTGAAACCAGCTTTGGCCTATTTAAGGAAACAGAATCATACTGTTATGGCCTATCTTGATGACATCCTCATAGTGGGGGAGAATTTGGAAATGGCTACTTTGGCAGTCACAGCCACGAAACATATTTTTCAGATACTGGGGTTTACGATACATCCAGATAAATCAATATTGGAACCCTCTACCACCATGAAATATTTGGGGTTCATTATTGACTCAGTGCAAATGTCTGTCACGTTACCACCAAGCAAGGTGGAAGACCTGATAGAGGCTTGCAGGAGCCTCTTTGGCATTAAGGTCCCATCCATTCGGCAGGTGGCCAGGGTGATTGGGAAGATAGTAGCTGCATTTCCTGCAGCACAATATGGGCCCTTACATTACCAAAATTTACAAAGAGCAAAAATTACGGCGCTCAAAAATCATGCTGGCCATTTTGATAGGCCCATGAAAATTCCAGAAAAGGCAAAAGCTGAACTATATTGGTGGATGGGTAATGCCCAAAATTGTTCCAAACCCATGACTATCGCCAATCCCTCGATCACCTTACAAACGGATGCCAGTGCCAAAGGGTGGGGAGCTACTAACACTACCTCTAGCTGTGGAGGTAGATGGAGTGCACCAGAGTTAACCCTATTTAAAAACTTAGGGATTAACTATTCAGAAATGCTCGCAGCATTTCACGGACTTAAAGCATACTGCACTAACATGCACAAAGTTCATGTTAGACTACAGATTGACAACACCACGGTGGTAGCCTATATTAACCACATGGGCGGTGTAAAGTCGATATCGTGTGATGAATTGGCCAACAATATCTGGCACTGGTGTCTGCAAAGAGGAATTTGGATCTCTGCAACTTACCTACCAGGTAAACTAAACACAGTGGCAGACACCAGATCACGGAAATTCAACGACAACATAGAATGGATGTTGGATCGGAAAGTGTTTACAGATATTGTAGAACGTTATGGGACACCAGATATCGACCTTTTCGCGTCCAGGCTAAATCACCAACTACCAACGTATGTTGCTTGGGAGCCAGACCCGGGGGCGGTAGCGATGGATGCTTTCTCGCTACACTGGGGGGATTTGTTTTTCTACGCTTTCCCCCCTTTCTGCCTCATCAGTCGGGTCTTGCAAAAAATCAAGCAAGACTCCGCATCGGGTATCTTGGTAGTGCCCGACTGGCCTACTCAACCATGGTTCCCTCTGGTACAAAAGATGGCCACAGAACCCTGTGTCAGGGTGAATAAAAGACCAAGCCTGCTTGTTCATCCTGTTACAGGAGAAAGTCATCCATGTCATGATCGTATGGATTTGTTTATCTGCAGACTTTAAAACGGCCACTTCATGGACTCGGACTCTCCAACAGGACCATTGATACTATCACGGGAGCCTGCAGAGAGTCCACAAGGAAGCAGTACTTGACCTACATCAGGAAGTGGGAAAGATTCTGCGTGACTACTAAAACTACATACGAAACCGCCACCATCACGGAAGTGCTGGAGTTTCTGGCTACCCTTCATTACGATGAGGGTTTAAGCTACAGCGCCATTAACTGTGCCAGGAGTGCCCTATCGTCTTACTTGGGCAAGGGGAGTGACCAATTGGGAATTGGGTCACATCCCCTGGTATCCAAATTTATGCGGGGAATATTTAATTCTAATCCCCCCAGGCCCAGATATAGCCATACCTGGGACATCAGCACGGTATTGACGATGCTGCGAGGATGGACACCGAACACGGGACTCCCTTTGGCCAAATTAACCTACAAAATGGTCATGATAATGGCACTGATCACGGCGCAACGGGTCCAGTCCCTGCACAAACTCAGTCTGGATGCCATGGCAATTACCAGTGGGAAAATCACATTCCAGGTGCAGGGACTATTGAAGCAAGATCGACCCGGAGTGTCTGGACATACTTTGGAGTTCCTGGGTTACCCAGCGGACACTCGTCTTTGTATCGTTACATTGATTCTGCGATACATTTCAGTCACTAAAGATCTAAGGGGCACGGAAACAGCTTTGCTTGTCAGTCACAAGAAGCCTCATCACAGGGTCACGGTGCAAACCATTTCCAGATGGTTAAGGGTGGTACTGGATGCGGCGGGGGTGGATACTAATGTGTATAAATCTCACTCCACCAGGGCAGCATCCACCTCGGCGGCTAGAAGGATGGAGGTACCACTGGATCACATCCTGGCCACAGCGGGTTGGAACAATGAGAGAACCTTCCACCGCTTTTATAACAAACCCGTGACCTGCCCTGACAATTATGCAGGGAGGATCTTAAGTGCTGCCAGTTAAATAACCCTTTTGGGACACAATATTGTGTTTGGTATGAATAAATACCTGTTTTGTTTTTCAGCCAGTGTCTTGTCTGAATCACGTCCATCCTCTTATCCCAGCTTTAGCGGTGTGTGAGCATGGAGCTTCCAGGGCATGAAATCACAGAGCTTTGAAATCTTCACGTAGTCACTCACGTGACTCCGAAGTAAAATAGTAAGATTAAACGAGAACTTACCAGTTTGAAGTTTGATCTTTATTTTATGAGGAGTTACGATGAGGGATTACGTGCCCTCCGCTCCCAACCCTCTATTATAAAGATCACCTGGTATGAAAGTTCTCTTTTTTCTCTTACTATGTCAGTCATTGAGACTGTTTTTTGTTCTGTGATTTCACACCACTGCTTTGAAGAATGTCGCGCATGCGTGCTGGCGGGGTCTTCACGTAATCCCTCATCGTAACTCCTCATAAAATAAAGATCAAACTTCAAACTGGTAAGTTCTCGTTTAATCTTACTATTAATATGTATTTAAATAAGTTACCATGGAGAGTTGCCATTGTAATGGGTGGAGTAACCTTCAAAAGACAAACTTCCACCATTTTTGAACTTGTCCTCGCTGGGAGCTGGCCAAGTAAGTTCCCCTGAAGCTGGAGTGGAGGATCTGTGTTGTTCTGTTGTTGCATTAACTCATTGGTTCAATATCCTCACATGCGAAGTGCTAACACAGGGAAATTATTGTTCATACAAACAGTCCAGTAGAGTATTGCCACACACCCGATCCTCGATTCGTAAGGGTACAGAAATAGTCTACTGAACCCCCATGGAAAAGCCACCCTGATTTGGCACCATTTTCAAAGTCCGCGCTCTAGTTCTTTTGAGCGGTGCCTGTTCCAGGCAAGTCCCAGGCTGTTGTGGGCCTCCAGCCATCTTCTTCCTTGGACACCACGTCCCTCTCCTCGCCCGTCCACCCTTGTTCCTCGGGGGGTGGGAGCCTCCTGCAGCCGACCTCGAGGGTGCAGTAGGCCTCTCCTCTCATAGAAACATAGACAATAGGTGCAGGAGTTGGCCATTCGGCCCTTCGAGTCTGCACCGCCATTCAATATGATCATGGCTGATCATCCAACTCGGTATCCTGTACCTGCCTTCTCTCCAAACCCCCTGATCCCTTTAGCCACAAGGGCCACATCTAACTCCCTCTTAAATATAGCCAATGAACTGGCCTCAACTACCCTCTGTGGCAGAGAATTCCAGACTCACCACTCTCTGTGTAAAGAATGTTTTCCTCATCTAGGTCCCAAAGGAATTCCCCCTTATCCTTAAACTGTGACCCCTTGTTCTGGACTTCCCCAATATTGGGAACAATCTTCCTGCATCTAGCCTGCCCAACCCCTTAAGAATTTTGTACGTTTCTATAAGATCCCCCCCTCAATCTAGCGACTAAATTCTAGCGAGCACAAGCTGAGTCTATCCAGTCTTTCCTCATATGAAAGTCCTGACATCCCAGGAATCAGTCTGGTGAACCTTCTCTGTGCCCCCTCTATGTCTTTCCTCAGATTAGGAGACCAAAACTGTACGCAATACTCCAGGTGTGGTCTCACCTCCTCGCCCGTCGCATCCGTCGTCAGCGGATCCATCCTCCCAGCTGTTGGTCTTCAGACCGGATAAGAACAATGGTCTACATGCTTTGCCGATTCATGCTATCTTTTTTGTAAACATGATCTTGGCCCAAAGTTTCATGGTGATGAGAAGTTTCCCAGCAGAATTTGTTAGCATCAAATCTGTTTTTGCTCAGTGTGAAACTGATATGATCCTGTTTGGTGTTCCCTTTATAGGATTCGCCAATTAACAAACTACTGTATGCCAGAGACATCCCTCGATATAAACAGCTGGTGGAGAGGTAAGACTCCAAAACTTCCATTTGGCTCCCACTGTGCTGAATGGCCTCGGTCCTGGTACCCAGACAGCTGCAAGAAGCTGAACACACTGCACAACATGGAATATTTTAGGAGAAAACCCTTCCTGTGTTGGCTTTCTCGGCTTCCTTTCACCTCCCATTCTTGATAGATAATTACCAGTCTTCCTGGTAGCTCGATTTAAGTCCTGAACACTTTTGACTGTAAATTAATGTGTCGAATGAGGAATTTACCAGCACAGCTTACTGGGTCGAGATCCTTCTTCATTCTGAAACGTCAACCATTCCTTCCATCCAGAGATGCTGCTTGTCCCACTGAGTTACCCCAGCATGTTGTAACTACCTATGTCTAAATTCCCCTACTTTCATGGGGGTAGAAGTACATGTTTCCCCGTTTTATCTCTAAAGTATCAACTCGGCATCAGAAAGTATTCCAACAATGGTCTCCATCCAATAAAACCCTCCTGTCTGTGGATCTAACTGTCAA
Source organism: Raja brachyura (assembly GCA_963514005.1). Next base: position 14,042,697 of record OY740796.1, read on the forward strand.
TGTGTGGAGCGTCACTTTTTTGGGAAGGTGTCTTATCATCATCAGCTGCAACTGACCCCAACTCTGCTGTGTCTGACAGGTACTATGCGGACATTCGACAAACCATCTCAGCTAGTGACCAAGAAATGAACTCTGCCTTAGCGGAGCTATCTCGGGTAAGTGCTTACGAGCAGAAAATATCCTGTCCAATACTGATATTTGGCAGCAGATGCAATCATGAATCATAATTAAATTCCTTGAGTAACTCCAGACCATAAAGTGAATGAAGTGCAGTGTTTTGTGCACAGTGATGAGTCACAAAGCAACTTAAGGACCAGATGCCTTTGTTTGATGATATATATTCTGACAACCAGTTTTCTTTTCATTTACAGAATTACTCCAGTGATATGAACTCTCTTGTAGCTCTCCACGAGCTCTACAAATACATCAACAAGTATTATGACCAGGTATTTAAAGCAGGCGTATAGTTAGAGGCACAATTCTGTGCAGCCACTTGGGGTCAGGAATGTTCAATTTTCTGTGGCGACTGAACACTCAATTCCAATCACATTCTGATAAAATCTAATAACCATGAAATCAGCAGATTATTTTAAAAACTGGTTTGTAGGTTAAATTACTTTTGTACAATCGTCATTAGTGTGTGGGATAGTATTGGTGTATGGGCCGGCGAAGACTTGGTGGGCCGAAGGGCCTGTTTCCATGTCGTATCTCTTAAAAAAAAAACGTAAAAACCTGGTCTGCCCAAATGCAACCGAAGACCCACAACAGTATAATCGGTAAACCATCTCTGAGATGTCTACGCAAGCCACTCACTCATGGGGCTAGAAATACCAGTCTTGCCAGCAGCATATACAACCCATGAGCAAACTAAAATAACCTAATCAGACCTACTCAGAGTAGGAAATGAACTTGGGGTGGCCCAGCTGATGGACCTGCTGCCTCACAGCCAGAGACCCAGGTTATGTGCTGTCTGTGTGGAGTTTGCACGCTCGGCCCGTCAGCACACTGGTTTCTACCGGGTGTTCTGGTTTCCTCTCGCGTCCCAAAGACACGTACATTTGTGGGTTATTTGTCCACTGTAAATTGTCCTTTATCTGCAGTGGGTGGATGTAAAAGTGGGGTAGCATAGAATGAGTGTGAATGGGTGATCGGTGGTTGGCGTTGACCAGGTAAGATGAATACACTGTTTCCATGCTGTATCTTTCAATCAATCAAACTTCTTGTCTCAAAAGCTGCACAATATCTTAATCTGAGGAGTGAAAGCGGGTGACACTATCACGGCTATCTTGGGGCAGTCACGGTGGCGCAGCGGTAGAGTTGCGGCCTTACAGCGAATGCAGCGCCGGGGACCCGGGTTCCATCCCGACTATGGGAGCTGTCTGTACAGAGTTTGTACATTCTCCCCGTGACCTGCGTGGGTTTACTCCGAGATCTCCGGTTTCCTCCCACACTCCGAAGACATACAGATTTGTAGGTCAATTGGTTTGGTAAATGTAAAAAATTGTCCCTAGTGGTTGTAGGACGGTGTTAATGTGCGGGGATCGCAGGTCGGCGTGGATCGGAGGGCCTGAACGATCATAGGCACTGTCTGACAGTATCTCTGCTCACAAGGTCTCCAACATGAATCAATGGAAACGTACTGATACATGGTTTTTAAGGCATTGCCTGTCCTTTTGGATGTGGTGAGAGATGGGCAGGGGGGTTGGCAAGGCTAGCCTATGTTTAGTTCAGATTAATGTAGAGATACAGCATGGAAACGGGTCCTTCGGTCCAACGAGTCTGTGCTAACTAATGTTCAGCCGTACGCTAGTTCTATCCAACACAGTGGGGACAATCTGCAGAGGCCAATTAACTTGTACGTCTTTGGAATATGGGAGGAAACCCACACGGTCACAGGGAGAACGTGCAAGCTCCGTACAGACAGCACCCTTAGTTAGGATCAAACCTGGGTCCCTGGCGCTGAAAGGCAGCAACTCGGCCACTGTGCCACCCAATGTTAAAATAGACACAAAAGCTGGAGTAATTCAGCAGGTCAGGCAGCATCGCTGGAGAAAAGCAGTAGGTGACGTTTCGGGTTGAGACCCATCTTTAGACCTGCTGAGTTACTCTAGCATTTTGTGCCTAACTTTGGTGTAAACCAGCATCTGCAGTTTCTTCCTAACATTTTGTTCAAGTCAGAGTAGACAAATTGGGCAAAGAATGAGCTTTGTATCTCTTGCAGATACTGAAACAAAAGGGCCCCGGTTTCTAAAAGACTGAATGACGGATTGCACTTCTTGCCTTGCAGATCATAACGGCGCTAGAAGAGGACCCGACTGCACAGAAGATGCAGCTTGGCTATCGGTTACAGCAGATAGCCGCATCAGTGGAAAACAAGGTCACGGACTTGTGACAGGACAAACTGTTGGGGATCTGCAGAGAGGAACAATAGAGGCATGAACGTAGAGAAGGCACACTGAGACACTGTGACCGATGGCCAGAGCTTGCAGGGTGCCTCATGGGGAGATGCTTCAACTGTATCTCCAACGGTGGGAATGTAGGGGACCACACTGCGGTGAGGCACCACGTTTCACATGACAGTGAAAGGAGTACCTTTCCCTACTCCCACACCACTTCAACCTGCACAGGGCTGTCTATGGAATGTGTTTATATTTTAGATTATTAAGCGACTTAGACACAGCAAAAACATAAACTAAAGAGTCAGTGCAGAAGTGGACAAATGATGTTAATATTTTTTTCCATAAGAGATTTTAAATGTTTTTTAAACTAATCCTAAAACCATGTATTGCAGTCATAAGTTGGCACCTGCAAGATGAAATTGGAGAAGGGCAGAGATATTGAGGCAAAGACAGTCGTCGGGTAAAATGTTGTCAGGCCCAAGCTAATTCTCAGTGACTGACTTCAATAAATACAGGTAGATGACAGTGGGCACTGTATGGCGATCTATTCAAGATCCAGTCAGGCACCCAGGAGGCAAGGTTAAAGTCCTTGGCTGGCCGTCTCAGTCAGTCTGAGGAGCTTTAAGAAATCAAGTTACCATTTGCCTTTCCAGCAGGGAATTCAGCCATTGTTAAAGGGGGTATGGAACAGTCTGCCCATCAAGCTCTCAAAGCACCATGTTCTCCTGCATCATAACCGATGTGTGTCCGGGAGAGGAAGAGAAATTTGGCCAAGTCAGCCTTCCTCCTCGGGCTCATGAATTGGTGCTTGTGTATATCCTTGGTGTGGTGTTGCCCGTTGACTGTCTAATGGTGGTGGTGCCTCCATCAAATAGAAGAACGTAAATACTGCTAATGTGACATCTCATTTTATGAAGCCTTGTCCTGCTGGTTCTACCGGGTATTTCTCAGCCTGCTGCCTTCCTTGTTTCAGCCTTTCATGGAGAATCAAACCCTCTAACTTAAGATGATTGGATGAGCAAGGCTACTCAGCTGAGGGTGACGGCTTACATTGTGATATCACAGTGATAGATGATGGGGGGGGAATTACTGCAGAGTTTTGTGGTTGGCATTTGTTTCTTTTTGGATCGCAACAAGATGGCTTGGCAATCTTTTGATTTTAAATGGAAAACTCACATCAGAAAGATTCAATGATAAAATGGTACCTGCAATCATTCAAAATTTAAGCCGAACAAAAGCTTGATTGAAATGTATCTCAAATCTCAGTTTACTAAAAGTTTCTTAAACCCCTGTTACGTTTTAGGTGTTTGCAACTTGTCGCCATCTGTCGCGAAGTACTGTGTACATACTGAGATCCTAATGCATTTGTTGGAGTACGTTACGCTAATATCATTGTTTCAAGTGACTGACTCCACCCGAGTCAAACGACCACCAGAAGTCGGACCACTTGTCATTTTATTCTTAATTCCTTATTTTAATTAAAATGTGTGATACCTTTTTTTGGTCCCAAAATGCCACAGGCAGATTACCAGTGTTTGATAGGAAGTGTTTGAGGAGAAATATATCTGGGGGGTAGCGGTCAGGTTGTGTGTCATGGGACCTGGATTGAAGTTTTCAAAACTCTTCCATTTTCCGTGACAGTGGATGTCAGTTTCATTACTTTTGTTCAAAGTAGGTTTAATTATAGTTTTTATTTATGGTATTGTCTGAAATAGTATTCCCTGCTCATCCAGTATTCTAATGGCAGTGTTCACCGTGAGGGGCAAAGAAAGAGTGAAGGGCCTGTCCCACTTTCACCACCTAATTCATGACCTTTTTTTACTAGTGGACATTTTTCATCATGCTACAAAAAAACGCCCCGACCTACTTGATGCCACCAGTACTTACGACTAGCGTCACGGCCTGCTACGACCTCGTGACGACCATGCTGCGAGTACGAGTCAAGGGCAAACTCGGCAGAGGTCGTGAATTAGGTTGTGAAAGTGGGACAGGCCCTAATCATAGTGCGTTGAGCGGCTATTGTCCCTTGGAGAGCAGACTCCACAATTATTTCTCTACATTAATGTGTTTGGAGTCATGCCCTGTTAGTGTGGGACGGGACGTCATTTTCAAGCTTGAAATTCAAAATTGTATTGATATTTTTATATCATCTCAATTTACGGCAAATGCAGATGCTTGGTTTAGAAAAATGATCTTTAATAAAAATCTATGCAGATGTTTGTGGTAACCACTCAGCAAAGTATTTGATGTTGCCGGCACTACATTAATAATGAAGCAACACTCCTCGTTGTGGCCACAGGGGTGGGTGTCTGCTTGCGGGAGTGTTCTTTAAAATTGGATAACATGGGGCGGATTCGCAGCTTGATTACATGAAACTAAATCACGCAAGTCCGACTATTCATCATTAGCCCAGTCACTTGGTTGACAATGAAGCAGCAATTCTATTACAAAACTTCCCCGCCGGATCAATAGCCCACTCAAATGCAAAGTTGCATGAAGCATTCCTTCTCAGACTTCTGTGGTGGGAAAAATCATTGTCTTTGTGACTATGTCAAGCAACTTTTCAAGGTTTTTACAGTGCTGTTTGGTAAAGCATAAGCCAGCTACCTACTGCCACCTTTTGTAGGCATGTATTGTGCAATTAAGTAACAGTGGTGAGATCATCGGATGTTTTGGTGAATTTTCCGTGCATAAGATTACAACAATTGTATCTTAACCACTAATATGTTTTTTTTGTTTTTTTTAGCTTTTCAAAGTTGTTATAATTTTTGTTTAAATAGTGTATTAATTTATTTAGTGGGCAAGGCCTGGTTAGTTGTGAACACTGGCACGTTAGTGTATTATTTGAGTTTTAAAACATTCTTTGTTACATTGCAACGAACAAGCACTTATCTGCCTTCCATAGTATAAAAATCACGCCACTGACGGATCCATGACCACAGCAAACTGAACCTCTGCCATTGACCTCTGCAATAGCTCAGTGAACAGCTTGGTAATCTTTCCCGTGAGGTGTTAAAATCCGTGACCCTCAGGGCAACGGCAGGCCATACCTTGTAGCCCCCTAACAGGACAGCTCAGTGGCGCAGATGGTAGAGCCACTGGCTCACAAACTCTGGTCTCTGGCCTCTGGCCTCTGGCACCGATTCCTCCGGCTGCTCCGGTTCCCTCCCACATCAGAAAGACGTGGCAGTTTGTAGGTTTATTGTCCTCTGTAAAAAGTGTGTCGTGAGTGGATGAGAACGTGTTGAAACCAAAAATACTGCAGATGCTGGTTTATACCAAAGATAGACACAAAGTGCAGGAGTAACTCAGCGGGACAGGCAGCATCCCTGGAGAAAAAGGATGGCTGATGTTTTGGATCGGGACACTTCTTCAGTCTAAAGGAGGGACCCAACATGAATTATCAACCATCCTTTTTCTCCAGAGATGCTGCCTGACCCTCTTGAGTTCTTCCAGCACTCTGTGTCTATCTAAAATATCGAACCACTGTGAATGGGTGATCAATGATTGGTATGGAATTGATGGGCCTGTTTCCATGCTGTATCTCTAAACTAAGCTAATTTAGCAGTAGAAAATAGGAACTCCATATCAAATTTAAAAATGTCAAAAAGAATGATTATATCTGTTTTAACACTTGTTGGATTTTTTAATTAATGACCATTTGAAGATTTGATTTTCACATTGCTGCTGCTGGGTTAGTCATTTCAAAATTTACTTTGGAAGTTATTTAGTCCAGAGATTGGCCCTCTTCAGTCTATAGTGCTTTTGAGATTAGAATTTTTTTTACCATTACCTATTCTAAGCACATTTATTGCAGAGTAATTGACATTCAAGCCGGAATGCGTCCTTACACCTACAAGGAGTGTAGACAATGCATAGATTTGACCATAATCGAGATTTTTGCCTCGAGTTAGCCATCATTTGCTGTGGCAGTCTTGAAATTGTGGAGAAAGAGCTTCTTTATTGTAAAGCTACGGAGTATTTCGTGCTATGACAGCATGAATGCATACTTCGTTGATGGCATTGGTCGAGAGAGATGACAAAGTGCGAATAAGATGTTCTTGGGGACTAGACATGGTGAATGGATTTCTGTGACCTTTTTGTTCATCAACATTAGTGTGCCCTTGAGCATTGTAGACTGGTGCACCTAGAACTATAATTTGAAAAAAATAATTAAGCACTAGTTCTCTCGGAAAGGCTGGTTCTAGTTCATATTGCCTAAATTAATGGAATCCTGATTTATTCAACAGAATGGGGCCTGGTGTGGATTGTTGAGTGTGGCATCATTTGGATAACCAGAATTTTACATGCTAGATGACAGTCTTAAGGGTTTATTTGCATAGTTGTTAGATAGTTGCTGAACGTACATGTTAAGGAGTTATTCATAATGACAACTATGCATAATATTGCCCGAATTCTTGCCACTATTCCCTTTGGAGATTTAAAGTTCAGTTTTCAGAAATTTCTCTTCATAAGTTAATTGTATTTAATATTTGTAATAGTTCAAAAGTGATAGGAGCAATTAGGCCATTTGGCCCATCAAGTCTACTACGCCATTCAATCATGGCTGATCTATCTCTCCCTCCTAACCCCATTCTCCTGCCTTCTCTCTATAACCCCTGACACGTACTAATCAAGAATCTATCTATCTCTGCCTTAAAAATATCCATTGACAGCCTTCAGTGACAATGAATTCCACAGATTCACCACCCTCTGATTAAAGAAATTCCTCCTCATCGCCTTCATAAAGGAATGTCCTTTAATTCTGAGGCTGTGATCTCTGGTCCTAGACGCTCCCACTAGTGGAGACATTCTCTCCGTATCCACTCTCTCCAGGCCTATCATACATGCTTTTAATGTCTTTACAGTTTACACATCATAATTCACCATTCCAGTATCCCCAATATTCCCAAACCAAGCTAAGAATGGTTTAACAATGTGATAGTTATGTCGAGGATGTGGGGGGAAAAATGTCTTTTAATTCTGGTTCTTCTCTCTGGGATGTAAAAAAATTCTTATTCTTATGCCTGCGATGTAAAAAAAAAATCTAGGATGTATCCAGTTCTGCTTCATGAGAGAACCTTTTAGTGCAAACACTTTGCATCACTTTGCTTTGCTGATGGAGCAGGGTTCAGGCTCTAGCCCCTTCAGTCTCACAGCTATACACCCAGGGGATGTTTACAGTGCTATCCATTTACTTGAAACAATTTGTTCATGTGTTTTATAATTGGGAAGCAATGTCCTGCTTCTTTAAATAAATTATTCTCTCCCTTAAACTTTCACTAACAATTAACTTTAAAGTTAACATGCAAAAACATTTCATTTATAACTCTAATTCCACGAGCAAGCTTTACAAAATCACGCTGCTGCCCGATAAACAGAATTCCAGTTATGAATCACGAGTACAAAGAACACTTTTTATTTTCAATTTCTAGTTCTGTATAAATCTGCAATACAAAGTTATTGTTTAAAATTGAGAGCGTCCAAGTTAAAATAACATCTGATTCTTCCATTTGGCTGCAGATATGTTTCCCAAAACAATATCTGTTCATCCGCTCCATATAAATATAAAGTTACTTTGCAGTTTATATCCCAAGTACGTGATAAGCACACAAGCATTTTGATTACTTTTGGGGAATAAAAATGTTTTTCATTGTGTATTTAAGAAGAAAACTTCCAAAACCTACTGGCTACAGAAGCAAAAGAAATGCTTTGAATTATCTAGAATAAAAAATAAAATCTTTTTGAAGCATCCAGTGGCTTAAAATGTGCTACTATGTTTGGCTTGTATGATTCCATAGAAACATTGGATGCAACAACAACAAAAGTTGATTAAAGTAACTTCCTGGAAGCAATTATGAATAAGATAAAGTTTGGTGCCTTGCAGTTTTTCTTTCGTGGTATTTTGTAAACTCATAACAATGTTTAAAAACCTTTTGTTTAATCTGAGAGAAAACATTAAAGCATTTATTTGAGTGCAGCAGCCCAGATGCTCAATGTAGGATTTGATATATAGGATTTTCTATGCCACGGCATCTGGCATAGAAAACATTTTATTCCTATTAATAAAGGGAAAAATGATCCCGTCTTTGCAAATAAATGGAACTGAACATTCAGAATGATTGCCCCATGACTCAAAGGTTTAATGCCGGCACAGTGGCAGTGTGCTGCCTCACTGCGCCATAGATTTGGGTTCAATCCTGACCTGTTGGGTTGTTTGTGTGGAGTTTGCACGTTTTCCCTTTGGGTTTGATGGGTTTCCTCCTGCTATTCAGGTTCATCCTGCATTCCAGACATGCAGGCTGTAGGTTGTTTGGCCATGGTAAGTCAAGAGTGTTTTGTTGTCGTATGTCCCAGATAGAACAATGAAATTCTGACTTGCAGCAGCTCAAGTTGCAATGATTATGTAAGTGAGCATTAATAGAGTGTGGTGAGAATATATCAGTGGATTTGTGTAAACTGAGCATAAAAGTGGGCTTGACTCCATAGACTCAGTGGGCCAAAAGACCTATTTCATTGCTATATCTCCCCATGAACCTGGCAGCATCTTCCCAAGTACATGCATGCTCGGTTAAATGTGGAACCCCAACAGCTGCAGTCTGTAGTTCTCTGTTACTCCAAAGGGTGCAGTTTTGCAACTTAGGCCGATGTCATTTCAGAAATCAGTGAGTTGAGAATGCTGACTATTGCGAATTATACTCATTGTAAAATGTCCTAAAAATATACTTTCACATATAGGTTTGTGAGTTGTCAATTACCTGTTAAGCAACAATTGGCTTAGAAAGCACTGGGCATTAAATAATGAATTATTCCAAGATGCAATAAATATGAAAGTAACTTTATTTTAGCGTCAATTTATCATTCCTCACCTTGCCCTTTAACTTGTGTGGCTGTACTGTCATGCTGTTTTAAAAAAAATTAAATATTAGGGTGGCACAGCAATAGAGTTGCTGCCTTACAGTGCCAGAGACCCGGTTCAATCCTGACTATGGGTGATGTCTGTACGGAGTTTGTACATTTTCTCTGTGACTGCGTGGGTTTCTCTGGGTGCTTGGGTTTCCTCGCACACTGCAAAGACGTGCAGGTTTGTAGGTGAATTGGCTTCGGTAAAAAATTCCAATTGTCCCTAGTGTGCAGGGTAGTGTGAGTGTACGGGGTGATCACCGGTCGTCGTGGACTTGGTGGATCAAAGGGCATGCTTTCGCGCAGGTCTACTAATTCTAAGTTGTGCTTTTTATCTCCTGGTTTGCTGTCTGTGATTGACTGCTCAACCCGGTTAGGTGATGCCACTGTAGGTGGGTGCCTAATGACCAATGATAATGGAAACGGGTAAATGCATGCTGCAGACATTACTGGATCCTTATGAATCTATTTCTTTGAGGTGAGCAATCAGCATTGTAACGGTGCCTCTGACTGCAGTATTTAACTTTACCCAAGGAAAATATACCCTAGATTGTGATGGATTTGACCATTTGAAGACTGTCACTCTTCCATCCCATTACTCGATCTCATCACCACATAGTTTTTAATGGATATGTAGGAAGGACCTACAGATGCTGGCTTACACTGAAGATAGACACAAAATGCTGGGGCAATTCAGTGGGTCAGGCAGCATCTCTGGAGAAAATAAATAGGTGACGTTGTTCTCGAGACTCTTCATGCTGAAGAAGGGTCTCAACCCGAAATGACACTTATTCCTTTTCTCCAGAGATACTGCCTGACCTGCTGAGTTACTCCATAGTTTTTCTGGACACAGTTAAAACTAAAAAGGGTCTGGCGAAGGATCTCCACCCGAAACGTCACCCATTCCTTCTATCCAGAGATGCTGCCTGTTACTCCAGCATTGTGTGTCTCCCTTCAATGTAAACCTGCATCTGGAGTTCCTTCCTACACAAAACTGAATTACTGTTGTATACCACATGAAAGACAGAATGTGTGTGTTCTTATTTTTGTTGGGGAGAGCCCCGCACCACTTATGCATTGTATTTTCTGGAGAATAATCAGTGCATTATTAATTACATTAAAAAGCCATTTGGTTAACCTCCGCAGAAACTTTCATTTACCGCATTAACGTCAGTGGATCCATTTTAAACCATGAATGTGGGCAGATTATAATGGAAGCCAGGCTTTGCAGAGTAACCTTTCCGCCAGCTCTGAATGGCCAGTAAAGAACAGGAGATGTACAACGTGAAAGATCGCACCTTTGAGCGGTGCCTTTCATGATTAATAAGCCACCAGCAGCAGTTTGTGTTAAGTTGTTTTAAGTTGTAATGACTTTATGGTCCGACCCAGGATATCTTTTGTATTTAGTATTAGTTTGCAAACAGTAACCTCCACAACCATTACATGTACTTGAGCGAAATGGACCATCAAAGTCAAATGGGCAGTATGCATGTGAATTTGGATCGCATGCAGTTGTCGCTTGGGATAACGTGTGCATATATATGAAGACGGTTGACATTTGGACCAAGATTTGGGGGGGCTTTTTAAAAATAAAAAAAAATCTACCATCACCACCACCATCAATAACAACAAAATCCGTGTCGATGTTTTGCTTTTCTTACTAGTGCAGTATCTGCACTAATATTTTCTTGGTATTGGCATGTCTGTCACCACTTGATCTCTGCAGGAAATATTGGTTGCTGATTCGCACTGACTTGCAGTTGTATATAGTAACAGTGATGTATTTATATACTGAAGGAGATTAAAATGTTTTACTGTCTAGTGTAAGATAATGTGTAGAGCTGGCTCTGCAATGAGCACAGATTTGTTAATTTTTAGAAAAAATCATCAGCAATGTAATATCTGTAAATAACCAAATCGACTAGCTTCTTACTGTAATCTTTATTAAAGAAAAGATGACAAATTACAGATAATAAAATTTTCCAAAAAATAGTTTTCTTTTTGTTTCTTAAATTACTCTCTTGGATAAACTGCTAAACATTAAATCTTACAGTGTTTGAATTTGTTGACATTAAGTCTTAGAGTAACTTTTATATGAAATTTGAACTGGCTGTTTGGCCCATCAAGTCTACACCAGCTCTTAGAGCAATCTAACTGTCCCATTCCCCCATGTTTGTCCCCCTAGAACCTGCACTAAATTGATTCTGCCCTGATTCTATGCCATCCATCCATAGAGATTTGCAGCCACAGAAACAGTCCATTCAGCCCAACTCATCCATGCTAACCAAGTTGCCTGACCGAACTTCTCCTATCTGCTTGTGCCTGCCCCATATACCTTCACACCTCTCCGTATACTTGTCCTTGTGTGTGTTCCATTTACAAGTATACTGTTTGCAAGAGTCACGTGGAGGCATTGTACCTGCCTCTACCACTTCTTCTTGTTACACATTCCATATACACCTCTGTGTAGATGAAGTTGCCCCCCCCCCCTCATCCTTTTTAGTTATTTTGCTTCTCACCTTAAATCTATCCCTCCAGTTTTAAGCTGGAAAAAAGACTGTGGCTATTCACTTTATCCACGGCCCTCATTTCATTTGCCATTATATACAATTTACCGGACCAAGCACTGCATCTTTGGGATGCTGGAGGAAACTGGATTGCTCAGGAAACTCACACAGCTTCATGGAAGTGCAAATTCCACAGAGAAAGTTCCCAAGATCAAAATCAAACTCTGGATTGTGGAGGTGTGAACAGCAGTACAGCCTGCTGCACTACTCTGCAGTCCATGCTGTGCATTTTTAAACAAATGTGGACATACAATAGGTTGGAAATGCTTCAGTGTTGTGGATTTTATGAGGCCGTGTTCACCAGTCTTTTATGACGATCACCAATCTTTGTCTTTTATGATATCGCCAAAATGTAGAAATGATTAAGAGCCAAACATAAAGTGCTGGAGTAACTCAGTGGGTCAGGCAGCATCTCTACAAGACATGGATAGGCACTGTTTCACGTTGCACCCCTTCGGGAGAACATGGTTCAGATTAGTTTATTGCCACGTGTACCGAGGTACAGTGAAAAGCTTTTGTTGCGTGCTATCCAGTCAGCAGAAAGACAAATCATGACCCTTCAGAGTGAATTGGAGTCTGATGAAGGGTCCCAACACATCATCGCTTATTTTGGTCATGAATTATCTTGCCGGACCTGTTGTTATTCTAGCACGTTGTTTTTTTCTGAAGATTTGTTTTCTCCATGGATTTTAAGAATTGGTTTATCACTGCAGTTTCCAAAAACCTAGAACTGAAAATGTTTCCAATGTTAGTTTCAGTTGCTTCTTCCATGACCTGCTGACAGTAAAAATAATCTGATTAAAAACACAGAGATTAACGGGAAATGCCAAATGAATCTCACCGCACATCACATATAGAGAAGCTGAAGGCCGATTATCTCTAATTACTGAATTGCAGAGAATTCATTTAATTTCCTCTATTCTGCTGTTATATCATTCTAGGCACGAGTACGTAAAAATAAAAAGATTGACAAGTACAACTGTTGGCTCCTTATGGGCAAAGACTGGAGAGTTTATAAAGGAGAACGTAAAAGGTCGAGAAATTAAATAATTACTGTGCTTCTGCCTTCACAGAAGGTTTGCAAAAACCTGGCAATTTAAGGAAGCAGGAGAGACCCTAGTTCGATCCTGACTACGGGTGCTGTCTGTATGGAGTTTGTACGTTCTCCCCGTGACCAGCGTAGGTTTTCTCCGCGTGCTCTGGTTTTCTCCCAGACCCAAAGATGTACAGCTTTGTAGGTTAATTGGCTTGGTAACATTGTAAATTGTCCCTGGTCTGTCGGATAGTGTGGTGTTTGCTTGTCGGCACAGACTCTGAGCTGAAGGGCCTGTTTCCACGCTTTATCTCTAAACTGAACTAAACAGCGAGAATGAGAAACTGAATTAAGTATGTGAAAAAATAGCATGAATCAGTGGCGAGACTGAAAGCCAATAAATCCAAAAGAGTCCAATGAGTTGCATCCCAGAGTATTGAAAGAGTTTGTGTTAGATGGTGGATTCTCTGGTTTATCTTCTATGGGTTTGTATGTTCTGGTGTTGATTCTGTGGATTGGAGCATAGCCAATGTGGTCCCACGACTGAAGAAAGGAGAGAGAGTTAAAACAGGGCCATTTAAAACGGAATTCTCTGCCTCGGAGGGCGGTGGAGGCCAGTTCTCTGGATACTTTCAGGAGAGGGCTCTTAAAGATAGTGGAGTCAGGGGATATGGGGAGAAGGCAGGAACGGGGTACTGATTGTGGATGATCAGCCATGATGACATTGAATGTCGGTGCTGGCTCGAAGGGCCAAATGGCCTACTCCTGCACCTATTGTCTATTGTCTAAAGAAGGGTCCCAACCCAAAATATCACCCATCTTTGTTCTCAAGTGGTGCTGCCTGACCTTTCAGCACTTATAGATCCTTAGTTCAATATCATGTTATACATAATGCAGCACTGAAGCTTTAGAATTGATTTAGCTGATATTGAGACGAGGAGAGGAAAAATTGGCCAGAACTTCAGGAATATGAGTTGAAGCACCCTATGCGCAAGTGCTACGTGAAGGTAGCTCTTGACTTGGGACTGCAGCAATTGTGTCTTCTATCAAGCAACGCGTGTCCTTATACTGACTCCATCCAGGCGACAGTCCTTCCTGGTGCATCTCCCACAACTTCTACTGTATCCGTTGTTCTTGGTGTGGACTCCTATATATCCGTAAGACCAAGCACAGACTGGCCGATTTTTTTTTGTTGAACCCCAACGCCATGGCCTATGCAATCCCACCGTTTCCAAATATTTTAACTCCCCTTCCCATCCCCACGCGGACCTTTCTATCCTGGGCCTCCTCCGAGTGAGGCCACATGCAAATTGGAGGAACAGCACCTCATATTTCACTTGGGCAGCTTACCCAACCCAGCGGTATGAATGTTGATTTCTCTAATTTTAAGTAACCCGTGCCTTCCCCCTCTTCCCCACCCTAGTTGTCCTAGTTCCACTGTTCGATCCCTGTGCCCCTTTACTATCACCTCTTCCCAGCCAACAATGGGCCAGTATGGGCTCCACCCTTCTTCGGTTGTCTGTTTCTGGCCTTGCTTTGTTCTGGCCTTTCAAGACAAGAGACATTTATTGTCATATGTACCGATTGGTACAGTGAAATTTGTGGTCACCATACAGCCATACGAATAAAAAAAGAGCGCAGAACACAATAGTCTTTAACATAGACATCCCCACACATCGGAATCAAAGTTTCCCACTGTGAGGGGAGGCACCAAAGTTCAGTCCTCCTCCTCTGTTGTTTAGCTGTTCCTTACCTTCAGTTCCCTCACCTATACTTTCAGTCTAAATATCACCCATCCTTTCTCTCCAGAGATGCCTTCTGACCCGGCTGAGTTACTCCAGCACTTTGTCTATAACCAGAATCTGCAGTTCCTTTCTACATTCAATGTTCGTACCTTTGGATTGTGAGCTAGCCAAGCACAATAGGAGGTGCTGTTCCTCCAGTTTACATGTGGTCTCACTCTGGTAATAGAGGAAGCCCAAGGCAGAATGGTCACTATGGGAAGATGAGTTAAAATGGTCAGCAAACAGGAGACTCAGCAGCATGTTGTCTCTGGCCTTTGCCCAACCATCTACCCATCACTCACCCCTCCCTCACCTGTATTCACCTGTCGCTTTGTCCTGCCCCTCCTCTCTTGCAGCTTTCTCCTCCCACCCTGTAACATCTGGCTGAAGAAAGATCCCAACCCAAAACATCAGCTATCCATGTTCTCCAGAGATGCTCCCTGATCCAGTTACTCCAGCACTGTGCGTCTTTCTTTGACCTCCTATGTTTTATTGCCTCCTATAGATCAGCACTGAAGCTTTAGACTTGATTTCACTGATATTGAGACAAGGAGGGGGAAAAACCGTCTTGAGCTGCAGAAAGTGAGTTTTGACCTGGGAGACTGCAGCAGTTGTGTCTTCTTTCAAGTTTGTATCTAGAGTCGGGTGCAATGTGCGGAATGTTTAAAAACAAATACAAAGTTTTGCTTTAAGCTAAGAGTTTGCAGCCTCGGGGACGCGCACGCAGGCAGCCGCGGCGGCTTTACGTGCGGGTCCAGGGCAGGGGACGTGCGCGCACCCCCGGCAGCAAGGCTGAGGCAGGACGGCGTTCAGCACCGCGGACAGCGCCGGCTGAGTACTGGCAGTAAGGCAGCAGCACCGTGCGGGCAAGGGCTTGGGTCCGGTGTGTGGGTCTGCTCGCTTCCCTCCCCCTCCCACCTCTGGGGGCCGAGTTAATGCACCAATTCCCGGCGTGTGCACTGGCTGCTGCAGAGAGAGGGGCCCGCAACCTCACCCACCCCCCACCCCCTGCTCTCTCTGCGTCTGATCAATTTGTGTTTGTTGGGGGTTGGGGGGGGGGGGGGGGGTAATTGATTCAAGTTCAGCTCTTTATTTTAAATTCCCATGTCAATGGGATTGCTGAATTTCCAAATGTAACCATAAATGTGGCACTTTGAGTCACCTCTGCTTGGAGGGCAAGTGTATGATTACAAAGTGCAGATGGACCACTTGGAAGGTCACTGGAGATTGAGACCCTGACAGCACAAAGAGGCCCTTAGGGTCACCTGAAATATCAGCAATTAAGCGTAAACTTTTGTGAGTCCAAATTGCTTAGAGTCATTCAGTAACTACCTGCCATGGCTTGATTGACGTTGATGGGGCCATGCAGGTGAGCTTAGATCTGTGCAGCAGTGCTGGTCAATATCAGCCAGTGTGGTCGGGGAACCTCTTGAATTAGGTTCAGTCTTGTTGTATTTCAAAGCGGGGAATGATTATTTCCTGCTTATTGTTCCATGTTCCCCTTGAAACCCCAGGGTATGTTATGGCAATGCTGGGGGATTGAGGGTGATAGTGACTCCAAAAACCAAATGCACGCTTGCCACTTGCAGCAAGTGTGAATGTAAGAGCAACATTTTCAAATGTTCTTGATGTCATCAGAAGTAACGGCAAAAGATGAAATGTGAAAATGTGTTTTCTCGTTATAAGAGGGTTATCCATTGATTTTTTTAAAAAATCTGGTGACATGAAAGCATTTCAATATTCATGTCTTCAATATCTAAAGACTTTAACTGTCTTTTTCTTGGATGTCACAGGCATTTGGCGACTACCTATCAAAGTAAGGAGTTTTAAGTTAAGCCTTTTAAATGCATTTGTTACATTACATGCAGTGCATCGCAATCTGGTCTTCAGGAACAACTCATCCAAGCGAGGTAAAACCTCTGTGAACCAGTAACACTACGGTGACAGCTTTGAAGAAGGACATTCATGACTCCTGGTAGGTATGTTTTGAAATCATTGCTGACGTAGGAATTAATACTAAATGCCTACATCCTCTCAAATTGAAGAGTGGGGATAATTAGGATTAGTGGGCGTGCAGTTGCAAGGCTTGCAAATAAATTACTTTATTGTCATAGAAATTAGTGCCTGCTTTTCAGAATTCCCGGGATAACCCCACCAAATTGCTTGGTAACAGACATAGTATCACAGTTCTTTTTCCAAAAGAGAGGAAACAAAAACAATAAGATGCCACAGCCAAGTTAACCTAACATTAGTTTTCAGCAAATTGTTAAACTCTGGCATAATGGACATAGTAATAGTGTTAATAAAACAGTAGACAGACACAAAATGCTGGAGTAACTCAGTGGGGCAGGCAGCATCTATGGAGAGAAGGAATGGGTGATGTTTCTGGTCGAGACCCCTCTTCAGACTTATGTCAAGGGAGAGGGAGATACATAGATAAGGAGGTGTAAGGTGTGAAAACAGGACAAAGGGAAAGGAGATCAAGGGAAATGTAGAATAGACCATTGTTAGCTGGGAGAAGGTAACAACAAAGCAAACGGGCAAAATGTAGTCGGAGACCGCAAGACAGGGAACTGGGAAGGGGGAGGGATGGAGAGAGAGGGATAACAAGGATAAGCCAGGCTTACTTAAAATTAGAGGTCAATGTTCATGCCGCTGGGGTGGAAGCTGTTCAAGCGATACACAATGCATAAAACAGTACTTAGATTCAGCAGAATCAATGTGACTTTATCAAGGGGAAGTCATGACAAACAAAATGTTTGATAAAGATAACAGTTTTTGAGGGTGTAATCTGCATGGCAAGCAATGAGTAACCTGTAGACGTAGCCTTTCTGGATTTTCAAAACACAAGGTAATATTAACAGATAAAAATTGCCACATAATATAAAGGTTGGTGGGGATTGGAATAACATATTAGAATGGTGAGAGGGTTGGTTAGGGGACAGAAAAATGGGAGTAAATGGATATTTTTAAGATTGGCAAGTTGTGAATTGTGTGGGAACTTGGGGATCAGTACCAGCCCCGATTTATATAAATGACTCGGGTGAAAATACATTATAATGTATCCACATTTGCTGATGTTAGTTAATAAGCTATAAGGAAGATGACAAAACATCTACAAAGGGAGGTGGACAGAATAAGTGAATGGGAAAGCAAATAATAAATGTGGAAGACTGTGAAGTTACACACTTTGGCAGCAAGAATGAAAAACTTTTTTTTAATGTTAAAGAGCTAGGAATTGAGGATAGAGCATGCACTTGTGTACAAGACAGAGAAAGTTTACATCCAGTATGCAGTTAGCTGTGAAAAAAGTATTTTGGCCTTTTACTATAATGGTACAGTACTCAAGAAATACAAAAGTAAGGAGATCTTGCTAAGATAGTGCAGACATTTGCTGTGGCCACAATTTGGCTTGTGCGTGCAGCTCTGTGCCTAAGGCAACGCAGTGTAAATTCAGTTGGTTGGTTCCTAGAATTAAAAACTTCCCCTATGTTTGGTACGGGTGTCGGGGATTATGGGGAGAAAGCAAGAGAATGGGGTTGAGAGGGTAAGATTGATCAGCCGTAATTGAATGGTGGAGTAGACTTCATGGGCCGAATAGCCTAATTCTACTCCTATAATTTATGAAGTTATAACAGAAACAAAGAAAGGTTGGTCTAAATCTAGTGGAGTTTCAGAAAACGATGTGATCCCTTAAGGTCATAAGATGTTTGAGAGGGCATCACATAGTGGACATTGCAAGACTTTTTTTCTTTCCAGTTGATATGTCTAAAACTGATATGTGAAATCCAAAAATAAGTTGGAGGTGATTTTGATGTGAGCTGGGAAGAAATACCTTTGCACAGAAGGCTTTGGTGTCCGTCAATGGATATTTTTAAGGCAAAGAGAGATAGATTATGGTGAGAAGGGGTTTCGGGGAGAAGGCAGGAGAATGGAGTTAAGAGGGAAAGATAGATCAGCCATGATTGAATGACCAAGTAGAATTGATGGTACAAATGGCCTAATTCTGCTCATCATTTATGAACATCGCTTATGAGTGCAAATCTTTGAAAATCTCTATCTCAGAGGGCTTTGGAGGCATTGAATATATTTGGAGGGCATTGAATATATTCAAGGCTGAGATCTTCAAACACCAAGATAATTATTGGATATGAGACAAAGCATCAGGTTCATCAGTTTTAAAATAGAGGAACTGTTCTTCTGACTTCCGGCCACACCCAACATAAATCGAGATGAGGAACATAGGATACAACTTAACTCAGAATCTTTTTGTACGAGCTCCACTATAATTTTCTTTGAACCTTGCTTTGGCTCAGCAACTGCTGATTACTGCATTTCTCTAGGCCCGCCTGTGATGTACTAACTAGGGAGCTTTATGTCAAGTGAAACGGAACCAAATGACCTTTCCCCAACGCTATGACCAAATTTAACATAGCTTGAATATTTGTGAATAAAATGCTGAGTCTTACATTGCCACACCGTTAGCAGTCTTGAAAGCACAATAAATAATACGTTTTGGAAATAAATAGAAAAGTATTTAAAGAAGTTTGGAGGGAGTGGGGGTTGGGGAACAGAGGGTGAAAACAATAGAATTCAATTTAGTCCAGAAATACAGCACAGCTGCGACAGATCAAATAGCCTCAATCTATATTTAAAACAATTCTAAACTTGGCTTGGGTGTGATTTAGGTGGTGCCGTTACTCAGTGAATGTAGCACTGATTTTGGTTGTTGGTTCCAGAGCCTTGGGGAGGCCGAGATACCGGTCTCGGGTGCCATCGATGGGAACAGATCTGCCGGCTCCAGCTGAGCTGGAGTTCCAGAGCCCCAGCCACAGGGGTCACATTTGTCCTGCTGATCGGTTGCAGAAGTCTCGATGAGTTTGAGATTGGCCGGCTTATCCAGCCTAGGTGCCACATTCTCGGGGGGGGGGGGGGGGGGGGGGGGGGGTGGTTTCTTGGGTTTTCTCCGGCTGCTCCGGTTTCCTCCCACATTCCAAAGACTCACAGGTTTGCAGGTTAATTGGCTTCAGTAAAAATTGTAGATGATCCCTAGTGTGTGTAGGATAGTTCCAGTATGTGGGGATCGCCTGTTACTGCGCTGTATCTCTAAACTAAACCGCACGACAAGAAACATCCATCTCCACCTCCACTCGCTCTAGGCCTTCACCCAGTTTATTTTTCCCTGCAGAACTACTACAATGGGATTTCATATTAGCTCCATGTCCGGAACGGAACTGAAAAGCACCAGATTTCATCCAGGGGCAGACGAGGAAAGACAATACCGAACAGCACCCAATTACAACTATAAATGGACTGATCTACACTGTGAAGCAAGCCGAGGGAACTTTGAAAGACTGCAGGCCTTGCTCCGTGTTGCAGGTACAACAGGCCGGCTCTTTCAATTTCATGAGATTTATCAGAGATGATTACAGCACCAGTGGTAGAAACACTGTCCTCTCCCTTTAGAAGCTGCCTGGAGTCAACAGTATCGTGCATTTAGAAAGAGCCACGTTGCTTTAGAAAGAAGAGAAAGAGTTGAAGCGATGGGGGATAGACACAAAATGCTGGAGTAACTCAGCTGATTGTCATCTTCTCCTCGCTAACAATGATCTCTTCTACATTTTTCTTGATCTTCATCTTTGCTGTCCTTATCGCTGTGTCTCCCACGCCCATGACTCTCAGTCTGAAGAAGGGTCTCGACCCAAAACATCACCCATTACTTCTATCCAGCATTTTGTGTCTATCTTTAGTGTAAACCAGCATCTGCAGTTCCCTCCTATGCAATATGGGAAGCCTTAAGAGGAATAAGTACAAATATTGTCACGTTCATGAGTCTTGTAAAGGTGAAGAACAAGAGTAAAGGAAGCACTCCAGAGAGTCCATCTGAGGTTAGACACAAAGTAGCATGTAAAGAAGGGTCTCGACCCGAAACATCACCCATTCCATCTCTTCAGAGATGCTGCCTGTCCCGCTGAGGTGCTCCAGCTTTTTGTGTCTATCTTCGGTTTAAACCAGCATGTGCAAGTTCCTTCCTACACAGTCCGTCTGAGGTGCCTGGTATCGGGAGCAGAGTGAGGGGAGGAGGAAGCAATGTTTAAGAAAGAACTGCAGATGCTGGAAAAATCGAAGGTCGACAGAAATGCTGGAGAAACTCGGCGGGTGAGGCAGCATCTATGGAGAGAAGGAATAGGCGACGTTTCGGGTCGAGACCCTTCTTCAGAGGAGGAAGCAAGATTTGCAATGGGTATATTGAGTGCACTTGGATCAAGGGCCGGAGAATATTACAGAGGTTGATCATTGTATGATTATGGAGGAATTAGTAAAGGAGGAGAGGGATTGGTAATTACTGTGCGGTCAATAGAACTGTGATCCACCAGAGAAAATGGGTGGCTGAAGGTTCTAAAGCCTCATCTACAGAACCTCGGTTTAGCACTGCAGATAGTGTTGGTGAATTCCGTTTAAAGATTAGAAGCATGTACTATTTTGTGGCATTGGGCTGAAAGTCAGAAGTATCTGCAATCTGGGATTTAAATGTTTGTATTTTGCAGAACACATTAAGGTTCCTAAGTAGGTAGCTGGGGGAGGAAGTAAGCTGTGGATCTTTTGGTGGGAATGAAAGAGAGTAACAGTGTTAATTGGAAGCCTGTATGATTTATCCACATATTTCAGAGACAGCCTCCAGGGGAGCTTATACAATATAGTGCAGCGGGAATCAGTTCTTTCAACATTGGGACGTGATCCTGATTGTTTTTGGTGTAGTTAGTGCACAGTGAATGGTGTGCTTCATTTTATTGCACTTGCAGAGATTTGCTGAATTTGATTTTCAAATCAAAGTTTATTAATACAGTGGTAGAGCAGCTGCCTCACAGCGCCAAAGACCCGGGTTCGATCCTGACCTCGGGTGCTGTCCGTGTGGAGTTAGCATGTTCTCCCTGTAACATGTGGGTTTCTTCCGGGTGCCCCAGATTCAATAGACAATAGGTGCAGGAATAGGCCATTTGGCCCTTCGAGGCAGCATCGCCATTCAATATGATCACGGCTGATCATCCACAATCAGTACCCCGTTCCTGCCTTCTCCCCATAGCCACTGACTCCGCTATCTTTAAGGCCCTATCAAGCTCTCTCTTGAAAGCATCCAGAGAACCGGCCTCCATTGCCTTCTGAGGCAGATAATTCCACAGACTCACAACTCTCTGTGTGGAAAAACTCCATCCACACCGCAAAGACATGTGGGTTTGTAGGTTAATTGGTCTCAGTAAATTAATCCTCCTGTGTGGGGTTTGGACGCGTAAATGGGATAACATGGAACTACTGTGAACGGGTAATTGATGGAATTGACAGCATGGACATGGTGGGCCGAAGGGCCTGTTTCCACGCTGTTTCTCTAAACTAAGCTAAACTAAACTAATAAATAAATAAATATATATATTGCATGGTTATTTCTCAGTGCTAAGCATCCGTATTATTACTGAACACAGGTACTGGTGTTTTTTACAGCAATAATCCTCCTCCTTATTTGTACATTAACAGGCAGTGGATAACAAGATCCATGTGCGTGATTCTGTGAAACAGCTTTGAGGTAAAGTGCTTTTGATGTGTCGGGTATTGCACTTTGGTGTTTGTTTTTGATCTCAGCGTGTGGTTTCAGGTGAGGATCAGATCAACAAGAAGGATTACTATGGCAAGAGCCCCCTCTACTGGGCTGCCTACAAAGGGCAGCGAGCTTGCATCGAGTTACTGCTGGAATACGGTGCCGATGCCAACAGCCAGTGTAAACACGGGGCCACTCCACTCCACGCAGTGATCGGGCTATTCCCTGACTGTGCTCTGCTGCTCATACAGGTTAGTGCTGTGACACGCTATCCATTATGTCATCTTACTCATTCCATGATAACAAGGGATAGTTGCCAGTGATAAATTGAATCATAAAGACCACACCTCTAGGATATCAGAACATAGCCTGAGGGTTATACAACACTCCCCAGGTCCCTAGCGTTTACTAAGTAAGTCCTGCCTTGGTTTAGAGTCACACAGTGTGGAAACAGACCCTTCGGCCCAACTTGCCCACACCAACCAACATGTCCCATCTGCACTAGTCCCGCCTGAAGAGAGACATAAATCTGGAGTAACTCAGCGGGTCAGACAGCATCTCTGGAGAAAAGTAATAGGTGATATTTTGGGTCGAGACCCTTCATCATTGTCCCACCTGCCTGCGTTTGGCCCATAATGCCTCTAAACCTGTCCTATCCATGCACCTGCTTCTTAAACATTGTAATTGTACCTGCGTACATCTTACCAAAATGCAACGTCAGGTTTATCTGCATTCCATCTGCCATTCCTTAGCTCACTATCTTAGTTGATCAAGATCACATTGTAATCTTAGATAACTTTCCACTATACCACCGATATTAATGTCATCCACAAACCTACCAACCATGCCACCTGCACCCTTGTCCAAGTTGTTAATATAACTAATGCACAACAATGGACCCTGTTGCACACCACATGTTGCTGGCCTCCAGTCTGAAAGCAAACCTCTGTCTCCGACCTTCGCATCAATTTTTAATCCAATTACCGAGCTCTCCCTGGATCGTTCAATCAGATATAATTATGGTAAACAGTGGAGTCTTCCATACTAATGCAGGCTTGTTTGAATTTCTTTTAATTCAATTAAACAATATAATCCACTTTAACATTAAAATATTGCAGTCAAAAGGTTACATTTATCTTGATACAATGGATAATTTTAAACCACGTGCCTGACAGGAATGGGTGGTGGTAATACTTAAAATTGCCTTCGCTCCCATCATGGAGCCTTTGCTTTAGAAGACTTGGATATAGGAAGAGCTTCGTTTATATATGCAAATTTGAGCCCAATTATGTCCGGACCCTAATTTTCTTTCCATCGTTGACTGAATGTGGTTCCCATGGTGGCCACCCATTTGCTTCAAATCTAGTTCATGGGAAAGGATTGTTGATTGATCCTAGAGATTCCACCAGGAACACATTTATTCCTCTTTGAGGGAACATCAGCCAGAACGGATGGAGGGAACCATAGAGGCATAGAGTTGCACTGCACGGAAACAGGCCGTTCAGCCCACTAACCAAGATGCCCCATTTACGCTAATCCCACCTGCCCACCTTTGGCCCATATCCCTCTAAACCTTTTCCATCCATGTACCTATCCAAGTGTCCTTTAAATGCTGCTATAGTACCTGCCTCTAATACCTCCTCTGGCAGCTCGTTCCATGTACCCTCCACCCTGTAGAGGTAAACATTTGGATTTGTTTACAAGATGCCAAGTATAACATTATTTTGCAAAGTCAGATCTTGCAGTGTTGTAATTAATATATCAGATTGGGCAGCGGAAAAAAGGCACAAAGTGCTGGAGTAAGCTCAGCAGGGCAGGCAGCATTTCTGGAGAACATTTATGTGATGTTTTGGGTCGAGATCCCTCTTCAGACTGTTGGGGGTGGGGGTGGGGGGGGGAGCTGCAAGAGAAGAGGGTCAGGACACAGCCTGGCAAGTAATAGGTGGATACAGGCGAGGAAGGGTTTTGATCGATAGACGGTTGGACACAGGTCAGAGATGAACAGACATCATGTTACATGCCCAACGTTTTGTCAAACCATCAAAGCGCAAGGTGAAATATTTTGCAAAAATAATTAATTGTGAATGAAATATCCTGCCTTTTCTCTGCAACCCCGATCATCTCCCATCATGTAGTTCTGTTCCAGGGAAAATAAGTTGCAATTACAGTTTAGAATCAAGCTTTCCCTTTTTCATTTCCATTTTAGAATGGAGCAGATGTAGACCTTCCTGACAACTGGGGCGTGACCCCCATGTACCTGGCTGCCTGCAGTGGACAACTCGACTGTTTGCGACTGCTGGTCCTCTCCGGAGCAAAAATCACATACAGGAACAAGGTACAGGAGGACATGGACACACTGGAGTACAAACTGCTCCAGACACAATTGGTGATGTGTAGGAAGGAACGGCAGATGCCAGTTTATTCTGAAGATAGACACAAAGTGCCAGAGTAAGTCAGTGGGTCAGGCAGTATCTCTGGAGGAAACGGATGGATGACGTTTTGGGTTGGAACCCATCAGTTGGTTATCTGGTTGGTAGGTTAATGTCGACTGTAAATTGCTGCTACTGCAGGTAAATGGCAGGAGAACAGGAGGATGGGTTGATTGGAGTGTGAGATTAATAAGTGGGATTAGTGTGGTTGTGTGTGTGGGGGGGGGGGGCCTTGATGGTTGGCGTGGATATGGAGGGGCTTGTTTCTGTTCTATATGTTTAGAGTTCACTGCTCTATATAGTTCTCTACAGTTCTATTTAAACAGTCAGTTTGTCGTTTCAAGGAACTAAAGGTGGGCTTGCCGCTATTATTTAGCAACCGATTCAGACATTAGGATAGAAAGGAAATTGAACTTATTTTGTTATCAGAGGTGAGACTGAAACCAAATGGGGTGCCTCTGATTAAGATAAGAGCTGCATGTTTGGGGCAAAATAGATTTTGGGTTGGTGTCGTGGAAATAAATGGAGCCGATTTTTTTTTAATGAAAAATTATATTTTTCGTTTTGATCGAACTTCATCTAATTTAATTTAGGTTAATTTAGAAATATAGCGTGGACGCAGGCCCTTCAGCCCGCTGACTTCGCGCCTACCAATGAGCACCCATGCACTAGTTCCATGTTGTCCTACTTTTGCATCCCACACACTGGGGGCAATTTGCAGAAGCCAATTAACCTACAAACCTGTACGTCTTTGGAGTGTGGGAGGAAACCAGAGCACCCGGAGAAAACCCACGTGGTCACAGGGAGAACTTACAAACTCCATACAGACAGCACCCAAGTTCAGGATCGAACCTGGGTCTCTGACACTGAGGCAGCAACTCTACCGCTGCACCACTGTGCCACCTTTAACTCTTGAATGTTTAAAATTTATATTAAATTACTCTGTTTATTTTATATTGGAGACATCCCACTCCCTCAGTGCAGAGTTTAATTTTTACACATTGTGAAATGGAGGACACGGATCACATGCAGACGGAAGAGATTAGTTTAATTTGGCGTCATGTTCGACGAGACGCTGAAGGTCCTATACATTTGTCTGTTAAGTTTGAGCTGCCGTGATACTTCTTGAAGCTTTGAAGTGTGTTATTATTATTTCAGAACACTGGGGAGGCCCCCAAGCAGTTGGCTTCCATGACCAACTTCCTGTCCTGGATCGATGGATATCGGAGGAACCCGCCATCATTGAAGCAAACCTGCAGGCTGAAAATCCGAGAGTTTGTTGGCTATCGGCGACTACAGGCCATCAGGACATTTCACATCCCCCAGTCACTGAAAAATTACCTTATGTTCAAGGACCTTACATTGGAAGATTCTGCTTCAGCAGTTGGTTTGCTGTAACCACGTTTACACCCCATTACTTTTCCATTACCTTCACCATTAGGACACCCTGACATTTGAAAGTGCCTGGACACTGCCCCATGCACCTCAGTGCTGGTGAGATTCCATGTTAAAGCACAACTGAGAATGCCCTGGCTCATTCACCTGGTGGATTTTCTGGTTTATGAAGCAATTGTTTGTTTAAAAAATTAGCTGATTTAGGAGGACGCCAAGCACAAGTAGGGGTTGTTTGGGATGTGGAGTTTGGGAATTCTGCAATGGAAGTAAACACTGCAACTCAATATGAAGCAAAGAGTTTCAGCAACTGGAAGTGAGACTTACAGTAGTACATTGTGTTACGTCCTGTTGGTGCAGATGTTACGGGTCCCATGGTTGGGCACCGTAAAGCAGATAGATAACCTGTATAAAAGCAGGTGTGAGAAGGCAAATGAGAACACAGTGCATCTCAATTCATCCCCAGATTGCTTCTGCCGAGATGGGGGGGGGGAGTGCCTTGCTGTTTCCAGTCCCCGCAGCAACTGGAGTGACACAGAGGTTCCCCCTCACTGCTGCACCTTATAAACTGCCAATACACCATCACATAAATTAAATCAAGGTGGGCACACCATCTTAGGTGCGCCACATAGACACCTCTTTGCTTGCAACAGATAATGTCACCGCTCCCTGTTCAGAAGCAAGAGATGTCACTATAGTTCCCACATGAATCTGCTTCCGCTATTATCTTGAGTACTTTATTAAAGTCTACCCTCATTATTACGGACCTCTTTATAACCAATTTCAGTTATAACAGACGGAGTGCCCCACAGTAATCAGACACCATGGTCTCTCTAAGAACACATGTTGCTAGTTACACTGCAGGACGTCATTGAAGTCGACAAGCAATTGTTTAGATCGATCGAAACTTGTGCAATGATACTCTATTAAACAATGCAACAAACAGCATGTATAGTATATGTAAAGACCTACAGGTGCTGGTTTAAACTGAAGATCGACACGGGGTAATGCTGAGGCTATGTAAGGCGCGAGTCAGGCCGCATTTGACCATTGTGAGCCTTTTTGGGCACCATATCTGAGGAATGAAATGCTGGCCCTGGAGAGGGTCCAGATGAGGTGTACTGGAATGATCCCAGGAATGAGTGGGTTAACTAATGATGAGCCTTTGAAGGCACTTGCCCTGTACTTACTGGAGTTTAGAAGATTGATAGATTCTTGATTAGTACGGGTGTCAGGGGTTATGGGGAGAAGGCAAGAGAATGGGGTTAGGAGGGAGAGAGAGATCAGCCATGATTGAATGGAGGAGTTTGACTTGATGGGCCGAATGGCCTAATTCTGCTCTTAGTACTTATGACCTTATGTCACAAAAAGGTGGAGTAACTCAGCAGGTCAGGCAGCATCTCTGGAGAAAAGGGATTGCCAATGTTTTGGGTTGAGACCCGAAATGTCACCTATTCCTTTTCTCCAGAGATGTTGCCTGACCCGCTAAGTTACTCCACCATTTTGTGTCTATCTTCAGCCTTTGGTATTTATTAGCTTGCAGGAACAACCCCCCCCCCCCAACAATTTAGGTGTTAAAAAGAGCTTTGCATTTTGAAAACAATTTGGTGTGTCACAAAGTGACTGCTAGGTGGTTGGAGTGAATCCCTTACTCGGTTAAAGTGGACAGTCGGCAACAACAGACACCATTCCCCTCTATAGTCCATTATCACAAGGGTTGGCTGTAGTATGTTTAATTTCATTTAATATTTTATCTTTACTGGCAGTTGGATTATATAAGAAGATTATTTATTTCACGTCTTAAAGCAGATGCTCTTTTTAATCCTGCATTAATATTCTTTTCGCAAAGAATATTGATGACAATACGGCTAGATAGACTGAATATAACACTAAGAGGGAATCAAATTGTCAATGAAGGTGAGGGCCTACAATTTACTTTGATATATTACCTTTTTGATTTACTTAGTAACGGCTTCCTTCTTAAACCTTATTTTGCACATTATTGAGCACCATTAGTTGTGATGGGCAATAAATATACTGCTTGATAATGCTCATTAAAAACACCCCTATTTATTAAGCTGTTGCTATTTTAGCTTTGCTCAAACTCAGCTACAACCTTGCCCTGAATGACTTTTTTGTTTAGTCAGTGTTTCAAGAATATTAGATCATTTCGCTGGAGGGTTGGATGCATTCCTTCCCCTGCCTGACAGACTTAATGCAGCTCCCCCCCCCTCCTGCTTTCGGCGCGGTGAGAGAGAAATCCGTCTTTGGTCAGCGGCACTTAATATGCGCAAGAGCTTTATCTCTGCCCTTTCTATTGATATCAGTGGAACTGCTGAGGTTGCTGCCTGACAGCGCCAGAAACCCGCTTTACAGGTTCAGTTTATTGTCATGTGTACCGAGATACAGTGAAAAGCTCGATCCTGGGTTCGATCCTGACTACGGGTGCTGTTTGCTATGGGAGTCTGTACGTTCTCACTGTGACTGCGTGGGTTTTCCCCGGGTGCTCTGGTTTCCTCCCACTCTTTAAAAAGTACATATTTGTAGCTTAATTTGGCTTTGGCAGAAATAGTAAATTGTCTTTAGTGTGTTGGATAGTGCTCGTGCACGGGGATTGCTGGTCGGCATGGACTCAGTGGGCCGAAGATACCGCTGTATCTCCAAACTAAACTAAACTGAATATGTCAAAGCTACGTAAATACCGAGGTCAATGCCCTCGCATGTTCACCAGCAATCACTGTGAAAATTTCACCACCAAAATGTTTATGAAATATATTGTGAAATAATTTAACTAAACAGAACAGAATATTGTGAAATACTTTAACTTTACAGAACTGAACAGGATGTTAAAGGTTAGAAGGATGTTTTGATGATGTGGTGGGAACAGGTGCTGAGTTGGCGCAATGCCAGCTAAGAATTACTCTGTTTTAAAATCTAAACGAACCACAGAATGTATTCCTCCCTTGCTGGAGGTGCTGACAGATACCAGCAGACTGAGTGAGGTAACACTTACAGAGGAATGTGGGCAGGTTCTGTACACTGTACAGCCAGAAGGTGGTGAATCTGTGGAATTCATTGCCACAGGCAGTGGTGGTGGTCCAGTGGGCCAGTGGTAGAACAGCTGCTTGACAGCACCAGGGACCCGGGTTCGATGCTGACCACGGGTACTGTCCAAACGGAGTTTGCACGTTCTCCCTGTGACTGTGTGAATTTTCTCTGGGTGCTCCGGGCTCCTCCCACATCCCAAAGACGTGCATATTTGTAGGTCAATTGGCTTCTGTAAAAATTGTCCCTCGTGTGTAGGATAGAACTAGTGTACGGTGATCTTTGGTAGGCGTGGACTCGATGAGCCAGCTTTCACGCTGTATCGCTAAGCTAAACTCATTGGGTGTTTTTAAAATGGAGATCAATTATTATTTATGTACAACCCCTGACAACCAAAAGATGGGCTTTTGCACAAATTTCAACTACTTGTGTCGAATGGTAAGAGGCAAAATGGCAGCTATATCTGCCTTTGAGATATCAATAACGGTTGCAGTAACTGCCGCAGCCTCTGCGTGTCCCTCAGCAGGTAGTCCAGGATCAATGATCGTGGTAGTTTGGAGTATTTAGTCATGGACAACTCCTTGCTATGGAAGACCAGTGGGTTTCAGGAAACTAGAGAGGACCTTTGACTGAGTTGATGGTTCCCCAACAACAGCTGATATTTGTCTCGGTGTGTTTCCTGGCAATAAACCATAAAACGCAGTGATATTGTGCTATATATATTGTCTATGACATACAGAACAAATACCTCCCGGACATAGAATCATAGAAATTAGGTGCAGGAGTAGGCCAGTCGGCCCTTCGAGCCTGCACCGCCATTCAATATGATCATGGCTGACCATCCAACTCAGTATCCCGTACCTGCCTTCTCTCCATACCCCCTGATCCCTTTAGCCACAAGGACCACATCTAACTCTTACATATAGCCAATGAACTGGCCTCAACTACCTTCTGTGGCAGAGAATTCTAGAGACTCAACACTCTCTGTGTGAAAAATGTTTTTCTCATCTCGGTCCTAAAAGATTTCCCCCTTATCCTTAAACTGTGACCCCTTGTTCTGGACTTCCCCAACATCGGGAACAATCTTCCTGCATCTAGCCTGTCCAACCCCTTAAGAATTTTGTAAGTTTCTATAAGATCCCCCCTCAATCTTCTAAATTCTAGTGAGTACAAGCCGAGTCTATCCAGTCTTTCTTCATATGAAAGTCCTGCCATCCCAGGAATCAGTCTGGTGAACCTTCTCTGTACTCCCTCTATGGCAAGAATGTCTTTCCTCAGATTAGGAGACCAAAACTATACGCAGTACTCCAGCTGTGGTCTCACCAAGACCCTATACAACTGCAGTA
This sequence comes from Raja brachyura, assembly GCA_963514005.1. The sequence continues at coordinate 14,073,186 of OY740796.1, forward strand.
GAACCTCCTTGCTCCTATACTCAAATCCTTTTGCTATGAAGGCTAACATACCATCAGCTTTCTTCACTGCCTGCTGCACCGGCATGCCTACTTTCAATGACTGGTGTACCATGACACCCAACTTGGAGATGTTGCATTCAATTCCTTCAAATCATTATTATTATATCGTAAATAGCCGGGGTCCCAGCACTGAGCCTTGCGGTACCCCACTAGTCTCTGCCTGCCATTCTGAAAAGGACCCGTTTACTCCTACTCTTTGCTTCCTGTCTGCCAGCCAGTTCTCTATCCACATCAATACTGAACCACCAATACCATGTGCTTTAAGTTTGCATACTAATCTCTTAGACTTTCCTGGCATAACCACATTCTAGAAGGGGGTGGGCCTCAAAACCAACCACAGGTCCCTCATGAAGGCAGTGAGGGTGGCCAATGTGCCAACCATATGTGAAAGATCTGAGAGAAGGGCCTTCCTCACCACCAACCAAGCAGGATCTAGGTATTTGTTTGAAGCTTTGGGTGAAAAGGCATTCTGTCACTTGGCTGTAATAGTCATTTCTGGGAAACCACATCACACACATTTGCTGCGGGGCTAAAGACTCATAGGATCATACAGCATGGAAACAGGCCCTTCAGCCAACTTGCCCATGCCAACCAAGATGCCTACGTTAATCTCACCAGTCCTCATTTGACTCGTATCCCTCTAAACTTTTCCTATCCAAGTACCTGTCCTAATGTCTTTTAAATGCTGTTATTGTACCTGCCTCAATCACCCCTTCTGGTTGCTCGTTCCATATGGCCACCTCCCTCTGTGTGACAAAGTTGCCCCTCCGGTTCCCATACCATCTTTCCCCTCTCACCTTAAACCTATGTCCACTGGTTCTTGCCCTCACTTGCTTTCTGAACATTCTTGATGATGTAACCCTCCACTCTGCCAACCCACTGATCATGTTCATAACTAAGTTTATAAGTTATGGGAGCGGAATTAGGCCATTCGGCCCATCAAGTCAACTTCGCCATTCAATCATGGCTAATCTATCTTTCCCTCTCAACCCCATTCTCCTGCCTTCTCCCCATAACCCCAGACACCCTATCAATCTCCACCTTAAAAATATCCACTGACCAGGCCTCCACAGCCTTCTGCGGCAATTAATACCACAGATTCACCACCCGCTGACTAAATAAATTCATCCTCATCTCCTTTCTGGCGAGTAATTCCTTTAATTCTGAGGCTGTGGTCTCTGGTCCTAGACTCTCCAACTAGAGGAAACATCCTCCCCACATCCACTCTATCCTGGCCGTTCTGTCAGCCAACAGGAAGCAGTTGTCGGTGAAGGACGCGGGCCAAATTCCCGTGGGTTTAGCAGTGATATTTTGGATGTGAAACGGGAATGTATTCTGGGCTGGATTGAAACTGACCCATGTGGTTTCGACCAGATAAACTGTTACAGAGTACAGGGTTGCTGAACACATCACGCAATCTTGCGCCTTTTGCTACTCTTATCAAGATTTTGGACGTGGCATTGAGTTTGCCGAAGCCTCTTCCAGATGTTCCAGCTGCGTCAATAGTGCGGTTGCAGACACGCCTTTAATGAGTAGTTCAATGGTCCCTTTATTGCCATGTGTTCCCAGGTATAGTGAAATCATTTTTTTTGCATACACCTCAACAATAATAATCACTGTACATAAACACAATCGCCCTGGTGAAAACAGAATGCACAGAACAGCCCACTGAGTTCATATGTAAGAGGTGCCATCTTGGCACCATATTACCGCCCCAGCTGAAGTTGGCCACAAAGGCCCACTGCAGCCATCACCTCCATTGCGGTCGTCCTGTGATCTGATGTTCCTTTCCACGCCTGACCCTCTTCTGCCTTTGTTCCCCGGGTGAAGGGGCCGGCCGACCTTGAGGGCGCTGAGGTAAGACCCCCCCCCCCACCCCCAATCCTCTCACCGGCCCCTTGTCCAGTGTCCACCACCATCCCCATCTCCCCCCCCCCACCTCCTCTCCGTTGACCGATCCATGGGGTGAATAATAATTTATGAATCCCCTTTTCTGGGGAAATTCAGGTCCTTGCAGCACACTAATAAAAATACAACATAGCAATGAAGAAGAAATGTAACATAAAAACATCCCCCCACAACTGCGGGCGAAGGCACAAAGTCTAGTCCCCATCCTCACTGTTCTCCCGACACCCCCTGCCTCAATCACAAGGATGTCCTTCCTCAAATTAGGAGACCAAAACTGTACACAATACTCCAGATGTGGTCTCACCAGAGCCCTGTACAACTGCAGAAGAACCCCTTTACTCCTATACTGAAATCCTCTTGTTTTGAACATGAGAGGAATAGATCGGGTAGATGCACAGAATCTCTTGCCCTGAGTAGGGGAATCGAGGACCAGAGGACATAGGTTGTATGCGAAGGGGGAAAGATTGAATAGGAATCTGAGGGGTAAATCTTTTCACACAAAGGGTGGTGGGTGTATGGAACAAGCTGCCAGAGGAGGTAGTTGAGGCTGGGATTCTCCCAACATTTAAGAAACAGTTAGACAGGTACATGGATAGAACAAGTTTGGAGGGATATGGACCAAGCACAGGCTGGTGGGGCTAGTGTAGCTGGGACATGTTGGCCGGTGTGGGCAAGTTGGGCCAAAGAGCCTGCTTCCACACTGTATCACTCTATGACTCCAATTGCTCCTTCGATTTACCTCTGTACACAACGATGCTTACCACCGAACAGTTGGCCAATTGGTCATCAGACTGAGAAGATCGTGAATGGATGTTCCCAACCAACTGGAAACTGTAGGAGCAAAGAACTGCAGACGCGGGTTTTCAAAAAGGGGCACCAAGTATCAAAACGTTAGCAGCATGGAAATAGGCCCTTCAGCCCAACTTGCCTACACCAGCCAACAAGTCCCATCTACACTAGTTCCACCTGCCTGAGTTTGGCCCCTATCCATCCAAATCTTCCTATTAAATGTTTCCCCTTCACCTTCATCTTCTGTCCCCTGGTTTAACTGGAGTTGTGAGTGCAGGAGTAATTCATTGCATCAGGCAGCATCTCTGGAGAAAATGGATAGATGATGTTTTGGGTGGGGACCCTTCTTCAGAATCTGTGTGTCTACCTTTGGTATAAACCAGCAACTGCACTTCCTTTGTTTTTGCTCACTATCTATATAGAGATTTTCAAACAAAATTACTGGTGAATGTGCATTTCCAGCATTTTCTTTTCTTGGTTCAGGTTTTCAGCATCTCCAGGTTTTTATTTCACCAGAGGTTAGTTTATCCGTTCCTCGGTACGAGTTGTCCCCAGGTCGTGGCAGGGTTCCATTCCCGTGAACTGTTCGTAACCTGAACTGTTCTCAAGTCTGAAATGTGGCTGCAAACCGAGTTCCCTCATGACTGAAGATGCCAGCACTCCCACAGCAGCTGCCAAATCCTTCCCACCCGTCTCCAAAATGCCTGTTCATAAGATCATAAGTGATAGGAGCAGAATGGGTAACATCGCAATGACAGTTTGCAAGGTATTAAGTTAATAAGCGATAGAAGCAGCATTTGGCCCATTCAATCATGTCTGACCTATCTCTCCCTCCTAACCCCACGCACCTGCCTTCTCCACATAACCTCTGACACCCGTACTAATCAGGAATCTATCTATCTCAGCCTTAAATATAGTATATACACTGACTTGACCTCCACAGCCTTCTGTGGCAATGAATTCCACTGTTTCACCACCCTCTGACTAAAGAAATTCCTCCTCATCTCTTTCCTAAAAGAATGTCCTTTAATTCTGTTCATGTATAGGACCTGTACTCTCTTTACTCTTGTCCTGAGTTGTCCACCTGGATTATATAGGTTCTGATTTGACCTTATCATTTTGATTAAAAAGTAAGCGAAAAGTAAGGAGAATTTGAGAGCTTGAGCAAGAAATAAAATGTAAGTTCAGAATGCATAATCCGGTTACTTTCTATTGTACATAATGAAATGTACATGGACATAGTGAAATTCCTTTTTTTGCATACACTTCAGTAAATATTTCAGTAAACTTTCTATAGAACTTCTAATGGCACTAATGAGGTTAATATACTGATGTACTTGCCTACTGTTACTTTGCATGTAAGCCAGCACTCAGCAAAGATGCACTTTATTGATTTATGCAAACAATGTCAGTTTGCTTATGACGATACGCGTGTGAGGCCATAGAATGGTTAATTCTGAATGGAATTTAATTGATGTTTCTAACTCTTTAATTCTAACACATTAAACTAGCTCCCCCCTCTGATTTTTGTCATCTTTTCTATTTTTGTCCATTTAAGGTGATACAGTTGCCTTGTTACACACTCTGTTATCCTGCCCAGGAGAGATACCATCTGTTCAAGTTGCAACCAGATAAAAATATCACAGGGGAGTGTAATTATCGCTGTCTGTATTCACCTTACAACAGCCTCGTTCTGTGATCCACTCTGCACTTTATGCAGCCGGCTGACTGCTGTCTGCTACTCGTTTATTCACATAACAGTTGGTGCAGAATGTGAGTTCAGCCAAGTGCCTGCTATCAATGTGCTTCCATTAGTGTTACAATTCTGGGATTATGTAGAACGGTGGCACGGCGGTAAATATGCTGCCTGCCAGCACCTGAGACCCGCGTTCGATCCTGCCTATGAGTGCTGTCTGTGCGGAATTTGTACGGTCTCCCTGTGACCATGTGGGTTTTCTCTGGGTGCCCTGGCTTCCTCGCACATTCCAAAAACCTACAGGTTTGGTGGGTTAATTGGGCTTTGGTAAGTTATGAAATTGTCCCTCATGTCTGTAGGTTAGTGCACGGGGTGATTACTAGTTGGTGCAGACTCGGTGGGCCGAATGGCATATTTCCGCACTGTATCTGTAAAGTCCAAAAGTCTAAAGTTCCAAATAACCCAAAACCTAGATACTTGCACGCACGAAAATAAAGTTGCAGTAAAATCATTTTGATTAAAAAATGCAATTGTTAACAGAATAAAAAAACTTTTAATCTTCACACTGACAGAATGTTGTACTGCATTAGATCAGTTTAGTTTACTTTAGTTAAGAGATGCAGCATGGTGAAGGCCCTTCAGCCCACCGAGTCCATGCCAACCAGCGATCACTCACACACTAGTCCTATCCTACACACTAGGGACAATTTACAGAAGTCAATTAACCTACAAAGCTGCGCATCTTTGGAGTGTGGGAGGAAGCCCACGTGGTCACAGGGAGAACATGCCAAACTTCGTACAGCCAGCACCCGTAGTCTGGATTGAACCCAGATCTCTGGCGCTGTAAGCCAGCAACTCTACCGCTGCACCACCGTGCTGCACTCAACAGAGATGAATACGTCGCCATTTTAGGGAGCTTCTTCATTCTTCACATGATTACAGTGGTGGCTGTAGACGTGTGATCTAAACAGATGGTAATTGCACAAAGTCGGGCCCAATTCTATTCAGGGGATAGAGTGAATAAACCAACTGATCATTATATTGATACTTTGAATGTTATGTAAAATATTAAAAAACTAAACAACATGCTAGAAATACCCAGCAGGTTGCATTTATGGATGGAGAAACTGAGTTGAAGGTTAAAATTTTAAGTTGATTTGTCATCACTCATCAGACACCCTTGTGTGCGAATGTTTTGGAGAGCCTTTGAAAAGGAAAGCGGAGTCGTGCATTGATGAATAATCCTTTGCAGCATCAAGCTGTGCCAAAGAGAAGCTCCCGGCAAGCATGGGGGACGGAGCCATGCTGGAGCAGACCAGCAGCCAGCTGAGAACAAGGTCGGGCATCACAGCAGGGTTTGGGAATAGCTCCGTCCAAGACCGCGAGAAATCGCAGCGAATTGTGGACGCAGCCCAGAACATTTACACAATCCAACCTCCCTGCCATTGACTCCATTTATACCTCACGCTGCCTTGGAAAGGCCAGCAGCATAATCAAGGATGAGTCGCACCCTGGCCACTCCCTCTTCTCCCCTCTCTCATCGGGCAAAAGATATAGAAGTGTTAAAACGCACACCACCAGATTCAGGGGCAGTTTCTAACCCAGCTGTAATCAGGCAACTGAATCATCCTACCATAACCAGAGAGCAGTGCTGAACAACTACCTACCTCTCTGATGACCCTCGGACTATCCTTGATCAGACTTTGTTGGCTTTACCTTGCACTAAACGTTATTCCCTTATCATGTGTTTTTACACTGTAAATGGATCGATTGTGATCATGTATTGTCTTTCTGCTGACTGGTTAGCACGCAACAAAAAGCTTTTCACTGTACCTCAGCACACGTGACAATAGACTAAAGAGAAACAGACCCCGGCAGCCTAAGCGAACAAAGACCCAGTGGGCCGCTACCAGCAGGGGGAAGCTCGGACGTCCTGAAGACCTGGTGACTACAAATGCGAGGAGTGGGCCGATGGGAGAGGGACCAGGGTATTGCCTCCAGCGCCTTCATGATCGGCTGCAGGAAGCATCCCTGGGTCACAGAGGCGGCCGGGCCAGGAGAGGGACATCGGTTTGCGGACCTGCAGCAGCCTGTGGCTTACCTGGACTGGGGGCACTCCAGTACATCCAGCATGTGGACGGGGTGGGAGATTGCAACCTTCATGTGGTCCGTCTTGTTTCGACGAATGCAATTAACCCAGCGTGCACAATCAAGTAAGATCAAGTAGAACAAGTTGTCCTCCAACTTTAGGCTGTGCACGCCATATGCAAGAAGATGAAGAAGAAGAAGCAAGTGGACCGGACTTTGGACTTTTTCTTTGTAAAGGGCGCTAAAACCTGATGACTGTGCATTTGTGGGTTGGGCAAAAAAAATTCACTGTGCCGGGCATACGTGACAATAAAGAACCGTTGAACAATTAGAACTTCACTGCCAGGCGATTACGTCTGAAGTATGGACATGCTTGCGCTGGAAAGAAATGGAGGATCCAGGCTCCTGACAGCAAGCGCCCACAAACAACAACAAAGTTAGTAATCACTGTCTGGGATTTGTTTCAAACCGACCTTGAGCGTTCACCTGAGTTAAGTGATCAGCTCTCTGAAGTGGGCCCATGAACTCATAAACTACTGATGGAAGGTGATGAGTGTTATTGTTGTGCCAAGCCTCATACTTAACAGGCAGAAATAGATGGACAACATTCAGCACGGCAGCATATGCGACACATGAGTATAATTGTACATGGATTTTCAACAGTAATCTGTATATTAAAACTGAGCTCACTTATTCCCCATTTTCCTTTCCCAGTTCCCCAACTCACACCTAAAGGCCCTGTCCCACTTTCATGACCTAATTCACGACCTTTTTTACTCATGGACATTTTTCACCAGGCTAGAAAAACGCCTCGACCTACTTGATGCCACAAGTACCTACGACTAGCATCACGGCCTGCTACGACCTCCTACAACCTCGTGACGACCATGCTGCGAGTATGAGAAGGGTAAACTCGGCAGAGGACGTGAATTAGGTCGTGAAAGTGGGACAGGCCCTTAATTTGCACTAAATTCCCCAAAAATATTTACTTATGATGTATGTCTTACTGTACAACTGAAATATTGACATTACTAGGCCTGGATAGAGTGAATGTGGCGAGGATGTTTCCACCAGTGTTGGAGAGTCCAGGACCAGAGGTCAGAACCTCAGACTTGAAGGACATTTCTTTAGAAGGAAGATGAGGAGGAATTTCTTTAGTCAGAGGGTGGTGAATCTGTGGAATTCATTACCACAGACGGTTGTAGAGGCCAAGTCAGTGGATATTTTTAAGGCAGAGATAGATAGATTTTTAATTAGTATGGGCATCAGGTGTAAAGGGGTTCAGAGGGAGAGATGGATCAGACATAATTGAATGGCGGAGTAGATTTAATGGACCGAATAGCCTAATTCTGCTCCGATCACTTATGAACATGACGTGAAGCTGAAATAAGCAGTTTGCTAAAAGCTTGTATAAGTGATGCTGAAGTAATTCAGCTTGTCCAGTATTGATGTCGATCGAGAGCGGAATGTTCTAAAGAAGAGTCCCAAAGGGAAGTCTTGCCTATCCATTCCCTCCACAGATGCTGCCTGACCCACTGTTACTCCAGCACTATATCCACTGGATATCAAGATACCAGCATCTGCAGGTCCTGATTATACAGTATATTGTTGCATATGTGAGTGCTGTTTTATTCACTCTGTGCCTGCACTTGGCAATGAAACAGGGATTAAGAAGTCAGGCTTATAATAACGGCAGTCACACCACTGTTCTGGTCCACCCTCTGTATTCATCGCCTCGCACCGTCTCTTGTTACTGGGACATGTGGCCACAAATGTGGCTCTAACTCATATTTTCTACCAGTTGATCACTACCTGGTGCCTTCAACCTGAACACTTAATATGGGCCTTAAGATTTGGTGCTCACGTTGAGCTATTTTTAACTAATTTTCTGTTAATATTTTCAACTGTTTTATAATTGTTGAAGTCATTGTTTGCTGCAGAGTGCCATCAACATGTGCTATTATGATGAGGTTCTTGCCATCTCCTGTTTTCTGGAATTGCATTGTTAAAGCATCACCAACTCTTGGCACGGGTCAGAAATCTTTTCAAACTTTCTGTTCCCTGACAACATGGAAAGCCTTTATTATAGGGTGGCACAGAGTAGAGTTGCTGCCTTACAGCTCCAGGGTGCTGTCTCCGCAGAGTTTGTACTTTCTCCCTTTGACCATGTGGGTTTTCTCTGGGTGTTCCACTTTCCCCTCACACTCCAAAGGCTTACAGGTTTGTAAGTTAATTTTCTTCTGTAAATTGTAAATTGTCTCTAGTGTGTAGGACAGTACCAATGTACAGGGTGATCACTGGTCGGTGCGGACTCAGTGGGCCGAAGGGCCAGTTTTCACACTGGACAAAGGACATTTATTGTCACATACACCAATTAGTGTAGTGAAACTTGAGTTGCCATTGCAGCACACCAATAAAATAAACACACCATTTTAGAATTAAACATTAAACATAAAAACATCCCTCCACAATGTTTCCCACTGTGAGGGAAGGCAGCAAAGTTCAGTCCACTTCCTCCACGTTCACCCATGGTCGGGGCCTATTTGAGGCCTCCGCAGGTGGCCCGATGTTTCAGGCCCTCTCACCGGCATGATGGAACTCCGGCGACGGAAGACCACTCTCAGCGGCTTGGAGTTTCGAAAGGGCCGCTTCCTACCGGAGACCGCGGCTTCCAAAGTCCACAGGCCGCGCTGGTCGGAACCCCAACACTGGCAATCTCGGCGAAAGATCCCAGGCTCCACTGTGTAGGCTCCACCCTACATCCCAGGCAGCTGAACACTCCACGATGTTGGAGTCGGCGATTACAGCCCTCCAGAGCTCCAGACCACACGGCGACCCTCGGCAAGGCATCGCCCGCTCCACGATGGTGCTTCAACGCTGCGGCACCGCTGAAGCTGATGTTCTGGCCGGTCCCGGCAGGAAACGCCTCTCCAGTCCAGTTGGTTGGCCGCGAGGAAGGGGCGAAGATGCGGCTCGGAGGAAAGACGCATCTCCGACCAGGTAGGGACTGAGAAAAACAGTTTCCCCCTTCCCCTCCCCACCCCCCACATAAAAAGACTGGAAGACCTCCAGGACAAAAACGTTTAACACACTAAAAATTAAAAAAAAGGGTGAAAGGACGAACATTTGCAGGCAGGGTAGCCATACTGAACGGCGCCCCCACTCAGAGTGGGCCTGTGTGCTGTGTCACTGACGTCTGAAGTATAGTGTCTCAGACCTGTTCCTCAGTACTATATTTACCTATCTTATTACAGATAGATCTGCAGAATAGTAATACAAAAGATAGACACAAAAAGCTGGAGTAACTCAGCGGATCAGACAGCATCTTTGGAGGAAAGGATAGGTGGCCTGTCGGGCCGAGACGCTTCTTCAGACTCTTTCATGGACATCAGTCGATAGTCAATCTGCTGCGATTGAGATGGTGAGATCAAGAATGGGGAGGGAGGTGTCGGAGATGGTCCAAGTGAATTTGAGTGTAGGATGTAAATTGGTGGTGAAGTTAACGAAGTCCATGAGGGATTGTTCAACGTACCCCCCCCCACCCTACGTCAGTCTGAAGAAGGATTTCGGCCCGAAACGTTGCCTATTTCCTTCGCTCCATAGATGCTGAGTTTCCCCAGCATTTTTGTCTACCGTTGATTTTCCAACATCTGCAGTTCCTTCTTAAACATAGCTGGGGCTCATGCGGGTGCCCAGAGCTATGCCTTGGATTTCGAGGAAGTGGTAGGAGCCGATGGAGAAGTTGTTAATAAGGATGAGGACCAGCTCCGCTGAGCGGAGTAGAGTTTTAGTAGAGGGAAATTGGCTGGTTCTGCAGCCGAGGAAGAAATGGAGGCCTTTAAGGCCTTCCAGGTGGGGAATGGAGGTGCAGAGATCTCCAGCGACGCTGTTTGTCCCGCTGATTTACTCCAGCTTTTTGTGTAGATCTTCGGTTTAAACCAGTATCTGCAGTTCCTTCCTACACGAAAAATGATACAGATTGCACCAAGGAACAAGCATTTTTGCAGTACTACTGAGGGCATTAATTTGTTGAACTTTGGTTTGTTATGTTTTATCTGTGTGAATTGTGTTTACAGACCTGTTCGGCCACAAGTAAGAATTGAATTGTTCCATTGTCAGAACATTAAGCAATGGAACAAACAAGCTTGGCTTGATGCAGAGTTGAGAAGAGTTGGCATCTGAGAGATGGAAAGGTCAGAGGGATGCTGGAGGGACCTCAGTTTGATCTGAGGTTGGCACTCATGTTAATGCAACTTCCCATCTATGTACAACCTCTGTATCTCGGGTTCCAGGTGACGACCAGTGATGAGAGATCATTGATGAGCTGTTCCCATCAAAATAACAATAATAGGGTGGCATGGTGGCGCAGTGGTGAGTTGCTGCCTTACAGCGCCAAAGACACAGGTTCGATCCTGACTACGGGTGCTCTCTGTGCGGCGTTTGTACATTCTCCCTGTGACCGCGTGAGGTTTCTCTGGGTGCTCCGGTTTATCCCCACACCCCAAAGACGTGCAGGTTTGTAGGTTAAACGGCTTCTGTAAATTGTCCCTGGTGTATAGTGTACGGGTGATCGCGGGGCGGACACGATGGGCTGAAGGGCCTGTTTCCACGCTGTTTCTCTGAACTAAACTAAATTCACGACAAAATTCCTCAGCAGCCATGTTTTAAATCTGCCTTTGCAAGGGCCAAGGCCAATCAGAAATTCTGCTTTCCTCCCTCTCTCCCCCACTCACACGACCCAACCAGTTGTCATGTATAATATCTATATCTGTTAGTGCTGTGGCTGTGACCTTACTGAGGTAACGACAGACTCCTCCCCCTTCTTTGAGCTATTTATTCTCTCCCACCGCTTTGCCCCGCAGCATGGAATAGGCAGCTGCTGCCACGGACTGAGTCACCTCAACAATTTAAAACATACATTTGTACTTGGTCTAAATAGAGGTTCCCTGTTGACGTTTGTTTGTTTTCTTTGCAACATAATCTACAAAACTAGAATAGGGGGTTTGTAAGGGGATACTCCTGTAAATTGATCACAGTGGGACTTTATCTGTGGGGTTGCAGCCCTGGAATCCTTGGCTCCCAGAACCGGATTGTAACGGCCCCTGACAGAGTTTCTCCAGAGTGGATGCTGCTGGTTGCAGATGATTTATCTATCCACACACCTGAAAAACCGTGAGTACAATGGGACAAGGATGTTGCTGGAAGTCTCCTGTAACTGGTAGCTTGGGCTGAGGTGCCTCTCGTATATCCTTGTCAGCTCAGTCTCTGACCTTCACCGTGTCACCACTGTTTGTTGCGCTCAGCATTGTCCTGCACTCATTTAAACGCTGGTTTGCACTTGTCACATTGGCAGCAAGGAAGCCAAGCAGGTGATCCTGCCCTTGCTCTGGTCACCTCTAGGCGACTCTCCACAGGAATTTCCCGACCAATGTGTGTTCCACTCCTCAGCTTGATGTGACCTAAATTGGCAACTCATCCATGGGCCAATGGAATATTACCATTCCTTGCTCCATGCTTTATTCTCAGCGGACTCTGCAGCACAGAGTATTGTTGTTGCCATATTTATCATTGTATTTATAACTGCTGCCCCATTGCTTCCAAGTTCATTATTGTAGTTGGACCGTTGTTCCCCACACTACTGGTTTGTCTCACTCTCTACCCCTGCTTGAACATCCTCAAGAACTCAAGGATCAATAACTGGTCCAGATGAACACCACCGACAACATTGTACTGATGAAGAATGAGGGCTTCACACTGTAGTTAAGAGCATTTCATGGGAGAAAAGCAAAGTGGTATTTGAGTGCAAAAATGTCACATCGTCTTGTGTTGATGCAGTGGGAATTGGGGGATCTCTCACACCACATTGAATTCCTAAATTTAAAAATCCTTCTTTCCACTGATTTAAGTCTTTGGCCGCTCTGCAGTACCCAAATGTAATGTGCATTACCTCCAGAGGAGATATTTGCTGCCTCCCTTCCCCTCTTCCAAACCATCTCTTTTCCGACATTCATTCCAACGGCGGAAGTCAGATTACTTCCCAGCCCCTCCATTTAACTTCACCCAATGACTGAAAGACAGGCACAAAATGCAGGAGTAACTCAGCGGGTCAGGCAGCATCTCTGGAGAAAGGGAATAGGTGATGTTTGGGGTCCAGACCCTTCTTCAGACTGAGAATCAAGGGAGAGGGAACCGAGAGATATGGAAAAGGTACATAGAACAAATGAATGAAAAGATGTGCAAAATGGGGAAATCAGAGCCTGCAATGATGATTAAGGAAAGGTGGAGCCCACAATGGTCCATTGTTGGCTGTGGGGAAGGTGATAACGAGTGATACAAACCGTGAAACTCCGCAGGGCGACAATGTAGAAGGTCTGCTGTTTAGCACGACCTTCACTGGTCTAACCTTGTTGGCTTCATTGAGCAGCTGCAGACTGTCCTAGACCCACCCTTGGGTCAATGTCCAAACATGCATCATTAACATGCAACCCGTCATCTCTACCTAGGGCATGTCACAAAAGTCCTTGACATTAAGCTGCATCAGAAGGTGTTGGCCAACAGCTGGGAAATGGAAATGGTTTGGTTTGGTTTGTTATTTCACGTGTACCAAGACACAGTGAAAAGCTCTTGTTTGCGTGCTATCCAGTAAAAAAAAAAGACTATACATGAACACCACCAGGCCATCCACAGTGCAAAGATAAAGGCGAACGGGTACAACATTTAGGTGAAAGATATAACGTTGAAGTCCGATAAAGTCCAGCTGAAGAAGTTTTATGGGAGAAGAGAGATGGAGAGATTTTGTGACCTTTGAAGATTTCTTTTACCTTCCCTTCTGCCCGTGAGAAGCAAGCAGTTGACCGTCATGCATACCCAGCAGCTTGAAGTGCATCTGAAAAGTTAGTAAAGCAGTTATTTCCATGGAAGGTGAGGTATGCTGACGGTACCCTAGTGCTTTGGATCCAATGGGCCCAATGCTCTTGTCCTGTACTGTAACTTTCATTCATTCTATGGTATTGGATTATCGTAACTTGATCCCCACTCTGCTGCCCAGCTGGTGCACTCCGTTGACCTCGAGAAGGTGAGAGGACAACTGGCATGTGCTTGCTATCTTTTTCCTGTGGAGCGGCCAGCCATGTCAAACGTAGAATCCATTAAAAGGAAAGAAGAGTTGCAGTGCAAGCTGTTCCTCGATCCCTTGTTGATCCTAAAATATTCAGACAGAGCACAAACCATGAAACTGGATAGCTGGTGTATCCACCTCTGGCCTTCGTTCTGTTGCTATCTTTGTCCCTGAGATGACCAGTGTCCGGTGCAGGCTGGAGAACCCGCCACCCGATACGTGATCCAACGCTCCTCCAGTCCCAAGAGTTTGATTTAAGCACACAATTCGTGCAGATATTCGGAGAGAGCAGGAGAACGTTTCACTGGGTTTTCCTTGTCCTTCATGCCTGCTCAGAGCAACACAGAAGAGTCAAACAGGTGCATCTCTGTGTCCCCACCTGTTAGTGAATGGAGCCACTGGTAGAACTGCTGCCTCACAGCGCCAGAGACCCAGGTTTGATCCTGACTCCGGGTACGGTTTGCAGGTTGCACAGTGTGCAGTTTGTACGTTCCCCCTGTGGCTACCTATGTTTCCTCTGGGTGCTCCGGTTTTCTCCCACATCCCAAAGACGTACGGATTTGTAGGTTAATTGGCCTCCGTAAATTACCCCTAGTGTGCAGGGAGTGGATGGGGGAGTGAAATAACATAGAACTAGTGTGAACGGGTGATCGATGGTTGGCGTGGACTTGTTGGCCGAATGGGCATTTTCTATGCTGTATCTCGAAACCTAACTTCATTAAATAGCCCCATTGCAATCTCATTCAACTGTGAATTTGCAGTTTACTGTTCTGCTAATGTTTACCCTATCATTTTCTACTTTGAAGGCCTGTATTTATTTAATACCCGAGTCCTGCCTCTTGAAGCATTTTCCAGTGTAAATCCAAGAAAGGCATCCAGCTGGAGGCTGGCCTCAGGCAAAAGGGAAACCAAAAAATATTTTCAAAGATCACAAATTCTCTCCAGCTCTCTTCGCTCTTGAACGTTATTCTTACCTACTTCCAAGTCCGACCCTTATATGTGGCACAGTGTCAAATCCTTTTGTAATGCCCCTGCGACATGTAAGTTGTCATTATTAGTTATAGTCTGTTACAACATGCCTTGGTCTGTTTCTGTTTTCCCCTGCTCTTTCTGTAGCTGATATTTTAATCTAAAAACATCCTTCCATCTTTTCTCGTGCACTGTAACTTTAGAATTTATACTTTAGTGATACAGCATGGACACAGGTCCTTCAGCTCACCAAGTCCATGCCGACCAGCAATCACTCCGTACACTATACACTGGGGACAATTTGCAATTCATGAAGGCCAATTAACCTACAAGCCTGAGCTAGACACAAAATGCTGGAGGAACTCAGCATCTGCAGTTCCTTCCTACCCATAACCTAAAATAGTAAGATTAAATGAGAACTTACCAGTTTGAAGTTTGATCCTTATTTTATGAGGAGTTACGATGAGGGATTTCGTGAAGACCCCGCCAGCACGCATGCGCGACATTCTTCAAAGCAGCGGTGTGGAATCACAGATAGCAGCACTGACTGGAGATAGTAAGATTAAGAGACACTAATATACCAGTTGACCTTACGATAGAGGGTTTGGAGCGGAGGGCACAAAATCCCTCATCGTAACTCCTCATAAAATAAAGATCAAGCTTCAAACTGGTAAGTTCTCGTTTAATCTTACTATTTTACTTCGGAGTCACGTGAGTGACCGTGAAGATTTCAAAGCTCTGTGATTCCATGCCGTGGACCATGTTCATGCTCACACACTGCCGTAATTACTGATGGACGAAGTATGTTAACGTATTTCAGACTTGAACAAGGCTGAAAAATAATAATGTATTTATTAATACAAACAAAAACCCCTGTATTTGGGGAAAAATGTTTAGGGGACAGCACTTAAAACTGAATCCGCAAACGTTGCGGGAGCGGCCACAGGTTTGTTATAGAAACGTTGGAATGTTCCTTCATTGGCCCAGCCCGCTGTTTCGAGGACATGATCCATGGGTACCTCCATGGTCCTCGCCGCTGATGTGGATGCAGCCCTAGTAGAATGAGATTTTAAAATGTCAGTGTCTACACCTGCTGCACCCAATACCACCCTGAGCCACCTGGAGATAGTCTGTACAGTCACCCTGTGATGTGGGTTTTTAAAACTGATGTACAGACCTGTCTCCATTCTCCTGATGTTTTGGGTGACATTGATGTAATGTCAGAGATAGGTGGTTATGCAGAGTTGTACATCAACGGAATATGCTCGGAATTCCAATTTCAGACCTGTTGTCCCAGGTCTATGATGTTTGAGTAAGAAGGTTACTTTGGTGGGGGTCGAGACCATCCTGTCCAGTTTTAGTTTGTGGAGGGTCTGGACCCGTTGAGCTGTGATCAGTGCCATTAACATCAACACTTTGAAGGTGAGTTTATCCAGTGGTAGATCTGAAACTGGTGACCAGCTCCTGAGTAGGGACAACACAACCCCAATGTCCCAGGTTATATTATAGCGTGGTCGTGGAGGGTTAGAATTAAAAAATACCCCTCATAAGTTTCAATACCAGCTGGTGGGATCCTACTCCGATATTGAGGTAGGATGACAATGCGCTTCTGGCACTGTTGATGGCACTGTAGCTAAGGCCCTCATCATAGTGAAGGCCCGCGAGGAATTCCAGCACATCAGTGATCGCTGCAGAGTTGTAGGTGGTCTTGGACCGAGTACAGAAGGCTGCCCATTTTCTTACGTGGGTGAGGTACTGCTTCCTCGTGGACTCTCTGCACAATGCCGTGATGATATCCATGGCCCTCATTGACAGCCCGAATCCCAGTAATAGCCTCTTCAAAACCTGCAAGCCAACAGGTTCAGATGATCATGGTACGGATGACTTTCTCCTGTTATAGGATGGGTCACTAGATTCGGGCATTTAGGGACTTGCACCCATGGTTCTTTCAGCATGCCGAGGACCACCGGGTACCATGGTTGTGTGGGCCAATCGGGTAATATCAGAATCCCAGATGCAGAGTCTAGCTGGATCTTCTGCAATACCCAACTGATGAGGCAGAAATGGGGAAATGCATAGAAGAACAATTTCCCCCAATGTAGCGAGAACGCGTCCATCGCCACTACCCCAGGATCTGGTTCCCAAGAGACATATGTTGGTATCTGATGGTTCAACCTGGACGCAAAGATGTCGATATCTGGTGTTCCATACATGGCTATAATATTAGCAAATATTTGGGGGTTCAACATCCACTCGGTGTTGTCATTAATTACTCGTGACCTGGTGTCTGCCACTGTATTGAGCTTACCCGGAAGAAAATATTTCTTTCAACACACCAGAGCTAAATTATGTTTGCCAATTCATAGCAAGATATCGACTTGATACCACCCATATGGTTTAAATATGCCACCACTGTGGTATTATCTATCTGAAGACGGACATGCGTATGATGCATATTTGTGCAGTAGCCCGCAGTCCGTGAAATGCTCCCAGCATTTCCAAATAGTTTATACCTTGTGATTGGAGTAAAGTAGATTTGTGCAAATCCCATCTGCCGCCACAACTGGAAGTGGTGTCGGTAGCTCCCCAGCTCTGGGCGCTTGCATCGGTTTGTAACACGACTGACGGGTTTGGAATTATGATGGGATTGAAACAATTACGAATGTTGCTAATCCACCATCGTAGCTCAATTTTTGCCTTGTTTGGCAGCTGCATAGGTCTGTCAAAATGTCCAGAATTTGTTTTTAACGCTGAGATCTTTGCTCTTTGCAAATTTTGATAATGTAACGGCCCAAATTGTGCAGCTGGAAATGTAGCTACAAATTTTCCAATCACCTTGGCAGCATGTCTAATAGTCGGTTTCCTGGCGCAAGCAAGGCTATTATATGCCTCTATTATGTCTGTTACTTTGTTCTCTGGGAGAGTGACAATCATAGAAACATAGAAATTAGGTGCAGGAGTAGGCCATTCGGCCCTTCGAGCCTGCACTGCCATTCAATATGATCATGGCTGATCATCCAACTCAGTAACTTGTACCTGCCTTCTCTCCATACCCCCTGATCCCTTTAGCCACAAGGGCCACATCTAACTCCCTCTTAAATATAGCCAATGAACTGGCCTCAACTACCCTCTGTGGCAGAGAGTTCCAGAGACCCACCACTCTCTGTGTGAAAAAATTTCTTCTCATCTCGGTCCTAAAGGATTTCCCCCTTATCCTTAAGCTGTGACCCCTTGTCCTGGACCTCCCCAACATCGGGAACAATCTTCCTGCATCTAGCCTGTCCAACCCCTTAAGAATCTTGTAAGTTTCTATAAGATCCCCTCTCAATCTCCTAAATTCTAGAGAGTATAAACCGAGTCTATGCAGTCTTTGTTCATAAGACAGTCCTGACATCCCAGGAATCAGTCTGGTGAACCTTCGCTGCACTCCCTCTATGGCAATAATGTCCTTCCTCAGATTTGGAGACCAGAACTGTACGCAATACTCCAGGTGTGGCCTCACCAAGACCCTATACAACTGAAGTAGAACCTCCCTGCTCCTATACTCAAATCCTTTTGCTATGAAAGCTAACATACCATTCGCTTTCTTCACTGCCTGCTGTACCTGCATGCCTACGTTCAATGACTGCTATCCCATCTTTAACTGACTCTAGCAGTTTCCCCACTACCGATGTTAGACTAACAGGTCTGTAATTCCCCGTTTTCTCTCTCCCCCCCTTCTTAAAAAGAGGGGTTACGTTTGATACCCGCCAATCCTCAGGAACTACTCCAGAATCTAAAGAGTTTTGAAAGATTATCACTAATGCATCCACTATTTCCGGAGCTACTTCCTTAAGTACTCTGGGATGCAGACTATCTGGCCCTGGGGATTTATCGGCCTTTAATCCATTCAATTTACCTAACACCACTTCCCGACTAACCTGGATTTCACTCAAGTACTCCTTTGACCCGCGGTCCCCTGCTATTTCCGGCAGATTATTTATGTCTTCCTTAGTGAAGACGGAACCAAAGTAGTTATTCAATTGGTCCGCCATATCCTTGTTCCCCATGATCAACTCGCCTGTTTCTGACTGCAAGGGACCTACATTTGTTTTAACTAATCTATTTCTCTTCACATATCACATTCTCTTCACCAATCATATGATTGGTGTTAACCGTGAATCCCAGGTAGTCCATAATCACAGAGGGGTTGAACTTAGATTTGTCTGGATAGATGACGAACCCCAGTTTTTCGAACAGTGACGTGGTAGCTGTCACAGCTGATTTAGCTAATTCCAAAGTTTTTCCCACAATTAAAATGTCATCTAGATATGCCATGACTATGTGGTTTTGTCTTCTTAGAGACGCCAATACTGGTTTTAGTATTTTGGAAAACAACCTGGGGGCTGTTATGAGTCCATTAGGTAAAGCTTTGTACTGCCATAGCTGCCCCATCCAGACAAATTTTAAGTATTTACGGTGATGTTTCCGTATAGGCACTGAATAGTATGCATCTTTTAGATTGATGCAGGCCATGTAGCACCCTTTGGAAATCAATTGTTTAGCCATTTGAAATGTTTCCATCTTGAAATGGGTATATTGAACAAAAGTATTCAAGTGGGTTAAATCAATTATGATACGACATCCACCATCTTGTTTGGTTTTAGTAAAGATGTTAGATACAAACTCAAGTGGTTCATGTATTGTTTTCTGTATAACCCCCTTGGTGTATAACGTTAATAGTTCTGCATGTCCTTCCACTTTCTCTTTGTGAGAGAGTACAAATTTCTGGCTAGGTACATGCTGAGCTGGGGGAAGTTGTCAGTTTATGAATTCGATTTCAGAACCATGAATACTTTATAATATAACAGTGTCAGAAGTTAAAGAACTCCATGTATCCCAGAACAGACGCAATTTCTCTCCTACTAGTGAGGTTCCGCATGCAGCACTCTCAAGAGAACCAGACCCCCTTACCTCCATGGTTACCGGTGGGGTCTGATCTTCTGGTCTTTCTTGGGTTGCTATGTTGCTGGGATGTGAGGTTGGCGCATCTTCCACGCTGGTCGCTGTGGGCCCTGACCTAAAAAAGGCCTCTGTTGATAGGGCGTGACCTTAGGGTAAGTTCCCGTTGATCTGTTGGTTTGAACCCGAGGCCTGTTTGCTGTTGCTTATGAATGCTGCCTAGGGTACGCGGGTGGTCTGCTCGAGGAAGGCGGTTTAATCAATCCAACCGCTTTGGCTTCCTTGTCCAGGTCTTTTACCTGTTTAGGCAGGTCATCGCCAAACAATTGTCTTGGTCGCAGCATAACATTGGCCTTACACAAACCCGCAAACTTGGGGTTTAATGTAGGACGGATAGAGCTTTTCCAAAAGCAGTTTATTTCGTTTTGTGTGTTGCATAGCAGAGCTAATGCATCTTGCTGCTCTTCTATCATGTCCGTACCGTCTATTGACCTGGCAAATGCAGTGATGGCTGCAACAATGGATCTTCCACCAACCCCCCTTCGAAGTCAGCTAGTGCCTGACTTCTAGCACTCTCTATTGAGGAGGGAGAGATATTGGGCAGCCCTCTCATGGGCCCTGCTATGGATCTCATTGATCCTAGGGGCACACGCTCCTGATGGAGAAGGTCCCTCTCGAGCAGCTGCTCGACCATGCGCTCCATTCGAGCAATGCGACCGCCACCGCTATCTGCAAGCCGTTTTCCCCAAGTTCTGATGAACAAATGGAGCCTCTACCGACAGTCTGCACCTCGTCCAGGTGATGTCTATGGGACTGAGGTAGGTTGTCGGTGCCAGCTGCTCCAGCGGGGCTACACGACATCCGCGCGGGCTTGCCACCAGTCCCGGGTCTTCAGGACTGATGCGACGCAAAGTCGGTGACAGCCGCTCCTGCGGGGCTACTAGACTTGTGTTTTCTACGACCGGTCCGCAATCTAGCGGACTGAAGCGGTGGTGAGTCGGTGCCAGCCGCTCCCGTGGGGGTACGCGACTTTGGTGCGGTTTTCCCACCGGTCCGCTCTCTAGCGAACTGTAACGGTGGAGTGTTCGGGTTTGCCGTTGAGCCAGGCCCTGTTTTACGCACCTTTTTACCGCCGGCCCGGTTCTGTTCGGGCTGAAGCGGTAGGGAGTCGGGGTCTTGTCTACCTTGCTCCCGCGTGGTCCTCATACCAGTGTGCAGCTCTCTGGCCTGGTGTGGTGGAGAGTCGGGTCCTGCCGACTGAGCGGGGCTCCCCGACTTCCGCGCTTTTTTCCCAGCCTGCGTTACGGGTGCTGCCGGTTCTGAGGTCAGCTCCGGGGATGTTGGCCGCAGACTTCGTTCTGAAGTCCCACGGTCCGTAGAGGCATGCTTCGGCGCAGCCTTCTTTTTTGTCCTCCTTTCCATAGTTTCTCTGTAATTGAAACAAATACAGAAAAACTAACCAGCTCAAGGTTAGTGAGAACTTACCTGAGGGCCTTTTTTGAAGCTGCCGGCAGAGGAGCGCACTCCCCCCCCAGCTGTCGACTGCAAATGCGAGTGACGATATGTCGCGCATGTGTGCTGGCGGGGTCTTCACGAAGTCACGTGACTCCGAAGTAAAATAGCATCTGCAGTTCCTTCCTACACATAACCTACAAACCTGTACGTCTTTGGAGTGTGTGAGGAAACCGGAACACCCAAAGAAAACCCACATGGTCACAGGGTCAAACTCTGTGCAAACTCTGCACAGACAGCACCTGCAGTCAGGATCGAACTTGGGTCTCTGGCGCTGTAAGGCAACAACTCTACTGATGCGCCACTGTGCTGCCCCACAGGGTCAACATTAACGAAAAGGGTCAAATGAATGTGGGGAGATTGGCTGACTGCCTACCACTTGTGTGCTTATGTGCAGTTCTGGTCTCCCCATTACAGGAAAGATCTGGTAGCTTTGGAGTGGGTGCAGGTGAGATGTATCGGAATGCTGAATTAGAGAGTTTCAGGTACAGGAAGAATTTGGATAGACATGGATTGTATCTCTGGATCGTTGGAGGTTGAGGCAGACTTGATAAGTATATAAAATTAGGAGAGGCGTAGACAGGATAGAGAGTCAGAACATTTTTCCCGGGGTGGAAATGTCCAACACTAGAGAGCATCGCGATAAGCTGAGAGGGGGAAAGTTTAACAGAGGTGTACGGGGCCAGTTTTTTCTGCACTGAGTAGTGGAGTCCTGGAACGCATTGCCAGGGATGATGGTGGAGGCAGATACGACAGTGGTGTTTAAGAGGCTCTTAGATAGGCACAGGCAATTGCAGGGAATAGCAGGATGTGGATCATGTAAAGCAGGGGTGGAGATAGGAAGGTGTGACGGATGGAGGGGTCAAGTTGGAGGTGACGGAAATAGTGGAGGATGATGTGCTGGATATGGAGGCTAGTGGGGTGAAGGACCAGGGGAATTCTATCCTTGTTGCATCTGGAGGGAGCGAGAGCAAAAGTACTAGACACGAGGAGACGTCAGTGAGGGATCCATCTATGGCAGAACGGGAGAACCCACGTCTGGTAAAGTGAGCGGACATCTCAGATGTTCTAGAATTGAAAGCCTTATCCTGGGAGCAGATGCGATAGAGACAGAGGAGCTGAGAGTCGGGAATAGCATCTTTGCAGGAGGCAAGTTGGGAGGAAGTGTAGTCCGGAGTACTGCGGGAGTTGATAGGTTTGTAGTAAACGCCAGTCGATAGTTTGTCTCCTGCGATGGAGGCAGGGAGATCAAGAGAGGTGTCAGAGAGAGTCCAGGTGAATTGGAGGGCAGGGTGGACATTAGCGGCAAAGTTAATGAAATCAATGAATTCTGCACAAGTGCGGGGGGCAGTCCCAATGCAGTTGGCGGTGCAGCGGAGAAAGAGCTGGTGGACAAAATGGTTGGCATAGCTGGGGCCCACGTTAGTGCCCATGGCTACAACTTTGACGGGGAAAGTGGGAGGAGTCAAAAGGGATGTTGTTGAGGGTGAGGACAAGTTCTGCCAGAGGGAGGAGAGTGTTCGAAGAGGGAGATTAATTGGGTCTCTGTTTGAGGAAGAACTGGAGGGCAGTGAGACCTTCTGATGGGGGATGGAGGTATAACGGGACTGGACTTCCATGGTAAAGATGAGGCAATGGGGGCCTAGAAATTGAAAGTTATTGAAGAGTGGAAGGATGTATGATGTGGCTCAGATGCAGGTGGGAAGGTGTTTCTTAATATCTGCCACTTGAATCAAATTCCATAAGTTGAGTTCTGCTACTACACTAACATATTAGAACCAGGTCTCAAAGATAAAATTACAAGATTACAAAAAACAAAGATAAAAGCTAAAACCACCGGGACCAACATTTAAATGATGACTGGCTTTTTGTTCAAAAATTCTATGTTAAGTTAACATTGATAATCAAAACTTAATTTCTATATTCTTTCTTTCACAACATGCAATGCCCCCTAATTATCCACAAGATGGCGATCCCACTCGGAGGCCATCTTGGTGATGTTTTCACTTTTCCACTGAAAATTGAATTTAACGAAATTGCCAAAAGAAATAACAGATATGTTTGAATCGGTTTCCATTTTCAGCCATTTACATAAAAATCAAAGCAAAAGTAAAAGGAACTAAGCCTGACTCTCAGTCTGATGAAGGGTCTCAACCTGAAACGTCACCCATTCCATCTCTCCAGAGATGCTGCCTGCCCCGCTGAGCTACGCCAGCATTTTGTATCTACCGTCTACCTGATCATATTCGACATGAAGGCCGAGTTGAGTTGAGTTGAGTTCAATTGAATTGAGTTTAGTTTATTGTCATGTGTACCGAGATACAGTGAAAAGCTTTTTGACCAAAAGATTTTGTCATATATCAGAATCGAAACCTCACCTCTGCTTATTACTGTATATTACATTCCTTGTAACACTACTTCAAAGAACCAAGCTTCATTCAATTCCATTTCCAAGGCACTCCTTCAAACATTCCATAGAATAAGCAAGTCCTTTAAAAGCTTTGCCATCACTGAAGAAAGGAAGGTTACCATGGAGACTGAACCATGATTTCGTTTCCAGTCACCAAGATAAAATTTGTTTCTGTAGCAACACATTACTCAAGGGAAAAAAAATACTACTGGTGCACTGAGTAATGATAAAATGTACTGTTGCGATAGCGCTGGGTTATTACAAAGTTCTTTGTACTGAATGTTAAACTGATTACTTTATTTCAATTTTGTTCTCAAACTTTCTCAATGAACTTCTTTGCTCTGTGCATTCTCCTGCTGTTGCTAAGAGAAATAATTATTTGAGCACCAGTTACAAGCAGAACTGTCAGGCATAAGTGTCTGAACTTCACTACACTACACTACACACACACACACACAGGCACGGACATCCGGTGTATCTTGTGCCTTAGAACCGGGTTGGGCTGGGATCCTTAGAACCGACGATCTTCTGCAGCAGATTAATCAAAAGCATTCATTTCATAAGATCATAAGAGATAGGAACAGAATTAAGCCATTCAGCCCATCGAATCTTCCTGCCATTCGATCATGGCTGTTCTATCTTTCCCTCTCAACCTCGTTCTCCTGCCTTCTCATTGTAACGCTTGATGCCCTTACCAATCAAGACCTATCAATATGTTAGAAAGAACAGCAGGTGCTGGTTTACACCGAAGATTGACACAAAATGCTGGTGTAACTGTGCGGACAGGCAGTATCTCTATCAATCTCCACTTTGAAAATCCCCAATGACTTGGCCTCCACAGCCCACTCTGGCAATTAATTCCACTGATACGCTACGATAGAACTTTATCACAGTCATAAAAAAACATAAAATACATCGCCCCCTGGCATAAAGAAATTCCTCCTCATCTCCATTCTCAAGGTGCATCCTTTTATTCTGAGGCTGTGCCCTCTGGTCCTAGACTCTCCCACTACTGGAAACATCCTCTCCACGTCCACTCTATCTAGACTCTTTCCAGGTCATTCTCCAGAGAATCGTGGGAATCTACAGATACCCTTTAAAAAAATATCAAAGAATTGGCTGAATAAATTAAGTAAACTTACACTAAATATGTAAGTAGTTGGCAAGAATAATAAGGGGTGAAATAGTAGGTGACTTTAACTTCATCTTGACTAGGACTTGTGTTCAGGGGACTGCATTTGATTACTGTGCCCAGAAGAGTTTCCTCAAATGGCATCACAGTGGCGCAGCGGGTAGCGTTGTTGCCTTACAATGCTTGCAGCTCCAGTGATCCGGGTTCGATCCTGACTATGGGTGCTGTCTGCACAGAGTTTGTGCATTCTCCCTGTGACCGCATGGGGTTTGGCCGGGTGCTCTGGTTTCCTCCCACACACCAAAGATGTACAGGTTTGTAGGTTAATTGGCTTGGGTTGTTATACTTGGTAGAATTGTGAATTTTCCCTCGTGTGTAGGCCTGTGTTAATGTGCGGACTCAGTGGGCCAAATGGCCGGTTTCGTGTTGTATCTCCAAATTAAATAAAACGGAGCAATATCCAGATGATATCCAGATCCAATACAAGACAGGCACTCCTATCGGGAAGTGAGGCAGGGCAAGTGAGTGAAGGGTCAGTGACAAAGAATCATAGCGGCGTAGAGCTAAACAGCATGGAACAAGGCCCTCCGATCCAATCATTCATGCCGAGCTAGTAGCCCACTGAGCTAGTACCTTCTGCCTGTGCCAGGCCTATATTCCTAACCTTGCCTACCCATGTACCTGTCCAATTACATAATTCTGCTCCTATTCCTTATGAACTTATATGTAAAGATATTACTCTCTAAACCCCGTATTAAACAACACAGAAACTTCAGAATATATAAAAAAATCAATTCGACAAATTTGACAACAGTAGTGCAAAGTCAAAAATAATGTCCCCAAGTCTATATAGTTTGGAGCCTATTTGCAAGTTGAAATGTTTAATGGGTTGATGCATGTGGGTAAGAATCTGCTCCTGAACCTGGATGTTATAGTTTTCAGGCTCCTGCACCTCCTTCCCAATTGCAGGAGGTAAATGGGAGCATAGCCAAGGTGGTGTGGGTCTCTGATGATGTTGGCTGCCTTTTTGAGGCAGCGGCTCTTGTAGATCCCCTTGATGGTGGGATGGTCAGTACCCGTGATGGATTGGGCAGTGGTCACCAGTTTTATGTCACTGTACACTGTGGATGTTTCGATTGTAATCTTGTATTGTCTTTCCGCTGACTGGTTAGGACGCAAATACAGCTTTTTACTGTCCCACGATACATGTGACAATAAACTGAACTAAACTAACTTGGCCAGTGAAGGAGGAGGTGGTGCTGGTGAACTGTTGGTAAGCATGAGTATTACCTGATGTCCTTCAGATACGAATGGAATGGCTTGGGATATCTTATCATCACAGGTTGTTAACCAGTGAATTAACCATCCTTGGTAGAAGTAATACATTGTTTGTTAATCCTGCACACTTCAAACAGTATAAGACCTAACTCTCACAATATGTATTGTCTACACATTCAGCTAAAGATAAAGAACTGAATTTCTGTTCTGCTATGCTTGCAGCATCCATCGTCAAGAATTCTGCACAGATATCACTGCCAGAATCCTGAACTTTCGCCTCGTGTGATCGTTTTCATTTGGAATTCCAATAAAAGGAACAGGCTTTTCTTGACAAAGATTGCACCGGTTGCATCCTCAAGATGTCAAGGCAGCTCATCGAGGAGGGGCAGGAGGACCCAGCGGAATACTGCAGCGGTGAGTCCCTTGTTACAGGTTGCAGACTTGGGTAACATTGACATCATCTACACTTTATGCTGCCCCGTAAAAGCAGCCAACATAATCAGAGACTCGTCCCACCCTGATCATTCATTCTTCTCCCTGCTCCCATCCAGAAGAAGGTACAAAAACCCAGTACGCACTACCGGATTCAAGAATACCTTCTTCCCTCTGTTATCAGGCTTCTGAATCATCCTTCCATAAGCTAGGGTTCTGTCCGATTCACCTCCACCCTATAATGGACATTGGCCTACGGAACTGGTTCACTACAATGCTGAGAACTATATCCTGCACTCTGTATCTTTCACTTTACCTATTGTACTTGGGTTTGACTTGATTGTATTCATGTATGGTATATGGCATGCAAACCAAAGCTTTTCACTGCATCTCAATACACATGACAATGATAAACCTAAACGTAATACCCATTCGTTCAAAAAGCACTTGTGGAACAATTGAACCAATGATCTGCCAAATGTAAACCCAGCAAGACCTTCAGTATGTCAAATTATATTATATCATATTATATTTTATACTTTTGAACCCCCATGTACGTGACAAAACTGCTTCCCAAAGTGGCATTTGAATGTCATAGAATGGAGACTGGGTTCAAAGACATTTGAAAGATAAGGAGAGGGAAGCCCATGGAGAAATTGGAAAATAAATGAGAGGATTTTTAAACTGGTGACTTGTTTAAATGGGAGCGCGTGCAGGTCAGTAAATACCGGGAGGGTTTGGTGAAACTCATCAGTAAGTGTTCGGACATGAGCAGCAGAGCTTTTGAATGAGCTCAAATTTATAATGAGTAGAACAAGGATTTCATCTTCCATTAAAGGACAAGATAGATAGACACAAAAATGCTGGAGTAACTCAGCATGACAGGCAGCATCTCTGGAGAGAAGGAATGGGTGACGTTTTGGGTCAATACGTTTCGAGGGATATGGGCCAAATGCAGGCAGGTGGGACTAGTGTAAATGGGACATGTTGGTCGGCATGGACAAGGGCCTGTTTCTATGCTGTATGATTCTATGTCTCTAATAAATGATTTGTCTTCACAGGAGGCTACCATCCAGTGAAATTAGGGGACATTTTTAACGGAAGATACCAAGTAATGAGGAAGTTGGGATGGGGCTTTTACTCCACAGTCTGGCTTTGCTGGGATCTGCTGTAAGTAACCAATCTTGTTCATACTGGCTGTAATAATGCAGCCTCCACCCCAGATTCTAAATAGTTCAGGTCCATTGCATAAGATGCTATGAAGGATCAAAATAATGACTAAATTGGATGCTGCCAAACATGGGCTTTAAATCTCTGTAGGTTCAAGAAGGGAAGAAGGAAAGACTGAGGGTGGGTCTTGATGGCGTTTAACCGTGTGACATTGCGTGGCTAGTTCCAGCGGATTACTGATGACACAGAGTCTTTTGAACGATGGTTTTAGCCTCTTGAGTATTACACTTGTTCAAACGATAAACTGCCCACCCAGGGAATCCCAGACTGTGACCAGCTCTGCTTCAATGGTTCGCTGATAGGTTATTGTCACAAACACCTGGGTGCAGAGTAATTCTTTGTTTTTGCACACAATCAAGCAGCAGACCTTACAGCAGTACACGAAGAGTCCTCACATTCACAGTTATAAAATTTCATTGAACTAATCTTACCTTCTCTCAGTGGTGAACCAGAGCAGCCACCGCCTGTGGTCAAAGGCAGCCCGCCGGGTCCCTCTTCATTCCCGGCAGCTCTTGATCCTGATTTTCCTGGATATTGGTAATGTTCAGAGGGAGATATGACACAATACTCTGGCCCCAAAGGCAGAACAAAAATGTGGCCATCCTGCAGTAAATTGACTCCTACCCCCACCCGAACCCCCACACCACCACCCAACAACACACCAACAACACATCAACACCTTCCCACAAGGCACAAGTCTGGTGCCAAATGGCCAACACCAAAGGACATGTGCCATCTACACTCATCCCACCTGCCTGCGTTTGACCCATATCCCTCTAAACCTGCCCTATCCACCATGCACCTGTCTTAAATGTTTCTTAAACCTTGCGATAGTACTTGCCTCAACTACTTCTTCTGGTAGCTCATTCCATACACCCACCACCCTTTGTATGAAAAGGTTACCCCTCAGGTTCCTATTCAATCTTCCTCGCCTCACCTTAAGTCTATGTCCTCTGGTCCTCGATTCCTCTACTCTGGGCAAGAGACTCTGTGCATATAGAATGGACAGTATCATTGCATGAAGAATGGCCTAAACATTTAACAAATAATTTTGGACATATTTTCTTGACATTGAAGACTCGAGATGAATGCAACTTATTTTGTGTTACATGTACCAGGAAAGATAAATATGTGGCAGTGAAGGTGGCGAAGAGTGGAAGGGGCTTTACCGAGGCCGCCCACGATGAGATCAGGCTTCTCAGATGTGTGAGTAACCCTCCTGCAAAAGCACTAAACAGCGGACAATCATAGGTTCAAGTCCAACTCACTTCAGCACAGAATCAAACACTCTGCTACTGGAGTGGTGTCTTTATGATGTAGCATTAATCAGAAGCACCACCTTTCCTCTCAGATAGATGTAAAAGATTCCAAACGTACTATTGGAAGTAGGTCACCCAAATCACATCTGGTATCTAGACTCAACAGGTTGTGTCATTTCAATTTGAAGTGGATCTTGAAGTAGGCACATTGCTTCCTTCTTATATTACACTTATGTCTGTGCTGAATACATTTCATGGGCTGCATCTGACTTGAAGATGTCCTGAAGTTATGATTGGTGCTGTTTAAGTGCAAGGTATTCCATTTTTGAGTTTGAAGCACCTAGCAATTGAATGCCTCAGTGTGGTTTGCTAGATAGCAAACAAATCAAATGCCCTCCTTAACCTTACTGCAGATGTCTCTGAGCCTGTGGGTCAGAGGGGGTGACAGTGTTGGAGGGGCGGGGGGGGGGAGGAAATGGTTGTGGAAATGGTTCAATGGTGCCATTATTATCACATGTGTGAAGTGCAAATGCACAGTGAATTTCTGTTCTAACAAACAGTCCAGTAGAGTATTGCCATATCATCCACGATTAGCAATTGAACAGAAATGGTCCACTGAGCCCGTATGCAATAGGTGCCATATTTTGGCACCATTTTCCACGTCCAGTACATGCTCCAGTTCTTGTGAACGGTGCCCGATCCAGGCGAGCCCCAGGCTGCTGCGGGCCTCCAGCCGTCGCCGTCTTTGCTCGATCAGCAACTGACGTCCCTCTCTTCGCCCGTCTACTTTTGTGCCCTGGGGTCACCTCCTGCAGCTGATCGTGAGGGCGCGGTGGACCCGACCACTGACCAGTAGGGAAATGGAGTGTGTTGGAAACCCAGGAGGAATGCTACATCTCTTCCCAACCCCACCAAAATAAACACAAATGTTTTCCTGTGCCAAATTTTCCTTTGTAACCTCGTCTAAACCGTTGGTCCCACCAATCATTGCCTGGTGGTACAGATGGATAATACATAAATCTGTAGTTGTCCCCTAAAGCAGCAATTGGGGCCGACTGCCTACAATGTCTGGATTTTCTCATTTACACATTTTATACTGCAAAATGAAGCCAGGTAGCAGACCCATTTCAATGGCACCTGCTCAGTCCTGGGGGAGGGAAGAGGTCACTTTCCAACTTTCACCTCTCCCAATGTTCTGCCACGAGATAGGCAAGCGGCAGAGGGACATTCCACCTTGCCCATGGAGCCCCATGCATGACAAGGTAGACAGGGTGCTGGATGGCACTTAATCCAGCAGCCAACTAGTTCACTAACAAGGCAGAGACTAATCAAGAGAGAAGAAGCAACTTGGTTGAAGCATGTTTATATATTTCCATAAACATGTTAGCATCTTTATAGTCCACATTTGCTTCGTAAGACGGGCTTTTTTAAATCTTAGAAAGGAAATCCCAACTCACTTGCTCTTTCATCCAGAGAAGAGTTTCAGTAATATAAATCAGACTGGCCTATCCCAACTCAGCATTACCATCCGGAAGTTTAGAATGCCTGGATTACATATGATATCAATCTCCACTGCCCCTTTCCAAGAGATAACAGCAGGGCATTATATAACAATTCATGTAACAATTGTGGTGGCACAGTGGTGGAGCGCTAGAGTTGCTAATTTACAGTGCCAGAGACCCAGGTTTCATGCTGACAACAGGTGCTATCTATAAGGAGTCTATGCATTACCGCAGCGACACCGTGGGTTTTCTCCGGGTGCTCTGGTTTCCTTTCACGTTCCAAAGACATGCAGTCGGCTAATTTGCTTCTGAAAAGTTGTCCTTGGAGTGTAGAATAGAACTGGTATATGGGCAATTGTTAGTTGAGGTGGACTTGGTGAGCCACACCGTATCTCTAAACTACACTAAACCACATTGCCTTTTGCAGCACTTCATTGCAAACCACTCCTTCTTTCAGTGCGTAATTCCTTAAACCTTCATACGTTAACATGTGAAAAGCTTCCTCCAAAGCTAGCAGGAGTTTCTTTCCAATGAGTTATGAGTAAGCAAGGCGACATTCCCTTGAGATGTTGTTTTAGTATTTTGGGACAGTTTTGGTTTTACATTTTGCAGCCACTCATTTTACCAGAGAAGGAACAGAAACTGATGCATCCCCTATTGTGACACCATGCATCTTAGAGGCTACACTTCTCAAAGGGACCGTTGGAAGTCTATGGCAAGTTGCCAGAAAATGTTTATACCTGTTCACATTTATGATTCTGTGCAGTCAGGAGACAGCCTGAAATCATGTCTTTCACACCACCTGTTCCCCTCAATAAGCTGTCTCGATATCTGAGCTAGCAAGAGTTACAAACAGCCCTATCAGCCCAATTACTCTTTGCTGTTATCTGTACCCAGCATATAGAACAAACAACCGTACAGCATAGGAATATGCTTTACGATCCACAATGTCCGTGCCAAACATAATGCCAAGACCAACTCTTATCTGCTTGCACATAATTCATATCCATCAATTCCCTGTATTACCATGTGCCATTCCAACATTTTCTTAAATGCCACTGCAATATCACCACCACCAACTTAAACTTTTATTTTAAACTTCAATATCAACTTTATTCGAGAAATAAATATATACAATACATGATCCTTACAAAACTCAATCCGACATTCTGCCACCACCACCTCTAACAGCACGTTCCAAACGCTCATTACTCTCCTTTAAACTTTGCCGCTCTCACCTTAAAGCTATTTTCTTTACTTACTTACTGCCTGGCATGCAGGGCAGCAAGGAAGGTCCCCCACTCCTGCCTGTTCTGGGTCCATCACGCCCAGTAGTGTTGGTTCCTTCAGTTGCTGTTTCTGTAACATATTTGTTTTACGAGACAGGGTTGTTAGCCCTGTGCTCAACCTCCAACCTGGAGGACCAGTGGATCGCTCTTTGTCTCGCCTCTACCCTTCGACCTGTCCAGCATGGGAGACCCTAACAGGAGACAGATCTCCAGCTGGCATAGCTCTAGGGGTCACTGAGACACACAAGCTCCCCGACCATGACAAGGTTGCAATCCAACGAGGTGTAAGTCCAAAGCTATGTCCTCTAGTATTTAACTGCAATGGAATTAATTCACCTCTTCCCGTTCAACAGGCTGGGTGTAGATGGGTCAATTGTATCGGAATATCCAGCCAGCATCTGCAACAAATATCAGTCCAATCTCAGGGCACTGGGAGCCAGTGAAGTCCCCCCCCCCCCCTCTCTCCCACCACACTGACGCACCAACTTTGTGGATGGAAGTTGTGGATGGCCAGGGTTCAATCAGACAAATGGAAGGTTCCAAATAGCAAGTTTCTTTCTAATTTTGGATATGGCATATGAATGGGGAGATTCATTGGTCTGGGTAGGATGCTAGAATGAAAGGAGAATACCCTGAATATAAGAAATATGAAATAAAGGTGGATAACACTGGAAGATTGCAGCAAGAAGGCAGCGATAGAGTCGAGCAACGGCAGAAACCCAGGTTTGATCCTGACTACGGGTGCTGTCTGTCCAGTTTGACCATGACCATGTGAGGTTTCTCCAGGTTCTCCGGTTTCCAAAGATGTACAGGTTTGTAGGTTAACTTGGATTCTGTAAATTGTAAATTGTCCCTAGTGTGTGTAAGGTGGTGTTAGTGTGCGGGGATCGCTGGTCAGTGGGGACTCAGTGGGCCAAAGGGCCTGTTTCCACGCTGTACCCCTAATAATAAACTAAACTGAACTAAACGGATTGGGGTGGAAGGAGAGCAGAGAACAAAGGCAAAGGTGTGTGATCTGGTGGAAGGTAGAAGAGGTTAGAAGACACACAAAGAGGTTGTGCAAAGCGACACAGGAGGGGAGAGGTACAAGACCCAATGGAGGTGATTTAAGAACTAATAAATGTTAGCTTTTCCACAAAATTAAGGAGATACCATGGAAAGGTGAAGCTTGAAATCCATGCCATGGAGACCTGGTCTCTCATCATAACATCTAGCAGGCAGTACCTAAAGAGGATTGCATTAAATGTAACCAATATAGTAATTCACCTCTGATCCCATTATTCCCTAATGCTTTTCCAAGTGCCTTTATTCCTTATTTCCTAGTGCCTTTATTCTTTTCTTCCATTCATTCCCGTCAACAATTCTGAGGAAACAAGTCTATTTCAATACCTAAGATATATACAAAATGCTGGAGTAACTCAGCGGGACAGGCAGCATCTCTGGAGAGAAGGAATGGATGACTTTTCAGGTGGATCCTTTCTTCAGACCCGACCCAAAACATCTCGACCCGAAACGTCACCCATTCCTTCTCTCCAGATATTCTGCCAGTCCCGCTGAGCTACTCCAGCATTTTGTGTATATCTTCGGTTTAAACCAGCATCTGCAGTTCCTTCCTACACAATATCAATGCCTTCCTGGTTTAGGGTGCTTGAATGTCAGGCAGTAAAGTAAGAATTAGAACACATTGATCATCAGCAAGATGTTTATGACTTTACACTTTAGAGACACAGCGTGGAAACAGGCCTTTCGGCCCATCGAGTGCACTCTGACCAGTGATCACCCCGTACACTAGCACTATCCTACACACTAAGGACAATTTACAATTTACATAATCCAATTAACCTACAAACCTGTACGTCTTTGGAGTATGGGAGGAAACCAGAGCACCTGAAGAAAACCCACGTGGTCACAGGGAGAACGTACAAACTGTGTACAGACAGCACCCGTAGTCAAGATCAAACCAGGGTCCCTTGGCGTTGTAAGGCAGCAACTCTACCACTGCGGTTCGTACCAACCATTCATATACCATGACTTTCTGGGTTGCTTCATGGTGCAGCAGTTAGTACCACTATTTCACCGCTACAGCAACCTGGGTTTAATCCTGACCCTGAGTGCTTGTCTGTGTGGACACATTATCCCTTTGACTTTGAGGATTTCCTTCAGGTGCTCTGGTTTCCACCCACATGCCAAAGGCATACAGGTTGGAAGGTAACTTGCCCCTAGAATGTAGGTGAGTGGTAGAATCGAGATGGGAATGAGGGGAGAACATAATGTAGGATTAGTGTAAATGGGTGGTTGATGTCAGTGTGGGCTGAAGGATCGGTTTCCTTGCTGTATGGTGCCATAACTCACTTTATTATTAACAAAATATTTCTTTTCTCAGGTGAGCTGGAAAAGTTCGAAGGATCCAGATAAGGAGCGCATTGTCCAGCTATTAGATGACTTTCTAATAGTTGGTCTGAATGGTGTTCGTATCCTTTAAGACTATTTCACCGCTGAGTTTTTTTACAAAAAGGCATAATGTAAGACGATTTTAACTTATGTACTAGGAGTAACTATTATTGTGTAACTGGAACGGTGGTGCAGCAGTAGAGTTGCTGCCTTACAGGTCCAAAGACCTGGATTAGAGTCTGACCATGGGTGCTGTCTAAATGGAGTTTGCACGTTCTCCCCGTGACCGTGTGGGTTTTCTCCGGGTGCTCCGCTTTCCTCCCACACTCCAAAGGCGTACAGGTTTGTAGGTTAATTGGCTGGTAATATTGTAAATTGCCCCCTGGTGTGCAGGATAGTGCTAGTGTATGGAGATCATTGGCCGGCGCAAACTTGGTGGGCCGAAGGGCATGTTTCCATGCTGTGTTTCTAAACTAAACTAAAAAAGGAGAAAAGGAAACTGCAGATGCTGGAATTATGAGGAAAACACAAACTGCTGGAGTAATGCGGCGGGTCAGGCAGCGTCTGTGGAGGGAATGAACAGGCCGATATTTCCGGACTGATTGTCGTCAGATAAGCTGGGCAAGCGGTGGGGGCAGGACAATCCGGGCAAGTGATAGGTGGATACTGGTGAGAGGGGTTTGATTGGGAGATAGGTGGACAAAGGCTAGAGATAAACAAGGAGACAATAGAATGTGAGAGTGGAGTGAAATGTGAAGCTGGAGGAATGAACATGGGTGTAAGGGGATGGGGGGGGGGGGGAGGTGAAAAGGGGGGAAGTGGGAGAAATGGAAGTGTGGCTGGGTGGGGCACAGGGAAGAGAAGGGTATAAAAAGGGGGAGAGGGTGTGGGTAACTGTACGGTGTATATATTTGATGATAGCAGCACAATGCCAGAATAAATAATAAAGAATATGTTAGTCATCTATTTGGTGACCTCCTGGTCTCAGTTATGATACAGGTTTCCAAGCACAGTCCAGATATGTTTTCACATGGAATGAAATAGGATAGGATAATCCAGGCAGCTCCTGTGACGTTCTCTGCAACGTTATTAAATGGCAGCGTGCGGAAACAGGCACTTGTTGACTCCGGTAACACAGGATACATGATATCTAGATTTTTATGAATAAAAGTCTGTACACTACTTCTAATGTGATTACCTTAATAAGTGATTTGAGAATGATGTTATTTGAGATCGGGGGTTTATGAATAAGATAAATGTCAAGGGCATTTGACAATGTTGAATTTTTTATGAGTTGACTTGAGGA
Source organism: Raja brachyura (assembly GCA_963514005.1). The sequence continues at coordinate 14,108,495 of OY740796.1, forward strand.
TGACTTGTCTTTGAGGTAATAAATATTTCTTTATTCCACAAGACGTAGATTCAGATCAGATCAGTAATCTGGTAATCTGCAGCTTTAAATAGGATTAAATAGATTCAGATTGGCATTAGCATTCTTGCTTGCAGACTTTAAAGTTTGCAACGAAGATAGACGCAAAATACTGGAGTAACTCAATGGGTCAGGCAGCATCTCTGGAGAAAATTAATAGGTGATGTTTCTGGTCGAAACCCTTCCTCAGAGTCAGGGGAGAGGGAAATTAGAGGTATGAAAGGGTTCAGAACAAATCCTTACAACTTTGCAGTTTTAGTCTCGTGGTAGCTGATTCATAAACAGATTCATTGTGATGGGACTGAATAAATTGCTCGAAATGAGCTGGCATGGACAGTGGGCTGAATGGCCTTATGAGTCTACTGTGCCTTTATGATTCTCTTGAAGACGTCTTGCATGTTTATAGATATTACCCTGTAGATAGTTAAAACTGAAGTTCTGCCTGTTCAGAAAATTGCAAACATAATGCATGGAGGTGTACCAGGTTTTGTGTCTCTGTCTTGGATCTCTTAACATTGCAAGCACATTTTAATTTATTTGCTATTCATCTCATTGGGGTTTATTGAATTTTACAGAGCACAAAATATCTGCTGGCTATGACGCAGTGTTAGTCACTGCAATTCACAATGTACTTGAAGTAATCTGAGATGTTTTGAGGAGATGTCATAAAAGCCTTCTGCATCTTTATAACTTCACTCCTAATTGATCAGGTCCAGACTTTCTGCAGCAACCCTTAACTCCCTCGCCAGATGTGTGCCTGGTCATTGAGCTGCTGGGTAACCATCTTTACCACTGGATTATTAAATCCAATTGGCAAGGACTCCCCATGCCTTGTGTCAAAAAGATCATTCGACAGGTGAGATTAAAGAGTGGTCAAGAACAACATTGAGCCAGTTTTTAGGCACCGTTTTACTATTCACTAATCAAGAGGTGTGAAGCTTGCTTGAAATTTGGGGATGGCACAGTGGCGCAGCGGTAGAGTTGCTGCCATACAGCGCCAGAAACCCTGGGTTCGATCCTGACTAAGGGTATTGTCTGCATGGAGTTTGCGCATTCTCCCAATGACCGCGTGGGTTTTCTCCGGGTGCCAAAGTTTCCTCCCACATTCCAAAGACGTGCAGGTTTGTAGTTTAATTGGCTTCTGTAAATTGTCCCTGGAGCATGGGACAGAACAAGTGTACGGGCGATCGCTGGTCAGCATGGACACTGTGAGCCGAAGGGATTGTTTCCACCTTGTATCTCCACACGAAAGTAAACTTGGTTTTAAACGCGATTTATATTTTCACTCAACTGGTGTGACTCAGAGTTCTGTGGAAAATCAACTTCTCCTGGCTCCACAAGAATGGATTTTGGGAAAGCCTCCCACTGTTGGCGTGACGGCCAGCGACCGATCTGTTCATTATTATCCACTGAAGTGTCAGCATAGATGTTATTGTGCTGGAGAGGGTGCAGAGGGGATTCACCAGGATTTTGCCTGGATTGGAGGACTTTAGTTATGGGGAGAGAAGATAGCCTGGGCTTGTTTTCCCCAGAGCAAAGGAGGATGAGGGGTGACCTGATAGGGGTCAAGAAAGTTTTGAAGGACATAGATATGGTAGATCATCAAAATATTTTGTTCCCATGGCAGCTTTGCCAAAAATGAGACGGCATTACTTCAAGGAGGGAGGGGGGAGATTTAAAGGGGATCTGAGGGAAACATTTTATTTAACACAGAGAGTAGTTAATATATGTGGAGCGTACATCCAGAGGAAGTGGCAGAGTTCTGTACAATCATCACCTTTAAGAAGCATTTTGCCAGGCACTTGAATAGTTATGGCCACTGAGGGATACAGACCTAATCTGGGTAAATGGGATTAGTGTAGATGGTTAAAATGGTGACATGGACATGTTGGGCTGAAGGGTCCATTTCTGTATTGGCCAACTCTGTGACTCCAAATTCTGGACGGGCTTCAAAGCAACAGGTACCAAAGAACTTTTGCTGCTGTCAGGATATGAATAATGACATGTTTATTGTTCATCCCTAGCTGTCTTTGTTTACCTTGATTTTAAAAAGTTTGCACTAACTCATTACTTATTTAAAGTTTTGTTCTGCTTAGCTTTAGTTTAGTTTATTATTGTCACATGTACCGAGGTACAGCGAAAAGCTTTTTCATTGTGCGCTATCCAGTTAGCGGAAAGACTATAAGCGATTACAATCAAGCCGTCCATAGTGTACAGACAGGATAGAAGAAATAACATTTGGTGCAAAGTCCATTTAAAGGTAGTTCAAGGGTCTCTAATTATGTAGATGATAGGCCAGGACTGCCCTCTAGTTGGTGATAGGATGGGTTGGTTGTCTGATAACAACTGGAAAGAAACTGTCCTTGAATCTGGAGATATATGTGTTTTCACACTTCTGTACCTCTTGCTGATGTGAGAGGGGAGAAGGGGAAGTGACTGGGTCGAGACTCATCCTTGATTATATGGAGTCAATGGAAGGGAGGTTGGTTTGCATGATGGTCTGGGCTGCGTCCATAATTCTCTTTAAACAACTTATAATGAGGCACCATTGACCGTGATGGTGACTCAATCCCTGCCGGCACTCCCTGGCGGCAGTTTGTAAAGATTTCTTGGCCACACATGGAGGAAGAATCAGCGTTGTGATTCTGAGGTTCAGTCTGTTCAGAGGGTCTTCCGTCACAGAAGAGGAAACAAATTATCAGCCACATCAAACTCCTGACTTAGCCTGAGCTATCAAATCTTTTAGAAATATTCCTCAGCTATACAAATTTTTTTTTTAAACTTACAAAGCTCCAAAAGTCTTTTCAAAGCTCTTACAAACCTTTGGACTTTAAAATGTTTTGAAAACAAACCTAAACATTCAAAACACTTAAATTAACAAGCAACTGAATCATTTCTTAGAAGGTCCTTGAATAGATTTAGTTACCTCTCCGAAAGTCCATTTAAATGTACAGTCTTACCAGAGGCTCTCACAGCTGTTATCTGCCATTCAAGTCATGCAAAGATATCCTTCACACCTCCTTAGACCTGGTGTTGAACTCTTAGATAACATAAGGGCAAGCTATTAAGCCCAAGTTTCTTCCACCATTCTGAACTCCATGAAGTCCAGTGTTGGACCTCAATCTAAGCTGGAGCATGCCCAATAATTAATCCTTTTCTCAAAACTACTATTTTCCTGGCATCATGACACAAAATCCGGAGTGAACTTCCATCTGGTGCAGGACATTATCAGGTTTAGTTTACAGATGCAGCTCAGAAACAGGCCCTTCGGCCCACCGAGACCATGCCGACCAGCGATCGCCATGCACTATCCTACACACTAGGGACAATTTACAATTTTACCAAAGGCAACAAACTTGTACGCCTTTGGAGTGTGGGAGGACACCGAAGCACCCGGAGAAAACCCATGCGGTCATGTGGAGAATGTAAATATTCCCTACACACAGCAGCCGTAGTCAGGATCGAACCCGGGTCTCTGGCGCTGTAGGGCCAAAAGCAGTTCTACCGCTGCATATTTGTGACATAGAAATATTGAATTCAGTGTCACCGATCATGCCTGGAGTAGATCTCTGGAATTTTATGTTGCTAGTCCAGTGCTATCTAGCCACCATCTCATAGTACTCCTTCACATTCAGCGGAAGCAAGCAAAACCATTTTCCCCGGTAATGTGACAAGGTTCTTCCCCCAATGCAGACCTTGTAGAGTGCGTATATTCTTCCGTGTTTCCCCTTGAAACAACAGAGACTACACTTCAAAAGCTATTCCTTGGTGGTGGGGAGTTTTGGGACAATTTGATGATTTGGGAAGCAGATGCTTCCTCTTCTTTAACAGAGTTGTGTCTATGTTTGCTGCCTCCTTCTCTTAGCCACAATACAAGGAACGTAAGCCGGAGTAGGCCGTCCGGCCCCTCAAGATTGCTCCACCATGGCTATCACAGTTCACAGAACCACTACCCTGTCTGAAAGTACCAGGACTGCTTGCATCATGGCCTGGTCCAAGGGGCTGCAAGGTGTGGTGGACTCTGCCCGGTACATCGCAGGCACAGCCCGCTAATCCATCGAAAGCATCGACATGAGGCACTGCCTGAAGAAGGAGGCATCCGTCATCAGGGATCCCCACCATCCGCCCATGCCCTCTTCTCACTGCTACCATTGGGCAGGAGGCACAGAAGCATGAAGCCCTACACCACAAGGTTCAGGAACAGCTACTTTCCTACAACTATCAGGTTCCTGAACCAACCTGCTCAGCCTTGATCCTACCTCAACAACAGAACACCACGGTCCATCTCTTGCACTACTACCATGGACTTGATTTTTTTTTAAATCGTGTCTTTGCACTGATGTCCTTTTGTTTTGAATACTCTTCTTCCTTTTGGAAATTTTATGTGTCATTTATGTATAATATGTTTTTGTGTGTTGTCTGAGTCTATGTGCCTGTGACGTTGCTGCAAGCAAGATTTATCATTGTACCCTTACTGCACAGTACTTGTGCAGATGACAATAAACTCAACGACTTGATTTCCATTCGCCCTTGAATCCTTCAATGTCCAAAAAACAATAGCTATGTATCAGCAGCTCTCCAAGGTAAAGAATTACAAAGGGTTGTGATTCTGAATGGAAACTGCTAAAAACGCACATAAACGGGTGCTTCAGCCCACAATATTTGTGCTGAGCCTGATGCCAAGACCGACTCTTATCTTCCTGGATGTGATCCATATCTGTCTATTCCTGGCATATCCATGTGCCTATCCAAAAGTTTCCAAATGCCACTATTGTATCTGCCTCCACTAATACAGCCAGCAGGTGCGTTCCAGGCACTCACCACATCTGTGTAAAAAAACTTGCCCCGCACATCTCCTTTAAACTTTGTCTTCCTCATCTTAAAGATATGCCTCTAGTATTTGATATTTAAATCCTGTGAAAAAGGTTCTGACTGCCCTCCCCATCTGTGCCTCTCATAATCTTATATACTTCGTTCAGGTGTCCCCTCAACCTCTGGCATTACAGAGAAAACAATCCAAGACCGTCCTAGTCCAGGCATCACCGTGCTAATCCTCCTGTGTATCTATTCCCAAAGCTTCCACATCCATCCTATAATGGGGCGACCAGAACTGCGCACAACACTCCAAATACTGCACGCAACTCTCCAAATGCCGCATGCAACACTCCAAGTACTAGCCATGTTAAAAAATTTTGAGATTTTAAAAATCAAGTCTGCAATTTATCCCATCAGATAAAGCATAAAAAGAAGTTTAATTTGACACCCAATTCACTTTCATATCTTCAGTATTAAAAAAGTTATGGCCATTTTCATACTCAGGAATTAGCATCTTGTTCCCTATTGCTTTTCCATTGACTTAACACAAAAGCTGTGATCGAGGACAGTCAAAAGCCCATAACTTTCTTAAAAAGTAAGAGAACTGAAAGACATTTTCAGTTTTTTAGATTGAAGTATTCTGAAACAAATATGAAATAATCTTACTTGGATTACCTGAAATTAAAGCGTATAATTAGTTAGTTACCCAATTGTAGCTAACTACAAAATTCAATTACTAGATCTAAACATCCATCAATTTCTTAAGAAAAGATGAACATTTTTAAATAGCCTAAGTGTCCAAATGACATTCAGACACGAATTCACAATATAACATGATTTTTAAATCTCATTGTCATTAATTTATATGCTAAATGGAAGGAATTTAGTGTTTAATTCCTGTAAATTAATGGCCATTTAAATCATCTTGCGAGTGGGAATTTCTGGAATGCGATCGATTGGAACATTGCGGTTGCGGTGAACTTAAACCCCATATCGGCAGGAAAAATACTGCCGGTTCGTATGGGGAATAAATCACCTTCTCGCAACATGAAATTTTGATTAAAGGTATCCTAAGAAGCACTTTTTAATGAAAAAATAAAATGTGCAACTTGCCTTGTCCCCTACGTGAGGTCCGTCCTGTTGTCGGTGTTGACGGCTTTAGAAGATGATGTTAAATTTACTACAGCAATTAAATTACCAAGCGCAGTTTAAAAATAACTTCAGTGAACGGCAGTCAAAGCGATTTTTCTTCATCAACTAAATAGCCTGTTCAACATCGATTTGAATGGGCTTCCGAAATACTGCATTTTAAACCTGCCCCCCTCTCAAAGGCGCCAAAGTCGCGCACACGGGCAGTGGCAGAACTGCAGTGCCACTAAAGGTAGATATTGTAACATACTTACAAATACTGCATGCAACACTCCAAATACTGCATGCAACACTCCAAATACCGCATGCAACACTCCAAATACCGCATGCAACACTCCAAATACTGCACGTAACACTCCAAATGCCGCATGCAACACTTCAAATACTGCACGTAACACTCCAAGTACTGCATGTAACACTCCAAATGCCTGACCTTTTACTTTGAGACCAGCCTCTCCTTAAACAATCCCTTCTATGATTCAGTGAACTACATCTATTTCTTATAAACTCCAACTGCTAGAGATCAGTCCTCCCCAGTTTTACCATGGGACAGCTGTATCTGTCAGAGGAAATCCAAAGGTGAAGAATCTAATATCGGTGTTGTTAAATTTGATGACTGTAATCTCTGGAAAGACTGATCGGGCGGCATAGTGGTGCAGCGGTAGAGTTGCTGCCTTACAGCGCCAGAGACCCCGGTTAGATTCTGACGACGGGCACTGTCTATATGGAGTTTGTCCGTTTTCCCTGTGACTCCAGGTGCTCCAGTTTTCTCCCACATTCCAACAACGCGCAGGTTTGGAAATTAATTGTCCCTGGAGTGTAGGACAGAACTAGTGTAGGGATGGTCAGCGTGGACTCGGTGGGCCATAGGGCTTGTTTCCACACTGTATCTTTAAATTAAACTAAACTAAAACCAAGTGCCTCACATCTGGTAATAATTTGTTTGGCTGACCGTGTTCTAATTTTTGGATTGGTGTAAGTATCCTGTCTGATCAGCTGCTTTCTGTCCTCATGTAACAGGTTCTCCAAGGGCTGAACTATCTGCATACAAAGTGCAAGATTCTGCACATGGATATCAAGCCAGATAACATTCTACTATGTGTCAACCAGCAGTATCTCAATCGATTAGCCGTTTCCATGCAGCAAGGACCAGGAGATGGAACACTAAGTCCAACAGGTAGTGAAAGGCATGGCAGAACCTTACAATTTTAAAATATTCTGGAGGCAATCTTCAGGCAGGAGACCACAAAATTTCATTTCGGAGTCACGTGAGTGACTTCGTGAAGAGCCCGCCGGCGCGCATGCTCGACATATTGTCGTATCGCGTTGCTGCGACGGCTGGCGGTGGAGCGCGCTCCTCGCCAGCCCTTCATAAGGGGCCACGGAGGTGAGTATTCTACCTTTAGTTGGTGGTCCTTGTTGTTGGTTGTGTCTTGCAGCAAGGACATGGATGGGAGTTCCAAGGGCCGGAGGATGTCAGGACGAGTTCGCCGGTCAACAGTTCCGGGGCCTTTAGCATCGGCAGTACCTGCAACGCAGGCCGGGACTCAGGCGGAGATGTGGGTAAGCCCTGTGGTTACAGGTCCAGATCCGCCAGCACACCACAGCTCGGAGGAGTTCGACGAGGAGGAGTGTGGTGTGCCGCCAGAGCAGGGGGACCCTGCCATGGCAGTCAGGTCATCAGCGGGCTCGCTGGCGACCTCGAGCAGGGTGCGTGCGGCTGCACGGCCTGTTCCACTCCGCCCTCTGAGTAGGGGAAGGGCAGGAGCCCAGAAGCCTAACCCTGCCAGGGCTAAGGCATTGCCTGACACGGAGGAGCGGTCAGGTTCCAGGGCGAGACCCGGGGCGGCTGTGAGGTCCAGCCGGCACACCCCGACTCTCGACGCCGGGACGGGTCGGTTGAGTCGGGTCTCGTCACGGTCGCCGAGCCCCCCATGGATGGGTGGGCGAGACCATGCGTCGGCAAGGTCCACGATGTGGGCAGCCGGCAAGCCTGCGCGGGCTTCAGGCATCCATGCTTCGGCTGGTGCCGACACCACGCCGCAAGTGCCCTTAGTGGCAGCGGCTTCAGCTCCCGCTAAACGGAGGCGGTTGAACACGCCCGCGCGGGAATCGCGCAGTTTCGCCTCGGCGGCTGTTAGCGACAACTACCGGCACCGGCAGGGCCTCGATGAGGTGCGGGCCGATGATAGGAGCCCGGTTTTCTTTTCAGAGCCGGAGGACTCCGACCACCTGAGTGTTCAGGGTGAAGGGCGTATTGACCGTATGGAGCGGCTGCTGGAGCTCCTGCTTCAAAGTCAACAACAGCAGGGCAGCAACAGGCACAGGGCGTCGTCACCAGCCTCTACCATCAGCCTGGAGCAGCAGGAGGAGGAGGTTTTGGTGGATCCCATACCATCTCCGTTGGAGGTGCCAGCGGAGGATCTTCTGGATGTGGCGACCAAATTTGCGGCCCCACATTCATCTGGACTTCCTTTAAACGAGAAGCTGGCAGCCACTGTGGCCTTTCTTAACAACCAGCAACTACAGGAAGAAGTCCTCATTCAGGCAATGAGCCGTCACAAGGCTCCATCCAATTGCAACTCCCTCAACGTGCCTGTGGTCAATACGCCGATATGGGGCAACATCAGTGCGGCTATCCGTCAACAAGAGGTAAAATTGCAGCGGATCCTGAAGCTCCTCACGGCCGGTATTACCGCCTTTGCGTGGTCGGTGGACGGGGACGAACTGAATTTGGACCAGGAAGATGCTCTGGCCCTCCTGTGCGCGACCCAGCACGAAATCAACGGGTTTCGCAAAACCAGCATCCGCCCAGCGCTCAATCCGAAGTTTGCAGGATTGTGCAAACCACCGCCGCCGCCCCCGCCCCGTCAGCTCTTTGGGGAGGACCTCTCGAAGAGAGTCAAAGAGCTTGACGAACAAGCCAAAACGGTGGGGATCATGCGCTCTCAGAGTGCCCCCGCACCGTCAGGCTCAAAGTCTCCATACATTCGTTCACGAGGGTCTGCTAGTACCTCGACGAGGACCCACCCTCAAGCTCCACAACGACAGCAACATCAGACCCAGCACCAGGGGTCTTTTCTAGGACAGGGTCGGCAGAGACCCTGGTGGAAAACGAAGACGCCGCGCCCTCAAGCCAACCCAGCACCTCCACGTCCACCCACGCGTGTCAAGGGCCGCCGGTAACCACGGAGGTGAGGGGGTCTGGTTCTCTCTTTTCTCTTTGTTTAACTTCACATGTTGGTGGTCGCCTTCGGTTGTTTTTGGGTGCATGGGGTAATTTTACTGGTGACGAGTATGTGTTGCAGAATATTCAGGGGCATAAAATTGAGTTTATTAATGGCGACATTCCTCCATCCCAGCACATGCCCGCTCGAACGTTTAAATTATCTACTGCAGAACAGGCAGCAGGCTACAAGGAACTTTTAAGTCTTGAGCAGAAGGGAGTGATTGAGAGAGCAGTGCATGAGCCAGTTGAATTTGTTTCGAATATATTCACCAGACCTAAGAAGGATGGAGGTTGTCGTGTCATTATTGATCTAACCCGTTTGAACACTTTTGTAACATATACTCATTTTAAAATGGATACGTTTGAAACAGCCAAATCATTGATTTCTCATGGTTGCTTTATGGCATGCATCGATTTGAAAGACGCATATTATTCAGTATCCATCCAGAAATACGACAGAAGGTTTTTGAAATTTGTCTGGATGGGGCAACTCTGGCAGTACAAGGCTTTGCCTAATGGGCTCACCACAGCCCCTAGATTGTTCACTAAATTAGTGAAACCAATTATGGCTTATTTGAGACAATGACACCATATAGTTATGGCCTACTTAGATGATATCTTAATTGTGGGCCACACCCTGGAATTGGCTGAACAGGGTGTTGCAGCTGCTGTCAATATATTTCAACAATTAGGGTTTATTGTCCATCCAGAGAAATCAAAGTTCTGCCCTGCCCAGGTGATTAATTACCTAGGGTTCACGGTGAACTCTATGAGCATGAGGGTTACCATTCCAATTAACAAGATTGAGGAGGTTACCCAGGTGTGTCTAGATTTAATCCGCACCAATATACCATCGATTCGGCATTCAGCTACAATAATTGGGAAGCTTGTAGCTTTGTTTCCGGCAGCGCGATATGGACCTTTGCATTATCAGAATTTGCAAAGAGCTAAAATTGCTGCGTTAAAACAGAACGCTGGTCATTATGATCGGTCCATGCAGCTGCCGCCCGAAGCGATAAATGAGTTGCAATGGTGGGTGTGTCACATTAGCAGCTCATTCAAGCCTATCAGGGAGGCTAATCCGGTGGTATATTTGCAGACTGATGCAAGCTCCAATGGCTGGGGAGCCACGGATAATTGCTCTAGTTGTGGGGGCAGATGGGACACCCTTGAATCGACGATGTTGTTGACTCAAGGGATTAACTATTTGGAGTTGCTGGCAGCATTCCACGGACTTCGTGCGTATTGTTCCAAGCTTGTTGGAGCACATGTCCGTCTCCAAATAGACAACACCACAGCAGTGGCATACTTAAACCATATGGGTGGTACCAGGTCAGTTTCGTGTGACAAATTGGCTAACTCAATTTGGCTCTGGTGTGTTCATAGAGACATTTGGATTTCAGCTACCTATTTGCCAGGTGAGCTTAATACTGTGGCGGACACCAGGTCACGCAAATTTAATGACAATATTGAATGGATGTTGCATCCTGAGACTTTTTCTAAAGTCACAGCCAAATTTGGTAAACGGGACATTGACCTTTTTGCGTCACGGTTGAACCATCAGGTACCAACCTACGTTTCATGGGAACCAGATCCTGGGGCAATAGCGCTAGATGCATTCTCGCTGGACTGGGGGAATTGTTTTTTCTATGCTTTCCCCCCGTTTTGCCTCATCAGTCGGGTATTGCGAAAGATTCAGGCCGATGCTGCCAAGGGCATCCTTATTATACCCGACTGGCCCACACAGCCATGGTATCTGGTGGTCTTTGACATGCTCAACGAACCTTGGGTCCTTTTGAAGGGTTGCCCACAATTGGTTACTCACCCTGTCTCAGGGGAGCCACATCCCTGCCACGGCTATTTAAATCTGTTGGCTTGCAGGTTCTGAACAGGCCATTAGTCCAATACGGCCTCTCGGCTCGGACCATGGATACCATCGGGGCGTCGTGTCGAGAGTCCACAAGGCGAAGATACCGCTCGCATATTAAGAAGTGGGAAGCCTACTGCAGCCGCTCTCGCATCACGTACGATGACGTGACAATAACCGACGTCCTGGAATTCCTCGCGGGGTTGCACCATGATGAACACTTAAGTTACAGTGCCATCAACAGCGCCAGAAGTGCGCTATCATTCTACCTCAATATTGGGGTAGGATCCAACAGGCTAGTGTCCAGACTCATGCGGGGTATATTCAATATGAATCCGCCTACACCACGCTATAATATCACCTGGGATGTCAGGGACGTATTAACCCTGCTCAGGACGTGGTCTCCCATGGAAGGGCTCCAACTGGACCAACTCACCATGAAGCTGGTGATGTTACTAGCGCTGACTTCAGCTCAGAGGGTACAGACACTACACAAACTTCGTGTCGACAGAATGACTTCTACCCCTACACAAGTAGTCTTTTTCATTGACGAGCTACTAAAGCAGCATAGACCTGGGTGCACAGGGCTGCAGCTGAAGTTCCCGGCATACCCCGCAGATGCTAGGCTATGTTTAGCCTCACATATCCGCCACTATGTCAAGGTGACGGCACGCATCAGAGGAATGGAGAGATACCTGCTTGTCACTCATAAGAGACCTCATCATCGAGTGACAGTCCAGACGATATCCAGGTGGCTTCGAGTCGTCTTGGGTAAGTCAGGTATCGACACTAATGTGTTCAAGTCTCATTCGACCAGGGCTGCATCGACGTCAGCGGCGAGGGTCATGGAGGTGCCCATGGACCAAATTCTCGCCACAGCAGGATGGGCTAATGAAGCTGTGTTCCAGCGTTTTTATAACAAGCCTGTTGCTGCTCCTCTACAGTTCGCAGAAGCCGTGCTGAATGCAGGTCAAGAACGTGGAGATGTCCCCGCATGAGGGGTTTTGATTTGTTATTAATAAATATGCTCTTGTTTTGCAGTATGAACTATTGAGCAAGTTTGTTCCTCCCATCCATCCCTGGTAGTGGTGTGTCAGCATGGACGTGGTCCAGGGCGTGTAATCACAGAAGCTTTGAAGTCTTCACGAAATCACTCACGTGACTCCGAAATGAAATAATAAGATTGAACGAGAACTTACCAGTTCGAAGGTTGATCTTTATTTTATGAGGAGTCGAAGTGAGGGATTTCGTGCCCTCCTCGCCCAACCCTCAATCACCTTCATCTGGTAATCTTAGTCACTTCAATCTTACTATGCGAAGTCATTTCTATTGTTGGTTTCTGTGATTCCACGCCGCTACTTTGAAGTATGTCGAGCATGCGCGCCGGCGGGCTCTTCACGAAATCCCTCACTTCGACTCCTCATAAAATAAAGATCAACCTTCGAACTGGTAAGTTCTCGTTCAATCTTATTATTCTTCCTCCAAACCCTTCACAGAGAGACTCGTAGTTATCCTCCCTTGACTAAGATGACCTAAAGGTTGGTCACTATCACATTGCTGTTGTAGGAACTCACCGCATGCAATTCCCTGTCAGCCTGAAGAAGGGTCATGACCTGAAGCCTCGCCGATCCATGTTCTTCAGAGATGCTGGTTGACCTGCTGAATTACTCCAGCACTTTGTGTTTACAAGTTCAAAAGTAATAGGAGCAGAATTAAGCCATTCAGCCCATCAAGTCTACTCCGCCGTTCAATCATGGCTGATGTATACTTCTCTCTCAACCCCTTTCTCCTGCCTTCTCCCCATAGCCCCTGACACCCGTACTGTCAATTTCCACCTTAAAAATATCTATTGACTTGACCTCCACAGCCATCTCTGCCAATTAATTCTACAGATTCACTGCCCTCTGACAAATTAAATTCCTCCTCATCTCCTTTCTAAAGATACATCCTTTTATTCTGAGGCTATGGCCTCTGGTGCTGGACTCTCCCAACAGTGGAAACGTGTTTTTTTTGTAAACCTCGAGAATCAGAGGACATAAGTTTAAGGTGAAAGGAGGGGGGGGGGGGGGGGGGGAGAAGAGTGAATAGGAACCTGAGGAGCAACTTTTATTACACAAAGGGTGGTGGGTGTATGGAATGAGCTGCCGGAGGAGGTAGTTGAGGCAGGTACTATCACAACTTTTAGGAAACATTTAGACAGGTACATGAACAGGATAGATTTAGAGAGATATAGGCCAAACGCAGGCTGGTTGTTACTGGTGTAGATGGGGCATGTTGGTTGGTTTGGGCAAGTTGGGCATAAGGGCCTCTCTCCACGCTGTATCACTCTATGAATCTAAATCAGCATCCTTGTTCCTCCCTATCATACTTCCTTTATTAAACAGACAGTGCACATCAATAAAACACAACTTGGTGGAGTAACTCAGTGGGTCAGGCAGCATCAGGAGAGAATGGGCAGGTGCCCTTTTCAGGTTGGGACCTTCTTCAGGATGATTGTAGTGGGGGGAAAGGCTGGAAGAAAGGTGGGGGCGAGACAGGTGAGGGAGGACTTGACTGGCAGATTGGTGGAGTAAATAAGAGAGGCTAGAGATTGAAAGGACACAAAAGGGTGTCCGACAAGTGGGAAGAGGAGTGAAATTTAAAGCCAGAGGGAGGGATGTAGGTGCAGGAAGAGGGGATGAGAAGAGGGGCAGGATAGTTGGAGAAATTTGTGCACATCGGGTCGGGGGGGTCACAGGAAAGAGAGCGGGAAGGGGGTGTAACTTAAAATTGAGAATTTAATGTTCAGGCGGAATATGAGGAGCCGTTCCTCCAGTTTGCACATGGCTTCACTCTGGCAATAAATGAGGTCTAGGATAGAAAGGTTGGCATGAGCATGTGGAGGGGAGTTTGACTGGTTAGCAACTGCGAGATCCAGCAGGCCCAGGTGGGCCGAGCGAAGGAGTTCGGTGGAACAGTGGCTGAGTGTACAGTTAGTCTCGCCGATGTAAAGAAGGCCTTTTTGGGAGCACCCCTTGCAGAAGACAAGGCATCAAGTGGCGTATGTGAACCTCTGCCTGGGGTCCCTGCATGGCGATTGGGGAGGGGGATTCGGGGCAGGTGTCACTTCTCCTGTGGTCATAGTGGAAAGTATCTTGGGAGGGGAAAAGAACACTCCAGTGTATGTTGGTGGTTGTAAAGTGTTTTGGATGTCCTAGTGCCATTCAAGGGGGGCACAAATTAGTCTTCTTTCTCCCTCCCCCTCCCCCTCCCTTCCATCCTTCCTTTGACCTCTGGCGTTCCACAAATAAAGAATTTCCAGCTTTTTTTTTCTTACAATTGTTTATTTTTCTCAATACTGGCTCAGTGGCCAAAATTCCATCACCCCGATCTCACCATTCTCAAAACTCTTATTCCGAATTCTTCCCAGAGCCCAAGGGCATCATCACAATACTGGTAAGAAATGTGTTGAGCGTGAGCCGAGATTTTCTTTTACTTATCTCCTTTGAGCTGAGTTTTGTTATTATTCGCAGGGGAAATGAACACTGAACAATCACTCCCCAACCCTTTGGATCCTAAATATGCTGAAGAAATAAGTGTAAAGATCGCAGACCTAGGAAGTGGCTGCTGGACGGTGAGTGCCATTGAGTCATGGAAGGATGGCTGAGATGCTTTTCATGAGGATCGCTTGAATAATGGGTTTTGTAATTGAATGGGTACAAGTCTCAGCAAATAAATTCCTCTCCTTCTCTTGTCTAAAATCACACTCTCTCCCTCACATCCAACCTCCATGGAGGTTCATCCCCTTATTCCTACAATAAGTCGTGTTTCTCTCCTCCATCGCTGGTGGAGCGGTCTGTACATCGGCCTTACAAAGTGGCTGAACACCATTCAGTAATTGAGTGCGTCCCAAATGACATTACTGCAAGATGGCTATCCGCGGGTCCAGGCAGCGGGCAGTCGAGGGTTCCCCCTGAGTCAACTGCCTGCCCATCTTCCAGGCCTACATCCGTGCCGTGTGTCCCTGGAGAGGGAGCACGTGGTGTCCACGGGGACTCTGGAGGCCTTTCGTGAACACTGGTTGCCGAGGCGGGTCGAGTGTATTGTAGATAAAGTTGACTATTTTAATCTGATAACTGTTTGATTGTAAACTGCCAATGGCAGTCTTGATTTTATTACTGCTCTGTATTTGTGTATAATTGAATAAAGCATTTTGGATTATTTAAAAAAAGACATTACCGGGGTTAAAGTGAAGTGTTTGGGGGAAGTTATCTTGTGTCCATACGATATCTTTCCATTTGACCTACACATGCATGATGAAGCATAATCAGACTCAGATATGTGTTAAGCTGCAAATCATGGCATTCAACATTCTGCGATGAATCTTCGCAATGGTTTAGCACTTCACTGAAAACTTTGTTTAGAACTTGTCAAATTAATTATCTCTCTGATTATACACTCTTCCTCTCTGCCCTTGGCTCCAGTTCAAACACGTCACTGAAGAGATCCAGACGAGACCATACCGAGCACTGGAGACCATCCTTGGAGCTGGTTATGGGCCCCCGGCAGACATATGGAGCACAGCCTGTATGGTAACAGATATAGGAAAGCTATCGGTTGTACATTGCCCCATTGTTTATCTGATGTAACAAGGTGGTGCAGCGGTAGAGTTGCTGCCTTACAGCGCCAGAGACACAGGTTCCATCCTGACTACGGGTGCTGTCCGTACAGAGTTCTCCCTGTGACTGCATGGGTTTTCTCCGGATGTTTTGGATTCCTCCCACATTCCAAACATGTGCAGGCTTGTAGGTTAATAGGCTTCTGTAAAGTTTCCCTTGTGTGTGGGATAGAGCAAGTGCATACGGGTGATCGCTGGTCGGCGTGGGCTGAAGGGCCATTTCCATGCAATATCTCTAAACGAAACTAAATTACTTTGCAATTTAAATTAGATTATTGCAGTATGAATCATATGGACTGGCGATCTAATGTTGCCTGAGATTCTCCTCTGCGTTGATGTGTTCAATGAACCCACGGAGCAGCAGGTCAGCCGAGAGCAGAGGGACAGCCTGTGCAGTAAATGTGTGCAATGCCCATTAAAGCCTCATTGTTTATTTAAGTCGGGATGCTCCCGACAGCAACTGGTTTGCGTAATGCAATATCCCATTTGGAATGTGCACTGTGAATTGCCACATCAATGCAAGGATGTCATGTCCCCGCATTCGGATGTGGACTGAAAGAGAGCCATTGAACAGTGGCAAAGCAGTCTCTCACAGGGCCCTTTGGAGTAACGTCTGGGGCGCGGGTCAATTCACGCTGATTGCTTTCACCAACTTCATCACGATGGTTTCAGTGTCGTATCATGAGATTAGTGAGAAGAGGTTTCTCTACGCGCCTTGGGGTGGAAAGGGGCGAAATCAGTGCTAAGATTTAAAGTGAGGGGAGATTTAACGAAGAGCGGTAGGGAAAGGGAAATAACACTGAAAAATGTTTAGAATGTTTACACTTAGTTTGCATGTGTAATATTTGGCCATAACTGTATTCAATTCATCATGTTTCTACAACCTGCTATGTAATTGTGGGCCGAATGCCACACAATGCCATGGAAGCCACGCGATTGGTATCCAGAGGTCGAGGCTATTGATCTACAGGTGTGAGGTTAAATCTCATTGTAGCAGCTGAGAGATTAAATAAATCTCACCATAAAACTACAGGATTTTAAACTGGAACTTGATTCACTGATGTCTTTTAGGGAAGGAAATATATCCCTGGCAGCCATATCATAGTGAGTCATAGTGAGATTCTGGCTATGAGTAGTAGGCCCCTCTCGGTCACGACTGACCATGGGTGATGCATCCTGGTCGGATGCAAGCCTGGGAGATGTCATATGGAGGACAGGCTGTTGCCCATGCAGCACGTCCCCCCTCTCCATGTCGCTGATCGATCCAAAGGAACAGCAGGGCTGTTACAGTTTGGCACCAGTGCCGTCGCAGGAGCTGCCAGAGCGAGGTTGTAGACAAAGATGAACTGCCTTAGGGGCTCCGACTCTGGATTTTCTTGAGGTTTACTCCAGGAGCCTTTTCCATGACTGGATATGGCTACGAGGCAGTGGAGGTTTTAAATCCGAGTTTTCCCTCTCCTAGATGGACTGCCTTCCCAGGCTGACGAGCCCCATCTGCCCAGCTATTAAGCCCACCAAATCCACACATACCGTCAAGCACCCAATTTAATGCCAATCCTACCTTCATTCATTCTATTTTGCCAACTTCTCCAGAGTTTACCATTCATCAGGTGTTGATGAATGGTAAACTCTGGAGAAGTTGGCAAAATACAAGTTGGCTGAGGGCAATTTACAGTGGGCAATTTACCAAACAATTTTTAGACCGTGACAGGGAGAAGCTGCTAACTCCATTATGGACAAGACCAGATATCGCAGAAGCTATGAGGCTCCAGCACAACTCTGCTGCCTCCTCTTGTCCTTTAAATTATTACATTGCTACTGAAACGTGGTTGATATTTAACTATCTAAAGTCAATTCATAAACATCAGGGACAATTAAAGATGAGAGGTAAACGCTACCCTTATCTGCAACATCCAGATTCCGTGAACGAATATTTAGCTTAGTTTAGTTTCGATTCATTTATGAACACCAGTACTGAGGTAAAATGAAAACCTGTTTTTGTTGCGTGCTATCCAATCAACGGAAAGACTGTACATGATTACAAGCTATGCATTAGTGATAAATGGACCCCTCTCAAACCAAGGCCATTCCTTAACTTTGCAATGTACTGTGCGCCTCAATTGCAGGTGAAAAAGAGAGAATTTAAAGGGGAGCTCACAGTTCCCCACATTTATCTCCTCTCTTTGCAGTCTTCTAGACAAGCCCATGCCCATTGAGTACAGGACCATGCAGCGAGAGTCACTCCATGATCAATAAGTCTCTGAAGCAGAATCCTCCAAAATTCATGAAAGATCAGAGAATTCACTCACTTTGATCCTGCAAGCATTATGCTGTTGATATTTGTGTGCAGTGCTAGATACTGCAGACTTTAATTACCATCAAAGTTTCACGGAATGTGATTGTTTTTTGTGCATTTCATGTTCTATACTTCAAAAGGTGCCTGTCTCTTTTTCTATACACAGGCACTTGAGTTAGTGACAGGTGAATACCTGTTTGACCCTCGACCTGGAAAGACCTTCTCCCAAGATGAGGGTAAGGGAGCATCTTTTAATCAAGATTAGATGGGAACATTGACCCAGTTAAGTATATTCTCTCATATATTCCCTTCCGCTAGGTCAATCGGCAAATGTTTACCCAATCTAAGAAACATAAGGACAAAAGAATATCAGTAGACATGGAGCAACAAGGAACAACATTGTTCCTTCCAGCCTGTTTCATCATTCCCCGCCCAAACCGTATAATCCTCTGATTCCTTGCTGTTTCAGACTAGGCCTCTAACATCATTTAGTGTTTAAGAATCCATGACCCTACTAGGATATAGAATTCAAAAGATTTGTAATTCCATAGGTATGGAAAGTCCTTCTCATCCCAGTTCTCAATGCTGACCCCTTTTCCCCAGACTGTGCCCCACCCGTCCATTTCCAGTCTCTCCAATCAGGCTCTCTGTATAGAACAGTACAGCACAGGAACAGGCCGTTCAGCCCACGTGTCTGTGCCAAACACGATGCCAAAACCAATCCATCCATTCCCTGCATATTATTTTAGTTTAGTTTGGTTTATTGTCATGTGTACAGGAGTACAGTGAAAAAAACTGGCCTGCCGCTCTTCACTGGAACCAGCTACTCAGAACTGCCTGATTTTTCCCAGGTGATAGTATAGGTTCAGGATACCTGAGGGAACTGCGCACATTTGATTGACCTTAACGCAACTGCATGCTGACATCAGTTTACACCTAGGGCAGGGGAAGGATCTGTGGAATTCACTCACGTTTGACCCAGATATCCAGGCATTTCGTTTTGGAGATCTGCCTGCAAAAACTGCACCAAATAGTCATTGACTTCAACAGAAAAAATTAGCAACAGAATGAGCCGCAGAAGTTGTTTTTTTATTTTTAATTCTTTAATTGAGTTGATTTTAATTGATTACATGTGGATTAAATTGTTTCAGGGTGTTTTTTTTCTTGAATATTTTTTTTAATTGTTCAGAATTGTAATAATTTTTATTATTTTTAAATATTTCCTTCTTTTCAAATTTTGGTCAATGTAAAAAATATGCACAGAATTTCTAATTTTTTGACAGCATGATGGGGCTTAACTGTTTAACATAGAACATAGATAAGTGTAGCATTGTAACAGGCCTTCAGCCTACAATGTATCTGCTGAACATAATACCAAGATAATTAAGCTCACCTGTCGACATGTGTTCCATACTGCTCCATTCATAGCTTATCTAAAACATCTTAAATGTCACTATCATGTCTGCTTCCTCCACCACCCCTGGAAGTGTGTTCCAGGTACCTACCACCCCGATTGTTAAAAAAAACCTTGCACTGCACACCTTTAAACTTTACCCTTCCCAAAGCAACTCGCAGGGTAGGTTCTGTCAGCTTTACACGTTCATTAGTCAGAGGAGTAGAATTAGGCCATTCGGCCCATTGAGTCTACTCCACCAATCAATCATGGACCTTTCCCTCTCAACCCCTTGTCCTACCTTCTTTTAAGGGATATAACTCACATGTATAACTCGTTATTACCTACCCCACAGCCAACAACGGACCATTGTGGGCTCCACCTTTCCTCGATCATCGTTGCTTTTTGCATATCTTTTATTCATTTGTTCTGTGTAACGTCTATATATCTTGTTTCCCTTTCCCCTGACTCCTGAAGAAGGATACCGACCCGAAACATCACTTATTCCTTTTCTCCAGAGATGCTGCCAGTCCCGCTGAGTTACTCCAGCTTTTTGTGTCTATATTCAGTTTAAACCAGCATCTGCAGTTCCTTCCTACACATTGTAAATTGTCCTTAGTGTGTGTAGGATTGTTTTAATGTGCCGGGGATCGCTGGTCGGCACAGACTCGGTGGGCCGAAGGGCCTGTTTCAACGCTGTATATCTAAAATAAACTAAATTTCCAATCATTCCAGATTGACATGAACTAAGCAGAAATATTAGGCCCTAGTCTCTGCCTGTCGATAGTTTGATGCTCTTTCACACTTTACAGTGCCCTCCATAATGTTTGGGAAAAAGACCCATCATTTATTTATTTACCTCTGTACTCCACAATTTGGTTTCACCATGTAGAAATTACAGCAGTGTTTATACAGTCCCCCCATTTCAGGGCACCATAATGATTGGGACACCTGGCTTCACAGGCATTTGTAATTGCTCAGGTGTGTTTAATTGCCTCCTTAATGTAGGTATAAGAGAGCTCTCAGCACCTCGTCTTTCCTCCAGTCTTTCCATCAACTTTGGAAACTTTTATTGCTGTTTATCAACATGAGGACCAAAGTTGTGCCAATGAAAGTCAAAGAAGCCATTATGAGACTGAGAAACAAGAATAAAACTGTTAGAGACATCAGCCTAAGCTGAGGCGTACCAAAATCAAACGTTTGCAAAATCATTAAGAAGATAGAGAGCACTGGTGAGCTTACTAATCGCAAAGGGACTGGCAGGCCAAGACCTCCACAGCTGATGACAGAAGAATTCTCTCTATAATAAACAAAAATCCCCAAACACCTGTCCGACAGATCAGAAACACTCTACAGGAGTCAGATGTGGATTTGTCAATGACCACTGTCCGCAGAAGACTTCATAAACAGAAATACAGAGGCAACACTGCAAAATGCAAACCACTGGTTGGCTGAAAAAATAGGATGGCCAGGTTACAGTTTGCCAAGAAGTACTTAAAAGAGCAACCACAGTACCACAGTACTGGAAAAAGATCTTGTGGACAGATGAGACGAAGATTAACTTTTATCAGAGTGATGGCAAGAGCAAAGAATGGAGGAGAGAAGGAACTGCCCAAGATCCGAAGCATACCACCTCATCTGTGAAACACGGTGGTGGGGGTGTTATGGCCTGGGCATGTATGGCTGCTGAAGGTACTGACTCACTTATCTTCATTGATGATACAACTGCTGAAGGTATTAGCATAATTAATTCTGGAGTGTATAGACCCATCCTATCTGCTCAAGTTCAAACAAATACCACAAATGGTTCATTCTACGGTAAGGCAAGGATCCCAAACATACTGCAAAAGCAACAAAGGAGTTTTTCAAAGCTAAAAAAAAGTTCAATTCTTGAGTGGCCAAGTCAATCAACCAATCTGAACCCAATTGAGCATGCCTTTTATATGGTGAAGAGCAAACTGAAGGGGACTAGCCCCCAAAACAAGCATAAGCTAAAGATGGCTGCAATACAAGCCTGGCAGAGCATCACCAGAGAAGTCACTCAGCAACTAGTGATGTCCATGAATCGCAGACTTCAAACCGTCATTGCATACAAAGGATATGCAACAAAATACTAAACATGACTACTTTCATTTACATGACATTGCTGTGTCCCAAACGTTATGGTATCCTGAAACCCTGGGGACGGGGGGGGGGGGGGGAACTATGTTTCAACACTGCTGTAATTTCAACATGGTGAAACGAAAATGTGTAAAAATCGCCTTTATTAAAATCGGACAATGTGCACTTTAACCACATGTGATTTTTTCTATTACAAATCTCAAATTGTGGAGCACAGAGGCAAAGAAATAAATGATGGGTTTTTGTCCCAAACATTATGGAGGGCACACACAGTATGTATCCCTAACACACATGCACACCCTTTGACATTCACACTCTATTTTCTGCTTGCGTTTAGGGTCAAGGCCCAGTACCATGATATGAGTCAAAGTAACTCTGGCAACATGTACTCTGCAAATTGATTTTATTACATTGTGTCGCTTCAGGGGATCTAGTTGTGTTGGACTTATATAGAGAAGTTATCATTGGTTTCAGATTTGCAGTGATGGCAAAACAAAGAAAAGTCTTTCTTTACTTATCCTTCCTCCCGCTCTTCTCCATAACAGACCACATTGCACATATTATTGAGCTACTTGGGAGAATCCCTTTGAAGTGTGCACTATCTGGAAAGCATTCCAAAGATTTCTTCAACCAACAAGGTAGGGTTAAAAATGGACATGAATCCTACACTATATCAATTGTGAATTGTTCTCAGCAGAGCCTGCACTGCAAGTCTTAAGTTAAAGCTTAATAGATAAGGCCGCACGGTGGCGCACAGCTGTTCGGTCCCAACCACGGGTGCTGTCTATACGGAGTTTGTACGTTCTCCACGTGACCGCATGGTTTTTCTCTGAGATTGAATTCTATATTGAATTCTACAGTATCAAATTAACTTGCTTTCTCATTCTGCAACAGGACTGCTCTCTCAATCATCTGTGATGGCGGCTTGGCTGTATTATTGCACTGCCTGACCTGCTGGTCCTGTCCCACAGACTGCAGTTTGCAACATTTACATTCCTTTCTTAATACTCTCTATTTGACCTCATGACAAGGCTTTAATAAACGGACTATGATCTCCTTTCCTTACAATCCCCATTAACCCATCAACCAGGTGTGGGCACACCCTGTCAGAGATAATTCCTTTGTCTTATTCATCCCTTCCCACCCTTCCTTAAAAAATACAGGCCCACCACAGATTTACCAGCATCCTTGTTTCCAGAGCCTTTCTGGATTATCCGTTTTGCTGGACCAACAGAGGTCACGGCCTTGGGGGGCTGAGATACTGGCCTGCAAAGTCGGCCAGTGAATGGATCTAACGGCTCCGGCTGTGCTGGAGTTCCAGAGCCCTGGCCGCAGGCGGCAAATCGACCTGGCGATTGGCCGTGGAAGTCCCGATGAGGTAGAGATCAGTCGCCTCACCCGGCCTGGGTGCCACATTTTCAGGGGGGATTTCCGGGGGGGGGGGGGGGGGGGGGGGGATTGGATTATGCCCGGAATAAAGGTGGGGGGGGGGGGACCACCAGTTGGTGGAAAATCGGTGGTGGACCTATACTCATTTTCTTTCTTCCCAATCTGACAAAGGTTATTTAGGCTGTACTCCTAAGACATGAAATCTGTATTTCTCTTTCCACAGAGGCTGCATGTGTGTTGCTATCGAGCTTAATTTCTATTTGGGAAGGAGATGTAGCGACTGAAGGGTTCATTCACACGAGCAGTGCGTGCTGGGGACATCTGTGCAAAATTCAATGAATTTGTTCATTAAAACCCAGGCAACCCGGTTTTCAGAGACGCTTGAAGAGTTGGTAGATCATGGGGGGAATGTAATTCGGGCACAATGGTTTTCAGAGGGAGCTGCAACTCTTCAACCAGAACATCTTTTCTTTCTGTGTAGAAAAGAACTGCAGATGCTGGTTTATACCAGAGACAGACACAAAATGCTGGAGTAACTCAGCAGGTCAGCAGGCAGCATCTCTTGAGAAAAAGAATATGTGACGTTTTGGGTCAGAACCCTTCTTCAGACTGTTCTGACCCGAAACATCTCCAATTCCTTTTCTCCAGAGATGCTGCTGATCTCTGAGATGCTGCCAATCGCCTGAGTTACTCTGGCACTTTTGTCCACCTTTTCTTTCCCCTCCCCCTCAATCAGCCTGAAAAAGGGGACTGAGCCAAAGCATCATCTACCCATGTTCTCCAGAGATGCAGCCTGACCCGCTGTTACTCCAGCATTGTGTCTTTTTATTTTGTAAACCAGCGCCTGCAGTTCAGTGTTTCTTCATTGAATTTGTTTCTGTCTCTACCTTCAGGTGAACTACGTCACATCAAGACACTACGACCTTGGGGTCTTTATGATGTTCTCATTGAGAAATATGACTTCCCGTTGAATGAAGCAGCTGTTTTTTCAGACTTCCTTCACCAAATGCTTCGCTTTGCGCCAGAGAAACGAGCGACTGCCGAACAGTGTCTCCAACACCCTTGGCTGAACAATGAGATCTACAACGACTGTTTCAGTTAGATTTCTATTATCCATTACAATACATTGTGGTGGATAATGGTGATTGCAAGAGTCCCGGAAGTTGGCTTGATGTGTTCTGTTGCGAAATATTTAAGGCAATGAAATAAAATCAAGTACGGGAAATGCAAAATCAAATATACATGTGACATTTTTGCAAAAGATATACAAGGCAAATGTGAGCATGCTGTGGAATAATTGTAGCTCAAACTGTTCCCCTTGAGCAGGAGTACAGCTTTCATTCCTCACACCTGCTCCATCATTTTATATGACCATGGCTCTCTTTTATCTCACTTATGCCACGTTCCTGCACTCTTCAAGTGATTCCCCATGAAATCCAAAAATCAATCAACCTATATCTTAAATGTACTCAGCAATTCTGCAGGTGAACCCTCTTGGGTTGGGAAAATCAAGGAGTCATTATCATCTGGATAAACTAAATCTAATCTAAACTAAACTAAATCCCATTCCCCCATTTACTTCCCTGTATTCTATTCTCTCCCTTGTACCCAATAACATCTCCTGATTCCCCTATCAACCACCTGCTGGGACAATTTACAGTGGCCACTTAACCTATCCACCAACATACCTATGCAATGTTGAAGAAACCAGGATCATCTCAATTTAATATATGTAGGAAAGAACTGCAGGTGCTGGTTTAAATCGAAGATAGACACAAAATGCTGGAGTAACTCAGTGAGACAGTCAGCATCTCTGGAGAGAAGGAATGGGTGACGTTACGGGTCGAGACCCTTCTTCAGACTTCAGACTCATTTTCCTTTTCTCCACAGATGCTGCATGTCCCGCTAGGTTACTCCAGCATTTTGTGTCTATCTTCAATTTACTATATGTTCTACGCCTTTCCAGATCGTGAGTATGAGAAAACGATGTGTGGCTTCCCCTGTGAAGATAATGACCAGAACTGCGCAAGTACGGAGAAACCTGGGTTAAATAGTTGGCATGACAGAATAAATTAGCAATCTGCTTGTCAATAAAGAGTCATGAAATCTTTATTGGATACTGTTAGTAGCAAGTAGAACAGGAAGGATCATGTGTGCCTTGGCAACACCTTACCTTATCCAGACGACCTTTGCCAGTATTAATTAGCAAGAGAGGTATCCAATGCCGTGATGTAGCATCAAGTACAGGCCCACCACCGATTTTCCGTCACCCTTGGTTCCAGAGCCTTTCTGGATTATCCGTCTTGCCGGAGCAATGGTCATGGTTTCCGAGAGTTGTCAAATGGAATTGTGAACGGTCCGTTCACGCCACCGAGGGACCGAAATACCGGCTCACAAAGTCGGCCTCGGAAGTTGGTTATGGGAATGGATCTGCCGGCTCTGGCCGGGCAGGTGTTCCAGAGCCCCGGCCACAGGAGACTAATTCAACCCGCCGATCATCCATGGAAGTCCTGATGAGGTCAAGATCTAATGTCTCCCCCAACTTTTTTGTGGGGACCTCCGGGGGCGATTTGAAGTGCGCTCTTGTAATTTTAATCCAGGTTAAAAAGGTGCTGGACCATCAGTTGTCAGAAAATCGCTGGTGGACCTGTATTACAAATTACATTATTTTGGAGAAAAAAAACGAAGACGGTGCAAATTCTGCCGATAAAATGACAGAGATTGCTACTTTTGTATTTGAATTGTAATACAATAGTGACGTGTGGGGCAATAAAGCGATAGCAGGGTACAACAACTATTGTCTCACTTCCATCCAGGACCAGCATAGTGTATAGCTCAACATTCTCCTTATGAGTTTTTGACCTAGAATAATGCTTGCAGAATGTGTGAACATCGTGCAAGATAAGACAACATCAAAATCTCATCCAAATGGTTGGTAATTCAAAAACACCCCATGAGAGGAATTACTTGCAATACAAGTACTCCCCTCTAAATGTACCTTCTTCTTTGACATGTGCTATGAAAAACAGCTCTATTTATCTCTATGCAATTGCAACTCCGAGTTCAATAGACACAGCTTCACTCAGCTCACTGGGATTGTACACACTCGCTTAAACACAGGTTTATTATTTTCACTGGAATTACAAAAACAGCTTCATTCACACTGATGCGTTTTCCCTCACTGTAATAGACAAAGCTCCATTCACTCCATTGGATTTGCCATCTGCCTGATTAATTTGTCCGTTAAAAAAAATATAACCATTGGCAATGGTCTGATCTTGGTTTGATCACCCCTTTGGCATGTTCTCAGCTCGACAGTGTTGGCCCATTCAAAGTTGTTGGACAATTGGTGGCAGCTGAGTAAATGAGAGGTGCAAAGGTCGCTCTATTACACAGAAAGAAAAAGCCAACACAAACAGCAGATTCGGCAATGTGGGACTGAAAAAGCCCAAGGTCTTACTTGTTGTGTCCCTTTGCCAGAAATTAGATGACGGAAGTCTGCAAAGTTTTTTTATTCTTTCACAGGATGCAGACATTGCCAAGGGTGGGCATTTGTTGCCCATCTCTGACTGCCGCTGAACTGAGTGGCTTGACAGATCATTTCGGAGCCAACAATATTTCCACGGGTGGCAACAAGGTACTGCAGATGCTGGTTTCCCAAGGAAAGTCAAAAAATGCTGGAGTAGCTTAGCATGTCAGGCAGCATCTCTGGAGAACATGAATTGGTGATGTTTCAGATCGGGACCCTTCTTCAAACTGAAATGTCACCTATCCATGTCCTCATGGGATGGTGCCTTACCCACTGAGTTACTCCAGTGTTTTGTGTCTTTCATTCTCTAATATTTCCATGGATATGGACCAACATATTGGTCAAAGTGGAAAGGGATGTCATATTTTCTTCTTTTGCTGCCAGTAAGAGTCTGAAGAAGGTTCCTGACTTGAAACATCCCATTTTCTCCAGAGATGCTGCCTGAACCGCTGAGTTACTCCAGCACTTTCTGCTTAGCGGCAGCAAGTGGCTATGTCACAAGAGGTTTAGACTGATCTTCCAGAGACAATATCAGCTTCCACCTTGGCAGTTCCGACTTTACTATTCAGTTAATTAAATAAATTAAGGCGAAAAAAATTAAGTATCTGATCTGAAGCTACCGGGTCATGGTAAAAACCTATCCACCTTCCCCCTGGTAATGTAGGGTGAGTAAACCAGTGCGTCCAGAAATGGGGAGGTATTACAGTTTGGACCTGCACACAGCCATTTTTTTAATAAACCAAGTCTGGGGTGTCAAAGGATGAGAATACAGTAATATAATCCCAAGTGGAATATCTAGATTGTCTTACGGTGTAACATGCCAAAATTTATTTGGAGCCTTTATTTTAACTGGTGCTTGTACTATAGATGTGTACCTAACTACTAAGGATCTGGAATCGCCTACAAACCACAACCAAGCATTTATACATAAAACACTCTTTCTTGATGTATTCAAGTGAGAGTTGGAATTGACTCTTAGGGTTAATGGAATCAAGGGATATGGGGAGAAAGAAGGAACGGGGTACTGATTCTGGATGATCAGTCATGATCATATTGAATGGTAGTGCTGGCTCGGAGGGCCGAATGGCCTACTCCTGCACCTATTTTCTATGTATCTAAGCACCATAGTAATGGGCACTGCTCTGATGAATTACAAGAGGTGGGCACTAATTGGGTGCTGTATGTCCACTTTCTAAATTGTGGGCAAATATGTTGGTTGTAGTCATTTGTATCCTTTTCCAACTTATTCAGAAGAAACCCACTTGTTCACAGGTAGAGTTCCTCCAGTATTTTGTGTTTTGCTCAAGATTCCAGCATCTGCAATGCATATGTTATAGGAGCAGAATTAGGCCATTTGGCCCATCAAGTCTACTCTGCCATTTCAACCCCATTCTCCTGCCTTCTCCCCATAACCCCTGACCAGTTTCTTCTGTCAGTGTGTCTTTGGGATGTGGGAAGCAATCCATGTAGTCACAGGGGGAACAGACAAACTCCAGATTGATAGCGTTGAAGGTCATGTTGGATGCTGGAGTTTACAGCTGAGAGGTAGAGCACTAACCACTACAACACTGTGCTACTCTTTATCTGACGCTTCACAAATTATTATCCTCCTCCAGGCCAAAAATATTATAATATTTCAATTTCATATTGAATGATGCTCAATTAATTATCTTGAAATATGACATACATTATATGCGGTTAGATTTCCCACCCCTTTACTCTATTTCTCTCCATAAGATATTCAGTTTTATGTAACAGCTTCTATTTCTGATCTAGATTGACAGAAGTGGACACAATCCTTTCAATATAGTTTACAACGACAAATTAATTAATTTCTATATCTGTTCCTGATTCTCGGCATGTTGTTTTGTCGCTTTAGTGACAGTTATCTATGAAAAGCTTCATATCAGAAGAATGAAAACATATTATGCAATGAAATCGGTATCAAGTAATTATTTTACAAATTATATAACCTTTAGCCATTGTTTGAATAATGGAAACAAGTAAAGTCGTGGATAAAACAATATATACAGTAGGTATGTTACAATACCTACCTTTAGCAGCGCTGCAGTTCTGCCGCTCCCCGTGTGCGCGACTTTGGCGCCTTTCAGAGGGGGGGCGGGTTTAAAATGACGATTTTTTCTAGGCAGTCCAAATCGATCCATGTCGGGCGATTTCGTCGCTGAAGAGAAATCGCTCCGACATTCCATTCATAAAGCTATTTTTAAACTACGCTAGATTATTTATTAACTAGAGTAGTTTAAAAATCATCTTCTAAAGCTCTGAACGGTGACAGCGGAACGGACCTAAGGTAGGCGATAAAAGAAGCTACACAGTTTATTTTTACATAAAAACTTGGTTTTTAGGAAGGCTTTAATCATATTTTCATGTTGCGAAAAGGGAACAAAAAAAATGTATGAACCGGCTGTATTTTCCATACTGACTTCACCGCAAACCACAACGTTCTAATCCACCGCATTCCACTAAAACCCACTCGCTAGTTGATTTAAATGGCCATTAATTTACAGGCATTAAACACTAAATTCCTTCCAATTGGCCTATAAATTCATGAAAATGAGATTTAAAAATTATGTTATATTGTGGATTATTGTGGACTATTAATGTTATTTGGACACTTTGGCAATTAAAAAAAAGTTTATCTTTTCTTAAGAAATGGATAGATGTTTAGATCTACTCATTGAATTTTGTAATTAGCTACAATTAGATAACTAACTAATTATATGCTTTAATTTCAGGTCATCCAAGTAAGATTGTTTCATATTTGTTTCAGAATGCTTCAATCTATAATAACTGAAAATTTCATTGAGTTCTCTTAATTTTTAAGAAAGTTATGGGCTTTCAACTGTTCTAGATCACAGCTTTTGAGTTAAGTCAATTGAAAGGCAATGGGGAACAAGATGCTAATTTCCGAGTATGAAAATGGTCATAACTTTCTTAATACTGAAGATATGAAAGTGAATTAGGTGTCAAATTAAACTTCTTTTTATGCTTTATCTGATGGGATAAATTGCAGACTTGATTTTTTAAATCTCAAAATGTTGTAACATTGCTACATACAGGATAGAGGAAACATACAGAGCGCTGGGGAGACTCGGCATCAGAGGGTGAAGCAGCATCTGTGGTGGGGATAGACACAACAGGCTGGAGTAACACAGGCTGGAGTAACACAGGCTGCATCTCTGGAGAGAAGGGATGGGGACGTTTCGGGTCGACACCCTTCGTCAGACTGGAGGGGAGACGACGGGCAGGGAACGGGCGATGGGAGGAACCAAGTGCACGGGTTGTGTTGCACCGCCGGACGGATTGGAGAGTCGGGCAGGAAGCGGAGGTTGTCCTGGAGGCGCGTCCCCATTGTTAGGTGATGTGATGCCGGCGGCCGGGAATGTGCGGGACCGGGAATGTGCGGGACCGGGAATGTGCGGGACCGGGAATGTGCGGGACCGGGAATGTGCGGGACCAGGGACCGGGAATGTGTGGGACCGGGAATGTGTGGGACCAGGGACCGGGAATGTGCGGGACAGGGAATGTGCGGGACCAGGGACCGGGAATGTGCGGGACCAGGGAATGTGCGGGACAGGGAATGTGTGGGACCAGGGACCGGGAATGTGTGGGACCGGGAATGTGTGGGACCAGGGACCGGGAATGTGTGGGACCGGGAATGTGTGGGACCAGGGACCGGGAATGTGTGGGACCGGGAATGTGTGGGACCGGGAATGTGCGGGACCAGGGAATGTGTGGGACCAGGGACCGGGAATGTGCGGGACCGGGAATGTGCGGGACAGGGACAGGGAATGTGCGGGACCAGGGAATGTGTGGGACAGGGAATGTGTGGGACCAGGGACCGGGAATGTGTGGGACGGGGGACCGGGAATGTGTGGGACCAGGGAATGTGCGGGACCAGGGACCGGGAATGTGCGGGACCAGGGAATGTGCGGGACCAGGGACCGGGAATGTGTGGGACCAGGGAATGTGCGGGACCAGGGAATGTGCGGGACCGGGGACCGGGAATGTGTGGGACCGGGGACCGGGAATGTGTGGGACCGGGGACCGGGAATGTGTGGGACCGGGGACCGG
Source organism: Raja brachyura (assembly GCA_963514005.1). The sequence goes on from OY740796.1 coordinate 14,139,092, forward strand.
GAATGTGTGGGACCGGGGACCGGGAACCGGGAATGTGTGGGACAGGGGAACGGGAATGTGTGGGACCAGGGACCGGGAATGTGTGGGACCAGGGACCGGGAATGTGTGGGACAGGGGACCGGGAATGTGTGGGACCAGGGACCGGGAATGTGTGGGACGGGGGACCGGGAATGTGTGGGACCAGGGACCGGGAATGTGTGGGACCAGGGACCGGGAATGTGTGGGACCGGGGACCGGGAATGTGTGGGACCAGGGACCGGGAATGTGTGGGACAGGGGACCGGGAATGTGTGGGACCGGGAATGTGTGGGACAGGGGACCGGGAATGTGTGGGACCAGGGACCGGGAATGTGTGGGACCGGGGACCGGGAATGTGTGGGACCGGGGACCGGGAATGTGTGGGACCGGGAATGTGTGGGACCGGGGACCGGGAATGTGTGGGACAGGGGAACGGGAATGTGTGGGACCGGGAATGTGTGGGACCGGGGACCGGGAATGTGTGGGACAGGGGAACGGGAATGTGTGGGACCAGGGACCGGGAATGTGTGGGCCCGGGAATGTGTGGGACAGGGGACCGGGAATGTGTGGGACCAGGGACCGGGAATGTGTGGGACCAGGGACCGGGAATGTGTGGGACAGGGGACCGGGAATGTGTGGGACCGGGGACCGGGAATGTGTGGGACAGGGGAACGGGAATGTATGGGCCCGGGAATGTGTGGATAACACAATAGTGTTGGTACACAAAAGGCTGGAGAAACTCAGCGGGTGCAGCAGCATCTAAGGAGCGAAGGAGATAGGCGACGTTTCGGGCCGAAACCCATCTTCAGACTGATGGGAACACTATTGTGTTCACTATTAGGAACACAATAGCGTTATCTTTTCTTGGGCTGTCCCTTGGGATTAACAACAAATTACTTCCAGACCATTTTGGAGGAATGTAAGAGACTATTACTTTACTGTGGTGTGCCTATTATGAACCAACAATTGTACTGTTTTGAAGAGTGAGGTTTTGCTCCAAAGCCAAGGATGTACCATGACCGTGCAGACCAACTCTTGCTGCATAGATTAGGCATATACATACACAAACTAGGCATCTGTGAAGGGAAATAGATAGATGGTGTTTTGTGTTGGGACCTTTCCTCAGTCTGAAAATGTGCCCTGACCTGAAATTTCACCTGTTCATTTCCCTCCACCGATTCTACCTGACCCGCTGAGTTTCTCTGGCAGTTTTTATTTGCCCAAGATTCCAGCATCTGCAGTCTATTATGTCTCCGTAAATGTATGTGGTGATCATAATGTTAACTTTTCAATACAGTGACTGCCTCAAAGCTCCTTAGTTATATTGTATCTTAATAAAATAAATTATAACAGCCCCCAGGATATGATTATCAATATATCAGACCCTACTTCACCTTGATGCAGAGCTTCAAGCCGAAACATCAACTTGCATCCTATGCATCTATGTGCTGCTTGACCAGCTGAATTCTTTCAGCGTCCTGTTTTCCAGATTCCAGCATCAGTACTCTTTCTTGTCTTTATGATTGAGAGACATTGAATTAAATTGATGCTGTGAATGTAATCACACAATCACAATCGCAAAATACTTTATTAGTCAAGTATGTTTTGCAACACACGAGAAATTTCATTTTCCATGTCAGTCATACAAATAAAAAGCAACAGAACTCACAAAATACATTTTAACAAACATCCACCACAGTGACTCCTCCACATTCCTCGCTGTGAAGAAAGACGAAAAAAAGTTCAAATCTCTTCCCTTCTATGCTCTCCCTCGGTTGGGGGCCTCCCTGGACGGGAGGATCGTGACTCCCGTAGCCGGCGGTCAGTTCCTGCATCGGGGGGATGTTAGCTCCCCCGCGCCGGTGATCGGACGCCGGGTCGGGGTTGATCGAGCCTCTGTATCGTTGGAGCTCCCGACTAGCCTCTCCGGAGACTGCGAGCTCTTGATGGTAAGTCCGCAGGCAGCGGTTGAAAGTCAGCCCGAGGAGGCTTCAGCTGCATTGATGGTAGGCTGCGGATCGGCCGGAGATGCGACCCGGAAAACAATTGCATCTCCGGCAATGGCCATAGGTACAGCACAAGAACAAGCTCTTTGGCCCACAATATCTGTGCAAACATGATGCTAAGACCATCATACCTGCACGTAACCCATACCCATAAGCGGTATGTTTTAACCTCTGATATTGTGGAAAGTAAGATGGAGATACAGGACATCCCAATTTCTGCCTCCTTCTTGGTTCATGGATTATGTTGCAGGAGAACTGCTAATTTTAATTATGAATAATGTTAATTTTAAAACAATGTACTGTAGTTTATAATCTGAGGAGGTAGGGATCAGTAGCAACATGTGATCTCTTTGCAAAGTACTTCATACGGCTTTTTTTTCTTTTTGAAGTTTCATGATTAAAAATGGCAGAGACAGAAGTCAATACAGTGTTTCTGCAGCAACTGATGGAGTTGGGTATTTCTGAAGATAAAGCCAAGGAGGTTGGTGAAAGATTAATTATATTCACAGCAGAGAAAATTATAATTTGTTATCTTTTGTCTGTAGCTTCAAGATCTTCAATTTGATGTGTCCACTCTAATACTATTCTGCACTCATTTTAATTTCTTCCTTTTCAATTACTTATTTGCTTCCAATTATCTTTTATGGTTCTGCCTCACCGTTGCATTGTGTAGACAAAGTAAAAGTATTTTCAAGCGTGACCTTCATTCATGTTGTATCAATTGTGCGTCTATCTCATTTGGGCAGAAATCCATGCCTGGTTGCTTGTACTAATTACAAAGTACAATAGCAGCAGTGGATTGTACTTGGCTTCTCATATTTGCTTTCATTTGGCATGGGACCAAGGGTGAATTTCTAAACTAAATCCAACTGTTCCTGATCCTTTACTTTTCTGGTTCCACTTATCACCTACCAGCCTCTGGTCATGTTGCAGTTGTATAAGACGTTGGTGAGGCCACATTTAGAGTATTGTGTTCAGTTTTGATCACCATGTTATAGGAAAGATGTTGTGAAGCTGAAAAGGGTTCAGATACAATTTACCAGGATGTTGCCAGGACTTAAAGGACTGAGCTACAGGTTGAGCTGGCTAGAGCTTTATTCCTTGGAGCGCAGGAGAATTAGGGGTGATCTTATAGAGGTGTACAAAATCATGAAAGGAAGAAATCGGGTAAACGCACAGATTTTTTTGCCCAGAGTAGGGGAATCAAGAAAGGAAATGCTGTACTTGGATGAATGAAAATACTTAAACTGTATTAATCTTGGCTTTTGTTATACCAGTCAATTTGAATTATATTAACAATGTTTATTAATTATTTTTATTCAAAATGCAGTAGCTAGCTGTATAGAAATAGACCATTTCGCCTATTATGTGCATCATGACCAAAAATATATTGTTTAAATTAAGCTCAGTTTCCAATTATTGGTCTTTGGTCTTTAAGGCTAAGGCTCTTCATAATCTTCATTATGATTATGTCTACATTATTTTAATGTTTGGATTATTGTGTTGTCATAACTTTTAAACATTCAGGGAAAAAAAATTGTGCCTCTTGGTCTGAATAGGTGTGATGACATGAGATCCAGGTTGGTTCTGTTCTGCTTTCTTACCTTTCGAATTGGTGCACTTCCTGACTGAAGCATCATCCACTCTGATGTTTCAGTGAAGCACTAAGGAAGGTTTGCCAAGTTGGAGTTCTGTTTCACATGCAAAGCATTAAGTTGAGGTCCATGATATTTGATTAAGTTGGGTATAAAAATCTAGTGGCTTTATTCATACAAAACGGGATGTTTTGCCACATCTTGGTCACATAATTCTGTAGTAAATGCCATGGTATAAATGGCTCTTCACTTTCAATTACTCTTTGAGAAATATACAGTGCAATTAGGTTGCCATTGATGATATTGACTGAGGTTTAAAGATAATTCATTGGTGGGGATGTACTTTGATTTGCTCTGTGATATAATAATGTACAACATAAATAACAGTTTCTTCCTTTAAAAGAAAATTGATCTCCCTGCTGCGCTTCCTTCCTGCTCCGAGGTCATGTGTCTTTCTTTAGTGCCTCATCTAATTGTCTAATTGAGTACATGTTTTAATAGTTTTAGAGGAAACTCTGACAGTGTTCCTGGTATTTCAAAAGTTTAAGTGTTTACTGCTGATCAAAGTGATTCTTTCTATGATCTCTCCTTACCATATGTCATTGTATCATTTATGATGAGTCTTCAATTAACTAATCAATATATTTTGTCTGGTCACAGGCTCTGGTTAAAACTGGGAATCAATCCAGTGATTCTGCTGCTATGTTTTACTTCAGTGAGCTTGAAGTAAGTGTCATGTCTATGATGTTTCTCACAAGTAGTGATTTCTTGATATATCTCTGCAATAACAGTGAATGTGATCTATTTTTTTTTAAAACGTACCGGTATGTGTTGTAACATTTTACTGTCCAGCCAAGGCTTGGACAAAACGTGGTGGGTTTTGGCTTATTTTATTAACATGAGCCATTTACAGCAAGGGAGATGAATCTTGCAATCAAGTTTATACATGATCTAATTTGTCTGAGTTTCAGAGAAGCATTAACTCACAATCAGATTATAACAGAAATACTTTATTGACATGCAAACTACACATTTTCGTTTCTGTAAATTGGACAGAGCACTTTTAGTCATGATTTCCACAAGTAATGACAACAATGTGCCCGGTGCATCTTTCCTAATTGCTGACAACAAAACTGCTTCAAAAGGTTGTGACCTATCACCATTGTTGTTCACTCTTAATTAAACAAGGAGCAGGTTGCACGGCATCAGAATCATTTATGATTTAGAAGTGCCTCCATTAGAATATCAGCTTTTATCTTTAGTTGTCCATATTGATTTTCATTTCCTGCCCTATTGCACACAGCCAGCATTGAGAAGCTGCCGACTGAAAATGTGGTTCATGTCCTGGTGCTTGTAAAAGGGAGAAAAGCACAAGTGATTTCTTTAAATGAAATTGTTCTAGTTAGGCTGCTTTTTTTAATTTTTGTTTTCCTGGCCAATTTTGGGGGTTTTGTGCAAAATGTAACCCCCATTTATTGCACAGAAATCAGTGAAATATAGTTTCAAGGCTATTGTTCCATTGACTCGGCTTTAAGAATTGTTTGTGAAAATAGAGCAATGGGGAAGCTATTGCACCAGCTTTCAGGATGTGTGAAAGTATTCAAGCCACTAAATTGCAGGGAAGTCCAGAGACAACGACGGACACAAAGTAGGCATGCGTATATGTAATCTATAATGATCGTGAAATGAGGTTTAAATTAGAGCCCCAATCTGGAATGTATTGCATATCTTAGGACTGAAAGCTATAGGGACGATCCCAATTAAAAACTTAATATTTTTAACAACTTTATCTGATTTAGATTTAAAATAAAAATCAAATAAGCCTTTGAAACCTTCCATTTGTTCCTTGAACTGCGGCTCCATTAAATATACTTTTCCTTGGCACCATAATACTGCAGCATAACGCATGCAATTTATCATGTCATTGTTTATCTCATCGTGCCATGGCAGAAAATTAACTTGTGGTTTTTCCGTTGGCATCACTTAAGCATTTTTATGAGCAGTGGCAGGTTCTGAGACTGTTCATCCTGCTTGTATAAGCATGGGATGTACAGCATCTGCATCCCCTCTGATTGGCACTATTTTATCTTTGCATTTTGGATTTTATTTCCTGTGTGCCACAGCTCTCTGGCATGTTCGAAACGCTACCTTTCCACACCTTAACATTCTCATGGGATGAGTTTTGAGGGTTTATTTGCAGTACAGAATTGATTTTTTTATTTAGTCTTTTCTTTTTAACTCAGTTTTGTTATTATTTCCTGTACCACTTAATTGCGATAAACAATATTGGGCTTTGTAAGACAGGCACATCTTGCATTCAGCATTGATATCCTTGCACTGTTGGGCAAGTTAGACCAATTTAATGGGATTTGGTCTCCATTCCTTGAATATCTTAAGGGCTCAATGTGACTCGGTTCGAGGGCCTGACCGAGACCTGAACGAAGGAATGGACGAAGAATATATTATTGATCACGGATATATTACTTCATAAATATTGTTTATATAATACACCATTGTTATTTTATTATTTTTCACATTTTCCTACTTTTCACAAAAAAAATTATAATAAAATGTTTAGAAGTATAAACATGAAATGATGGTAACCTTTAAACAAATACTGAAATGTTGGTAATGAAAATTCTATTCATACAATCCATCGCATTCCTAAGAATGTTGTTTTAATATGTATTTATACTTCTAATAAAAAATATTTAACAAAAAAAAAGCATTGATATCCAAGATTTAGATATTCAGTAACCTTTGTCTTTGCTTTAAGTAAATCCCTACTGCACAACACCCACACTTCAAAATATTCATAAGTTATTGTGAGTCATGTTCACATGTTCTATTTTGAGCCCAGGATGTTCCATCAAGTGTAGCTTTGTTGCCTTATTTTTTAATTAAAAATAATTTAGCAATGTTGAGATGAGACCTGACGGGAATCATTCAGTTGCTCCACTTTCAGAACTGGCTTACCCACAGAAGACAGAGAGGCTTGTGGTGGAAGGATATTATTCTAGCTGGAAGTCTGTGACCAGTGGTATTCTGTAGCGATAAATGTGGGAGGTTTCTTTATATCTATATAAATATATATATATGGAAATATATGCAAATTTAGATGGGTTAGTTAATGCGTTTGCACACTCCACAACAGTTGGAGTTTCAGACAGAAAAGAAAGCTGTCAAAAGATGCTGCAGATAGATCAGCAATGGATACGAGCAGAGAAATGGCTGATAGTTTAAACCGGGCAAGTAAGAGGTGTTGCTGTTTGAGAATTCAAATGTATGAGCAAAGTATAGAGTCAATGACGGGATCCTTAACAGCATTGTTGTACAAAAGAATCACGGGTCCAAGGTCATTGCCTCCTGAAATGGAAACATAAGTAGATGGAGTGATAAAGAAGTTGTATGGTATGCTTGGCTTCATCAGTTGGGGCATTGAGTACGAGTCAGAAAGTCGTTTTGCAACTTTATAGAACTTTGGTTAGGCTGCATTGAGAGTAGAGTATTGTGTGCAGTTCCAGATGCCCTGTTAGAGGAGGAATGTGCAGGTTTTGTAGAGGGTGCAGATGAGATTTACCAGGACGCTGCCTGGATTAGATGTGAAGGGAGGTTGGACAAACGATTTGATCTCTTCAGAGTGCTGGAGTCTGAGGAAGCCTGTTGGAAGATCATATGCAGGCGGAAGATATTAGTTTAAATTGGCACCATGTTTGACACGAGCATTCTGGGCTGAAGGGCCTATTCCTGTGCTGGAGTGTTCCGTTGGCAGTCTACAAGTGAATGCACAATGAAGCCCCTTAGCTTTTTTTAATAACAGTAATTGCTGCCAACTTTTAGTAAGTGACATATTATTCTTGCAGAGAAAACAGTTAATGTTTCAAGACTGTGATCTTTCTTGTTTTTTTAGAATTTGTCTTTCCTAGCCTCAAAAGATATGCCATGCACTCATTAACAGGAAATGCTTTGCATCCTAGTAATCGCTTTGACCAAAATTTGCTGTTGGTTTTTTGAAATTACTATGTATTTTTCTTTAGCTTGTTGGTTATGAAATGTCCAAGAGAAGGCTTTTGAGATCTCCGGAGGGGACAGCCATCTGTGAATCATCTTCCTGCTGGACTCCTGGTGATCTAGCTAGACCCCACCATGCTGCGAATCCTTCACAGTGTAAATACCTACCAGAAATGTGATAATGATACAACTTTTGTATCACATCGTTAAGGATAATAGCCTCAATAATGACCTCATTTTCTTTGAGACAGCTGATCCCCACTCAAATAACTCCAGCTGCTATTGGTTCTGTACCCATCCTGGTTTGTTGTTAAATCCCGAATGATAACTGTTAACGTTTAGTGTTCAAACCAAATATACGTTTGTTCAGAGTCAAAAATCTTTAATTACAATACTTCAATTGATGCATGTGAAAAATTAATTGCCAGAGTTAGAAATTCATCTTTTTCCTATATTTTAATCTTTAGATGTTTCCTGGGCTTGAGGCTAATGAGTCCTTGAACGATGAGTACAAGATGGTACTTGTTGTGAACATGGAATTGACCATGGGAGTCGGAAAGGTATTGTATTTATGACAGCTTCGTCACAGAGGAACGGCATGGACCAGATTAAAATAAACTTGCAATTAATTGAAATCATACTTGAGAATCTTAGTTGTATATAGTAAACAATTTTTTTTTAATGTTAATTTAAATTGTGCATGGATCCTGAGATGGGATCTGGGGAATCAATACTGCATTTGTTTCCTTTGAGTCTGTAATAGAAGTGATGATGAATTCAGTAGGCTGGTCACAAGGTTGCCTTGGGAATAGGGGTTTAGATGCAAAATAAATTGAACCCTTATACTTTTCTCCTCCTCGTACAAAATAGTTGCTATTGTTGGTTAGAAGTATTATAGACAGGTTGAAATAATACATATTATTTGCGATTATTAAACATGAAACATAGATTATCATAACACCAGTCTAAATTATTGTGTTACATTGTTTTTATTGCAACTATGATACAGTATTTCTTAACCTGAATATAAAAGTGATTTATCCCATTAAAAAATGTGATGTTTGCAGCCTTTAAAAAAAAAACACATGTAGATTTATTGTTCATTTATTTTATTCACCCATCGAAGATGATAAAAATACTTTGTGTGGAAATATAGAAACATTCAGAGAGATTATATGTTAATGACGATTACACAATGTTTAATTTTCGATTCGGCGAAAAGACCAGATGATATTCAAGCATGGGCTGATAAAGTAGTCGATAAAATGTGTGCCAATAAAGTACCAGACAATGACTGTCTCCAATAACAGAGTGTAACTCCTTGATGTTATGACATCTTCATTTGCAAGTGCTAACAATATGCTAGGGGTCACGTTGGGGTGCATCGTATTCAAATTAATTACTGTACAGAATTAACGGTATTACCCCTGCCTTAGCTCCCCCAACATTACAACACCCATTAGAATGTTGTAATTTCATGAATGCAATCACCTTGATTGGCTGCTTAGTTGCAGTGTTTTTGAGAAATACCTGGACCAAACTGCTTCAGTGCTGAAATTCAGAACTTTCCCGTTAAGATCTGTAATCTTGAAGATTGTTAATTGGCCTCTGTAAATTACCCCTAAGTGGGATAACATATGGCCCTTGTGGCTAAGGGGATCAGAGGGTATGGAGAGAAGGCAGGTACGGGATACTGAGTTGGATGATCAGCCATGATCATATTGAATGGCGGTGCAGGCTCGAAGGGCCGAATGGCCTATTCCTGCACCTAATTTCTATGTTTCTATGTTTAACATAGAACTAGTGTGAACAACTGATCAGTGGTCAGCAAGGACTTGACTGGCTGAAGGGCCTGTTTCCATGCTGTATTTCTAAACTGGACAGGTGGAATCGTGACATGGTCACTTTTCCAAATAGCAGGATTGTGAGGAAATTGTGAAAGGAATCGTGAAAAGTCCAACCTTGCATGTTTTATGTTGCATATTTACTTGACGTATTAGAATATCTTTGAATAGATAGTCCTAGAGTATTACAGTGTGGCAACAGGCCCTTCGGCCCAACATATCCCATCTACACTCGTCCCACCTGCCTGCATTTGGCCCAGATCTCTCTAAACATGTCTTATCCATGAAACTGTAAATGTTTCTTAATGTTTTCGTATGGTATTCAGAATGGTGTTGAATGTTTAAATACGAGCTGTACTGTGATGCTGTTTACAATGTTCCAGGTTGCAGCACAGGTGGCACACGCTGCTTTGGGCTTGTATCAGATGATGATGGAGTCGTCGGACAAATGGCAGACGACGATGCGAATATGGGACGATGATGGGTGAGTTTTGCTGGGAAAGGCTGCATCATATGTACACTTGTATAGAAACTATTGTGCATAATACTGAGGTGGGAAGACTGGATATTGGTAAAATATAATTGTTTCAATAAATGACCAATTAGGAATGTACTGTCAAATTGCTCAAGATTTGAATTGGGTTGTGACAAACAATATCTGTAAAATTAAATATACGCCAGGAGCTTGGGATGCACAAAATACTATTTAAATTATATTGCCTGGTTCACGATAAATCCAAATTGAGCACTCTTCCATTATTAATGCAGGCTTCCGCATCTGTCACTAGAGGGCTTTTGAAATAATTGAAGCCAATAAAAGGAGAGGCAAATGGCAGGCATCAGTCACAAATGTTGATGGGTTCCTGACTAAACTGTCAGACTTCCCATTTATTTTCTGCAAATTAGATTCATGTGACAATTCTGTTTTTGGTATTGTTGCAGTTTGACTAAACTCTGCTACTTGTACATGATTGATTCCAAGGGACAATAAGCTAACAACTACTGTGTGTTGCATAACTCCACAGCTGCTGTGCCATATTCAAGTTGCAGAGTTGTAGTTTCTCCCTTTCTAACTTATTACTCGAGTATGATCCCAATTGTATTCAGTGTTCAGTTATTAACTCAAACCCATGATGTTTTCATCTCCTTTCTGGAAAGGAATCTCTCGTGACAGGAGATGCGAGATGAACATTGAGTTGCTTTGGAACAAGGTGATTGATGCCCGAAGGTCAAGGAAGAGAAATCAGAAATTAGCTATTTTCCCATAGCTAATGACCATGATAAAACATCTATTCCTTAACATTATATATACCACAGCTTTGTATTCTGAAATTTTTACTTGCTGTTCACAAGAGAATTGACAAATTTCAGTTTTTAATTTGAGAGAAGTTTTATCCATCGTATTATTATAAATGCAGCTATCTGCTTCCACCATAGCACTAGTAGGTGTTCCAGGTACCCACCACTGTGTTTTTGAAAAAACTTGCTACAAATCTCCTTTAAATGTCCCCCCTCTCATCTTAACCCGTGCCCTCTATTTGACATTTACATCTGGGAAATAGATGCTGATTATCGACTCCATTGATATCTCGCAATTTAATATACTTCTGTCCGGTCTCCCCTCAACCTCCGACACGCCAGAGAAAACAATCTAGAGACTTGGACCCAGATATTCCTTTTGTACATCAGTGCTGTTAAGGACCTTGCCATTAATTCATTATACATCTCCTTCCTTATACATTCCCATTACATTTTACCTCCCAAAGTGCAACACATCACAGTTGCCGTGGACAAAGTCAAGCTGGTCCCAAATTATCCTATCCTCTTGCAAATACAAGTAAATCCTGCATCGAAGAATCCTCTCCAGTAGCTTCTCTACCATTGTGGTGAGGCTCACTGGATAATAATTCCTGGATTCTCTATACTTCCACTCCTTAAACAAAGGAACAACATTGGCTACTCTCTCATCCTCCGGGACCTCTCCTGTGGCTAGAGAAGATACAAAGATATTTGTCTTGGCCCTTATAATCTCTCTTGGATTTCTCAATAACACAGAATATTTCCATCAGGCTCCGGGAATTTATCCACCTCAATGATTTTCAAGAGACCCAACGCAATCACCATCTTGATCTCACACTGTCCGAGCAAATTAGTATTCCTTATACTGATCTTGCTGTCCACCATATCTTCCTTCTTGGTGAATGATGATACAAAGTGCTCATTTATACCTCGCCTACATCCCACTAACTTATAAATAAATTAGCTGAATATCTTTTGTTTTAGAGGCAAGAAGATTGTACTGAAGGGAATGAACACTGGGCATCTCCTGGAGTTACAAGATCTGGCATGTCGACAGAAGCTACCAAATTACTTGGTACAAGATGCAGGAAGGACACAGGTAAACTTTTGAGTATAAAATTAACGTTTGGCTATAAAAATTAAACATTAGATTGAACACGCGCTTTTTAATGTGGCTATTGATTTGAAAACTGGATTGGTTCCACTTTTGTGAATAACTCATCTTGATGTATGAGATTCAATAGTGAGTGATAATTTTTTGTGTCACTAAACAATCCCTCGCATGTCAGCTCTTGCCTAAAAAGTTGCATCCACCAGACAACACTGAACGAAAGGTTGTGGGTCGATGACACCTTGGATCCTCTAAAATGTAGACATTGGAAAATAATATAGTGCCATCTTGGCTGAAACCAACAATTTAATCTTTATAAATCAGGCATTGAAATGCTAAACCTGTACTGTTACAAATTTTCACTCACTGGGATTGGGCTATGTTGGACATGCATTTTTCTAATTGGCAGAAATGACTATGGATTTCAACTGATGGCCATTTCAGTAAGATCAGAAGGACCTAGAGGCTCATGAATGCAGAAGAGCAGATGAATAAATCAGTTGGACACAAAAAGCTAGAGTAACTCAGCGGGACAGGCAGCATCTCTGGAGAAAAGGAATGGATGATGTTTTGGGTTGAAACCCATTTAATGAGTGAGGGATAATTCCTCTTAATTGCCTAGGTATGGAAGCAAATGTTATACAATTGTAAAAATATTAGTTGACTCGTGGTTAGATAAATGTGTGAAATTCCGGTTCCATTGCAGGAAGGATGTGACAGCATCAGGAAGGGTTCAGAGAAGAATTGAAGATGTTGTCAGGGATTTGGAAATTAAAAAATTTGAAACTAATCGTAGACCCGTGAGGCTTGAGATGTTCTATATACAATATGGGGGCATTTATGCAGAGAAATAAAATTGTATGCCCAAGATGGAGTGAATGGCAAAGATGATTTTCTTCACCAGCAAGGCCTGCAATTACAGAGCATTGATTTAAGTTAATTGGTGGAACTTGGGGGAAATTTTCATCATCCATGGAAAGGTGGGGATTTGCAATGTTTTGCCAGAAAGGGTGATAGCAGCATGGATCTTCACATTTAAAATGTACCTGAAACTCCTGTCACCTGTAAGAACATAGAAAGCTGAAAAGTTATCTTGCCTTGCAACTAGATTAGACAAGAAGGGCCAAATAGTTGTTATCTATGTTTTAAACCTTTTTGTGTTTCTATATCCAAGGGTGATAAGGAACAATGTAATCTTACTCCAGTATTGCAATGGCTGTTTAAAAGGGAGAAGTATTTCTTAATCCAAATTGTTATGGGTATGCTTTTATCGTGAATATCCCTTTTTTTTTTAAACTTTAGATTGCAGCTGGATCCCGCACAGTCTTGGCAATCATGGGTGAGGAGAAGTTGGTCAATCAGATAACAGGGAGTCTCCCATTGTTGTGACATTAACAACTAATACTGGCTTGTACAGAAATGGTGACTGGAGGAATAAAGAAAAATACATTGAATGATAATAGCTGGAAACCCTGCATGATGAACAGATACATTCTTGCTGCCATATAATTTGAATCTTAATTTTTAAGTATTATTGCTGTTGTGCTGATGTTTGAAGGTTAGTATTCATCCTTCCAAACAAAATGTCAACTTTTGGTTCAACGGTATTATGTTTGAATATACTGTCAATTTTCAAAATCATTTGGACTGAATGCTACATAGGACAAAGGACATTTGTGAAGGAAAAGAAACTGATATTCGGCAAGCAGCTGGAGTTGTCTTTCATTGATGCGGGCAATAATAGCAGATTAATGGTTAAGCTTCCGGATAGATAGTGATCAGTAATCCTGATCTTTTCATGCTGAATCAGAATGTTTCCGCTTAATGGTTCAGGATGTATGAAATTATGAATAACATAAAATAATTTCTAATGAATGTGAAGGAAATGTGCTGCCTGGGCACTGAACAAGCATTTATTGAATGGTCGTGTATTAACCATGGGCCAGTTATACCACAACTTAGCTGTGATATTCCAGTTAAGTGGTTTTATAAATTATTCTGGTCCTGCTATGAGATTTCCAGCTGTTAGTGAGGTTGGTCAATCTCAGTGCACCAGGAATCATTACCATGTTAAGTGTGTTTTGGATTTTGTCTTTGAAAATGTATTAATTATTTCAAATTAAAGTTTTTAAGTTATGTTCTTCTGATGGATATATTTATCTGCAATGTTGGTTCAGTTATTATCTCTCACCCATACACACTACTCTTCACTGACTTCTCACTTCAAAAAATAGTATTTCTTTCTTGAAAGTTGATTCGGCCTTCTGTTGGTGATATTGGCTCTACATTAGCTTAACCAAGGAATTGCTGAGTTACCAGTACCAATGGGTACACACAATCATTGTTATGGGGACTTGTGTACAGTCAGCAACTAGTAATAAAGCTAATGTCATATTCTGCCTTCTCCAAGTATGTACATGGTTCAGCACTAATTTGAACCACAAATAGCTTCTTCCAAAAGTGTCATTGAGAATATGCACCATTTGTGATAATCTTTACTCCAGATGGCAATGTTACAGTGCATTTGGAATTGATTGCAACTTTGGAAAGAGGTACAGGTCAGTCTCTCAGCTAACTTGGTAACATAAAAAGCATTAGTTCTGAAAATAGCATTCAGAATTCCAACAGTCATATCGAACTAAGATGAAATCATCTTGTGCGGTCAAGTACTATGAAGCTGTGCATTTTAAAACTATGTATTGTATACATTATGGTTGCATGTATGACCCTTCCTGGAATGTTTGGCAGAGGCCTGCTTTATATCCAGCCTCATTTTTCAGAAAATGAATTAAATCTTCATTTGACATTTTACCACTTCCAAATGATTAGGCGTGCCCCATTTATTTAAATTGTGATATAGAAAATGTAACAATTAATTTGTAAAGCTCTACAATGTTCAATGAGATAAAATTAATATTTAATAAACAATAGCAAGTCATGCAAGCGTTTATGCTCATTTATGAAGGGACAAATATGATCCCGTTCAGACAACTTTGCGAATTTGTAGAGAGGTTTGAGCACACACCTTACTGATGCAGGTGAGTGCCATCATTGAACCGACGTTAAGAGCAAACCAAAACATTAAAATCAGTTAACCAGCTTGCACTGTTTCCAGTTCATTATTGCTAAAATTAATTGTCTTGGTTAACCTGCTCAGCATAACTGGCAACTGTGCAGTGGAATACATTTCATATTTAGACACAACCAAAACACACTGTGTCATTGGGGATCTTGTACACTGCCACAGAATACTTTTCTGTCACATAGCCATGCAACTAAATGGCTAACACCATTTCAATTGAGTGTCTCCTTATGCTGGGCCATGTTGTTACACCACCCATTTGCTTCCTCCGGAATATGCAACATAATCATAAGCAACAGCAAATATATACCATTGGGTGGTAAAAATTAAACCTGTTTTTCTGCTGGGCAAAAAAAAGCCATTGTCTGTGCTGTGGATATTAATCCATGAACCATTTGGAAAAACTGGGCTGTTTGCAATGT
This sequence comes from Raja brachyura, assembly GCA_963514005.1. Next base: position 14,154,479 of record OY740796.1, read on the forward strand.
AGGGAATAAATATTTCAGTATTGACTATTAATTATCCCTGGTTTTAACTTCCCTCTGTGCCAATGGACACCTCAACAGGTTGAATACCATGACTGTTCTGCTCCACAAATGAAAGGTGCTTGGTGATCTAAAATACAATTCTGGTCATAACTGTCGAGTCATGAAACAATATTAACTTGCTCATTGACTTCAGTGGCCAGGAGATACCCAAGTCTTTTCACTTGGCATTTTGAGAATTATTGAATTAATCAACAGACTGCACAACAGTTTGTTAGTTTTTAATATAATGTAAAGTTACATCAAAAACTGAATTAAGATATTTTATTAACTCGGGCAGTCGCATAATGTAAAATGTCAAGTTAATCCTACGAGTAAAGTGGTGCCACTAATCAAACTGTTGTCAGCAGTGTGATGGTGGCATTTTAGCAGTTCCATGATCAAAATGTACTCTTGGTCAAAAGAAATGGTGCAGATTACATAAATCGGGTAAGGCAAACAAAAGAAAATGGGACAAGGGTAAAGATTGTGGTAAAACAATATTCATTAAATATGCAATAGGCACAAATGCTGTGGCCAATCAGAAAAACAGAATGATGAACAGCAATTCCTCATTCCCACAGCTGTTTCTGCTTTTGTTCAGGGACGTGTACTGACAAGAAATTAAAACCAGGACTAGCTGGTGTAAACTAGTTTTGCATCTAGAAGTCTCAACATGTTTACTTCAATAGCAGAACACAGTATATATCTGTTATTTATCTTGCCTTTTGTTTGTCATAAAAGGCAGTGAATAATTTTACTACATAACATCTGCAATAAAAACCTTAGTGTATGGATCTTCATGGAATGTCTGTTCATATTTGGGTGGCCAAGTGTGACTCACCCACAACTATGTAGCCTAGTTGCCATGACAGTATTGTGTTCAATCGCCTGGCTATTGTGCTTCACTATTATGCAAAGTGAAATAATGTAAAGCTGAAACTGCATCTGCAGTCAAAGAATATAATGCATTGTTGAACCATGTTTTTGAATTGCAATCATATATGGAGAAGCTAAGCAAGGACATTTGATTTTCTATCTTGCGATTGTTGTGGGAGTGATTGGACAAAAATGCAGGCGACTATGTATTTCCAGAATCCTTGAGAGTAGATTCAAATATTTAAGGGAAACAAGGATTTGTTATAATTTTTTTAATGAATAGAACTCAGTTACTATAGTTTTTCCAACTGGAAGACAACTACATTCCAATTGTGCCTTATAGTTTAATTTTCAGACATACAATGAGAAATGCAATGACGAGCAAAATTCCAAGCAGATAGCATTGTTTAGAAGGCATTATCAAAAACTACCAAGAAAACAATAAACAGAAAATTGTCACTATAGATTTAGGTTTTAATATATTTCAATCTGTATCCAATCCTTAAACTACTTGCTCTAAAATTACATAATGCTTCCATTTGAAAAATAAATGCCTAGTACATTACAAAACACTCACATCATCAGGGAGTGCCCAGCATCTAAGATTATAAATTTTCCAAACATTCATGTTTCAAAGGGATCAATCAGATGGGTATGACACATAGGGGTACACAAGATTTAGACTGGTGTAATAACAGATGTGTTGGACAAAGATTAGTTCATCATTTGTGGATGTTTAACATCAGCTGGGATTTTAAAAGGCCTTACAACAAAAAAATTGACTTTAAAATGTTCACACTTGGATCAGCTCCCTTATACAAGCTTGCTGTAATATTAAATAAAATATGTGAAGTATTTCAAGAGAGAGCTAGATGGCTCTTAAAAATAGCGGAGTCAGGGGATCTGGGGAGAAGGCAGGAACGGGGTACTGATTGGGGATGATCAGCCACCACATTGAATGGCGGTGTTAGCTCGAATGGCCTACTCCTGCACCTATTGTCTATAATGATGCTTCCCCTGCACCTATTTTATTATTACTGGATATGGAATTGAACATTGGAATTTTCCTCCTGTTGTGAAATACATCAGTGGAGATACCGAGCCTTTCTGTTCATAGGCAAGACCAATTTTCGTGAAAACTGTGCCAACTCATGGACATTTCTAAGTATCAACTAAATACACTGCTTCAAAAGCAAAATCGTTTGCACTTTGGCACTGCAGCTGGTGTACATGAAGCCATTTCGAGGGCCTGTAATATGCACAAATGATTTAAATAAATTAATGTTCATGTTTGACCGGCCTGTTTGAACAAATTCGACGCACGGGCAAATACATAATCCATTCTGCAACGGGCCATCTTCTAAAAGTGATCTTCTATACACAGGAAGGTAAACGTAAAACACGAAAGGCTATATGCGACTGATAATTATCAATGCTCCCAGCCTTGAAACGGGTTTGCCAAAAATAACTAATCCTAATCAACTGTAAAACCAGTACCTTAAACCACAGTAGAAAACCATTGCTCTCTCTCTCTTCCATGATATTGTTCAGACTCATTTTATAAAAATCAATTGACCAACATAACAACGAGTTATGCCAAGCCTATGGGGGCTGAGTAATCCTGTTGCTTATTGTACTTGGTGGGAGCAGCTGAGTGGTATTCAGATACTGCTGGTTTTCTCGTTCACACATCACCATCCCACATTTCTACTTTGGTGCATTGTGTCACTGTCCCACAAACATGAGACGATGTACAATACAATCTCGTCCCGGTCCGATGTCTATCGAGAGGGTTAATTGGGGGAGGGGGGGGGTCGAGAGAGAAGGAGGGTGAAGGAGGGCAGGAGGCCGTGCCTGTGGGGTGGCCGACAGCCCGAGTGGGTGTTGTCCGCCCATGAGATGACTCGTGTAACGAGGGGCGCCGGGGCAAGCGGACATGACGAGGCTGCTCCCGCATCCGTCCCGGACATCGGCAAACAAAACCTCAACACTTTTAAGTAGAAAGGAACAAAAACAAAAGGAAAGGGGTGAAATTAAGTCTTGGGACGAAAAGAATCCACCGTGAAAAACCGAAGAGATAACTTACATACCGGACAAAAGAACCGCGAGTGGTTGAGCAGCGAGCAGCACCCGGGCTCCACCTTAGGTGGGGCGGGCTCCCGCCGGCGCCATTTTGTCCTGTAAATAAAGCCAACATTTCGCCTCGCAATTTCGCCTAACAATAAGTTTTATTGTTTTCGACGCCAAATCCGACACACTTTTAAACCGCAAGATTAACCGTACATTTTCTGTTTTTTAAAAACAAATATGTACACAGAAATCCAACGAGCGCCTGGCTATCTGCGCTCCGCATTACCGAACCGGTCAGGCTTTTATTTTATTTTTCAATGGAGAAAAAAAGGTGTTTGTTTTTTTTATAATCCACACCGGCAATGAACAATCCGTGAATAGCTGAGCAATAAAAAAAAAAGTAGGCGTCTTTTGATCCCGGTGTTTTTGTGGGTACCGAGAATCCACTGGACGTGTCTTTAACCATGTCCTCCCCGCACACTGCCTTGTGCCGTCTCACTCCCTCTCGCCTTCCACACGAATCCGCCGATCAAACAAGCCCCGCCCATGCAGAGGAGGGGTGGGGCGTTTGTGGACTGGTAGCTCCCTCGCCCGCCTGATTGGCATTTCTATCAGCCAGTCAGAGGCGGGGGAAGTTGAGACCAGGGCTGGGTTGCTTTGAGATTGTCCAATAGGCGAGTGGGGCGGGAGTTGGACTCGGCTGACCCGCGCAGAGCCTCCACTCGTCTCCCCGCCCCGGCTGGGTGAGGAGACGGTGGAGGAGGATCCTGTGGCCGCCTTCCCGGCGAGCCCCTGCGCCTGGGCCCGGGGAAACCCCGTGTCTTTTGTCAGGGCGGCCCGCCATTTCCGAGCGAGTGGTGGGGGCGGGGGAGGAAGGAAGGGATGGGGAATGGATGGATGGGGGAGGGGCTGCGGAAGCAACGGCGGCTGCAGCTGCATCGGCTCACAGACCGAGGCCGGTGTCGGCAAAGCAAGAGTCGGCCCCCAGCTGCAAATAGATTGAATAGTCTCGTGATACGAATGGTTACCTGACTGGGGGAGGGGGGAGAAAGTCCCAAAAATAACAACAAACCCTATCCCGCCTGGACCAAGTTTTTATTTTCGTTTTAAGAAAAAAAAACCTCTTTGAAAATCGAGAACTTTATCAACAAGCTGCAAATTCCGCCCCCTCTTCCTCAGCAACCCCCATGTTCTTTTTTCCACACTCCCAGAAACGTCAGAGAGAAGCTGTAAAAAGGCTCGGTCGGTGACCTCAGGAAAGCCCGAGGCTCGGCTTAAGGCCTGGTTGGATGAATCCTGAGCTTTTTAACAATAACACAAAAAATAAACACACAAGGAAGGGAAGAGAGTGTGAGAGAGAGGAAAAACAGAACATTAGAAGAGGGGAGAAGGCAGTCCTATTCAGAAACGATTATTGAGAGAGAAATCGGTGAGTTTTCCTGTTTATAATTAGGTTGCCAAGAAATTTGATGGGTTTTATTGGTGTGGGTGTCGGTGCTTCCACGATGAACACTGCGCACTTTGAAATATATATATATGAAATCATTTAAAACCGATTTTCAAACTCCTTTTCCATTTTAGTCTCGATAATTACGTTTAGAAGGATAAATGAGTAAGCAAATGTGTATTTTGGTAGATTTATTCCACCTCGTGCAACTTAATCTCTAGTATTTTCTTCATTAGAAAACAACATGAAAAGCCCCAGGGTAGCACTCAGTTAGGAGACATCCGATTCTGAGATCTGTTCAGGTATTTCTACCCCTCAAAACCTCATTTGCATTCAACCTCTTTAAGTATCATAATGATGATGTTTAAGACTTTATCAAAATTATTGAAATATTAGAAGTAACTTGACGTTTTGAATACTTTGTATCATGAAACGTATTTTCAAGTTACATCAGAAAATAAAATAGGCTTCTTTGGTTTATTGTTATGTCAAATCCGATTGTGGCATCCAGTTGTTCATCAATAGTATCCCAGTGAGAAACAATATCAGAATGGCAGGTAGGATTTCTGTTCCTTTTTTTTGTTGAACAACTATTAATAAATAGTTAGATTATTAGTTGCAGAAAAAGGAAACGCACTTTTTCTTGTATTATTAGAGCATGGCCTCTTCGAACCACATGGTCTAGAAAGGTGTTCTGGCTGAAGATGACACAGATGTTTGTTTTAGTTTTGCATGCCTTTAGATGGGTTTTTATTGCAGACTTTCTAATAAATTTCAACGCTAGTTTTCACCGGTGCTGTTGGAATGAAGTGCACATTTTTAAATGATTACCGTGTAGCAAGTGTAGATGCTTTTAACTGTCTAGGTGAAAAGATGGGTCCTGTATCATAAATCCACACCTTGTTATGAAATGTGTTAATACTGGCCGTCAGTACATTTTATCTTTGTCACTGTTGTTTCTGAGACACACGACGTTAATTTCTCAGTTGAACCTTTATCTTTTTTAATCGGGGTGGGGGGACTGGGTTGCAAGTCATAACAAACTATACAGATTGTTGTAAAGTGTAGTCAATTATGTCGTGGAGATTCTGCTCTCCTTTCGATGTTTCTCAGAGGCCTAACAATATATCGCTGTAAATTCAACGTTCCCCCGCGTCACCAGGAAGCCAAATCCTATGTCTTAAAAAAAGGTCTCCAGACCAAGAATGCTAATTGCCAACTTTGTATCTACGATATTGCTTTCAACGCAGATCCTCTTTTCGATAGTAAGCCGCATAACAACTTACATTTTCTTGGCGTGTAAAATCATCGTGATTATCCATAACCTAAACTCTGACCTAGTTATTTATCCTTAAATCTTCAGAGGTAACTTGTGCCGTGTGTGTGTGTGTGTGTGTGTGACTGAGAGGGGGAGGGGGGGGGGGGGGGGTTGGGGGAAGGGTTGGTAGTCTGCTCTTACTGTGTGTTGGTTTTGTCTGAAGGTTTTTTTAAGGTTGGTCTTCGAGTGGTGATTTGAAAGTTATTTGGTTTTAATATCGAATTTCTTGGAAATTGCTTCTGTTGGTATTTAAAGGTAAGAATGGGCATTCACTTGAAGAGGTTAAATGTAGAACGATGGCTTATTATTTCACTGAAATTATTAAGATCTACATAATATATAGATTAATTGCAATGATATTTTTCGGTGTATTAACTTCCAAGGCTTAGATCTGATTTACTTTATTTAAAGTAATTTAATCCATATTAGTGGTCGAGAAAGCATAAAATCGATTATTAGGACCCCGCGTTGTAATTACAGAATTCAAAAAGAGAGAAATCAGGTTGGTATTGTGTTCTATTAGTAGAACTGGTTATTGTGTGGACAGAGAATTCGGCTTTATGCTGGGCGAAGCTTGCTATATTCGGCGTTAGCGGAAATTGAGTCTGAGGCTTTGAAGTTAAGGCAAGGCCCGATATGTCTGGGAAGCAGGATTGCACTTCAGGAGCCTGACACAAATGTTTAGCGCTGAACAGTCGATGCAACACCTGTACAGGTCTTCAGCTTCCTTGGATACGGATGGTAAAAGTGGATTTGTTACGTTTATTTTGTTGTTTGTGGTCAGTAGTGAATTCTCCCATATTGTATTTTTAATAAAAAGGGGGAGGGGTAGTGCAACCACGTACTGGATACTGACATAGAAATGTTATATATATTAACAGAATCATATATTGCCAGATTCTCTTCTAATTGCCTTATTAGTACGTTTTGAGATTGGTATTTTGAAACTAATGATTAATTTTCTTAAGGACTAGTGGAAGCATTTCTGTACAATAATCAGAGTGGGGGAGGGGATTGATTTTAAATCTAGTTCCATCAGTTCCAGCACTTCGACAGATCCAAGACGTAAAAATTGGTGTTCTGAAAAACATTTTTATTCGCTGCTTTCAAAGTCTGTATGAGGGAAAAGTAAAAAAAAAAACATTACTCATATTTTGGGGTGTTTAGGATTTGTAGGTTGCACACTTGCAGCTTTTCAAATCTGTTTGTGAGAAGCTTGCTATCGGAGCAAGAGTATGCGAATTACCAGGAAGATACTATTTGATGCTAGCAAAAGTACATATTGTTCAGGAGTCCATATTTTTGTCACGTTCGATACCAGTGTTTGATCCAGGCATTCCATTTTGTGTTTTAATGATCTCGCATCTTATTCAATGTCTTGTGTAACTGGGAGATTTTAGACTGTTATGACCCTGTCCCAAGAAAAAATGAAGTTCGAAATCAAATGGGGTCTGAATGACTCGTACATTCCATTAACCATACGTGTGTTCCAAAGCAATGGGTTCCAAATGTTAAGATTGTTGCAGACAAACGAGCGTTCGTTTATTATTCATTGCCTTCATCTTTAATACCTTGATCAGTAAATACAAAAGAGGACGAAGTTGGTGGATTTGTGACTACGGGACAATCTTAACAGTTTAAAGATTGTGTGTTGCAGTTGAGGGTGTGGGGGAGGGGAAGAAGCGCCTGTGCAGAATGCCACTTCATTGATACACCAGTGAACGTTGTGATGCATTTCTTCAAGTCACGAGCCGAAATTGCTCCCGGGACTGAAATATATTTTGGATATTGGTAGAGGTTGTGCATTATTTTATGGTGTTAGGAAATCGATTTTCAAATGCCTTTTTTGTCATTCGCAATGCTCATGTTTACATCGCTTTTGTGGGTTGTTAAAGCTTACCCCGAACGATGACCTGTCAATTAAGTACATGAAATAACGTTTAATATGTTCCGTTGAAAAGTCGCACACTATATGTGGCATCGTGGAAGAAACTGGCTAATGGCTTTGGTGAAATTTGATCTTGGTTGAAGTTCTCTCGCATACTAATTAACAGGCAAATGGTGGTGCGTTCGTCTTGAGTGGCGACTGTTTAAATTTTGGTCACGCTGATAAATTGTCAATCTCCGACAATCTTACCGAAGATAAACACATTCTTCAGATTCTGCATTATCTCTATTTCAATGTAGAACAGTACGGTAAAATATTTAAAGCAACTTGGCTTTTTGTGTTTTAGTAAGGGAATTGACGGATAGGAAGTGGATTCGTCGATTGCAGAGGATACGAATGGATTAACAAATGGATAAATAAAAGCATTGTTCAAGATATACATATTGTTCAGGTTGCAACGTCCATATAATTAAGGCACAATGAACATAGAAGATTATACTTGATATATTTTTTAACTAGTCAACAACATTTAAACCTATGTTGGGCAATAAATACCTATTAGTAGCGGCCCTCATCAAGCCTGGAGCTGGAGTACTTGGTTATCCAGTTAGCGCACCGAAGACCTGGGCGGAAGGTGCTTCTATGATTGGCGCCAATGTTTATGGGACATAATTTTATTCTATGTTGGGTTTTTAAGGAAATAATTAAATTTAGATTACCCTCTTGGAAACCCCGTGAAAATGGTTTTTATGTAGGGATTTGAGTAATAGAATAACATGCATATTCAATCCTTGTGTTTTAAGCTCGAATAGGCCTTTCATGAAAATGGCTGCAGTTGCGTCTGAACTGGCTGCTTGGGTGGTTTCTGCCTTCGTTTCCATTGGAGACTCCCGCGAAGAATTTTTAAGTTTTCTGCAATATTTACCAATTTTTGAAAAGAAGTGGGCAGATATATGAGAGGAAAAACCTCACGACTGCAAACCTACTTTTTGTAGTTCTCCAATGCCCCGACTACATTATTTAATTGTGTTTTATTGGAAACTGAATGGGAGTTGAGGAATTAGGTTACAGGTGGGACATCATAATGTACCTCGTTACGAATATAATATGCAAATCCAAACAGAAGCTGCTTCGAGTTTGTTATTTAGAAACCACGGTCTATGTATACCATGCGCGGAGGGGGGGAGGGGGGGGATGTAAAATCACATGCTATTTTCTGAAATGTGCTACATTGTTGGCCTCCACGGCTGGCACGTGATTAATTGTACATGAAAATGCTAACTAGATTTATTGCAAAAAGAATAATTACCATTGTGGATCTTTTCCTGTGTGCAGCATTTCCGATTGACTGATAATGTAACGTATAATGTCTGGGAAACATGGCTGCATTTCTAAAGATTAAAGCAATGTTTTTGAAGACAGCGTCAGCACATTGATCACATTTTCCCAGTTCCAATTCTCCCCTCCACCATCCCCGATCTATTTCCCAAGTTTTATGGATGAGTTTATAAACATCGAGAAAATAACTTTAAAGACAAAGGCAAATCAGTCCACCCAGCAAGACAAATTATTTGTCGTTGTACGCAAGCTCCTTTAGAAATTAGTTAGCAATGGATTGTTTCCTATGAGTTTTGTATCATGCGTGTTGACAGACCGCAGTTGATCTAAAGTTAGGTAATTGGTTCAAGTTGCGTTTCCCTTATCCTGCATTAGGATTTATAGTGAGATATGCAAATTAAGTACATCGGCCCCATTTTCTTCAGGTGTTTGGAATGATTCCAAGAGGAATCTCACCGTATCAAGTGTTTGGTTTTTGATTGGCTGATTATTTTCTAATACAATTGTTACATTTATTTATTTAAAGAAAAGAAAGGTCTCGCGTGCAGAAATTGTACACTTACGCTTGTTTTGTAACTTATAAATTCTGGCGATTAATCAAAGATCGTGTTTTATTAAACACGGTTTCCACTTATCCTCAACCGGAAATCATTTTGGAATGGTGCGAGGCTTACTCCACGTATTCAAATAAGATCAGCAAACATCTCCTTTTTTGGAGAACGCTGCAGCCAAACGTCTGTTTAGATGTTTGTTTCGACCCGACGTTTAATGTGTTACAAAGCGTAAGGCGAGCATCTTTAAAACTTTTTTCTAACATTCTGCGACTGATGTTTTCTATTTGGCTGGGTCATATTTTAACTTTTGTCGCTAGTGCTGTTGCCAATGGCGGACATCCCGCCTCCCACCTCTGACCATTCATAGGTGCAACTCCTTGCTCTAAAAGTATTTGACAGAATTTCCTTACCGAAGCTGGATTTGGAGAGTCGGGGGAGGGAAAGAAGGGAGAACGCGATGTTGCCGGTTCTAGTTAGAGGGCTTACTGGATTAAAGTGATTTCTGAATTAATGTGATCATTAGCACCAGTAACGCTCTAATATCTGACTAAGCAAGGGAGTACCGGGAAAAAAACCCGATAGATGGGGACTGCTGGGCAGCCATGAATTAGGGACGCCATTTTTTACAGGGCTACGGGCACGTAGATAATCCTTTTTATTTTGCGAAATCGATTTGTTTTTAAACGAAAGTAGACGTTGAGTGGGAAATGGCTACCCTCACTTTGGATTTTTCTGTGCAATTGTGAGTGTAATGTCACAATGAAACGGAGGAGAGGAATGCGAGGCGTGCGATTGCAGAAACAGCCGGTGCCTGGAGGTGGATTAATGTTCTCAGAGAGATTGCATCATCCTCGCTCCCACTGGGCCTCTAAAACCCTTCCAGCTGTAAAGTAGCCAAAAATAAACCAATTATGAAAGAGCACAAACATAGGCGGCTGATTTTTGCAGCATATATATAAAGGAACTGCACTGAGGTGTGCCTTTATTCCCTCGATCCTAAGCTCTTCGCAGAAAATTGATTACTTTATTTTTCTTATTTTTAAAACGACCACGATACCCATCCACGCAAATAATAAGGAATGAACGAGAAATACTGCATCCTGACATTTGTAATTCACCATGCAATTAATCCGACGACCCATTCACGGGTTATTTTTCGAAAATGAAGGGAATGGCTCCAGTTTGCTTTGGGTTAATAGGGACATATTGTACCTATATTTCCCGAACGATTGATGGAAAGAAAGCGATTCGTTAATTTTGAGGCAGATTTTTTTTGCGTGCTGACGTTAAGAAGCATGCGCAGAGACTCTAATTGTGTTGCCATTCGTATATCCTTCCTGCGAGGGGCAATCCTAGGCGTGTAAAAATACCGTTTATGGTTTCTTATCTACGTTTCCCATCGGAAACCGCCGCTCCATAGTTAGTTGTGGAGATTCATACAACCACGAATCCTCTTTAGCACGGAAAACAACAAACTGTACGAAACAGCTAGCCAGCAAAATTAACGTAATTAACGGGGGGGGGGATATAAATTGGAACTCCGGAGCCGATTATGAATGCAACCCGACAATGCAATGAATCCAGAGCAGCGCCATAGAAATGAAGTTTTAAAACAAAATGTTATCTCCCATTTCTTATTGAAAGAAACAAAGACATAAGGAGCAGGAGTAGACCAATCAGCTCCTTGATCCTCCTTTGACATTTCTTGTGATCATGGCTGATTCAGTATTGGTACCACCATTTTCCTTCTCTCCACTCCCACTGCAGGCATAACAGGTGATCTCTTGTCATGAATGTGTAGGAACAGTCTATGTTGACTGCTGTACTTAAAAAAAAAACCTTGCGAGCGGTATTCTCTTTTGATACTTCGTGATTTCAGCAGTTACTGCTATGCATCGAAACGTTATATATTTGTACCAATGCAAGCACTCTTGCATTTTTATTCTTTATATCGATAAAAATGGACAAACGTGACCACGGTTGGGAGAGAAAATGGGCAAGAAAACATGAATCGTTTTGCAACATTGAACTTGTTTTGTGGAAGCTTGCAGGTTATGCTAATCAAAGCAAAATAATGGATTGTTTTAAGATAGGAGGGTGGGATGTGAGAATTCAAAATTATGTTGGGTTGAATCTTGTTTGAAATGTGTTTGATGCAGGGAAGAAAAATAAACTTTTGGCTTATTTGAAATTCTCTCTCTTGACTCTCAAGGGAGAATGGTCATAGGAGATTTTATTAAAAATGGATTATCACAGAAGGAGAAGGATGTTGGAGGCTGTAGGAATCTGCTTGTTTTCCTCATTTTCCTTCCTATGAGCACAAAATGAATGTCGGCTTAGCTTCTCCCAGAAGTAGGTGCATAGGCTGTTGTATACTGAACATCTTGAGCCTGAAGGTATATCTGATTTTATTAAAGCTAGACATTTGGAAGAGATTATGTTGTATCCTCAAGGACCTATCTTTTAATCTCAGTATATTGCAACTGGCTTCAGGAGACAGATTTTTTAAATCAATGATGGTTGTCTCACACAGTTTAAAAGCAACTTCAGATATTAGTCTATAGACTTAATGCCCTTCAGAAGAATATTTTCCACTTTGAAAATTTAATGAATTTGGCATTCTTCTTGTTGCTATGTGTGTTGAGGTTGGCTCATTAGGGACAATCCTTCTGATGAACAGAGCAAAGGGGTGTCAGGTTTTGCTGAATGTGTTACCACATGGACCTTCCATTCACATCATCACTGGTCTATATTGAATTTTGCTGGGACCACTCAGTTCCACACCTCATCATAGCCTTGGCCCAAATGTAGCTCAATTTTAGAGTGAGATGAATGGTAAAACTGGAGTCAATGCACTTTAGGTGTCACATATTAAAATGGTTGCAATTATAATTTGCAGAATGATTTGATGATTGTGGTTATTGAAGGTTGGTTTAGTTTAGAGATACAGCTGTGAAACAGGCCCACCGAGTACCTGCCGAATAGCGATCAACACTCCTACACACTTGGGACAATTTAAATTATACCAAGCCAATTAACCTACAAACCTGTATGTCTTTGGAATCTAGTCAGTTATCTCAGCCATAGGACCTATCTTTGAGACTTCCTGAGAAATGTCAAGCAACATTCACAGCGCATAAGCACGAGGCAATCCATCCAAGCTAATCTCCAAACTTGGAGTCAGCACTCACCTCTGCAACTGGATCCTTGACTTTCTGACCAACAAATTACAATCAGAGAGGATAGGTCAACCTCTACAATAACCCCCAACAATGGTGCCCTGCAAGGATGTATTCTCGGCCCCCTTTTTTACTCTTTATAGACCCACGACTGCAGTCAAATACAAATCTAACTCTATTTACAAAGTCGCAGATGACACCACCGAACTGGGCTGGGTAATAAATAATGACAAGACAGAGTACGGGAATGAGATTGAGAACCTCATAACCTGGTGCCAAGATAACAACCTTTCCCTCAATGTTGGCAATACAAATGAGATTGTGATCGACTTCAGAAAGCGAAGCAGTGCATACACAGTGCCCTCCATAATGTTTGGGACAAAGACCCATCATTTATTTATTTGCCTCTGTACTCCACAATTTGAGATTTGTAATAGCACAGATCACATGTGGTTAAAGTGCACATTGTCAGATTTAAAAAAACAAACAATTTTTATACATTTTGCTTTCACTATGTAGAAATTATAGCTGTGTTTATCCATAGTCGCCCCTCCCCCCCCCCCCCCCCCGTTTCATGGCACCATAATGTTTGGGACAAAGTAGACATGATTGAAAGCTTCAAGTTCCTTGGAGTACATATCACCTGCAATTTGTCCTGGACCAGCCATATCGAACAATGACCAAGAAAGCACACCACGCCTCTATTTCATCAGAAGGATTTGGAAGTTCGGCATACAACTTTCATCAACTTCTACAGATGCGCCGTAGAAAGCAATTTATTGGGATACAATACCGTATGGTCTGGGAACATCTTCATCCAAGACCACAAGGAATACCAGAGAATTGTAGACGCAGCCCAGACCATCACGCAAACCAACCTCCCTTTCATTGACACCATCTGCACTTCACGCTGCCTCAGCAAGGCCACCAAGGACGAGTCTCACTTTGGACACTGTTCTCCCCTCTCCCATTAAGCAAGAGGTACAGAAGTTGGAAAGTGCATGACTCCAGATTCATCCCAGCTAGTATCGGGCAACTGAAATATCCTATCACCAACTCGAGAGGGGTTCTGACCCATCTTCTATGTCATTGGTGACCCGTGGACTATCTTTAATCAGACTTTGCTGGACTTTATAATGCATTTCCTTTATCATATATCTGTACACGGTGAATGGGTTGATTGTAATCGTGTATAGCCACTCCGCTGACTGGATAGCATGTAATAAAAACAAAAATGCTTTTCATTGTAGCTCAGTACACGCGACAAACAAAACAACATATCCTTTTCCATGAAGAGAGTTTAATCACAGAATCATGACATCGAATGGCAACACAGTCACTGAGTCTGCTACAATCAATACCCACAGGTCCATCATTGACATGAAACTTAACTGGGCAGCCAAATAGATACTGTGACTAAATGTAATGGGTCAGAGGCTGGAATTTATCAAATTGGTCATCTTTTCTGCCATCTTCAAAGCACAGTTCAGGACTGTGGTAGAATATTTTCCACTGCGGTAGAAGAGTGCTCTCTCAACAAATATAAGAAGGGTCTCGACCCAAAACGTCACCCATTCCTTCTCTCCAGAGATGCTGCCTGTTCTGCTGAGTTACTCCAGCTTTTTGTGTCTATCTTCATATGAAACATGATACTATCAACGATAAATAAGCCCATATGATTGCGATCTTCTCCAACGTGAGTAAAGTGTGGAGATGCAAGGACTGCAGATACTGGAATCTTGAACAAGGCGCAAAGTGCTGGAGGAACTCAGCCAGTCAGGCAGCATTTCAAAGCTGCTGACTCGTGTCTGAAGAGGGGCATTGATCCAAAACTTGATTTAACCATTCCATCCAGAGATGCTGCCTGGCCCGTAAAGTTCCTTAATTACCTTGTGTTTTGCCAGTAAAATGCACAAAGATATTGCAATTACTTATCTGAGATACTCTAACAGCAACTCCTAAACCTGTAGGCACTTACACAAACCAATAGGCACCTGTGATATTATTTAAAGGCTCCTTTCCATGTCACATTACATCCTGACTTGGAAATATATTGCCATTCCTTTATCGCTGCATGGGTCAAAGCCTAAATTCCATACATAACAACATTGTAGGTGAACTCATGCTAGTTATTCTACAAGGTGGCTCATCACTACTTTCTAATGAGAAATAAAGGCAGGCCTTGTCAGTGATGTCTGTGGTTGTAAATTTGATTCTAGTAGTTTTAGATAACAAGAAAACTGGAGAAATTATACAATGCAAATATTGTGTTATCAATTTTCAGCGATTATTGAATCAGTAAATTGCCTGATCCATCAAAATGATCCATAATATGAACATTTTGAGATGGAAGATAGAATTTGGACAATACTAGTTCAAATAATTCAAATAGTTCAAACAGTACAATATAGGAATAGACCCTTCAGCCCACAATGTCAGTGCTGAACATGATCCCAAACTAAATTATTCCCAAACTAAACTAATCCCACCTGTTTGCACAAGATCCATATCATTCTATTCCCTGCATGTTCATTTGTCTGTTTAACTGCTTTTTAAATGTGGTATCATGTCTGCTTCTACCATTTGCCCTGCCTGCACCTATTGTCCATGTGTCGTGTGGTAGTAATAAAAGCATATTTTGTATATCCCCTTTAAACATTCCTCTTCATATTTGCCCGCTCTCTGATACTTCTGTACGGGGAAAATAGGTTATGACCTGTATTTATGCCAGTCTATACTTCTATCAGGTTGCTCCACGACTTCCTACACTCTAGTGCAAATAATTCAAAGTTCTCCATCTCTTTATAGCTGATTCTCTCCAATCCAGGTAACGTCCTGGAGAACCTCTTCTGCACCCACTCCAACACCTTCACATCCTTCCTATAATGTGGTGACCAGAACAGCAAACAACACTCCAACTGTGGCCTAATCAGATTTATAAAATTGCAAATGACTTGCTAACCTTTGCACTCAATATCCTGACTGACAAGTCAAGCATCTGTGCACCTTCATTATCACTTATTCACTTGTGTTGTCCACTTTCAGGAAACAATGTACTTCTTCCTTAACCATAATTATTTAAATATCTCTCGTTTCCCTTATCTCTAGCCAGTCTGAAGAAGGGTCTTGACCCGAAATGTCACCCATTCCCTCTCTCCAGAGATGCTGCTTGCCACACTGAGTTACTCCAGCATTTTGTGTCTTATCTTTGATTTAAATCAGCATCTGCAGTTCCTTCCTTAAGATCCTTCTGTACATCAGTGGTCCCAAGGATCCCTTCACTTGCTGTATATGTTCCTCTGGTATTTGACCTCCCAAAATGCATTACCTCACACTTGTGACAGCCTTGCTCAATTTCCACAATGCAACCAGTTCCACAGTTACACCAGATTTTGTGCCGTCTGAAAACTTGCTAATAAGACCACCTACATTTTCATTAGTCATTTGTATTTGGTCCCAGCACTGATCATTGTGGAACACGAACCGTCACAGACCTCCAGTCAGAATAACATTCCCTCACCACTGCCCTCTGTTTTCACTGACCAAGCACATTTTGAATCCAACCTACCAAGTCACAGTGGATCCATTTAACAATCCACTGCCCTGCTGTTATTAATCACCTCTTCAGTTTATTTAAATTTGTGAGGCATGACATCTCTCTCTCATGACCTACTCTTGGTGGGGCGCTGCGAGTCGACTGCCCGGCCAGCAGCGTGTTCGTCATTTCTACTTTTTTTTTAAGTATATCCAAATGTGTGTTTTAGTGGCTCTTTGTGTGGGGGGTGTAAGGGGGGGGACTGCTTTTGGTCGCCTCCTCCAAGGAGAGGCGATTCTTTCCACGTCGCCTCCCTCGCGGCGTAACACCATGGATTGGTGCGGCCTTTGCCAGAGTTTCAGCAGTGGGCGCAGCGTGGACTTTTTCATTGTGGAGCGGGCGAGCCCTTGCTGGGGTTACAGCCTGAAGCCGCGGGCTGCGGAGCTTCTAGCCACGGGCACGGCGTCCGGAGCCTGGGACCCCTCGCTAGGGATCGCCGGAGAAGAGCTCCGACCGCCGGCCCGCGGCCGATAACATCCTGAAGCTGCGGTCTGCGGAGTTTCTAGCCGTGGGTGCGCCGTGGACTTACCATCTGGAGCCTGGGTTGCCTCGCCAGGGACAGCCAGAGAAGAGCTCTGCCCGCCGGCCTGCGGCCGCGGTCTCCGGTAGGAAAGCGCCGATTCGGGACCTACAAGCCGCGGAGTGTGTTTGACCGTCCCGACGTCAGTTTCAACCATCCCGACGAGAGGGCCTGTACATTGGGCTGTCCGTAGCGGCGACTACGGAGGTTTATGGCCCAACAATGGAGGACTGACTGTACTTTGTGCATTCCACCACAGTGAAGAATGCTGTGGTGGATGTTTGCGTTTAATTTTATTGTATTGTGTGTTTTTTTGATTGTACTGCTGCTGGCAAATTCATTTCACTGCACATATATGTGTATGTGATGAATAAATTGATTGGTTGATTGATCCTCTGCATAAAGTCATGCTGACTTTCCCTAATAAGTACAAATATACCTGGCCCCGAAGAATCTTTTCCAATAATTTTGCTACCACTGATGTCAAGGTCATGCCTATAATTTGCTAGATCATCGCTTTTGTCCATTTTATACAAATAAACACCATTGGCTGTTCTCCAGTCTTCAGGGACCTTGCCTAAAGACAATATAAAGATCTTGGCCATGGCTTCAGCTATCTCTGCTTTGCATCCCTCAGTATTTTGGGATAGATCTCATCAGCCCCATAAGACTTTGTGATTAGTACAGGTGTCAGAGGTTATGGGGAGAAGGCAGGAGAATAGGTTTAGGATGGAGAGTTGATCAGCCATGATTGAATGGTGATCGACTTGATGGGCCGAATGGCCTAATTCTATTATTCCTTATGACTTATCCACCTCAATGTGGTTCAAGACACCCAACACTGCTTCATTCTTAATGTCTAGAATAGCAACATACCCCTCCATGATCTCATTACCACCCGCAGTTCACAAAAACCGGCCCTTCTGCCCCCTCATGTCCATGTTATCCATTATACCTACCTACACTAATCCAGATTATTTAAATACTGGTCTAAATGCTTCTTAAATTTCATGATAGTATCTCTGCCACCTCTTTAGTTAGTGCATTCCTCTGTTTGAAAATGTTATTTTTCTGATCCCCTCTCTCACCTTTATCTTTATCTCTCACCTTAAACCAATGTCCTTTATGAGGAAAATAGACAAATCTACCCAATCTATCTCCCCCTCATAACGTTGTGACCCCTCAGCCTCCTCTGTTTGAGGGGAAACTAAGCCAACCGATCCAGTCTCCTCTAGCCTGAATGCAACCATCCAGGCAACACCCTGCTGAATCTCCTCTATGCTCCTGTAATGTAATCAGGTCTTCATACAATACTCCATATCTGCCAAACCAATTTTTATAAAGTTGTAAAATGATGTCCCAGCTCTTATGAAGTACAGAACATGGAATTTGCTGACCGAGATAACATTTTATTTAGTTTGGGTTTGTCTGCTACATTTGGCACTCTTCTTTTATACCGATAAAAGAATAGTGGCAAATGTGGCAGACAAACCTAAGGGGATGCAGTAACCAGAAGTAATTTGGTGCCATTTTTTAAAAGCAGTGGATAACACATTGAAAAGTGAACAAATAAACTGAAGGTTAACAGCCAGCTCAATCTTGCCTACCTGGTAGCATTTGAAAGGAGCCGAATATTTTATGGCCTTTGGGTCAGTACTTCTCTAAAAAATCAAGCTTTTGTGGAATGGTAAATGTGAAAGTGCTTAGCCCAAATCAAAATAGCATTAAGGTGTGTGTAAAATGCAAATGGCTTAAGAGCTATAAAGCTTTTCAGTGCTTCAGGTATACCTTATTTCCCTTTTGGAGACCTGTCCCAATAGTATGTACTCCCTTGAAAGGAGTATGTGAGCATTTGACAGAAGCCCTTATCTAAATGTCACCAGAATTTACTTTGCCAAACTCTCTCATTAGACCAGCTGTTGAATTGCTGCTGCAACGATAACTTCTAAAAATAGGGGCCTATAAGTGGGAGAATGTTTTTGATTTCTTTTTTATTTTGCTATTAAATAGAAGCACTATTTGTGGAAATAAACTCCTCAGAATAAAATGTGAACAGATTGTGCACTGCATATAATCAAGAAGAAATCTTTAAATTATCTTATTTTTTCTTTAAATAGTTATAATTTAATGTACTTTAAAGTCTATTGAAAATATGGTAAATACACAATTCCACACCCTCAAAGTGCCCTAAACATTAGCAGTGACTTGGGGAAGCGGGACACGGCGACCTCAGCACACGGAAGTGGAGGGGCTGCTGTGGGAGACTGGTTGCAGTAGTCACAGGTTGTGGTGTTGGTGGAGATGGCCACTGGAGACCAAACGGCAGCTGTTGGGTGAGCAGATTGAGCACAGCTGCAAAGAGCGGCAGTGAAAGGAATCAATAGCATTGCGCGGGGCCAGACCGACCTGCACATCTTTGATCCAGTGCCAACAGGATACGGGGCCTGAAAGTGAGAAAATAACATTGCTTATCTACTTAGGCCAAAATTAGACTTTTCAGAGACTTGAGAATTAGAAGTTGCATGATGGTGCTGGAATGAGGCAACTCTTTGTGTGTTGTCCCAGAAGAGGATCTACTTACAATAATTTAGCTCTCTTTCTTGTGAGTGATAGTACACATGATTAGGATGATTTGACTGGATAGCACACATGGCAGCTTTTCATTGTGTCTTGGTACACATGACAATAATAAACAAAACTAAACTAATCACCTTTAGGCTGTAAACTAGAAAAAATGTACAATTTCCTAATTTCTCTCCGCTCATATATCATTTTCCAGAACCATTCTTCTCTGCAGCAAAGTTTGTGGTCTGGGAAAAATGTGATTTTGTACTTCTCCCTCCCTACTTTGACCCACCCTCTTGCATGACTAATCATTTTCCTCTTAAGACCTTTAATGTGGGATATATATTGGTTTATGATTGTTATGTGTACCAGCATACAGTGAAAAACATCTATTTTGCATGTCCAGTGAAAACATACCATACATGACTATATCAGTGGGTCCAAAAGAGAAAGTAAACAGTTCAGAATATAGTATTACAGAGAGAGAAAGTGTGGATAAAAAAAGCACGTGTCAGAATGAGAAAGATTGGAAGATCGAGAAATTCACCCCTAGCATATGAGAAGCCTGTTCAAGTGTCTTAACAGTGGGGTAGAAGCTGTGCTTGTAATTGAGCTGATGCTCTGTACTTCCAAGCTTTTGTTCCTTCTGTCCCACGGGAGAGGGGAGAAGAGAGAATGACTAAGGTGCTTGGAACTTGATTATGTCGGCTGCCTTCCTGAGGCAGTGTGGCGTAGGGCGGGGGGTTGGTTTGTGCAATGGACTGGGCTGCATTTGCAACACTGATTTCCTGCAGTCTTGGAAAGAACAACTGCCTCACCAAATGTGATGCATTGGGATAGAATGCTTTCAGTGGTGCATCTGTAGAAAGTGGTAAGAGTCATTGGAGACGTGCTGAATTTCCTTAACCTTTATCAGACGTATGTGGCATTAGTGTGCTCTCTCGGCTGTGGCATTGATGTTGTTGGACAAGGACAAATTACTGTTGATATTTACACCAGGGAATTTGAATCTCTCGACCATCTCCAGTTCGGCTCCACTGATGCAGACTAGGATGTGTAACTCGCCCTGCTTCCTGAAGACAACCACATGTTCTGAGGCCACCATGTTCAGCTTTCCAAACTCACCACAAAATTGTTGGCTTGACATCATGCTATTAAACTCTCTGTATCCTTCCTGTACTCATTGGTTGAAATTGGAACCACTGCAGTGGTGTCATCTGCAAACTTGCAAATGGGTTTAGAGCCGGATTTGGCCACTCAATTGTGAATGTGTAGGGAATGTAGTATGGGGCTGAGAATACAGGCATGTGGGGTACTGATGTTGAGAATTATTGTTGCCTATCCTTACTGATTGCAGCCTATGGGTCAAGAAGTCAAGGATCTCATTGCAGAGGGCAGAGAAGAAGGGGAACTCAGGGGGGAGAGGTGATGAAACCTAGTACCTAGATTCTAGTACAAGGAGTTTGGAGATGAGTTTGGTTAGAATTATGGTGTTGAAGGCAGTGTCATAGTCAATAAATAGGAGTCAGACTTGGGTGTCCAGATGATCCAGGGTTGAGTATAGGGCTAGGAAGATGGCATCTACAATGGACCTGTTGTGACGGTAGACAAATTGCAGTGGATCCAGGCTGTCTGCGAGGCTGGAGTTGATGTGCACGATGACCAGACACTCAAAGCTCTTCACGATAAAGGATGTTAGAGTCACTGATTGGTAGTCACTAAAGCATGCTAGCTTGTCATTCTTTGGCATTGGGGCAATAGTCTTAAAGCAGGTGGGAACCTCAGAGTAGGGAGAGGGTAAAGATGTCTGCAAATAATCCTGCCAGCTGGTCCGCACGTGTTTTAAGAGCACAGCTGGGGGTTCCATCTGGTCCAGTTGTTTTCTATGGATTCGTTCTTTGGAAGATCAATCTGACGTCAGTTTGGTGACTGTGGATGCAGGTGTTCTTAACGCTGTCAGAGCAAAGGATGTCATTCCTTCAACATTTTGAAAGTGAGCATAGAATGCATTGAGCTCGTTGGCAAAGGGTCCATTTTTGCTATTGATTCTGTCCGACTTTGCTTTGTAGCCTGTTATAGCATGCACTTATGTCTGTGTGGTTGGTTTGGAACTCTAGCTTGATTTGCAATTGTCTCTTGGCATCACTGATGGCTTTGCAAAGATCATGCAGCGATTTCTTGTACAGATTGGGATAACCCGACAAGAACACCTCAGACTTGGTCATTACTAGGGAATGGATTTCATGGTTCATACGTGTTTTTCGGTTGGGGAACGCTCAGATTTACTCTTTGGCATGGAATCCTCTACACACTTACTGTTGAAGTCTGTGATGACAGTGGTGTACTCGTTTAGTTAGGCCAGGTGGGGGAATGTAGTGGTAGGTGCCTTTGACAGTTGCATAGCAGTGGTTGAGGGCCCCTGGTGGGAAAGAGACCTATTGATAGTATTGAGGTAGCGCAATCTTGAGGTTGACCTGGTTGAAGTCACTGGCTATGATAAGTAAGGCTTTGGAGTACTTTGTTTCAAAGCTATTGTGAGTTGTGAAGAGTATGCTTCATGTCCACATGGGGTGAGAGAGAAACTAAAGTCAGGATAGCTGAAGTAAATTCTCGCAGCAGGTAGTAGGAACAGCAGTTTACCTTTGGAGATGCTTGGTCTGGGGAGCAGGAGCTCACAGGACTGCTATGCCCGAGCTCCACAGAGTGTTGATTAGGAAGCGGACCCCTCCATCTCTTACCTTGCTCGAGTCGTTATTTTAATTATCATTGACAGTACGTTAGGATTAAATGTAAAATGTGACAAGGTGTCATGTCAAATAGAGAAAATAGAATGTTTTTAGTTAGCGGGTTTTTACTCCAGCATTTTGTGTCTATCTTTGATATAAACCAGCATCTGCAGTTCCTTCCTACAAATAATGGCTATTTTGATGGAAATTTATCCGGAATGCTGCTGGAGAAATATTCTCAGTTCAGTGGAACATTTTGCCACCATACTTTATGCGCCCTTCTTTTAAAATGTATTATTCTATCCACACTACAACAGAATATGTGGCAACAGGATTGGGCAAAATGTTCCACTGAACTGAGAATATTTCTCCAGCAGCATTCCGGATAAATTTCCATCAAAATAGCCATTATTTGTAGGAAGGAACTGCAGATGCTGGTTTATATCAAAGATAGACACAAAATGCTGGAGTAAAAACCCGCTAACTAAAAACATTCTATTTTCTCTATATGACATGACACCTTGTCACATTTTACATTTAATCCTAACGTACTGTCAATGATAATTAAAATAACGACTCGAGCAAGGTAAGAGATGGAGGGGTCCGCTTCCTAATCAACACTTTGTGGAGCTCGGGCATAGCAGTCCTGTGAGCTCCTGCTCCCCAGACCAAGCATCTCCAAAGGTAAACTGCTGTTCCTACTACCTGCTGCGAGAATTTACTTCAGCTATCCTGACTTTAGTTTCTCTCTCACCCCATGTGGACATGAAGCATACTCTTCACAACTCACAATAGCTTTGAAACAAAGTACTCCAAAGCCTTACTTATCATAGCCAGTGATAATGGTATTTTGATAATTCTGTATCTCTGCCACATAAGGCAGTGGAGGCCAATTCACTAAATGTTTTCAAGAGAGAGTTAGATTTAGCTCTTTGGGCTAAAGGAATCAAGGGATATGGGGGGAAAAGCAGGAACAGGGTGCTGATTTTAGATGATCAGCCATGTTCATAATGAATGGCTCGAAGGGCAGAATGGCCTATTCCTGCACCTAATTTTCTGTTTCTATGGCTAATAACAGCAGGAGTATGTTTGCTAGAAAGTGCCAAATTTAAGCATTGGCCTGGCATTTTGCTTTGTAGAACAATGATTAACCTCAGTTTAATCTCTATCAGGGATTGAAACATTCTAAGCAAAAAATTAACCATGAACATTATTTCCCAGCACCTAATGTTGCTTTAAGCATGAAATACAGCAATAGTGATCTCCAGCTACTTGTGGCATGATTTGAATTTGTTGTCATTAATATCATTGGGCTTCTTTCATTATCAATCCAGCATCACACACTTCCAATTCAAATTTTGTAATAAAAAGGTAGTGAATATCAACTTTATTCTTACCATTGCATTCAACAGACAGTTTTTAAATTGCAGAAATGTTTTTATGAAACTTGCATTTGGCCATTTATTGAACAAAATTATGTGTTATCAGAGATTTTACTTTTATTAGGTTATAACCTGGTTTTCACTTACTTGAATACCTACACTAGATTGAGAAGATGGAGAGGTGGGACTGGAGCAAATCTCTGGTGAGGATTGGGGGAAGGGGTAACTGGCAGGTAGGGGAGCTGTCAAGGATAGCTGTAGAGTCAGGTACAATTACAACATTTTGATAGGAACACAGACAATTACAATTTAGAAAGATATGGGCCAAACACAGACTGATTGGACCAGCGCAGATTGGCATCTTGGTCAGCATGGACCCAGTTTGCTGAAGGGCATGTTTCAATGCTGTATAACGCTGATTAATTAAGGGCAGGGTGTTATTAAACTAGTGCTTTTAACTCAACCATTCAGAGATTTTCATGAACCAAGTTTGCACAATGCAGTGGATGCCCGCAGCCACGCAACGGCTGGTAAATCCATCCCGTCGGTCTCTCAAATGCGTGTTTGTATATACGGGCTGTACATAAGTCAGGTGTCCATAACCTGGGCAGGACCTGTATTCTAAATTAATCTACGTTTGTAGTTCGTAAATGAACTGTGATGGTTAATGTTTGTGCATAATTTCTTCTGTATTTGAGATAAATCCCTGCCCTAGGAAGCAATTACGAAGCTGGTTGTTTGTCTGCAAATTTTGAGTTAGTTTGATATGGGTGTGCCAAGGTACAGTGTTGCGATACCTCTTAATTTGCTTGAAGTACGTCATCAAAGCTTATGAAATATTCATAAAATCAGTGCCAAGGCTTAGTTCTTCATGCTGTTCTTTCAGTATTAGATTTTGTAATCAAAGTTAATAATGGTTACAGTTCCTTTTTGGTTGAAGTGAAAGTGCTGGCCTATTTAATCATGAATATGATACCAGAAATACAATTTTCTATGCACTAATACCTCACTTGGCACAAAGAAACGTCTCCAGGAAAGAGAGTGTTAATGGAATCACCACTAAAATGTATTATTATAGCACCACACACAGAGAAAGGCAGACAGTGTTCCCGTGGTTGCTGGTTGTTGAGCTTGTTCCATTAAGAAATCTTGGCTAAGAAGAGCAATGCAGCCAAAAGTAGAGAAGAGAGAAAGCAATTTCCACCATCATTTTTAACAGAAAGATTTCAGGATCCAGACACAGCACACAGGGCAGCCACTGCCTGTCCCCAACAATGAGATGGCCCTGCTGTGGCAGGTCAATATTTAGTTCATCATTTTATGTTTTATGTATCGAGGAAAAAATATTGGCCACAAAAGCAGAAACTTCATATCTTTGCAATACTAATTAAACTTGAGCATCTACCCATGTACATCCTCTGTATGATGCCTTATCTGGAGTTTAGATCCCAAATACAACATTCTAGCAAAACTGTGCTGAAAGATCAGGCTGGATAATGTGATCAAATTCAATAGGGAGAGAAAGAATTAAAACAAAACAGCACCCCAGCTGTTACCTGTACGAGATAAAAAAAACTGACCACAATATGACCACAGAAATTTGAGGAAAGTGATACCGAGATTAAAAAATCAACCACAGTTTTACTGAATAGCCGAATGGCAGGAGCGAGTGAATGGTCTACACATGCTTCTTTTTTTTAATGTATAGGCAATCATTGATTAGTGCAGGCATCAGAAGGCTTTCGACAAAGTCCCACATAAGAGATTAGTATGCAAACGTAAAGCACACAGTATTGGGGGTTCAGTATTGATGTGGACAGAGAACTGGATGGCAGACAGGAAACAAAGAGTAGGAGTAAACAGGTCCTTTTCAGAATGGCAGGCAGTGACTAATGGTACCGCAAGGGACCCCAGCTATTTACAATATAAATGATTTGGATGAAGGAATTGAATGCAACATCTCCAAGTTTGCGGATGACACGAAGCTGGGGGGCAGTGTTAGCTGTGAGGAGGATGCTAAGAGGCTGCAAGGTGACTAGGATAGGTTGGGTGAGTGGGCAAATGCATGGCAGATGCAGTTTAATGTGGATAAATGTGAGGTTATCCATTTTGGTGGCAAGAACAGGAAAGAAGACTATTATCTGAATGGTGGCCGATTAGGAAAAGGGGAGATACAACGAGACCTGGGTGTCATGGTGCACCAGTCATTGAAAGTAGTGCAGCAGGCAGTGAAGAAAGCGATTGGCATGTTAGCATTCATAGCAAAAGGATTTGAGTATAGGGGCAGGGAGGTTCTACTGCAGTTGTACAGGGCCTTTGTGAGACCACACCTGGAGTATTGCATACAGTTTTGGTCTCCCAATCTGAGGAAAGACATTCTTGCCATAGAGGGAGTACAGAGAAGGTTCACCAGACTGATTTCTGGGATGGCAGGACTTTCATATGAAGAAAGACTGGATAGACTCGGCTTGTACTCGCTAGAATTTAGAAGATTGAGGGGGGATCTTATAGAAACTTACAAAATTCTTAAGGGGTTGGATAGGCTAGATGCAAGAAGATTGTTCCAGATGTTGGGGAAGTCCAGAACAAGGGGTCACAGTTTAAGGATAAGGGGAAGTCTTTTAGGAATGAGATGAGAGAAAAAATCTTCACACAGAGTGGTAAATCTGTGGAATTCTCTGCCACAGAAAGTAGTTGAGCCCAGTTCATTGGCTGTTTTTAAGAGTGAGTTAGATGTGGCCTTTGTGGCTAGAGGGATCGGGGGGTATGGAGAGAAGGCAGGTACAGGATACTGAGTTGGATGATCAGCCATGATCATATTGAATGGCTCGAAGGGCCGAATGGCCTACTCCTGCACCTATTTTCTATGTTTCTATCAGAGGTTATGGAGAGAAGGCAGGAGAATAGGAGGGAAAGATAGATTAGCCATGATTGAATGGTGGAGTAGACTTGATGGGATGAATGGACAAATTCTACTCCTATTCCTTATGACCATATAATCAGATGTGCAATTTTTCTGTTATGTTTCATGTAGTTGCTTATTTTCTGAACTAGCAGGTTAAGTGTTAAAGATTGAAGCAAGCTGTCAGGGAGGGAAATGAATTAAAAGGTACACAGTAAAACTCCAATAATCCAGCACCTGCTGGACTTTAATGGTGCTGGAGTAGCATGTTCTCTCGACTGTTGGATATTGCTCCTATGAATACACCAACACACTTTTAATTCATTTTTTTAAATGTTCCACAATGGTACAATTATTTTCCCAGTGAGCTAGGTGATTTTAAAGGGGGCACGTAGAATAGACACCCCAGTGAGTTTAAAAGGAGCTCGGGGATAAAGCCTCTTGAGCTTAAAAGGAGTGTGGGAAAAGGTCTCCATTGATTGTAATGGGTGCTTGGGAATACGGACCCCAATATATTTAAAGGGATCCTTGGTGAACCAAATGTCAAACAGCAGGTTTCCACACAAAGGACAGGTGTTATTGGAGTTTTGCTGTGGGATACATATTTTTGGTGTTTTGCTGTAGGAAAAGTATTATTGGAGTTTTGTTGTAGTTGGGCATGATTTGAAATGAATCAAATCTCTCAATGTTGGACTCAAAACGGTCATCATAAATAGGGCTATTTTCTGGTGCTGAAGTATTCATTGAGAAGCTCTGTGTGTTTAGTCTCACCCATAACACTGTGGGATCATTTCACTTTCTGAATGTACTTAAATCACATTCTGCACTTATCAAATAGTAGACACAGACATAATGATCAATATGCATAATAACTATTCTTAAAGTTGATATATCACAGCTAAGAAGGCCAGCTGTATAAATTGAAGCTAACTTTCCATTGAGTTGCCATAGTATTCCTTGCATGATCCTGTGCAGCACCTTCTTATGTACTTTAGTTTAGTTTAGAGATACAGTGTGGAAACAGGCCCTTCAGCCCACCGAATCCGTGCCGACCAGCGATCACTGCATATTAATACTATCCTACTCACACTAGGACAATTTACATTTATATGAAGCCAATTAACCTACAAACCTGTACATCTTTGGAGTGTGGTCGGAAACCAGAGAACCCAAAGAAAACTCATACAGGTCACGGGGAGAACGTACAAACTCCATACAGACAGCTCCCTTAGTCAGGATCGAACCCGGGTCTCTGGCGCTGGGTTCTTGTATTGCAAAGTCTATTCCAAAGACTTGAACCTCAGAGGAAAAAAATGGTTTATTCTATATTATGCGTGGGTATTGTGTTTTTCAGGCCTGTGATTATTAATTTATTGATTTTTTATGAGTGTTTAATGGACCGACAACAAAACAATGAAGTTCTTATTTAGAGCAACATAACAGGCCTGAAAAACACAATACCCACACATAGAATAAACCAACAAAAAAATCAATAAATTAATAATCACAATACTAATGCAAAATACTCATAGTCTTAAGTACAACAAAGACAGTCCATAGAAATTCATATTTGGGGCTAGTGCTGTATAGTATAGCTCTGGGGATCAGAGGGTATGGAGAGAAGGCAGGTACGGGATACTGAGTTGGATGATCAGCCATGATCATATTGAATGGCGGTGCAGGCTCGAAGGGCCGAATGGCCTATTCCTGCACCTAATTTCTATGTTTCTATGTTTCTATTCACGAGCCGGATGGTTGTTGGGAAGAAGCTATTTAGCCTGCTGGTAATGTTTATAGATTCCCATACCTTCTTTCCAATGGTAGGAGTGGCATGAGAGCATGGCCAGAGTGATGTGGGTCCTTGATTATATTGGTTGGCCTTTTGAACCAGCGCCTCCTATGGATAGACACAAAATGCTGGAGTAATTCAGCGGGACAGGCAGCATCTCAGGAGAGAAGGAATGGGTGACGTTTCAGATCGAAATTTTACCCTCCTACAGATCCCTTCGATGGTGGCGAGGTCATTACCTCTGATGGACCGGGCAGTGTCTTTGGCAATTCTGTAACCAATATTCATAACTCTAATATTCAACAGCAATCGCATAGCTGAATTTGTAGAGAAATAAACTTGGTTGGCAGAAACCTTTGTGAACTTTCATCAGCACCTATCTATCAGAATTGTTTAAAGGAAAATATTATTCTCAGTTGCAAGATAGCTCCTATATTAAATTGTCTTCTTGTGGGAGAATCTCCATCTTCGGATCACTATTTAAAAAAGGAGGTAACAGATGAGTCTTTTTCCTCTGAGGTGCAAGTCTTTGGAATTGACTTCCTCAAAGAGTGATGAAATTAGAGTCTTAATATTTTTAAAGCAGAGGTAGATATTTGATAGGTGGATCTGGGAGGAAAGGAATGTGGAGTTGCAGTTACAATCAGATCAGTCTCGCTAAGTTTGAGAAGTAGAATGCCATACGCCTGATAATTTTATAAAGTTGGCAACTCTTCCAGCCAGGAAACAGACCCTTCAGATCTCCAACCCTGTGTCCATCATAAAATATCCATACATTGTGAATAAACTAATTCCAATTATTCCTGCAATGCTCCAATAAACACCCCATCAATTCCATCCCCCACCTAAACTCTAGGGCATTTTGCAGTGACTAATAAGCTGCAGCTTTTTGGGATCTGGAAGGAAAACCATGTGGTCACAAGGCTCGCGTGTAGGACAGACAGCACCAGAGGTCAGGATTGAATCTGTGAGGCAAAGGCTCAATAGGCTGTGCCATTGTGACATCCCATGATATGATAATATAAGAAAGTTATTGTTGAGTTTTATAAGATCAAGCAAGTTCTCAAAAACAAATATCCTTGTTAGGAAGTTAAATGACAGTTTTATAGTTGGATTAGAGAAAATGATATTTTGATAATTCAAATGGAGGTAGGCTGGAGTGAGTCAACACATAGGTGTGTGAAGTCATAGTTTTTGTATTTATTTGGCTAATCTGCATGAATTGCCAGCCAATGATGCTTCTCAGCATATTGATGGTGTGGGGTTTAGTGATGGTAATGCCAATGAATCAAAATTAGGTGGTTAGAATTTATCTTGTGGGAGATGGTCATTTCTGCCACTATTTGGTCTGTTAATGTTATTTACCATTTATCAGCAGATGGTTAAATGTTGTCTTGCTCTTGCTGCATCCAGGCATTAACAGTTTCATTTGCCGAGTTGTTATGAATGGAATTGAACATTATGCAATCAATAGATATAACCATTTGTATAATGGAAGGAAGCAGCAGAAAATAGGTACCATAACTTGCTTCCGAAGTAATCTCCTGGATGAATGTGGAGTTATGCATTTTGGTGGTAGGAATTAAGGCGTAGACTACTTTCAAGATGACAGGAGAGAGTTCAGAAATCGGAGGAGCAAAAGGACTTTGGAGTGCTGGTGTAGGATTCCCCAAAAGTTAATTTGCAAGTCAAATTTGTAGTAAGGAAGGTAAATGCAATTATTTATTTCGGGAGGACTAGAATATAAGCACTGGGATGTAGGGCCAAGGCTTTATAAGGCACTAGTCAGACTGCATTTGGAGTATTGTGAGAAGTTTTGGGCCCCATATCTAGGAACGTATGCACTGACATTGGAGGTAGTTTATGAGGAGGTTTACAAGAATGATCCCAGGAATGATTGGGTTAACATATGATGAGCGTTTGACGACACTGGGCCTGTACCCACTGGAGTTTAGAAGGATGAAGGGAATCCTCATTTAAACTTACTAAATAGTGAAAGGCCTGGATAGAGTGGATGTGGAGAGGATGTTTCCACTAGTGGGAGAGTCTAGGCCCAGAGACCACAGCCTAAGAATAAAAGGATGTACCTTTCGAAAGGCTATGAGGAGGAATTTATTTTGTCAGATGGTGAATCTGGAATTCATTGCCACTGTCGGCTGTGGAGGCCAAGTCAATGTATATTTTTAAGGTGCAGATTGACAAATTCTTGATTAGTAATTGTGTCAGGTGTTATGGGGAGAAGGCAACAGAATGGGGTTGAGAGGGAAAGATAGGTCAGCCATGATTGAATGGTGAAGTAGACTTGATGGACCGAATGTCCTAATTCTGCTCGTATAACATATGAGCTTTTGATTGACTCTGACAACCCCAACCATCTTAACATTTGTGAAAGTTGTGACTCCAACCCTTCTAGTACTTTATCTTTGGTGAGCATTGATATTAGTTTTATCAGAGCTCCATAATGTTGCATGGTCAGGTGATATATCGATGGTTGACATGTCATCGCAACTCCCTCTGGAATTCAGCTTATTGGTCCATGTTTGAATCACGGCTGTGATGCAGTCTATTGCTAGGTAGTCCTGCAAATCCTAAACTAGACAGTGGTAATCAGTTTAATGTGAATGAATGTCGTCTGATTGCAACATTTATGACACCTTCTATTACTTTTTGGATAATAGACTAATTGGGTGGTAATTGATTGGATTGGTCTTGCATTTTACTTGGTAGGATATTCTTACAATTTTCCACATTGTTGGGTAATTGCCAATAATGTGACTTTACAGAAATAGCTTTGCTGGAGGTGCAGCTTGTTTTGGAGTGCATGTCTTCAGTACAGTATTTGGAATGTTTTCTGGGCACATAGCCGTTGCTTTTTCCAAACTCAGTTTAGTTTATTTTAGATTAGACATACAGCGCGGAAAGAAGTCCTTTGGCCCACCAAGTCTGCACCAACCAGCAATACCCGCACATTAATACTCTTCTACACACACTGGGACAATTTACACTTATACCAAGCCGTCTTTGGTGTGTGGGAGGAAACCGAAGATCCCGGAGAAAACACATGCGGTCATGGGGCGAACTTACATACTCTGTACAGACAGAATCCTTAGTCGGGATCGAACTCGGGTCTCCGGCGCTGCAAGTGTTGTAAGGACGCAACTGTGTCACTGTGCTGCCCTAATATCTTTATAATATTAATATCCTGTGAAGTGAATCACATTAAGAACATAAAATACTGAAAAAACGTATCAGTTTAGACGGCATCTATGTAAAGAGAACCAGAGTAATATTTCAGGGCAAAGACTGTCAAAATTGGTAAGAAGAGAATGGAGGTTAATATTAACAAACAAAGGGAGATGGATAGGACAAAGGTAAACCTCTGGAAAGGTGAGGCCATAGTCACCATGGGGATAGGTCTAGAGGTCATCCAGTTGATGGATCAATGTGATGCCTTTGGAATTAAAATTAACAAAAATTAAGAAACAAGGTCCTGTTGCAGAGTGAGAATGCTCTTCTGTTTTTGTTTTATAGTTTTCCAGCATCTTCAGTTTTTATTCGTTTTCATTTATGGCTGGATCAAGTTAAAGGCGGATTGATTTTTAAAGATATGTCGGTCTTCTGTACATAGGAAAACTCATAGACTAAGTCAGTGTCAAATAAGAGCTTGAAGAGCTAAGATTGAAATTCATTATAATCATGTTGATGCCTTCGCTGATGTCTTGTTGATCTGCCATGAAAGAACAGCAAAAGATGAGATTGGAAGAGATGTCTGGGTCAGAAAGTGAAAGGGGGAAAGTATTAAGAGTGTTGTCGGAATTCAAGTTGTTAAAGCTTATGATTCTTATGTAAACACAAGGTACTGGAAACAATCACCAGATCAGGCAGCATCTGTGGAAAGAGATACAGAATTAATTCTTGATTCTGAACATTCTTTTGGCTCCTCTCGCTTTAACAGAGAAACACTAAAACAGCCTTGATTGCGATGGTAAATAAAAAGAGAAAATAATTTTGCTCAAGTAAGATCATGGAAGGATTTAAAAATGATATGATTAGACATTTATTAGAGTCATAGAGTGATTCAGTGTGGAAACCGCCCCTTCTTTCTGATTTGCCCACACCGGCCAACATGTCCCAGCTACACTAGTTCCACCTGTCTGCGCTTGGTCCATATCCCTCCAAACTTGTCCTATCCATGTACCTGTCTAACTGTTTCTTAAATGTTAGGATAGTCCCATCCTCAACTACCTTCTCTGGCAGCTTGTTCCATACACCCACCACCCTTGGTATAAAAAAAGTTACCCCTCAGATTCCTATTAAATCTTTTCCCCTTCACCTTGAACTTTTGGGCAAGAGATTTGCACATCTACCTGATCTATTCCTCTAATCATTTTATACACTATTGTATTTACTAGGTGTTAATCTTGTATTTGTTTTTAAATGTTGAGTAATAATCAACACAAGATAACTAGTGTTTGTGTTTCTGAATGCCATGGACCATTAACAGGAGCAGATGCTAGTGGAATAGATGCAGTCAATTGAGGAATGCTAATTTACATTGACTCTGGTTCTTGAAGGGCCGTGAGGGAAAGTTGACTACAAGCATCTAGGATGATTCTCTGGTGCATTAGTGAGGAATGGCTGCACTTTAATGTGACTTGAAAAAAAAGTCCTATAATGTTTTGTTATCTCATTACTATTTGTGGGAACAACTTAGCAAATTGTTGATTTTCTGCATTACAATTACTGAGGTACTCTGTAATGTAGTGTAGTATTGTAATGTAGTTTGGATCATGCAGGTTTTCTGTGTTTTGACAAAGCACGTGCAAAATCAAGTCATTAGCAGGTCATTGGACAATAATGTTTTTGAATTACTTGGTAACTCAAGAGATTTGGAGGAATGGTTGTTGATGAGAAGACTTTCAGATGCAATTACTGAAGAAGGCATCATAAGTGGCGTACATATTGGAATGATGTCGAACATACTTTGGGTGTATTCTACTTAATAGATAACATATTTCAGATTAGCCCAAAGATCTGAACAGATTTTTAACCTTGATTCGATGAACAAAAGTTAAGTTTAGGGATTGATTTCTGACTGACTTAGGTGTGATTGTTTTTGGTTTCAGAAAGGACAGCTGAACCAAGTTTCTTAATTTCAGAAGTAGAAACTCCCTGACATTCAGTAAACTTTCACTCTTACCACTCTTACGTTTTAACAACTTGATCTCTTCGTTTTTTAGACATAAAAATGGCTTCTTCAATTGGCACAATATTATCATTTAAGATGAGAGAATATAATTAAAAACTTTTAGTCTGAAGAATTTGGTGAATATGTTAGTCTTCTGTTAGGGAATTGTTATAATTGATATGTTATGATCTGTACGTTGATTAAAGTTTATATGGTCAACTTAATACAAATTCCCATCTGGGATTAGAACAGTTCTGATCAAGACACAAAAGCCCAGCGGGACAGGCAGCATCTCTGGAGGGAAGGAATGACATTCACCCACTCCTTGTCCCGCTGAGTTACTCCAGTTTTGTGTCCATCTTCGGTTTAAACCAGCATCTGCAGTTCCTTCCTACACATAGTTCATAGAATCATAAAATCATAGAAAATAGGTGCAGGAGTAGGCCATTCGGCCCTTCGAGCCTGCACCGCCATTCAATATGATCATGGCTGATCATCCAACTCAGTATCCTGTTCCTGCCTTCTCTCCATACCCCCTGATCCCTTTAGCCACAAGGTTCTGATCAAGGTAATGATCAAGGTAATGTTTAAATGATTTGACCATGTGTTTCCCAAGATTCAAATAAATTACTTTGTTGCCGCTTATTTCCACAATAAAAACAGTGAACTTCGTTGCTACCTTATTTATCTGGTTTAGCTTATTAGGTAGTGTGTTGCTTTAGAAGTTAAAGAGTTAATTCATCACAGGAATTAACAACACCCAGCCTGGCTTTGTTCTTTGGCAATAAGGTTTCTCAAAATGTTTTAAATTCAGCCACGAGGTTTGACGAGGTTGGGGTGGTGGACGTTTTCAGACTGTGCAGACTTTAATAAGATATTTGACAAAGTCCTACATGGGAGGCTGGTCCAGAAGAATGCATGTGTTCCAGGGTGAGATAGAGAATTGGATACAAAAGTGGCTTGGTGGTAGGAAGCATTGAGTGGTAGTTGAAAATTAATTTTCAGGTTGAAGATCTGTAACTGGTCATGTTCTACAGGGATCAATACTGAAGGAGCGGCCTTATAGATGTTTATCAAAATATGAGGGGGGCATAGATAAGACATAGTCGGTCTTTGCGCGAGGGAGTCTCAAACTACAGCCCATAGCTGAGAGGGAAAGATGTAAAGGAGATTTGATGGAGAGTTTTTTCACACAGAGGGTGTTGGGTATTTGGAATTAACAGTCAGATGAGGTGGTGGAATAGGTGCTACAACATTGATTAACTTGGCATCATTTTCTGCACAAACATTGTGGCCCAAAGGGCCTGTTGGTGTACTGTACTGTTCTATGATCTATATATTTACCATGGGGAAGGTGATGGAAGCTCAGAAATTCAAGGAAGATTTGTCTTGAAACGGAGCGCAGAAGGTTAAGGGGGGGACTTGGTTGAGGTCTTTAAAATGATGAAAGGGATAGACAGAGTTGACGTGGATAAGCTTTTCCCATTGAGGGTAGGGAAGATTCAAACAAGAGGGCATGACATGAGAATTAAGGGACAGAGGTTTAGGGGTAACATGAGGGGGAACTTCTTTACTAAGAGAGTGGTGGCTGTGTGGAATGATCTTCCAGCAGAAGTGGTGGAGGCAGGATTGATTTTAACATTTAAAAGTAAAATGGATAGGTATATGGACAGGAAGGGAATGGAGGGGTATGGTCTGAGTGCAGGTAGATGGGACTAGGGGAAAATAAATGGTTGGCACGGACTGGAAGGGCCGAGAAGGCCTGTTTCTGTGCTGTAATTGTTATATGGTTATATGGTATCCATATTACAAAAGAGGAGGTGTTGGTGGTGCATCAAGGTGGATAAATCCTTGTGATCTGACCGTCTATATCCTAGGGCATTGTGGTAAGCTAGGGAAGAAATTGCTAGGGCCTTGATAGAGAAATGTGTATCATGGTTAGCTCCAGGTGAGATATCAGAAGGCTGAAGGGTAGCTAATGTTGTATCTTTATTTAAGAAGGGCTGCAAAGACAAACCAGGGAACTATAGGCCAATGAACCAGACATCAATCGCAGGGAAGTTGCTGGAGTGGATTCTGAGAGACAGAATCTACCAGCATTTGCAAAGGCGTGGAATGATTAGAGATAGCCATCAAAGCTTTGTGTCTCATGAATTTGAGTTTTTTTTTTAAGAGGTTCCAAAAGGATTGATGAAAACAGAGTGTAATGTTGTCAGCGTGGACTTTAGCAAGGCCTTTGACAATGTCCTGCACAGTAGGCTGGTATAGGCGGTGAGATCACGTGGGGTCCAGGGTGGGCTAGCCATTTGAACACAGAATTGGCTTGGTTGTAGGAGTCAGCAGGCACTGGTAAATGGTTATTTGTCAAATTGAAGGGTAGTGACCAATAGTGTGCCGCAGCAATTGATGCTGGGTTTGTTATTCTTCATCATTTCTATTAACTATTTGTTTGAGAATGTATTTGTTAGTAGGTTTGCATATGACACCAACTATGGTGGACTATGAGGAAGATTATTCAAGATTACAACAGGATCTAGAACTAGAAAAGTGGGACAAGGATTGACACATGGAATTTAACTCATAAAAGTGTAAAGTCTTACAATTTGACAGGTTAAGCCAGGGCAGGACTTGCATAGTAAATTGCAAGGCCCTGGAGAGTTGTATAGAACAGAGAGACCTCGGAGTACAAGTGCATAGTTCCCTGAAAATAGCAGCACAGGTTGACAGGCTGGTGAAGAACGGATGCTTTCATCAGGACAGCACTGAGTGTAAGAGTTGTGATGTCATATGGTAACTACAACACATTGGTGAGACTACTGTATCAGATGTTGTCAGTGTTTGCAGATTTAGTTACCTAGCTGTAAGGAACTGGAAAGGGTGCAAAAAATATTCACAAGGATGTTACTGGGACTGGAGTGTTTGAGTTGTAGAGATACTGGATAGGCTGGGAATTTTTTCCTGGCGCATTAGTGGCTAAAGTATGCCATTGTTGAGTATATAAAATCATAAGGGGCATAGATACGGTGAATCTTATTCCCAAGGTGGGGGAGTCTAAATCGAGAAGGCCTAGTTTTAAGGTAAGAACAGTAAGATTTGAAGGGGCTGCATGAGGGGCTGCATTTTCACACAGAGGATGGTGGGTATGCGGACAAGCTTCCGGAGGAATGGAAGATTCGGGTACAATGGTAATGTTTAAAAGACATTTGGATAGATACATGGAGAGGAAATGTTTGGAGGGATATTTGCCTAATGCAGCCAAATTGGAAAAGCTCAGGTAGGCATCTTGGTTGTCATGGACAGGTTGGGCTGAAGGGCCATATTCTGTGCTGTATATTTTTGTCTCTACAGTTAAATCTGCTGCTAAATCCCTGGCATGATGTTATGAACAGTATGGTGGCTGGAATATCAAAATCTGATCTCTGCAAAGCCTTCCAACACCCTGGAGATAGACAGCTGACCTAAATGTTGGTGTGGAAATTCTGTGTCTTCAGACTACTAGAGAGCATTAGTTTGGGACTGGGCAACGGACTACAAACCTGTATATCCAGCGTTTAATTCCTGCCTTGTTAGGGTTCAGGAGAGGATACCTTTTGATATTGGAACTCAGCTAATGTTGCAGAGATTGTCTTTTATAATTTATGCCAATTCTTTGATCACAGTGATGAATTAAAAAATTGTAAGTTAACCCACTGTTTACGAGAAGGTCTCAAATGCATACTTAATTGTAAAATGTCTGATTCGTAAATTATGTGTCTTTGAAGTGACCCACTCTATACAAATGAAAGCTTCTTCCCTGATAAGTTGCCAACTGACATTCAGCAAGTTCTGACAGGTTGGCCTGATGGATAACTGGCAAGCAAGAACTGAGACACAACATTGCAGAAACATCAGGTCCCACCGGTTCTAAAAAATGAATAAAACCCAATGCCCAGCTTGTTTGACAAGGCATGAACAAATTTCTCAACAATTTTGGCTGCAGTTAATAAACCTAGTCCAGTTGTTGATTAGGGACCGATCTGTCTGACATTATCGGGACTTGCTATGGAAAATGAAGATTGTTTCTAATAGTTTAACCTGTAACCTAATAGGTATCGTAAACCAACTTGGATTAAGGGAGATTACTTGTATCTATGCAAGATCAATGACAGCACCTCTACAAACATGATCATCCCTCGGCCGGCGATTTTGGCAACCTCTGAACTTTCAGAGTGAGATATGTATCTAAAGGTACAGAATGTTCCCGAACTCTGTGTCATGAAAAAATAAATTGTACATTGGGAGATTTGCACAAACTTGTTGTGAAAGTTAAGGATGTTCCCTGACTATCTATGTTGATAGAAAACTGATCCAAATAAGCAATGGAACTGCAGCAGATCCACAGTGATCGTTTCCCTGCCAGAAGCAAGTGAATTCATTTAGTGTTTTAATTTAATTGGCTTGCTCAACTGTAAGCATTATGTACACATTGCTGTTTCTGTAGACACTATGAACTGCAGATGCTGGAATCTTGTGCAGAACAAAGTGCTGGAATAACTCAGCGGGTCAGGCAGCATCTCTTTAGGACATGCATACGGTACATTTCAAGTCTGAAGAAAGGTCTGACCCAAAACATCACCTATCCATGTCATCCAGAGATGCTGTCTGACCCGCTGAGTTACTCCGACACTTTGTGTCCTGCTGTTTCTATAAGTTTCTGTTAAAACTCATGAATTTCATGTGGCAATATTAAATGTTGTATTCCGCCTCAAGTAAACACTTTTACCTGGCAGTTTCTATTAATAATCCATTCAATACAGTAATGACATTGCTGATGGGTAATAATTTTGATTTTGTTTCAGTCTAACATTGCCCCGTATTCAAGTTAAGTGTTGCATAAATGTGCGCATTAGCACACTGGATGAAGCACTGTTGCTTTGGGTAGATGTAAGATCAAATGGGACAAGATTTTATAGATCTGAATGAATTTCAGTATGTTAAATCTGCTATGTTCAGACTTGGAGAACCATGCACAACTATTTAAGAGTGGATTGCAGTTGGCAAGGTTAGTTGAAATAGTCAATGAAGATTGTCAAAAGAGTATTTTGATAAATCAAAAGTATTTAAAATGTGGCAGAATGGGGCTGTACAGGTTTCCCTACAAAAGCTGGCAGAAATTTGATAGGCCAAATATCTTTCTGTGCTGTAAAGATTCTGTTCCATTGATTTAATTGTAAATTTCACGTCATTTTAGTTATTAGAATAAATCCAATACTTCATACCCATGTCAGATTTGACCAGAATCAAAGATACTAATCGTGACTTTTTTCTCTGGGTTATGAAAAGCTAATTTTGAAGGCAGATTTAGATATCTATTAAGTATCCAGTTCTTCTCCATGTTGCGATAAGGAACTATCACGTGGAGATAGAGCAGCAAATAGTTATGGGGGAGACGAAAATAAGAAGCATTTTCACAAGGTGGGGTTTGGATACACATCTTGGTTTTAAAAAGTGATAATTTCTCATCTTTTAAAATTTTACTCCGGCCATTTTGATTACTCCAGCCAAGAAATAGCTGCTGCTGTAGCAGAGAATAGTAGTTCCACATGGGGGGTTAACTACAAAAGATCCAATGCTTACCTAAGGTTAAAACCGCCATCTCATTGGTAAATGTATGATTTATTAGCTATACACATACAGAACACAAAGTCATACACTGTTTTGATATTCTTAAAGACGAGCTGTGCAGTTTTTGCAATTCTTTTGAAGACTAATTTACTCAGATCTTATTAATTGGACATGGGTTCCCAAAATATTTTCCACTTTATCTTATTTAAGCTAGCAGCAGTGAGGCTACTTCCAAAGGGTAAATTTTCCCTTTAAAAGAAAGATATCA
Source organism: Raja brachyura (assembly GCA_963514005.1). The sequence goes on from OY740796.1 coordinate 14,193,727, forward strand.
TGGTCAGGATTAAGATGCCGATATATTCTGAAGAATTTGAATTAGTATTTTATTGCTCAGTACTTTGAGAGAATAGCTGCAACACAAAACATAAGTGTCATCACAATATGTTTTGCACACAATATAGTTAATGTAAACAAGCAAAAGGCGAATCGGGTAACCAGACAGCATAATGCATGAGCTTTTCTGATTGACTGTTCTATTTTATCTACCTGTTCTGTGTGTCAGAAGCAGAATCAGAACAAGACCAGGCAATGCAAACCCCAAGTCTTGCCAGTGGTCATGAAGAGAATAGTTGATCTGAACCTGGCCTCAAGTTCACTTTAATGCCTATATACTTTCACCCTTTCTTATCTATAATCCACAAGTCTGTCCATCTCAACACTGAATATATTTAATGACTAGCTAGGTTCCCATGTGTGGAAAGGAACGGCAGATGCAGGTTGATACCGAAGATAGACGCAAAGTTGCTGGAGCAACTCAGCTGGTCAGGCAGCATCTCCTCGGGTGATGTTTCGGGTTGGAACCCTTCTGCCAGCACTTTGTGTCTATCTTCTGACTAGGTTTCATAGTTCTCTAGGGTGGTGAATTTGAAAGACATGAGGCTCTTGATTTTAAGTTCTGTTTTAATTTTTTTAATGTTAGTACCCAGTAAGGGGAAACAACCTCCAAGCATCCATGCTATCAAATGCCATTTCAACTCTCTTTCTTCTAAACTTCAATGAGTGCAGGCAACATGCTCAGTCATTTTTTTTATTAGACAGCCCCTTCGTCCCTGGAATCAACGCAGAGAACCATCATTGAACTACATCTGTTGCGTGTGTTTTGCACCTTAATAAATGAACAAAGTAGCACATAGTGCTGGTAATGTTACACAATCTGGAATGTTGGAAGGAGACTTACTTTTATATTTCACCCCCCTTGGAATAAAGTCCAGTGCTTCATTTGCATCTTCATGGTGTCTATAATTCAGTCAATTGCATCATGCTGCACATTTAAATCCTGTTTACTCAAATTCATCAAATTTAAATTCCTGATCCTTAGATTTGTTTATGGTCTTGGCCTATCCCATCTTATGTGGATGTGCTTTTGGATGTGCACAGGATGTGCTTTTCCCATTCAGCACTCTTATAAACATTTTCTCATCTCTACTCCATTTGTTTACACACTACGAATAGTAAAACTCTGGCCACCTTGATTTTGTGACGCCTTACAAACCCCTCTGCATATTCACTGCACTTCTTATACCTAAAAAACCTTGTAACCTACAGTGCTCTCCATAATGTTTGGGACAAAGACCCATCGTGAAGTTATTTGCCTCTGTACTCCACAATTTGAGATTTGAAATAGAAAAAAAAATCACATGTGGTTAAAGTGCACATTGTCAGATGTTAATAAAGGCCATTTTGATACATTTTGGTTTCACCATGTAGAAATTACAACAGTGTTTATACCTAGTCCCCCATTTCAGGGTACCATAATGTTTGGGACACAGCATTGAAAGTAGTCATGTTTAGTATTTTGTTGCATATCCTTTGCATGCAATGACTGCTTGAAGTCTGCGATTCATGGACATCACCAGTTGCTGGGTGTCTTCCCTGGTGATGCTCTGCCAGGTCTGTATTGCAGCCATCTTTAGCTTATGCTTGTTTTGGGGGCTAGTCCCCTTCAGTTTTCACTTCAGCATATAAAATGCATGCTCAATTGGGTTCAGATCGGGTGATTGACTTGGCCACTCAGGAATTGACAATTTGTTAGCTTTGAAAAACTCCTTTGTTGCTTTAGCAGTATGTTTGGGATCATTGTCTTGTTGTAGAATGAACCACCAGCCAATGAGTTTTGAGGCATTTGTTTGAATTTGAGCAGATAGGATGTGTCTATACACTTCAGAATTCATTATGCTACTACCATCAGCAGTTGTCATCAATGAAGATAAGTGAGCCATACATGCCCAGGCCATAACACCCCCACCACCGTGTTTCACAGATGAGGTGGTATGCTTTGGATCTTGGGCAGTTCCTTCTCTCCTCCACACTTAGCTCTTGCCATCATTCTGATATGTTAATCTTCGTCTCATCGGTCCACAAGACCTTTTTCCAGAACTGCGCTTGCTCTTTTAAGTACTTCTTGGCAAACTGTAACCTGGCCATCCTATTTTTGCGGCTAACCAGTGGTTTGCATTTAGCAGTGTAACCACGGTATTATCCCATCAAAAATAACAAAGGTCCTGAGCCATTCACAGATATTTATCAATTGTCATGCACTGTTCTTGACAAATTAATTATTACAATTTATTATCATAATAATTGCATCAGTCTGTTTGCATCCTTTGCGTCATATTTAACACTCGGATGTTTTCTAGATCCACCTCAAAATAACTTTGAGCTCCTGGCTTAACTCTTTTATCCATTCATTTGTTACATGTAGACACACATGTTCCTGTGGCAAATTTCCACCTTTGCACCCTTCACAGACTTGAGCTCCTCTAAACCTCTGCTGCCTCTAGCCTAACATGCATCACATCACACCTGTGTTTGTTGACCTACATTGTATCTAGGTAAGATATTTGCTTAGTTTTTAAATTCAATTTTTTTAAATTTTCAAATGCTTCCATAGTCTCAGCCAATCGATTTCTGCTGCTTCCTTCAACCCCACACTAACTCTAGGATCTAATACCTCCCTAAGGTCTTGGAATAATCGAGTTCGGTATTTCGATAAATGTAAGGAATCATGGGATTTGTCACAGGTCATTCAGGATAAAAAAAACGAACGCAGCAATGTATAAACTGTGTATAAATTGTTAACTTGTCAAGGAATTAATCTAGAATTCTGTCAACTCAATAGCTTCCTTTCTTGTTCTGCTGTTCACACACTACTTACACAGTCCCAGTTCTAGTTCAGTTCATTAATCTGCAATTATGAGATATTCAGATAGTTAAAGAATTTATTACTTTAATTTAATCATTAATGTGTTTGCTACTGGAATAAGAAAATAATACGCATTTCAAACATTTTCTTATCTTTATTCACAATTTATGTGTAAAAATATATTTAATCTGAGGCAGGCAGCGACTGTATCAGTGTGATGTGGGTTGATGCATTACCTACAGGCGGTGTGAATGTACCGTTATGACAAAGATTCATGTACGAGGAGGACAGGGTTGGCCCTGTGAAGGAGCCGCCAATCCGATATAAGGCATTTAACTGTGAAATGCCTTCCCTTTAGTATTGGATAGATTGAGTGGAGGGTCTGTACTGTTCCAAGTTTGCGCTGGTTGCGGTGCGTTTCCCCCAGCCATCTCGTCCAGTGCACGTTGACCAGCACTGTTCGCCAGCCCTTGTAGCAGAGGCTCTTTGTGCAGGTGTTACCCGAAGCCCAAAAGTTTTGTGGAGGTTCTGCGTTCGGATCAGGCACGCAGCGAGCTGGCGAGAGGGCTGTCGGATCAGATCAGCCCAGGTTGCCGAGTGGCCGAAGGGCGGATTTTAATGGGTCGTTATTAAACTGTTCCATCTGTGCGGCATCACCAGCTCTCTCTTGCCCAGATCCCCCACCCCAACTGTCGACAAAGTCTGACTGAGAAAATGCTCTCTCTCATATTACGGGTTGTCTCTGCTTTTGCCCACTCACTGGGGTGGGCGGCGCCTCCTTCAAAGAGCAAGAACAGATCCTGTCAGCTGGTGAGCTGCGACCTACACCTGAGTGAAGCCTCTAGTTTGGCTGCAGTTGAAATGGCTGCAAATTCTCATAATTAGCACAAGGACCCAGCTCACAACTTTGTGCCCTGACAGACTGGAACCAACCCCAGAGGTTAAAGCGACAGCATCTTTAGTTAAGCCAACCCACCTCAAAAGTTTAAGCAGCCTGTTTGAATCCAATCTGAACTTTCCAACCTACCCCCCACAGAGCACATTATCCTTGTTTCCTTCAATCCAGGAAGGTTGTTTAGATAGGAATGTAAGGACTGTCTCAAATTGGTTGACCACACAACTTGTAATTTGTGTAAATTAATATTGCATTTGAATGGCTGTGGCTCAGGCTAATGCCAGGGATTTGATAATTGAAAGGTTCGTTCCAGGCATTCTTGTGTTATCAAGGCTGGTGCTGAGTCAATAATTTAAATAGATACATTTGTGGCTCTGTGCAGCCTGGTGTACGCTGTGGCCAATTGCTGACATGTTCCGCGGATACATTTATTTATAAATCTAATTGAAATGAATGCACAGGTCCGTACACACAGTAGCTCAGCTGGTGAGAATGTTTATCCCGAATGACCTATGACCTGGGCATGCGCAGTTGAAATACCGAACTTGCTTATTCGCTCCCCAAATCTCTTCCTTTTTCCATCTTTGCAATCCCCCCCCTCCCCTCCAAGATGCTTCTTGGACCAAACCTTTGGCCAGCTGGCCTAGTATTTTGTTTTGCAGTTTGGTATTACATTTTCTTTGATAAATTTCCTATCAAACTGTATGGTCCATTGAACTATTATAAAGCTATATTTAAATGCAAATTGTTTGTTGATGTTTTGGTGGTGAGGTTGTGAGAAGAGGAGAAAATTAATGATGCTTCTGTCCCGGTGGAGGAAGAAAATGATGAGTTTTCATGGTTATAATGATCAAAATACCACATTAACAATGATGGGTTATAATGATAGTTGAATCCACAAAGTTACTGCTAATGTGTGTAATTGCGCCAAATTGTAAAATAAATTGCTTGGATTGGCCCTTTACTTTGGTTGCATTGACGTTGTACTGTTACATTTACATTTCAAATGTATCTTTGTTCAGGATTTCTTCCTACTTGGACCATTAGTGGATTTTCCCAGTCAGTATTACCCTTTTATTAAAATCCTGACATTGCCCAGGATCATATTTTCCCATGCCAATATTTTTAAAGTGACTGAAAGGAAATTCAACTCTATTCCGGCAGTTCATTTATCCGTATTGCAGTTTGGGGTAGTTAAGCTTGAAGAAGCTGTATGCTAAAGTGGCATTTTGCTTACGCATTGCAGCTTGTATTAATTGGTTTCATTGCTGAGTGGCGGCTATTTGTCTGTTTCGCCAAATCTACTGGAAGTCTAAATTTTGAGTATTACATATGGAGTTAGCTAGGAAATATTACTCCTACATATGTGATGCAGAACAACATTTAGATGCTGATTGATCAGGGCCTTGGTTTTTAAAATCAGTATAGCCAGTGCAATATTAGTCGTCGGAACATGAAGTTGCTGTTGTATTGTCAAAAAGAGATATGATAAGCATAAAGCTTGTCAAGTTTATGATAAAAAATAGTCTGTGTGGGCCATAGAGACTTGCCTCAGGATAAATTAGTGCTGGTTCAACATATGCACATACTGTAATATCTAAATGTATGCGCGTGTATTGAGAAACATTGTGAAGTTGTGGAAAAACAGTAGGTGATGTCCTGATTAATGGTCTTTGACATGAAACAATTGTTCTGTTTCCCCCCAAATTTGTTGCCTGAGCTGCTGAATGTATCCAGCATTTTCTGTTTGTTTACGGTTTCCAGTATCTATAGTTTTTACTTTCATTCACACGTGACGCATGTTTATAATATAGATTCTAGCTTTTAACATGCTGGAATGATGGCTCCAAATCATCTTTCTTTTGCAGTTTTGAAAAAAGCTGTGGGGATTCCTCTTGCTTTTACACCCTCCTCTTTAAGTCAATCAGAACCATACTTGAAGCGTGGCAGTAAAGCTTTTTACTGAAGTGTATTACTGGTGAAAGTTCGGTCTGTCATCTGTTCAGTTAGTAATGCTCCACCTAGTGACATTTCCTGTTATGGTTTACACTTCCTGTGTCATATTTTGTCACTTAGTTCTCAATTTAAAAAAAAATCATAATGTTGCAGCCTTGATTCTTTAGTGCGATTTTAATTTACTGGTTAAATTAAATTTAGACATGATATTTTGAGAAGTTAAACAAATGAAATAGTGATTCAAATTAATGGGTGTAAAAAAATAAAATAAAAAAAAGATTATTTTCCACCTGATATGCAGTGGAAGACGATCAAATTACACCTTCAATTCTTTATAATTTCCCTTCTTTTGAACTGCATTTTTCCTATTATAGTTTCCCCAGTGGAAAGACTTGGGGCATTCAGTAGTTTGCTCTGTAGCTCAGGGGTGTGAATAAAAAGAATAAGATTAGGACATACCAAAGTAACTCATAACATTTGTTCATTGTACAAAATCCAGTAGCCGTTTTGTACTTAGTAAACACCTACAAATAGCATTACAAATGTTAAACATAGAATGTTCTGGTGATTTTGATCGAAAAATGATTATCAACCGAATATCAAGGTTAACTTGCTCTTATAATAGTGCAGTAAGATCCTTCATGTCCTTCTGAGAACGGGTGAGACGTTGAACCAGTACAGCAGCTTTGACAATGTACCACTTCTTCACTATATTGAGGTGTCAGTCTAGTTTTTTATAATATCTCTTGACCTTACAAGAGAGGAATGGTTGATGCATTTAATACTAAGATGCAGACTCTTAAGCTTCTGAACCTTTAAAATGCTACACTTATCTAGAATTTAAGTTAGGATCTTCCTGATCTCAACCGAAGTTGATGACAATATTCCTCAACTATTTTTGAAAATTGATCATCTTGCGTCCGGTACGATCTGAAGTTCATTCTAGAGTGCTTTATGTTGCCAATACATAAGAGCGTAATTTTAAGGACCTATTATATGCAAAATCTAGCCTGTGTGGTGTTCTTGAAAGCTTTTTATTAACACGTTATGATTTAGAAGGAAAATCTATGATATCCTCATCAGCTGAACGGAAGGATGAATATAGGGGGCATTTATGAACATGTTTGTAATATCCTTGCATATATTTAATTTACATCTTGTGGGTGCAGGGTATTGATATCCAGATACCAGGTATCTGCCATGTGCCAGGTATCTAAAGTGCCATGTGGCGTAAGTTCTTGGCTATATTTGTTCAAAAAATACTGCTTTGTACATGTCTTAAATTATCTGTAATAAATTTCTGAAACTATACAATGCCATAGATGTTAGAAATCTGAGATAAAAGGCAAAATGCTGGAAACACTCAATGTCAGGCAACCTCTATGGAAAGAGAACCAAGAATGAATGTTTCAGGTCTAATTAGCTCATCAGAATCTGGAAAGTAAGAAAAATGTTGTATAACTCTTACGTGATAGGAGTAGAATTAGACCATTCGGCCCATCAAGTCTACTCCGCCATTCAATCATGGCTGATCTAACTCTCCCTCCCAACCTAATAGAGTGAGGACTAACACCAGGACTATTCAACATATCCCAAAGAGTTAGGTTAAGCATGGACCCATCCGAGTTACACATTTCATTTGGAGAAAGTGAATGGAGTTGGAGAAGTTGATCAATATGAGAATTAGTTCAGCCAGACTAATACGTGTGTTGATGATGGAATGGCCTCTATTCAAGCAAGAAGGGGCATCCTGATGTGGAAACTGCTTAAAATGGTGAAGATTATCAGAGGTGTTAGAGATTCTTGTGGGAAGGAAATGGACTAGGATGGGCAGGGGGGTAGTAGGATGAAGTTAACATAGAAATAAGGTATAACATAGATCAGTACAGCACAGGAACAGGCCCTTTAGGGCCATATTATCCATGCTGAGTATGATGCCAAGTTAAACTAATTTCTGCCTGCACATGATCTATATTCCTGTATTCCCTGCAAAACTATGTTATATCTAAAAGCACTCTAAATGTCCCTGTCATATCAGTTCACCACCATTCCTGGCAGTGAGTTCCAAGCAATCACCACTCCCCATGTTGAAAAAAAAAATGTCCTGCATATCTCTCTTAAACTTGCCCCCTCATCTTCAAGCTATGATTTATAGAAGTAAGTTTGGTAGGGCTCAAGCATGCTGAAACAATGTGCGTGCTGTTGCAATCCTGCCTGTGGATCTCTTGGAGTAAGTGGAAGTGGGCTAATGACTGCCTGGGAGATGGTGGCCAGATATTCACTGGTCCAGAGGGTGGTCAGCAATGTGCCTGTGAACGGACATTTAGACTCTGCAAGATAGAGATGCATTTGCTAAACCACAACAGCTCCACCATTGTAATCTGGTTTGATGATGATCTTGACTTCTTGCTCTTTGTGAGCAGAAAGATGCATGTTCAATTGGACGTAGGTTGAAGTAGGTAAGTGGGAGTGAGAAATTTTAAATGGGCATAGCTACATCGGCAATTCGTGATTACATTTCTGCCATGTTACAATATATGGAAACACAAAATCTGGAGTTTGTCGTAGACTTGTTTGACGTAGAGGTTTAGGTGAATAGTGTAATGAAAGAGACAATATGAATATTTTTCAGAAATTTAATGTCATTAAGAATGGCTGTTTTAAGAAGAACCACCATGATAATGATTTTTTTCACTATGGTAGGATTGTAAACTTTTTTTGATTCTGCTTCTACTGGCTGTAGATATTCAAATGTGTTGTGTTGTTTTTAAAACAAATATATATGACGTTTCTGCCTGATATTATTGAGCCTCCGTTCATGTAACTATAAGAAGCTACCTGCAGCATATGAAAGTAATACCGTCTGGATCATTTAGATGAGTTTCCTGAAATCAAGGAATAGTTTTATAAAGAATTATGGATGTGAATCTATATTTTGCCACATGACAGTACTTAATGCATTGGTAAATATAAACATGTTCATAAAATATGTGTTCATTAATGCTTGTAACTTTTTGGTGACCAATCCTTTGGTTTAGATGCTTCCAATAAAGAGGATTGTGAGTTGATCCTTTGAAAACACATTCCAATCAGTCCTACTTCTGTTTGCATTCTTGAATTGTTTTGTTTTAAACCTGTGTTACAATTCTAATCCACACCAAAAAAAATACTTGAGGATCAGGCATTGTCAGTGTTCATTTGAAACTTGGAAGAGACACAACCCAATTTGAGACGAATGAGAGAAAAATATTACAGAACCATGATCATACTGCAGGTACTGTGGGCTTGTTCTGCTGACCACGCCATAGGAAGGATATGTTAATTTTAGAGGAGGTACTTAATGGATTCAACTGCACTACCTGAATGCCAAAACTTAAAGTGCAAGGAAAGATTACACAAATGACGATTGCGTGGCCTCGAATTTAGAACTAGGGATGATTTATTTTGAAGTTTTCATCAGGCCAAGGGGAAGTGAGAGGGTAGATGGCAAATTTGATTTCACTACAGTATTTACATATTCCAGAATAAGGTGAAATCGCCCAATAGTTCAAGCTTTCAGGAATGAAGGTAGAAAACAATTGTTCATGCAGAAGGTAGAAGAAATTTGGAATACTATAAAAGAGGCCAATTAATTTTTTTTTTTTTTAATTGGTACATAACAGGAATATAAAATGTGGGAAATGTGCTAAAGAAGTCAGGTCACAGATAAGCCATTTTCCTACAGGCTTGCAGAACTAAATGGCCTATTTTCTTGTGTTTTTAATTGATGCTTTAAATGTGTTTGAAAGGGACCGCCTTCCCATATTTCTTTGGGGTTTTGGAAATATTGGTTACCATATTTCCCAGCAATGAAGACGCACCAGCGGTGAAGACGCACCCCCATTTTGACTTAATTTCTAAAAAAAGACTGGCGGGACATAGAATTTCTCACGCTCAAAAATAAATAAATATCCTGTTATCCATCGCCCGCTGACCCGCTCCGCTCTATGATCTTTGCTGTTGAATGACACGGACCGGGCAGTGAATGCCATGCAGTGTCACCCAGCGCAGCAAGTGAGGCCATGTCCTGCTCCCGGCGGCAGTGGGAATTTAAAGATTTGCGGGAAGCGGCGGGAGAGAGGTGTTCAGACAGAGAGCACTGCCAGAGGTGAACGAGCCGGCAGAAGGCGCTGAGGTGGCGGCCGGTTCCTCTGTCCGGTCCCGGCGGCCGCTCGCAGCTACCCGAGCTACTTCCCTCGCCGGCCACAATGCGGTGGCTCTGTGCCTGGAGCGCCGCGGCATGACCGCAGAGTGAGTTGCTGGCATGATTCCCGACCCTCTCCTTCTCAACACTCCTGCCCGTGCTGACCCGGGCCAGATTACCCACACGCTTTGAAAGGAACTATCAGCTGCCAGCAATGAGGGATGGACCATTGTTCTTGGTAAATTTTTGTGCCTCTTTTTTTGGATAAAAAATAGCGTTGTCATTGCCGGGGAATGCGGTACTTTCCTCATTCCTTTGTTCCTCGTCGTCTTCGATTTCAGCTTGGTGCTGTATCCAGTGAGTTATTTCAATCCCAATAGCAATGTGAGGAGTCATTTTTCTGAACTTATTTGGAGAATAGCTGTGGATAATTAAATGTTCTGAGTAATTGAGCAGAAGTTGGATAATGAATGCATCTGTGCACCCACAAAGGTGAAGAAGAAGCCTGCTGCTTACCAGTTTATGGCAAGAAGAGAAATTAAAAATAGAACTCATTTTAGATCTGATGGAATGACACCTAACACTATAAAATAAATAGTATTTTGGCTCATAGCTGATTATTGATAAGAAATCGCCTAGATTTGCAAAACGGAAAATTTCTACATAATGTTTTTTGACTAATCCTTTCACAGTAGCAAAGCTGGTAGGGCTGGTAAGGTTTCCTCTTTGTGCTCCGGATTCCCCCCACATCCCAAAGATGTACGGGTTTGTAGGTCACTTGGCCTCTGTAAATTGCCCCATGTGTGTTGGGAATGAATGTGAAAATAGGATAACATGGAACAAGTGAACGAGTGATCGATTGTGGACGTAGACTCAATGTACCAAATGGCCTGTTTCCATGTGGTATCTCCAAATTAAACCAATTAAAATAGAACTGTTTATAAAAGTGTGTGATATGTTTTGCCATTTTGCATTGCAGAAGTTGTGGAAAAGCGACCTCATTTTGATTGAATTGCATCCTATTCTTTTTGAAGAGGATACATTTACTTTGTTTATTTTGCCGTTTATAAGTGATTAGGTTAATGTCCTTTCTCAAATAGGCTGGTCTCGTTGGTCTCCATCCTTCCCCAGGACAGATACAGTGACAGATGTGCTGGTGAGTTGGTTGTGTTGGTTCCTAATTGTGTCGCCAAAGAGATTGGGTGTATGGGTGGAGTCTGTTCACTAAACTGTTATAAACTAAAGTAAAATGGTAGATCTGGACTGGATCCAAGATTAAGTCGCATTGTAAGCATTTTGATAACTCCTTTACATTTTGATTCCTTGTAGGTTATGTAAATAATTTCATAATCTGTTGTTGTTTAGATCTTGTAATGCTTTTGCTTTCTAAAATGGTGTTTGGTTAAAATGAATAAATGCTTGACATAGTTGGTGTATTTTTATGCACTAAAACTATGCTGCTTGTATGTTAGAAAGGGTTGTTACCCTCATCTTAACCTAGATGCTCCATTGCACCCTCCCACTGTATATACACACACTCTCTCTCTCTCTCTCTCTCTCTCTCTCTCTCACACACTCACACACACGCATATTTGCACATTTTAATTGGCTGTAATTGATATTACAGCCTCCTCTCATGGCAGAAATATGTAACATCATATTTTGATTTACTCTTTGTGTTTTCTTCATAATGTTTTGCATTGTAAAGAACCTTGCCATATAAACCTTGGATGGTGAAATCTCAAATTCACAGTCTATGTATTTTTGTTATGTCTTCAAGCCTGTGCATATTCTTTACAAAATAATAACTACATTTTAAAATATCTTGCTTATATCAAAGTCCTTTGCAATGTTAGGAGGATGTGAGAGTAGCATAGTGTTAATGTGCATTCCTTAGACAGAAACCCCTCATGGAATCATCCTTACTCCTCTCCTGTTTTCCGTCTTGGCAAATTTATGTTCATACGTAATAGGAACAGAATTGGGCCATTCGGCCCATAAAGTCTACTCATGGCTCCCAATTCTATAATGGCTGATCTATCTTTCCCTCTCAAACCCATTGTCCTGCCTTCTTCCCATGACGCTTGGCACCCGTGCTTATCAAGAATCTATCAATCTCCACCTTAAAAATATCCATGGCCTTCTGTGGCAATGAAATCCACTGTCACTAAAGAAATTCCACACTATCATTAAAGAAATTCCACTTCATCTCCTTTCTAAAGATATAACCTTTTATTCTGGGGATGTGGCCTCTGGTCCCAGACACTCCCACTAGTGGAAACATCCTCTCCACTGCCACTCTGTGGATTTGTGAAGGAATTTATATAAGCATAATCTCTAAGTTATGGGGAGGAAAATGCATGAATTAAGAGGAAAATAAATCATTTGCCTTTTATGGGGCATATTATCACATTTTCAGGACCTCAAGGGTTTAATGTCTAATTATTACTGAAGTATTGCAACATCAAGTGTGTTGTTGGTAAACTCACACACATTTGAAAATTATCATTTTAAACTGTTAAAAAATGATATTGATCCGGGGAAGATGTGCTATTCTGGAAGTTCGGAGAATGTCTGATGTCTGTAATACCAAATGATATTTCAATGTAATTTGTAGAGGGATATATAATTCTAAATTTTAAAATAGTTGAGAAATAAAACCTCTAATATGTCTTAATGTGTCTTAAGAGTATCCATTTAGACATATATCAGGTCTGCATGTACTTGCATGCCCTGTGACAGCAGGAGCTATCAAAACTCAATATTGAATTATAGCGTCATACAGTATGGAATTAAATGCTTCGACCCAGCTTGCCCATGCCGACCAAGGTGCCCCATCTACACTAGTCCCACCTGCATGTGTTTGGCCAATATCCCTCTAAACCTTTCCTATCCATGTAAGTGGAGATATATTCCTGAGATAAATATTCAAAAATGTTATGCTGTTGGGATTAGAAACATAGAAACATAGAAATTAGGTGCAGGAGTAGGCCATTCGGCCCTTCGAGCCTGCACCGCCATTCAATATGATCATGGCTGATCATCCAACTCGGTATCCCATACTCCCATGGATATTGTTCTGATAGGATGATGGAGGCATGAGACAGACCCCTAAAATTAGAAAATTGAGATATTAGGGCAGGATTTTTTAAAGAAATGGTGTTGACTACTTGTAACTTGAGAAATGACAAATTACTTCAAAGATAAATGGAGGTGCAAATCATCAAACACTCCCAAACTGTTTGTGGTCAAACAGAGCACTTATAACATAAACTTAATAACTCTAAGTGTGGTTAACACATTCCCAGTAAGAGCCATGGAGAAAAGTATGTTTGAAGTTGTTAAATAATTGAATATCAAGGAATCGAGCACACATTGAATGGACCTCACGCTAGTAATTGGGGCTTAATTTGTCTTCAGGAGAAACATTGGAAAACTTTACATTCCTACAGATCACCATTGATCAATTGTATTCGGTCACCATCATTGCTTCCAATGCTTTTTAGAACAATTACTAAAACGTGACCAGATGATATGGAAAATATTCTTAACTTTAAATTGTGTACCTACAGTGCCCTCCATAATGCTTGGGACAAAGATCCATCATTTATTTATTTGCCTCTTTACTCCACAATTTGAGTTTTGTAATAGAAAAAAATCACATGTGGTTAAAGTACACATTGTCAGATTTTAATAAAGGCCAGTTTTATACATTTTGGTTTCACCATGTAGAAATTACATTTTTTTTGTTTATACATAGCCCCCCCATTTTAGGGCACCATAATGTTTGGGACACAGCAATGTAATGTAAATGAAAGTAGTTATGTTTAGTATTTTGTTGCATATCGTTTGCATGCAATGGCTGCTTGAAGTCTGCGATTCATGGACATCACCAGTTGCTGTGGGTCTTCTCTGGTGATGCTCTGCCAGGCCTGTATTGCAGCCATCTTTAGCTTATGCTTGTTTTGGGGGCGAGTCCCCTTCAGTTTTCTCTTCTGCACATAAAAGGCATGCTCAATTGGCTTCAGATAGGGTGATTGACTTGGCCACTCAAGAATTTACCATTTTTTAGCTTTGAAAAACTCCTTTGTTGCTTTAGCAGTATGTTTGGGATCATTGACTTGCTGTAGAATGAACCACCGGACAATGAGTTTTGAGGTATTTGTTTGAACTTGAGCGGATAGGATGTGTCCATACACTTCAGAATTCATTATGCAGTTGTATCAGCAATGAAGATACGTGAGCCAGTACCTTCAGCAGCCATACATGTCCAGGCCATAACACCCCCACCACTGTGTTTCACAGATGAGGTGGTATGCTTTGGATCTTGGGCAGTTCCTTCTCTCCTCCATACTTTGCTCTTGCCATCACTCATATAAGTTAATCTTCCTCCAGAACTGTGGTTGCTCTTTTAAGTACTTCTTGGCAAACTGTAACCTGGCCATCATATTCTTGCCCCTAACCAGTGGTTTGCAACTTGCAGTGTAGCCTCTGTATTTCTGTTCATGAAGTCTTCTGCGGACAGTGGTCATTGACAAATCCACTCTTGACAGCGTTTCTGATCCAGCGTTTCTGATCTGTCGGACAAGTGTTTGGGGATTTTTTTTTATAATAGAGAGAATTCTTCTGTCATCAGCTGTGGAGGTCTTCGTTGGCCTGCCAGTCCCTTTGTGATTAGTAAGCTCACCGGTGCTCTTTCTTCTTAATGATGTTCCAAACAGTTGATTTTTGTAAGCCTACGGTTTGGCTGATGTCTCTGACAGTTTTATTCTTGTTTCTCAGTCTCATAATGGCTTCTTTGGTTTTCATTGGCACAACTTTGGTCTTCATGTTGATAAACAGCAATAAAAGTTTCCAAAGGTGATGGAAAGACTGGAGGCAATTTAACCTGCATTAAGGTGGCAATTTAACACACCTGAGCAATTACAAATGCCCGTGAAGCCATTTGTCCCAAACATTATGGTGCCCTGAAATGGGGGGGGGGGGGGGGGGGGGAAACTATGTATGGACACAGCTGTAATTTCTACATGGTGAAACCAAAATGTATAAAAATACCCTTTCATAAAATCTGACAATGCGCACTTTAACCACATGTAGTTTTTTTCTATTACATATCTCAAATTGTGGAGAACAGAGGCAAATAAATAAATTAAGGATCTTTGTCGCAAACATTATGGAGGGCACTGTAGGTAAAGCTTAAGAAATGCTATAGTGGTATCCTGAAGAAGTGGTCAGAAAAGAACTGTTTTGCAAAACTTGCATTAGATTATTCTTTGACTAAAAGTGGAATATGCATTTGAATTAGAATTTCATAACAAATCTAAACACTTTTTTTCCCTTACATTTCATATAGTATAACACATTGTTTAGGATCACATGAAAAAATAAATGTTGTATGAAACGGATCATAACCAACCCCACTTGAAAAACGTAATTGAAATGTTGCTCTCCTTTTCTAATAGACACGGTATTGTAACATTGTTGCTCCCTTTGTTTGATGTGCTTTGATTGTGCGAGTTACAGCACAGCACACCTCCTGTGTTGTCAACAAATGAAAAACTGGACAAATTGTCCTTAATGGTTCTTTACATGAGCAAAGATTTTCAAATGGGTCTTTTATAATTTGGTTATAAGCTTCTCAGGTGCCTGCTAAAAATGCACATTTTTAATTGCGATAACTCTTAGAGGACACAAAAAGAAGCTATTGGTGGAACCTCGGCGGGTCAAGCAGCATTTGCAGAGGCAAAGGCATGGTTGGCATTTCATGTATGGGCCTTCCATAGATGCCACTTGACCTGAGTCCTTCCAGCAGTTTGTTTTTTTGCTCCAGATTCCAGCATGTGATGTATTTTGTGGCTCTTGGAGAACATGCTAGGCACAAACATTGAAGTAAGTGGTGTGACCATGTCATTGATTTTATTTTTGCCTTGGAGTATTCACATTTTACTCCATGTTGCAAAGCCAGCGTAATATGGCTGAGAATATGATCTGTGTAAAATGCTCAAGTTATTGATGTTTATTTTTTGATTTCCTCCTTTTTGCAGTTTCCCTCATGTCCATGATCTGCACACGACACTGCGGCTGTTCGGCCTCGGTGTGGTCAGGCATATTGCTTCGGACCCCGTGATAAACACAACTTGGTGTTGGACGTCATGAGCATAGTAATTCCACTTGGAGTTACCACACCAGATACTTCATACTCTGATATGGCTGCTGGTTCAGAGTGAGTACAATTCAGATCCTGGGGGAAGTGGGTGGAGAGGAGGCAGAGAGAAATCATTTAAAGTGGATGACTGAAGTGTTGGGCGATTATGGGGTGTTGTGTAAAGCAATGATTTGTGGTGAGCTCTACAACAATGGTGTATTTTTAATATTTAAAATGAGTTTATCGTAGGCTGCATTGTTACCACCAATAATCCTGCTGTATCTCTATCTTAATTACATTTATTAATTTATCATCAAACATCGCTTCCCTTCTCCAAACAAACTATTTCATTTTTCCAGAGAGTATGGATAGGTGACACTCTGCCTGAAGAAGGGCCCCAAAC
The DNA here is from genome assembly GCA_963514005.1 of Raja brachyura. The sequence continues at coordinate 14,210,177 of OY740796.1, forward strand.
CGAAAAGTCACCATTAAATGTTCACCAGAGATGCTGCTGACCCGCTGAGTTACTTCGGCACTTTTTATTTTGTTAACCCGTATCTGCAGTTTCTTGTATCTATATTTCCTTTTTCCCACTGCCAAATATTTTACCTCTGTTTGCTAAAGTGTTTGTAATATTTATCTGAATGTACCTTTTTGGCTGCGTTAGTCGCTAAACTCTACAAGCATGCTCCATGGCTCTGACTTCTTGTAAACTAACACAACTAATTAGCTAATATACAGGAAGTAATAATAGTGCAAACCGGCAAAATATTATTGAACTCGCTTCATCGGCTTTCTGTCATGATCTCACTTCCTGGAGCTGTTTTGCTTGCTTCAGATGCAGGACTTGGCAGCTCCCCAGTTGGAGGAAATGAAACTGTTCCATTCCTGCTTCAACCAGGCCATTTGCTTCCACTCAATCTCCCATATCATCCAAGTGCTCTTTTCTATTCTTTGGCCGTATGCTTCAGTTGATTATATAAATCCTTTCCTCCTGCTCCATTCCTCACCCAACAAAATTTACATGAAGGCCATGCCATCAAAGCTTCTGAATCATTAACAACTAAGATCGATAGTATGTATTTCTTCAAAGCCAATTTAAGTGCAGTTCGATTTATTTTGCGGGCGTTTTCTTCCCAAAGGTTGTAGTTGGCATAGAGAATCAGCATGCTGTTCTCTTACAAATGTAGTTTGTTTCTGAACAGCAGAAATGATGTAATAGTCAGTTCCTCATCTTGAGAGAGCACATACCAAATTAAAAATTCCCATTTTTAATTGGTTAATCATTTTGAACCTCTTGAAAGTGGAAAGTTAATAACCCTATATTAAAATAATTAATTATTCATAGGGGATTAAGGATTTCGTGGGAGGGAGGAACTGAAGGGAATCAACATTAGTTAGGAAATTGTGTTAGATAAACTGTTGAGACTGATGGCAGATAAATCCCCAGGGCCTGATGGTCTGCATACCAGAGTATTCAAGGAGGTGGCCCTAAAAATCGTGGATGCATTTGTGATCATTTTTCAACGTTCTACAGACTCTGGATCAGTTTCTGTGGACTGGTGGGTAGTTAATGTAACTCCACTTTTTAAGAAAGGAGGAAGAGAGAAAACCGGGAATTATAGACCAATCGGTAGTAGGGAAAATGCTTGTCGAATATTAAAGAAAGCAGCACATTTGGAAAGCAATGACGGGATCGGTCGAAGTCAGTATGGGTTTATGAAGGGGAAATCATGCTTGATTAATCGTCTGAAATTTTTTGAGAATACAACAAGCAGAATGGATAAGGGAGGGCCACTGGATGTGGTATATCTGGACTTTCAAAAAGCCTTCCACAGGGTCCCACACAAGAGATTAGTGTGCAAAATGAGAGCACATGGTATTGGGGGTAGGGTATTGACATGGATAGAGAACTGGTTGGTAGACAGGAAGCATGGAGTAGGAATTAATGGGTCTTTTCAGAATGGCAGGCAGTGACTGGTGGGGTGCCGCAAGGCTCAGCACTGGGACCCCAGTTATTTGCAATATATATAAACGATTTAAACGAGGGAATTAAATGTGACATCTCCAAGTTTGCGGATGACACAAAACTGGGTGGCAGTGTGAGCTGCGAGGAGGATGCTATGAGGCTGCAGGTTGACTTGGATAGGTTTGGCGAGTTGGCAGATGCAGTATCACGTGGATAAATGTGAGTTTATTCTGGTGGCAAGAACAGGAAGGCAGATTATTATCTGAATGGAAGCTAGACAAAAATGCTGGAGAAACTCAACGGGTGAGGCAGCATTTATGGAGCGAAGAAATAGGTGACGTTTCGGGTCAAGACCCTTCTTCAGACTGATGTGGGGGGGGGGGGGGGGAGAAGAAAAGAAGAGGCGGAGGCTGTGGGAGAGCCGGGGAGGGGAAGGAGGGAGAAAGCAAGGACGACCTGAAATTGGAGAAGTCAATGATTAGGAAAATGGGAGGTGCACTGATACCCGAGTATGCATGGACATCAGTCACTGAAAATAAGCATGCAGGTACACCAGGCAGTGAAGAAAGCTAATGGCATGTTGGCCTTCATTGCAAGAGAATTTTGAGTTTAGGAGCAAGGAAGGCCAACTGCAGTTGTACAGGGCCCAGGTGAGACCGCACCTGGAATATTGTGTGTAGTTTTGGTCTCCTAATTTGAGGAAGGACATTATTGCTTTTGAGGGAGTGCAGCGTAGGTTCACCAGGTTAATTCCCGGGGTGGTGGGATTGACATATGATGAAAGAATGGGTTGACTGGGCTTGTAATCACTGGAATTTAGATGGAGGAGAGGGGATCTTATAGAAACATATACCATTCTTAAGGAATTGGACAGGCTAGTTGCAGGAAAAATGTTCCCGATGTTGGGGGAAGTCGAGAACAAGGGGTAAGAGATTTGGAGTGTGGCAGCCCCTAACGGCAGCGGTTCTACTGCAGTCCGTCCATCTTTTAAAAAAAATTTGTCCCATTAAGTGTATGTTTTGGGTTTTAATTTTTTATTATTTTTTAGCGTGTATATGTGGGAGGGTGGGGGAAACCGTTTAATCTCTTCCCTGTAATGGGACCCGACTTTTCCCTGTCGGGTCTCCGGTGTCGTTGGGCCTAACATCGTGGAGCCGGCGGCGGCCTCCAACGGGAACCAACCCGAGGGCTCCAGTCGCGGAGCCTGCGGACTCGCCAAAGCGGAGCTGGCTGACTTCGGAGCGGGGAGAGTTGTGGTCGCGTGCAGCTGCAACCCGACTTCAGAGCTTCGGAGGCTCTGGCCGCAGGCCCGGTGGATAGGAACATCGGGAGCTCGCAGTTCTCTGGTGAGAGACCGCTTTTCGGAGCTCCCGCAATGGCAACTTCTCCCGCCGGAATCGCGGGGTTTAAATAACTCTGAGAGGGGCCAAACATCGCCCCGCGCGGCTTAAATGGCCGTGGGACTTGCCATCGCCCGCCGGGGGCTTTAACATCGTGAGCCCCAGTCACCTCGTTGCTGCAGTTGGACTGCTGGACCGCGGGAGATGAACAAAGGGAAGAGATAAGACTTTTGCCTTCCATCACAGTGAGGAGGTGTTGGGAGATTCACTGTGATGGATGTCTGTGTAAATTCTGTTACGTGTGTGTCTTGGTTTTTTTTGTAATGTCACAACTACAGGAATGAAATTTTGTTCAAACCTTGTCTGTTTGAATGACAATAAAAGGCATTCTATTCTAAGAATAAGGGGTAGGCCATTCAGGAATGAGATGAGGAAAAACGTTTTCACCCAGAGAGTTGTCAATATGTGGAATTCTCTGCCACAGATAGCAGTGGAGGCTAATTCGCTGGATGTGTTCAAGAGAGAGTTAGATTTAGCTCTTAGGGTTAAAGGAATTGAGGGATGTGGGGAAAAAGCTGGAACGGGGTACTGATTTTAGATGATCAGGCATGATCACATTGAATGGCTTTGTTGGCTCGAAGGGCCAATATGTCTGCACATATTTTCTGTGTTTTAATGCTGCTTGAGATGGAAGAAGCCTTGTGTGCCACTGCTGAAGTCTGGGTTTCTTTCTAGTGAGGTTTAATACAGTTAACCCTATGGTTGGTACATTCTGCTGTATTCACGGTGGTGCACCCTGTACCTACAACATAGTCATTTTATCCCCTGTTATTAATAGTCCTATTCAAATGTGTAATCTTGCTGCCTACTCTTCACCTCTAAAGAAGGGAATGAGTGTTCCAATTGCAGGATCATGTTTCAACTGGGGGGTGTACTGTAAACAGGAATTAGTACTAAATTTAGATTAATTACTGTAAGGTATGGGCTCAGACCAGATTGGCAAGGGGTATACAGTTACAGTATTCAGTAGTATGTGTTGAGTTCATATTGTGAAAGGTTTATCTGCATAAAATGTGTACGTGTCAAATAAGAAAAGAATGCATATTTATATTAATTAATCTTATGACACCACTGTTCAGTGATATGCACCAAATAAACTCACATTATTGTTTGAAATTTTTAATTAAGCAAGCCGAAACAGTAAAGGGCACAATGGTGGAATAACTGAACGTGTCAAGGAGGCATCTCTGGAGAACATGGCTAGGTGATGTTTTGGGTTGGGACCCTTCTTCAGACTGATTGTGTGGGGGAAGGGGATAGGGAGAAATGAAGAGAGGCAAGGCAGGACAAAGTGAGGCAGGTGATAGCAGGACACAGGCTGGGGGGGGGGTTTATCTGCAGGTGGTTGGAACAAAGGCCAGAGATTAAAACACGAGGTGTGTGATGTAAGCGACCCGTTGCAGTATTCTGTTAACCAACAATTTGGTGCAAATAAAAACCATTGGCAAAACCTCTGAGTATAAACAGGTGCCCTTTTATTTGGAGAGGAGAACTCGGAAAATTAAAAGTGCAGCACAGCAACAGGCCCTTCGACCCACTTTGTCTGCGCCAAATATGATGCCAGGTTAAACTAATCTCCTCTGCCTGCACATCATCCATATCCCTCCATTCCCTACATGCCCATGTTTCTGTCCAAAAGTCTCTTAAATCCCACCATTGGGTGTGCCTTTGACTTAGTATTTGATTTCAATGTTTATGCAACCTCACAGGAAAATATTCTCTTTTATATTTGAAAATACCTCGCTTTGCTTCCTCCCCTTTTACAGTTTGTGAGAGAGATACAGATCTACGTGGTCAGTTGGCTGTGACCGCAAGCAGAATACCAGGAACAAATAGCATGATGCGGACAATGTGAGGGAAAACATGGACCTAAAATTAGATTTTGAATCTTTAGCTGTAGCAAGGTTATGAAATTAATGATAAATGAATGCAGACTCTTGACAAAAAACTAATTAAGGAAACTCAACCTGAAATGAAATTTCATTCCTATTGACAAAAATTTGATTCTTACATTTTGTGGATTACGCTGTGTTATTCAGAATGCATAACAATTTGGAGCAACATTTGGTACACAGTGCAGACTTTTAATGATGTTTTATCAAATTTGAATATGGTTGTGAACAAATTTACTCCAGTGGTCTAGAGCGACTTATCATTTAAAATCTTTAGCTCTATTGGGATGCCACATACAGTACATTTCCTTTCCGTGCTTCCCATGAGTCATTCCTTCCCCTTGTGTTCCTTGCTCTAAAGGGCATGTCTAGTTGCTCTGCCCACTTCACACCCTTGTTACTGTACCTGCACATTAGCTTCCTGCATATCATGAAGCTGAACACTGAAGTTTATTCGTTTCCCACCATTTAAAAGATAAAATGTTTCTATTCTTATCAGCAAAGTGAATAACGTTTTACCGATGCTGTGTTATTCATTCACCCACTCTCCAATTTTGGATTCTGCAGTTAAGGGGCTGTCCGACTGCGGCGACCTAATCTGCGAGTTTAGAAGAGTTTGCCCTCGACTCAAACTCGCAGCATCGTCGGCACGTAGTCCTAGGGGGTCCTATGAGGTCACTGGAACTCTCCTTCATGCTCGAGGGAAGTTCCCGCATATTCGTGGCCTCAGTTTGGTCGAGGAAAATTTTTCAGCATCTTGAAAAAATTTCCGAAAGTAAAAATTGGTCGGCATGGTTCTTTTGAACTCGTAGTGGAGTGGGGTCACTATGTAGTTATAGGCAGTCGAGGGCAGCCGTAGGCAATCTCCTTCGCTGATCGGGCATTTTAATTGGCTCATTGGAGTTTTCAGGACCAAGGAAAACCGACCGGTAAGTTAAATGGCCGCTAAACTTTATTAAAAGTTGTCTGACTTCTTAAAAGTCTTCCCCACCCCCTTCTCTCCCCCCCCAATTCTCCTCCCCCTCTCTCCCCCCCCCCTCCACATGCTCTAAAAGACTACCGTACACTGTGCAGCTGTCTTTTACCTTCCTCTTCATTGCGAGTGTGAATTTCAGTCAACGCTCTCCTGTTTTCCCTGGCTCCTGCATTTGTGATGTGTGTGTGTGGCCGGTCTATCCAGCTCGCGGTTTCATCGCTGACGGTCGATCCAGCTCGAGGTTTTCCAGGTGAGTGCCCTCGAGCTTGAAGGTCGAAGGCACTTGCTGTAAAGTCACGTCAGTGGGACAGGCACTTTATGGAGAAAGAAATAATCATGCACAGTTAGGCAAAGACTCGGGGGAATTACTGACTTATAAACGCAAACAAGCAGGCAAGTCTGAGAGAGCTTGGTGGCCCATAGTTTTTCTAATAGTTCCAGCATTCAATTTATGCTCTATATTATATACTTGTTAGGTTATAGAGATTAGAAAACCAAAATGGAGCATTCGGCCTAAATTAGTGTTTGTTGTATTCATGCAGCAGATAAACCTCCTTCCATTGATTGCTTAATTCATTTCTAATTTTTTCTCTTGCTTATTTTATCAGCATGCTTTAAGCAAGTCCTTTTTTTAACATTTACAAGTTTCCCTTTCTGATCTCTCTTGGGATAAGGAGTTTTTCTTGGATGTCTGTTTTGACATGACCATTTTAGATTTATAAGCCCTAGTTTTGTTTTCCTCCACAAGTTAAAATATCTTCCATATGTCAATACTATAAAATCCCTTTAGCAGCATTAAAATGGTAGGATTAGGCAAAAAGGGAAACGTTTGTCAGACTCTGAGAAAGAATACCCCAGGAAGCTTGGAAGAGTATTGAAAGTGTTGGAGTGCAATTGAAAGGAAAGCAAAGAAAGGGTAGGGGAGCTGCCTTGGGAAGATTAGGGTGATTGATGGGCTGCCAATTAAGCAAAGGCAGCTTTGTACTGGATGGTGTTGAGCTTCTTGAGAGTTGTTGGTGCTGCACCTGTCCTGGCAAGTAGAGAAGTGGAGCATTTAACAGGTCACTGATAGTAGGCGAGCAGCAAAGTGTACAATTATGAAATTCCTCTTGAGAAAGGAATTACTGCAAGAAACATGTTTTTTTTCACTGTTTAGGCTAAGGTTAAAGGCAATCTCGAAGAAATGTAATTAAATCATTCATTCACCATTGCACGCATGCTGCCTGGTTTACCTAGCAGCCGCGAGATAACTTGAATTGCATGACAATGTTCTCCTCAATGCAAATCCCTCAATGTGATGTTACAAGCTGAAAACGTTGAATTGTACAAACCTTTTATCATTTCTTCCTCTTGCCACCCGACCTGAAAATAAATTTAATGCCTGAAAGAAAGGTTTTCATGTGTTGCTTTGATATTGACCTCTTCTTCATTTGTCCCGCAATACCTTGGGGTTGGGATTTGGATTTTGCGAGTGAATGTTTTGCATCCCATTCACTTTCCTTGAGCAGTAATGTGCTTAAAAATGATTGAAGCGTATTCAGGCATGTTTCCATCACATGTGTGTTATTACAGTGTTTTCATCTTTTGTCAACCTTGCATTTTGTGGCTGTATGTAAGGAGATCCACCTTGGGTATGTGCTGGATTATTATGCCAAAGAAAGAGTCTCAATTATATTAACATTGCTCTGTCGATATCTGAAGTTCTATTTATTTCTTCACGTCACACTCCTCTTGCAACAGCACAGGAGCTTCAGTTAACTCCAGCATGTGGTAAATCTAATGGAAGGAATTTAGGTTGAACCCGAAAATGAAGTTTATTTAAAGAACACCAGGTTTCTTTTTGAAACTCTCCAATAAAACGATACTTTCATCAACCTTAGAACAGCACAGCAACAGGCCTTTTGGCCAACAATCAAAGCCAACCTTGGTAAATGTACAAAAATAGACAATTAGGTGCAGGAGTAGGCCATTCGGCCCTTTGAGCCAGCACGGCCATTCAATGTGATCATGGCTGATCATCCCCAATCAGTACCCCGTTCCTGCCTTCTCCCCATATTCCCTGACTCTGCTATCTTTAAGAGCCCTATCTAGCTCTCTCTTGAAAGTATCCAGAGAACCGGCCTCCACCACAGAGAATTCCACAGACTCACAACTCTCTGTGAGAAAAAGTGTTTTCTCGTCTCCGTTCTAAGTGGCTTACCCCTTATTCTTAAACTGTGGCCCCTGGTCCTGGACTCTTCCAACATTGGGAACATATTTCCTCCAGCGTGTCAAAACCCCCAACAATCTTATATGTTTCAATAAGATCCCCTCTCATGCTACTAAACTCCAGAGTGTACAAGCCCAGCCGCTCCATTCTCTCAGCATACGACAGTCCCGCCACCCCGGGAATTAACCTTGTAAACCTACGCTGCACTCCCTCAATAGCAAAAATGTTTCTATTCTTATTGTGTGGAGGTGAATGACAGAACACAGATTTTTTTTTATCATTCGAATGAGAATTCTGTAGTGATCATCCTGTGTAAGCAAGGGCTTGAATTTGCCAGCAAGTATATTTACATCCTTTTGCAAATTATTTGAATCATGGGCTGATTTTGCTATTTTTTCAAATGATGATTTTCTATGTCCACCATATGTTCTTGTATTTTTCTGAAAAGGTATAAATCTCTCCGAAAGAGTTCTTCTGTTCATTTTTCATTCTCCGGATATTCATTCCAAAGCACAAGCGCCATGTGCCGATGCCTCATTGAAGTCGATCGTATAGCCAAAACAACTTCTAACTGCTGTGATGAAGAAGAAATGATACCAATGGGCCTTAGAATATAAAGATTGGGACATCTGAGGACAGGAGAAAGGTGTAATTCAGTGATGAAAGCCATTCCCTGGTCCAGGACCAATGTAGCCATGTTTGGAGAGCCGGTGAGAAATGCCATATCGACCAGTTTGTCAAACAACCTGAAAGGATGACCGCTGGATTTACTCAGCGGGTCAGGCAGCATCTCTGCAGAACGTGGACTGGTGACCTTTGGGGGTCAGGACCCTTCAAATTCCTGAAAGGAAGATATTCTGGGGTTGTTTCAGCGACTGTTGTGTTGATTTGCTGCACCCAATTGATGGACGATGACATTGCCACAATATATCGAAGTGTTGCAGACACGAGTAGTGCCAGAGATAGCAAAGACTTTTCCAGATCTGGGATATTCCAACAAGACCTTGCATCAGCGACGCATCAAAGATGGTGACCCAATTTTTCCAGCAAGGGGATACATGTCTTGGACTGATAACTTGCCTGATCAGAATCAGATTGCAAATTTGTAGTCATTTATCAAGGAGAGACTACAAGAAAGGACTGTTCCATGAGACAGAAGTTCATTGAGGCCATAATTCAGCTGTGGTATTGAGATGAAAAAATTCCCGCGGAATCGCAAACTCTCAGAATTTGGTCGATTCCATGCCAAATCGTGTCAAGGTCTTGATAAAAACCGTGATGGACATATGATGTACTAAAGATATAATGGTGCGGTGATAATGAATAAAAGGTAGCAATGCAACGTGTATTTTGGCGTGTTATTCTTGATTCAATTAATTTGTATATATATATATATATATATATATATATAAGCTGAAATCTTTAGCAAGCTAAAAATTGATTAATCTTTAGCTTTTATGTGGATTATGTAGTGTTTTGCAGAAGAAATTATCTTTGCATTTGGCATGTGTGATGATGAAGTTTGTTTTATCTCAACTGGTGTCTATCTGTTTCTGTGGTGAGCATTTATCTTTTGACAAATCCATTGTGCAGACATCCTGAAAGTTGTTACAAAACAATTTGGCTGGATAAAACCTAGATATCCCTGCTTACACTGTTCATACAAACAAGTCTTTTGGTGTATATAATTAGCTATGAGGTTTTTAAAGTGATTGGATATCTTGTAAATGGAACAACTTACTTTCTATCTTCTCACCATTACAAAAAATGGCTGCATTTAACATTTTGTGGTGACGTTATGGTACTTGCGGCCTTTTTTTACAGAGCTGAATCAAATACTGCATTATTCTATCCATGCACGGCATGTTAACAACTAAACCTTTTAGATTATTTTGCTAATGGAATCAGAATTTCAAAGGATGTTGGTAATAGTAATGGATAACGCTCCTTGTGAATTTCATTAAATATTAACCGTTCATAGAATTGGTAAAGGTTGAGAGGCAGCTTGAAAGATTTGAGGGAGAATAGGCATGCATCATCATGTTCCTAACTGATAATTTAAGGCATTAGTGCTTAAGTTCTTTTTGTGACTTTGGTTGAGGAATTACTATCGTCCAAGACATGACTGCTCTGCTTTTCGCAAGAGCCTTCCCATCTTTTATTCCAGCCTTAGAAAAAACCTTTCTACATCATTCTCATCCGAAATACTGCTTGCTCCTTTTATTTTAAATATGTACTTTGGAAGGTGTGTGTACATGACGGGATTATGGGGTAAACATAGAAACATAGAAATTAGGTGCAGGAGTAGGCCATTCGGCCCTTCGAGCCTGCACCGCCATTCAATATGATCATGGCTGATCATCCAACTCAGTATCCCGTACCTGCCTTCTCTCCATACCCTCTGATCCCCTTAGCCACAAGGGCCGCATCTAACTCCCTCTTAAATATAGCCAATGAACTGGCCTCAACTACCCTCTGTGGCAGAGAGTTCCAGAGACCCACCACTCTCTGTGTGAAAAAAGTCCTTCTCATCTCGGTCCTAAAGGATTTCCCCCTTATCCTTAAGCTGTGACCCCTTCTCCTGGACCTCCCCAACATCGGGAACAATCTTCCTGCATCTAGCCTGTCCAACCCCTTAAGAATTTTGTAAGTTTCTATAAGATCCCCTCTCAATCTCCTAAATTCTAGAGAGTATAAACCGAGTCTATCCAGTCTTTCTTCATAAGACAGTCCTGACATCCCAGGAATCAGTCTGGTGAACCTTCTCTGCACTCCCTCTATGGCAATAATGTCCTTCCTCAGATTTGGTGGTGGGAAGGGTTGATAAGAGCTGAGGTTATTGAAACGAAGAGTGTGTGAGAGCAAGTTGGTGGATCAGAAGAAGAGAGAAAGGATCAACAAAAGCAGGTTAGCGGAAATCAGAGGTGATATTCATGCCATTGGTTTGTAGACTACTCGGGCAGAATATGAGGTGTTATTCCTCCAGCTTAGAATTAATTATTTTAATTGAACACACGTGGAAATAAATTTGTTTCACCTGGAAGAATGTGTTGATAACTGTATGCCTCTCTCATTTATGATTTATTAGATATTTTCACTCATCAAGCTCCCCTGCCTTATTATAGTGCACTCAGTGGTGCAGGTTACCAGATTACTTGCTGCCATCTACTGGTGGTTCATAATAAATCATGCAGTTGAATGACCCAGAAGAAACAAGGAAAGGTTGGTTTACAAAAAAAAAGGGACACAAAGTGTTGGTGTAGTTCAGAACGGTGGGTGGAATTAAGTTTAATAGTCACTTTTCAAAAGGGAATTGGATATATTTAAAAAGGAGGGGAAAAAAGCAAATTTATCAGGAACGAGGAAAGGGACAGATTCTGAGATGAATACTTATGTCAGAAAGCCAACATGATGGGTCAAACATTACGCCTTTTATGACTTCTACCATTACATAGGAATTGAGAGGAAAGTCATTACCCAGTTAGTGATATAATAGCACTTGTTATCTTGGAGAATGATTGAAGTAAGTAATAAAGATGCATCTAAGGCGAGGCTGGACAAGATGCAGGAAAAAATGAAATGAAGGGTTTACATTGGGTGAAAGGAAAGACTTTGCTCTGCAGAACTTAAACTAAGTGAGGCATCCGTAGGTTTAATGCGATCAAGGCGAGCTTGGAGACTTTTCAAGCAAAAGGATTTTTTTTTTTTAAAGCATTTTTCTCAATTTTGAATTGTTTCCTGTGGAATTGCAAGCTTGGCATCGAGGCAACCACAGCCAAATGGAGAAGTAGGGAGGTGGGGGGGGGGGGTAGGACGGTCTGGCTCACACCAGTGTGACATTTTAGACTGCTTGTGGGAAGTAAATTGTCCTTGGTGTGTCAGACAGTGCTGGTCGGTGCAGACTCGGTGGGCTGAAGGGCCTATTTCTGTGCTGTATCTCTAAAGTAAATTAAGCCTCCCTTTGCCAGAGAGTCCCATAAAGGCATTAATTAAACTGTTGCATTGGCCTGAACTTGGAAAGTAGTGGTTCTGTAATGTTGTATACTTCCTAGTTCCATTTATTGATTTATTTATTTATTGTGCTAGGCAGATATTTTCACATAGATAATGTCTTGATTCTGTACCAGTAAGGCTATGGACACTTCAATACTACGCATATTGCACAAGCAGGACTGCAAACAGTGGTTGAAATTCCAATTTGTAATAGAATGGAAATGGTATGAAGCAATTTTAGTGATGGAAAAGATATTGTGTCCAAACTTCAGTTTAGGTTTCTTGTGTAAATGTTGGAGAGCAGTTGGGTTTAGAATTAGCCACTGATCATAAGTTCACAAGACACACAAAATGCGGGAGTAACTCAGCGGGTCAGGCAGCATCTCTGGAGAGAAAGAATGGGTGTCATTTCGGGTTGAGACCCTGCTTCAGACTGTTCCGCTGAGTCACTCCAGCATTTTGTGTCTATCTTTGGTTCCTTCCTACACATAAGATAACAAGACATTAGGGCAGAATTAGGCCATTCGGCCCATCAAGTCTGCTCCGCTATTCGATTGTGGCTAATCTATTTTTCCCGCTCAACCCTATTCTGCCTTCTCCCTGTAACATTTGACACTTACTAATCAAGAAGCTATAATTTTCCGATAGTATTTGATAAAGTGTTTGGAACTGGTTTGTAAGATTTGGAAGATTTGATGTTTTTTGTGGAGGTTGAATAAATGGCTTCAGCTTTAACTGGTCCCCCTCCTCCGGATGGCACTCTACCCTCTTTACACCTTTTTATTTCCAACTGTTGGCGGGACATCAACCGTCTTAAAAAAAGAAGGGTCTCGACCCGAAACGTCACCCATTCCTTCTCTCCAGAGATGCTGCCTATCCAGCTGAGTTACGACAACATTTTGTGTCTACCTTCGATTTAAACCAGCATCTGCAGTTCTTTCCGACATGGCTTGAGCTTTAAGTTGAGTGGAAAAATGTCTTGCTCTCCCAGTGGTGCGTGTTGGACAGTCGTTGTGACAGATTAGCAGCAGTGGAATAATTGGCAGATGCGATAATCAGGTGGAGTTGGATATTCGTGGGGAATCTAACTGTCCAGACTATGCTGGTAAGTGCTTGAGTCCCGAACATTTACCTATTTAGAAATCAGCAGTCTGGTGTCTTTCATGCACATCAATTCATTACACCAGTCCCTTCTGCTGCTTGTTTTGATGTGGCACTAAGTCGTGTAGAATCCTGCTGAGATTCCCCCAGCTTTTACTCTGAAGAATTGAACAGTTGGAATGCAAATAAGAAATAATGTTAAATTATTTATAAGCCAATGGGTGCTTTTAATTTTTTTTTAATATTGTAAAGCCATGCATGTCATTTTTTATATTTCTGAATGTCAGAAACATTGACCTTTGCAGAACCTGTTAGCTTTTACTGCCGGCAGAATTTTAAGGGGCAGTTTGAGGCGCTGCCTCAGTGCACTGCTGAAGGTCCTACTGCTACTTAAGCCACAACCATGGATTCTAGGACACTCTGAGCCTGCCGCATTAGGACAGGGTTGGGGCTGTGTGTGTGGGGGATGGTGGTGATGTTAGGGCAGTAGCTGAATGCAGGAAACATGACGATGATCTCAGGGTATTCATCTATGAGGTCCTGAAGTGGCAGCTTCTGACAATTACAGATCTGTACAGCCTAATGTTAAAATAGACCACTACCCCTGCATGTATTGACACAAAGGTGTTGTGGTGGGTAACAGGCTGCAAGGTGAAGAAACCTTCATTGAAATGGGATATTGTGCTCGGTATGGAAAAGGGGGCATTTCTTTGTAATGTTATTGCCCTCTGGTGGTGTGATATAGAAATTGTTTTTGAAAGCAATGAAATGTTTTCTATTTTATCACTCTGTTCTTGCTGTACAGTATGCAGCAAATAATGTGTTATTTTGTGTACCTTTTAATAATTGACCATTGTCATTCTGTGCTCTATAATCAATGCAATTCTGTGCCTTTTCATCATTTTATGTAATTCCACAAACAAATGACAGACATAAAATACTTTTAAATGTAGGCCCCATTGTAATATTCTCAAGCTCTTATCTCCAATGTGTGTGTGTGTGCAGTCAAGTCCAGATTGTTTTTTATGGTTCTATTGCTTTGATAAATATTGTCCTGGACTAGTTTGAGTGGTTACATGGCTTTCGCAAAACTAAACCGATATATTACCCCAAAGATAGACACAAAGTGCTGGAGTAACTCAGCGGGTCAGGCAGCATCTCTGGAGAAAAAGGATCGGTGACGTTTCAGGTCAAGACCCTTCTTCAGACTGAAGCCCGAAATGTCACCCATCTTTTTTTCTCCAGAGATGGTGCATGTTAATCAGTCGTTGTGACAGATTGTTGGCAAAGGAGTAATTGATAGGTGTGATGGTCAGGTAGAGTTGCAAATCTTTGGTATATCTATGGAATCTAGTTGCCCAGACCCTGTAGGTAAGTCCTCGATTCCCAAACATTTGCCTGTTTTAACATCACCAGCCTGGGGTCTTTCACGCACATCAAATCATTATACCCGTCCCTTCCGCTGCTTGTTTTGATGGCACCAAGTCATATAGATGAATCTTGCTGAGACTTCCCCAGCATTGACTTCATTTTATATTATCTCATTTTATTCGTGTCCGTTCAAAGAGGACAGTTCCAATAGCATAATGCTCCCTCGACACTACATTGTGATATTCGGCTAAAGTGTATGGCTGTCTGATATTTTAACCCGGAAACAAGGTACCAATACTAAATAAAGACTAAAAAAGTTGCACATTAGTGTGACTTTGCAGGAAGATAGACACAAAATGCTGGAGTAACTCAGCAGGTCAGGCAGCATCTCTGGAGAAAAGGAATAGGTGATGTTTCGGGTCGAGACCCATGGTACAGTTTGATACTAAAAGGAAGAAGAGAGCATTTTATTTGATTTGTAAAAGATCCAAGAATCAGTAAACAAAACAGAACTTTAAAGCCACATCAGTAAAACTAAAGAACTAATTTTGTTTTGGCTTTGGCTTCGTTTTTTTTAGCCCAGAGTCAGTGGAAGCTAGCCCTGCGGTTGCTGAGAAGAACAGCTACGCAAATCACAACTATGGAAGTGCACAACATCATGGATACCGAGGTCTGCCATATGCAGTGAGTAATCAAGCCCTGTTTCACCAGCAACTATGCTATGTGTACATTCTGTTCTGGCAGGTTTAAATCAAAATGGCATGCACCTGAAAGAGTAATTTCCTCCAAATAACCATATTGGTCCTTGAACTTACACATATGATGTAGTTAACCTTGTGTGAGATTACTGGAAAGATTTACGGGTATAAACCAGCCATGTAGATTTAACAAAAAAAGAAAATGAGTAGAAATTAAGGCCAGCTTGTGGGCACCAATATTTGGTAAGATACTGTTTTAGTATCTTTGTCTGTTTCTGTTTGCTATGTATAGCAATGTCACAAAATTTTTGAGATTAAAAAAATCAAGTCTGCAATTTATCCCATCAGATAAAGCATACAAAGAAGTTTAATTTGACACCTAATTCACTTTCATATCTTCAGTCCGAAATTAGCATCTTGTTCCCCATTGCCTTTCCATTGACTTAACACAAAAGTTGTGATCGAGGACAGTCAAAAGCCCATAACTTTCTTAAAAATTAAGAGAACTGAAAGAAATTTTCAGTTATTATAGATTGAAGCATTCTGAAACTAATGTGAAACAATCTTACTTGGATGACCTGAAATTAAAGCATATGATCAGTTAGTTACCCAATTGTAGCTAATTACAACATTCAATTACTAGATCCAAACATCTATCCATTCCTTAAGAAGATATTAACTTTTTTAAAAAAGCCTACGTGTCCAAATAACATTCGCACAATAATTCACAATATAACATGATTTTTTAATCTCATTGTTATGAATTTATAGGCCAAATTGAAAGAATTTAGTGTTTAATGCGCATAAATTAATGGGCATTTTAAACAGCATGCGAGTGGGATTTCTGGAACGCGATGTATTGGAATGTTGCGGTTGTGGTGAATTTAAACCCAATATCGGCAGGAAAACATTTGCCGGTTCATATGGGGACTAAATCACCGTTTCGCAACATGAAATATTGAAACTCCGCAGACCGCGGCTTCAGGATGTAACAGTCCGCGGGCTAGCGATCGGAACACTCACTTCTGCGACCCCCGGCAAGGGCTTGCCTGCACCGCAATGAAAAGTCCACGCTGTGCCCGCTGCTGAAACTCCGGGCTCGACTCCGCTCCAATCCATGGTGTTAGGCCGCGAGGGAGGCGACATGGAAAAAGTCACCTCTCAGTGGAGGAGGCGACCAAAAGCGGTTCCCCCCTTTTCCCCACCTCAACACCCTCCACACAAGACACACCGAGAGACACTAAAACAAACGTTTGGACACATTAAAAACATTTTTTTTTTAAAGTAGAAATAACGAACACGCTGCTGGCAGGGCAGCCGTCTTGCAGTGCCATCACCGACCAAAGAACTGCAGATGCTGGTTTAAATCGAAGGTAGACACAAATTGCTGGAGTAATTCAGCAGGACAGGCAGCATCTCTGGAGAAGGAGTGGGTGACGTTTTGTGTTGAGAACCTTCTTCAGTCTGAAGAAGGGTCTCGACCAGAAACGTCACCCATTCCTTTGGGTCTTCTTTTGGAGGAATAAAGCTAGCTAAATAGCTTGGAAACGTGGAGGAATTTGTAAATTCATATTCACAAGACATTAAAAATAATGCCTCAGTGTGGATTTTGTCAGATGAAAGCGGAAGGAATATTGTGATTTATGGTAAGAGTTATTTAATATTAAAGTTGATTTGTAACGATGTCAGTGTAAAACATAAATAAAACGTATAGTGAGTATTTTGTGTGGCTTTGGGATGTGAGCATATTGTACCTTTGTGGCGTCAGCTGATGGTCAGACCACTTACGGTCGGACCCTTGTCAGTGGTTAATTGCTCACCATTGCTCACCAGTGGTTAATTGCTACATTGGTGACCTGCGACGATCCAAATTGGGATTTTGGATTTCTCCCGACGCAAGCAGCCTCGGGAGATCTGGTGTCTGCAGCCGACAACCCGGCCCTACCATAAGGTATGCCGCAGGCCGTCCAGATCGATGGGCACTGTCCGGGCCTTGTTTGACAGCCGCCAATCTCTCCCTCCCGGATCCGACCACTGGAGCTGAGAGGCCGCGGCTGCCGCCGCTCCACACCAGCTACTGCCCACCGGAGCTGAGAAGCCGCGGCTGCCATCGCTCCCCCACCAGCCGCTGTTCCCCCACAAGCTGCTGCAGGATCTCCGAATTTAGCAGCCCCCCGCCCCCAGCATCATCGCCGCCCACCCCGGGAGCGGAGAGAGAGCGGGCCCGCCCATTACACCGCCGGCCGTTGCTCAAGGCCTAGCCTCCCGATCGAACGGGCCCACCTGCCCTTCTGCTCCTCACTGGCGCGAATTTCAAACATCCCCTGGCCGCTGGCTGCCCATCCGGTCGGGCTGTGGTCGGCCCAGGAGCAGGGTGGAGCCTCCCTCAGGCATGAGTCGGCGGTCCTGCGACGGATTCCCCTGCAGGTTCCAGTGCAGCCGGTCTCCGATGACACCGGCAACGGTGGGTGGAGTCCATACCTGCAGCGGTGGGTTGAGTCTCTTCATTGCCAGCCGCCTCAGCCTGCCACCAAAATGGCCGCCGCAATGACTGCAAAATGGCCGCCATGGCCAGCCAGAAGTGACGCTGGATCTGCAGTGCGGCCGTCGTCAACAGCGCCACCTCAGATCGGATGATGTCTCTACATCCTGACCGCCGGCAACAGCGCCACTTTAGGTCGGATGGTGTCACTGCAACCTCCTGTTTTCCAGCACAGCTTCTCATCGAACATTGGATTCCTGAGCCATCCTGCACCATGGGCTATTTGCACTTCTAGTTTCCTACCACTATTGGAATTGTTTGCTCACTGTAGTTTTTTTTTCTCTTCACTTTTTAGGGTTTAGCTATTAGTTCATTCTGTAATTTTTTTTTTTCTCTTCACTTTTCTGGGTTTAGCTATTAGTTTATACTTATTTCTTGGTTGTAATTTATTTGGTTTGCTTTGTTGCCGATGTCTCCCAGCTGTTGCTGGGTGCCGTATTTTTCGGGACACTATCCACTGCTGGTCGATGAGATGCGACTGTCTCGTCCATCCTGTGGCTTTTGCATTGGTCTCCTCGCAGCCCTCAGCATACGGCAGAGATGGCACACAGCCGGAGCGTCGACTGCGCCCGTGGGCCCACCATCCCGACCCACGGCCAGGGTGCCCCTGACCTATAGCAGGAGCTGCCCTCGACCATGCTTTCGCACCTTGTAGAAGATTAGCGCGTTCTATTCCTTTTCGCCTGTGCATTTACGAGTTTTGGCTGCCGCATTTTGTTGGCCTGCTCGTTTTCCTTCCTCTGGTTCTGGTGGGGTCCTGTGGTGTCACTTGATGGTCACACCACTTGTGGTCGAACTCTCGTCAGTGGCTACGAGGGCTGTCACGTGATGTCATGGGTTAAGGGGAGTGTCCTGCTACATAAGCAAATCTCACCTTGAGATAGGGATTCGACAGGTAGCTGAGCTCAAGCCAACACCCTCGCTCAGCAGCAGCAACAATAACTGAATATGTTAGAGGACCAAACTTGCATGTACACCAACCATGTAACGTCTAAATTACTCAACTGTTTGTTCACCACGTTTGGTACCGCTACACCTTCAATGTAAAAGTGCAAAAGCATGTTGGTTAACTGATATTAAATCAGAAAATACTGCAGACACTCAGCACGCCAGGCAGCATCTGTGAGAAAAGAGAGTTAATGTTTGAAGTCAAAGATTTTTTCCAGAGCTTGGAAAGAGAAAATATGTTGATTTTTGACAAGACCTTGATCGAAAATGTTAACTCCATTTTTACTTTCATAGATGCTGCCTGACTGGCTAAGTGTTTTATTTCAGAGTTTTTCTCGTTCAACTGAGGTATCCATTCAAATTGTAGAGAAATATTTGGTATAAATGTTTAAAACAAAGGTATAGGAGAATTGGTAGTTTGTGGAGTTTAGGATGAAGAGGAAGGTGCTTCCACCACCAATAAGTACTAATGCACATTGGATAGTTAAATGTTACAAGTTCTACAGATGCCTTCTGTTTGATGTGATTGCTAGATATTTTCTTGTATAACCAAACAAAACAATAACAGCTCAAATAGATTTTTTTTTTAAGAGTAGGAGGAATTCCTCAAATATATTCATCATCCAGTATTCTGTATAATCTAGATCTATACCCCTAATTTTCTTCTGTTGTTCAGATTTTATTGAGGAATACCATGCACATTTTCCATTATTAGATCTGTTATTAGAATATAAACATTCTATCATTTATATTTTGTGCACTAATAATTAAAATAATGCTTCCTTTCCACTGAAGAGTTAAAATAATTAGCGATGGCATTTGAGTGAGTAGTTGAATGTTTTGGACCTCCAGAGTATGAGGTGGGGCTCTAATGTATTGATATTGATGCTGATCGGACAATATGAATTTGTAATTTGGGAACTGAAATCAATTTTTAAATAAATCTGGAAATAAAAAGCACTGTTTCTGCTCCTGCATGTTACTGTGGTTCCTGTTTTATAATGTTTTTTGGAGAACAAAAATGAGGAGCAAAAGGAGATGTGTGGGGCAACTCTTTTTTGCACAGGGTGGTGAGTGCCTGGAACACATTGTTAGGGTTTGTGATTGAGGCAGATACAATAGTGGTATTAAAGAGGCTTTTGGATAGGTATATGGTATATCAAAATGGATATATGGCAGGGAAAGGAGGGAAATGGATTATGCGCAGATGATGGTTTTGGCATCATGTTTGGCACAGACATTGTGGACGAAGGGCGTGTTCTTTTGCTCACTCTTCTTGTGCTGCATTGTTCTATGTTCAATAGCAGGACTCCTGCATTAAAAAGTGCAGTTTGGTTGTTGGGAAACTATCCAGGCAAAAGAAGGTAATTGCCATAAGCAAATTAGTAAGTACGGCATTCATTCACTGTCACAAATAAAATAACTATGTGAACTACTATACAGACTAAAAATAGAGTCTTAACTTAAACCCCTTTCATTTTTATAAACTTTTGTTTGAGAAATATTGCAGATGCTAGAGAATGTACTGAAAATACTATGCAAGTCGACCTCATCCACGTCCGAGTCCAAGTCTACTTCCACGTCCATGTCCCCGCCGACCAGCAATCACCCCGCACACTAACACTATCCTCTGCACTAGGGACAATTTCCAATTGTTACCAAAGCCAGTTATTCTACAAACTGATACGTCTTTAGAATGTGGGAGGAAACCGGAGCACCCTGGTGAAACCTCGCGTGGTCACGGGGAGAATGTACAAACTCCGTACAGACAGCACCCGTAGTTGGGATTGAACCCAGGTCTCTGGTGCTATAAGGCAGCAACTTTAGTTTAGAGATACAGAGCGGAAACAACCCCTTTGGCGCACCTAGTCAGCACCGACCAGCACTGTAAGGCAGCAAATCTACCTCTGCTTCACCGTGCCGCCCTATAAGCGTTTTTTTTGCATGTAACCTAGTTAAACCTTGTTGAAACTTCATCAGATATAAATTATGTTTTCCACTGGAGATTTGCATTTACAAAAACTTGTTTTGCAAAGATGTCTACTCTGTACACAGATTTAATTAGAATTGATCCTATGGGTTTTAGCAACTCAATACACCATAGCCTTCTGCAGGAAAGAATTCAACTTGATTAAATTGGTGTACCATGCTCAAGTATACATTTTCCTTTCCCTTCCAATTTCGCTGTATTATAACCATCAATAACATTGTTAAAAACAATATTTTTTGTTCTAATTCAAAGCAATCAGTTATGTTCCATTAGATTTAAGTGTGACTATGCCCAAAACATACTTATTATTCTTGGTAAATGCAGTTAAAATCCTTACGTAATGGTAGATATATACTACCACCACTGCGGTGTGGGGGGGGGGGGAAGGGAGGGGAGATAATTGTTCTTGAAAAGGTTTTCTCTGCCCGGGTTCAACCGGAACAAAATTCATTTAATTTTGATTACCGTATCATACGTTTTGCATTCATTTCAATACTTACTGCCTGTTGAAAAATGCAGCCTTATTTGAACTTTTCTCTGTTTTCTTTGCATTCTGGTTTCTTTTCTCTGCTTTTCTCTTATTCAGAAAAGCATAGAATTTTATGCATAGAAGGTTTGTCATGTTTACGACCATGCAGGGATTTCTACTCAACCTTCTTAACGCCATATCTCTTGCCTTTCTGTTTTTTGTTTTTTTTTTACTCACTGATATTTGTGAAACACTATTCTCCAGATAATGTAATTAAGTTGACTTGGAGCTTTCTATTTTACTAAAAAAACCATATTTAGCTTTTCTGACTAATCATTTACAGCCTGATAAACAAATGGGTGTTATCTTTCACCTGCTACATTTCCATTTGTTAGGGGTTCTCTGTTCTTTGTGATCTGAGATCTGCCATATTGTATTCACAAACATTTCAGTAGAAATTGAATAGTCATTAAATCATTTTCTAAAATCCTTTTAACTGCTTGTGTCAGTGGCTTCTATTGTTGGTGCAGCAGCTCCATAATTCCATAACTAGCTGAGAGGATTCCTATACCTTTTGCCTTGTATCTTTGGGATCTATCCCCATAGGTAGTTTCCATAAGTACTAAATTAAGATGAGTGTTAAAGAAGGAACTGCAGATGCTGGAGAATCGAGGGTTACACAAAAAGCTGGAGAAACTCAGCGGGTGCAGCAGCATCTAAGGAGCGAAGGAGATGAGTGTTTGCTGGTGGAAAAAGACCCACCCTGCAGGGTTTTAAAGAGCTGATTTCCTCAAAATTGTTTATACTTTTTACCTGGATCTTAAAATAAAGGTCAGATTTCTGAATTCTTGCACCTCTCTACAGTTTCCATATGTTTGGTCAGAGAGGTATTTTTGGCTATTTCTCTTCATTATGAGAAAAAAAGCACGATTGAAATGAGATATTTTCTGGAAGGAAATATCCCTCTTCTTGGTATATCATTTCAGTGCTGCATTCAGAGCACAGTTTAATAAGAAAACCTGGGTGGTTTGTTAGGTTTTGTAACCAGCTTTAATTTTAGTTAACAAATATGCTTAAAACTATTGCCTCAGAATATGGTGTTCTCTTCATGGTGAGTTTGTGTCTTGGCTCCAATATTTCCTCATGTTTCTTGGTGCCCAATTGCATATAGTCTCTACCCTGGGAACATTGTCTACATTTAGGAAATGATGAGCAGTTATTGGCTATAAAACACTTTAAAGGGGAAATAAAAAAATTCCAAAGAAATTGGATCAAACTAAAGTTAATGCATTAACATTAGATCAAAAGAAACATCTTGAGATAGAAAAATATTCAAATCTTGTAAATCTTCTTAAAATTAATTTTCTCTAACTTCAGAATATGCTGCAAAAAGCTTAGTTTATTACTTTTAAGGTGTCTCCCTGACCAACACTTCTGATCACCAAGAAACTACACTCTAGTTATGTGTATTGGAACCATTATTTAGATTGATTGAATTGAAGGGAAAAAAATCAATCAAGTACATTTTTTCTTAAGGTTCTGTTCCTTTGTTTGGGCTTGCATAAAACCTATTTTCTTGATGAGATGGCTGATATTAGGAATGGTATATGTGGGGATTCCATCCACAATATTTATTTCTGAAAAAAGGAAGAAGGGAATTTTTTTTCCTACCAGTAATAAATGTTTGGAATATTTTGAAAAGAAATTGGTAACAATCATATATTGACTGCTACATGCAAATAAGGAGTTTGTTTATACTGTTGTTGGAATTAGAATTTTTTATCACTGGATTGAAAAGCCAAAGGCAGGAGTAGCTAACTCATTGATACTTTATTTTCTGTTGTTTTTTTAAACTTATTTAATTTCCTAAAGATTGTAAATGTTCATGTGTGTGTGTATATGTATCTATCTATATATATATATATGTATCGATGTATTTATATATAATATTTGTTTAAAAGGACCATAATTTTGTTTTGTTTAAAGGACCATAACTATGGTGCTCCTCCTCCTCCTACACCCCCAGCTTCACCACCCGCACAGACAATAATCGCCCGAGTTGAGTTGAATCGATTGCGTTGCCAGCGATATGATGACAATTCCGAGGATAGCGACAGTTCATCTGAGGACGAGAACCTTCCCTGGTGTCATTGTAGCTTAACCCAGGATGGTTTTATTATCACATGCGAGAACTGCAGGTACGAAATAAACTGAATGAACAGAATCATGTTTGGTGGCGCACCAATTGAGTAGCATTAAATGCCAAGGTCAGCAACAGTTTGATTGAAGTTATTGCAATTTGTCTACCTGTGTTTGGAAATGGAATTCAGCATAATCCACAAGATGTGTTCATGATAACATTGAAAACAATTTCAAAATAATTCCTTTAATTTTAATATTTCCTCATGACGCAGAAGGAAGCTATTCAGCCCATTATCTATGCCAACTCACAGACCTATTGTTTTTCACTAATTTTCCTTTTAACTTACCCCCGAATTCCCATCAACTCTACTCTCCTCCATAGGCCAATTAGACTCTTGGCTCACACGTCTTTGGGGTGTGGGAGGAAACCGGAGCACCCAGAGGAAAATCCTGTGGTTACATTGCATGCAAATGTATCAATGACAGCATTGGATGTTTGGATCGAACCCAGCTGCTTAAGCTGTGAGACAGCCGCTCTATTACATGCACTTATCGTATTATCCTAAATTTCCCAATGAAAATTTTAGCAATATTTAACAATCCCATTTTATGTCTTTGATTTAGATTTTCAGGGTAACGTCTTAAAAATGTTTAAATGGTTTCTCATGAGCCTTTCGCAGATGCTATATTTATGCTGGTTTTAAGATACTCTGTCACAACTTTGGTTGTCAGTTACTCATTGTGTTGCTGTCTGCATTGACAATCACAGGGGCCTAGACAGGCGAAAGGTTATCAGACTCCAGCGCAGGAAGCAGGAGAATGTGTCTGGTAAGTAGAAAAAAGTTAATTTAGAAATTTACTTTAGCCCATATTTTCTTTTATTGATACTAACTGACATCAAGGAAAATAATTATTTGACATAACTGTTATGATGTTTTTTCTGTTCCATTTGTATTTTGTATTTTAAAGAACTATTAATGATTTCACTGACCAGCTTGGAGTTTTTCCCTGTATATCATTGTGAAAGTCAAATACATATTATGAATCGGTTAACATTCAGCTGAAGTGCATTTAAATTTCCCTACACTATTGATGGTTCCATTCTTCCACGATTGTACATGTGTTTCTTATATTTTTAAAAAGCAAGAAATTTCACAGAAATATGAATCATTGACATTGTGATGCATTGTATACTTCAGCTGTTGAATATTTTAAAAGCTTGCAGTGCTGTTACATTTTTTACAATTGTTTTATTGTTCATGAGCTATTCTTTTTAAAAAAAGCACTTGCCCACTACCACACTGCGGCACCTTTTGCAGGTCAAAGTTGGACAAGCCTAGTGTTTAAAGGTTTGCTTAGTTCTGTGTTGTAGCTCCCATTTAGTTTAGATTCATTATTGTCCTGTGGACCAAGGAAGATTGAAAAGCCTTGTCAGACATGCTATCTAAGCAAATTAGATAATAAAGATAAATCCAATCAAGCCAAACTCAAGTACAATAGGTAGAGTGAAAAATACCGAGTGTAGAATGTAGTTATCAACATTGTAGCGCAACAGTTCCTGAAACGGGTCTAATGTCCGCTCTGAGGCAGAGGAGAATCAGACTGTGCCCAAGCTTATGGAAGGACGGTTCAGAGGCTTGATAATAGAGGAGATGAACCTGTTCCTGAGTCTGGTGGTACGCGCTTTCAAGCTTCTGTATCTTCTGCCCGATGATTTTCCTGTGTTAAGAGAGCTAATCACAATAGTCAGTAAATTTTGAAGTCCAACATAGATATTTGAAGTTGGAAGTATAAAACTTCAGGAAAAAATCTAAATCGTGTATCTCGCAACTTGATAGCTTTCAGAGGCACTATGTACAGCACCAAAATATTGAAGTCTTACAATGTATACATTTTTGTACTGGTACATTTTTGTCCGAGCAAATGGATTTTAAAAAAAAATTAAAAGTGGAAATAAAGTCAATTTTTTTTGTAATACATCTAACAGAGCAGAAAAAGGAGTTGAAATGTGTACTAGTGGACATAGGGTGTAACAGAGGACATAGGGTTACAGAGGGACTGAAGGAAATTAACATTAAGCAGGAAATTGTGTTGGGTAGACTGATGGGACTGAAGGCTGATAAATCCCCAGGGCCTGATAGTCTGCATCCCAGGGTACTTAAGGAAGTGGCTCTAGTAATTGTGGATGCATTGGTGATCACTTTCCAATGTTCTTTAGATTCAGGATCAGTTCCTGTGGATTGGAGGGTTGCTAATGTTATCTCACTTTTTAAGAAGGGCGGCACAGAGAAAACACAGAATTATAGACCAGTTTGACATTGGTGGTTGGGAAGATAGACAACAGACAATAGGTGCAGGAGTAGCTCATTTGACCCTTTGAGCCAGCACCGCCATTCAATGTGATCATGGCTGATCATCCCAAATCAGTACCCCGTTCCTGCCTTCTCCCCATATCCCCTGACTCTGCTATTTTTAAGAGCCCGATCTAGCTCTCTCTTGAAAGCATCCAGAGAACCTGCCTCCACCGCCCTCAAGATGCTGGAGTCAATAATAAAACATGAAATAGTAGCAGTAGCAGGATCGGTCCGAGTCAGCATGGATTCACGAAGGGCAAATCATGTTTGACTAAACGTCTGGAATTTTGTGAGGATGTAACCAGGATAATGGACAAGAGAGAGCATGTAGTGTACATGGACTTTTGATAATTTGATTATGTCCAACATAGGAGATTAGTGGGCAGAATTAGAGCACATGGTATTGCGGGTAGAGTGCTGACATGGATAGAAAATTGGTTGTCAGACAGGAAACAAAGAGTGGGAATTAACGGCTCTTTCATAATGGCAGGCAGTGACTAGAGGGGTACCGCAAGGCATGGTGCTGGGACCGCAGCTATTTACAATATGTATTAATGATTTGGAAGAAGGGATTAAAAGTAACATTAGCAAATGTAGATGACACAAAGCTGGGTGGCAGTGTGAACTGTGAGGAGGATATTATGAGGATTCAGGGTGACTTGGACAGGTTGGGTGAGTGGGCAGATGCAGTTTAATGTGGATAAATGTGAGGTTATCCACTTTGGTGGCAAAAACAGGGAGGCAGATTATTATCTAAATGGTGTCAAGTTGGGGAAAAGGGGAAGTACAACGTGATCTGGGGGTCCTTGTTCATCATTCACTGAAAGTAAGCATGCAGGTACAGCAGGGAGTGAAGAAAGCGAATGGCATGTTGGCCTTCATAACAAGAGAAGTTGAGTGTAGGTGCAAAGAGGTCCTCCTGCATTTGTAAACGGCCCTGGTGAGACCGCACCTGGAGTATTGTGTGCAGCTTTGGTCTCCAAACTTGAGGAAGGACATTCTTGCAATTGAGGGAGTGCAGCGTAAGTTCACCAGGTTAATTCCCGGGATGGCGGGACTGTCATATGTTGATAGATTGGAGCGGCTGGGCTTGTATACTCTGGAATTTAGGATGAGAGGGAATCTTATTGAAACATAAGATTATTAAGGGTTTGGATATGCTAGACGCAGGAAACATGTTCCCAATGTTGGGGAGTCCAGAACCAGGGGCAATAGTTTAAGAATAAGTGGTAAGCCATTTAGAACGGATATGAGGAAAAACTTTTTCACACAGTTGTGAGTGTGTGGAATTCTCTGCCTCAAAGTGCGGTGGAGGCTGGTTCTCTGGATGCTTTCAAGAGAGAGTTAAAGTAGAGTAAATTTTATTTATATAGCATGTTTAAATCAACTCGCGTTCAAACCAAAGTGCTTTACATAAAAAGAAATAAAGTTTCCGTACATCCATAGAAAAATCAAAAATAACATTAATTTTATAGATTATAGAATTCAACATGAACGTTCCCCCCACAACAGAAACAAAATTTTCCACTGTGGGGAAAGGCATCAAAAAGTTAAGTGCTCTTCCTCTGTGAATCACCAGTTAAGGGATATGGGGAGAAGGCAGGAACAGAGTACTGATTGTGGATGATCAGCCATGATCACATTGAATGGCAGTGCTTGCTCGAAGGGCCGAATGGCCTATTCCTGTACCTATTGTCTATTGAAACATGTAATCCTATTGTATTCCTTAGCTCCTCCAAAGAAAAAGAAGTGGAGTTTAAAATAGAGCAAGGAGTAAATTTGTTTTTCAGCCCTTGTTCATGAGGGGACGAATTTAGAAAAAGCAGAACATTGGATTAAATAGTAACAATGAAGAAACATAATCAGCTATTAACGTAAGGGACTAATGTCAGTCAGGGAAGTCAGGTGAAGTAATTTGGTTTGTGAACAAATGCAGCGCATTGGACATGCTGGCAATTCATTTCCTTGCATTTAGTTATTTTGGGTTCTAAATCCATGAACTACACATTTAACCTATTTTAGGAAAAGTAATCTTTGTTATCAGAAGGAATAAGCAATATAATGTATGTTTGGTGTTAAAATCTTAAGTGGCAGGTACTTTTGCAATTAGATGATGCAACTAATTGATGCAACTTGTGGCTCTCTTGCATGATTGAGTGCTGGTGAATTTTATTGACCTTCTGTCTCCAGCACTGGAGCACACCAAGTTTAAGGTAATTCTGCAGGCCAATCGAAGGAAATTAACTACATAAAAAAAATATATCATGTGATTCCTTTACCTTATAGTTGGAGATAGCAGTGCAACCGAGAGTGGGGATGAGGAGGTGTCACCATCAACTGTGTCATACACAGCAACGCAACACACGCCGACTAGCATCACACTCACAGTCAACCGTGTGAAGAGAACCAAGGCAAAGAAGAGGAAGAGAAGTACAGAAAAATCAAAAAATGCCCCCAAAGCCAAAAAAATAAAGGTGAGTGTTTCAAAAAACACTTGTGCACTTTTGTCAGTACCTTTTTTTTCCCCGGGATTGCACCCACAATATCTGAAAAGCGATGATTTATGAAGAAAATATCAAACATCTAATTTAATCAAATGAGCAGAGCCTGCATTGTCAGCACGTAGTCAAATAAATAACCAATGCAAGGCTTGTCATCATGAGTTTTTTTTTAATTTACTAGAGAGAAGGAGATAGTGCTTTTGGAAGACTTGCTCTGTAATATGCAGTTATTGAAACAGTTGGTGAAACAATCATATATGTGTAGTATACATAAGTCACAGAAGCATATTAGAAATAAAACTGATATATATCAGTGAATGGCAGTGCTGGCTTGAAGGGCCGAATGGCCTACTCCTGCACCTATTGTCTATTGGTCTGTTAAATGGAATTCAACTTGGACAAGTTCAAGATGTTGCATTTTGTTAAGTTATTGTGTCTCAAGAGATTGAATACGTTTTTTTAAAGAGGTGACGAAGAAGATTGAGGGCTATGCAATAGACATTGTCTTCATGGACTTTAGCAAGGCCTTGTAACTTGGTTTGGAAAGTTGTAATTCATGAGATTCGGGATAAGCTAGCCAATTGAATACAATATTGGCTAGGTTGTAATCAGAGGGTGGCAGTGAATATAGCGGTATGAACATTGACTTCTCTAACTTCAAATAATCCTTGCTTTCCCCCTCTCTCCAGCCTTCACCTTCCCAGTTCTCCGACCAGTCTTACTGGCTCCAACTTTTTATCTCTATTTGCTTTATTGGTATCTTCTCCCAGCTAACAATGATCTATTCTACATTTTCCTTGATCTCCATTTCCTTTGACCTGTTTTCGCACCTTCACACTTCCTTATCTGTGTATTTCCCTCCCCCCCCCCCCCCCCACCCCGCACATCAGTCTGAAGAAGAGTCTCGACCCGAAACGTCAACCATTCCTTCTCTCCAGAGATACTGCCTGTCCCACTGAGTTACTCCAGCATTTTGTGCCTATCTTCGGTGGCAGTGAATAATTATTTTTCAGATTGGATGCTGTGATCAGTGGTATGCCGCAGGGATTGTCGCTGGATCCACTCATGTTTGTAATTATGTTAATAATTTGGATGAGAATATAGACGGCATGCTTTCTCAGCCTGCAGATGACACCAAAACCAGTGGTATAGTGGACAGAAGAATTTACAATAGGATCTAGAGCAGGGGTCGGCAACCTCGTGCGTAGGGGCTGGATCCCATGTCTGTGAGCGGTTGGAGGGCCGCATCAAATAAAGTTTATTTAATAAAACTTGACATATATATATATTTTTATTAATACAATGCGCTGTGAGGTTCAGGTCTGAGTGATGGGGACTTCCTGGCTCAGGGAGATCACATAATGGGGAGAGGGAGAGAGAGAGAGAGAGCCTGGGACGGAGCAGCCAGCCTTCCGCCAGTAGCTATCCGCCAACCACCACCTCCACTGGAGGAACGCTCCCCCCCCCCCCCCCAGCGGTGCTGTCCTTTTACAGCCGCTTCCCAGTTGCAGGGTTGAAGGTGTGCCGGGTTCCGCGGAGCAGTCGCTACGAGGGTGGCATTGCTCGGCCAACTCCACTCCAGTGGACAGCCACTGTCCCTGCTGCCCCGGCGGAAAGCTGCTCCGTCTTCCCGCCCTGGGGACCGGACCAGAGTCCTGGTAGAATGTCGCCATCAGCAAACTGGACCTAGCCACCCAGCCAGAGAATGTAAATCAGCTGCCAGCAATGAAGGATAGACTTGGCTATCCCTCAGTACATCGTTCTTGATGTTGCTGTACTGAGGGATAGCCAAGTCTATCTTTCTTGGCTAACAATCTAACCTTTGGCCTCCAAGACGCTGATAAATACGCCCCATACAGCCAAACTAAGTGCAAAAACAACGATTTAATTTAACACATCCATTAACACAATTTAACATAAGCATCCACTACAGTGGAATCAACATTACTCACTGACGGCGGTCCGATGTTCAGGCTAAGCATAGTTTTGACACACTCACTGTCTGCGCTTGTTCAAGGTCCACCTTTGGCTAATACAAAAAAATAGTGGAACCGTACCCACCAATGTAGGTGCGGGGGAAAAACACTCCTGCTAGCCGGAATTGTTCCAGGGTGCGCTGAGCAGCAGGCACTGCAGCCGCTGCAAATGCAACTTCACTTTTAGATCATAGGTGCGGGAAAAAAAGTATATGACCATGGGCCGGATGACTGCGAAAAAAAACCGTCGGCGGGCCGGATGATATCCAGTTATGGGGCACATGCGACCTGGGGGCTGTAGGTTGCCGACTGCTGATCTGGAGCAACTGAAAGTGGGCCAAGGAATAGCAGAAATTAACTCCAACAAGTGCAAACTGTTGCATTTTAGTAAGATAGACCAGAGTAGGATTTGCACAATAAATGCAGTGCTCTGGCGAGCTTGTTGTAGGTACATATAAGTATGTAGACCTCTGCAAGGGGCAACAAAGACAAATGGTGGTGAAGATGGCATTTGCCATGTTTGTCTTCATTGGTTAGGGCATTAATTATAAAAGTCGGGAAGTCATGTTACAACTGAATAAGTCAGAGGTGAAAACAAACGTAGAATATCTTGTGCAGTACTGGTCACCGAACTGTTGGAAGAATGTCATTGAATTGGAAAGGTTGTAGGAAAGATTCACAAGGATGTTACTAGGACTAGAAGGCTTGGATTACTAGGATAGACAGGGTATGAGCGGTATTGATAAATTGAATGGCCAGAGTCCCTTTCCCAGCGTAGGGGAGACTAAAACGAGAGCCCATAAGGTTATGGTGAGAAGGGAAAATTTTAAAAGGAACGTGAGGAGCTAATTTTATTTTTCACAAACTGGGTGTGGGTATGAGGAACAAGCTGCCAGAGGAAGTCGTAGAGGCATTTGAGCAGCTACGCGAGAAGGAAAGGGATATGGGCCAAGCACAGACAATGGAACTTGGTCAGGTAAGCAACTTTGTTTGCATGATGAGTTTTTCATGCTATATAGCCCTTTGACTCTGTTAAATTCCACCTGAATGTTTTAATGGTGCCCTGATAGGTGCTACAATTGCTAATGTAAGCAATAGTTTAGCAGAATATTAATTAAACTTTACACAGATACTGCCTGATCTGAATGTTTCCAATATTTTTTGTTTTTCTTTTTGTCGCAACTTGTCCATGCAAACAAAGATGCCCCGTCTAAGCGAGTCCCATTTGAACGCATTTGGTTCTTAACCTTTCCTGTCCATGTTGCTATCCATCCACCTCCTCTGGCAGCTCGTACCATATACCCTCCACCCTCTGAGTGAAAATGTTTCCCCCTTCAGGTTCCTATTACATCTTGCCCTTCTCGCCTTAATCCTATGTCCTCTGGTTCTTGAATCCCGTACTGCGTGCAAAAGAGTCTCTGCATTCATTCTATCTATTCCCCTCATGATTTTATACACATCTAGAAGATCACCCCTCAGTCTCCTGCGCTCCAAGGAGTAAAGTCCTAGCCTGCTCAACCTTTCCTGAAACCTAATTTTTACTCCAAAAGTGGCCTCACCAACATCGACGAGAAAAAGCAATGAAGCCACAGTTTGTATTAAAAGGTTTTTCATCATTTCCAAAATTCCTGTGTGTGAGCAGATTAGATGGATAATTAATGAAGGATGATTGATTAATTAAATACACAATTCCACAATAACTGCACTGATTTTGTTGTTCATAGGCCTTTCGAGAAGGGTCCAGAAGATCTATGAGGATGAAGGTAAGGCTCGAGAGGTTTATAATGTTAATGTTATCTCTAGAGTGAGCAATTTTAACTGAGTAATTGCCAGATTTAGTTGTTGTTTCAGCAGGAGTACTGGTCCACTACTGTTCACATATTTAGCATGCCGTTTTATACTACCCACTCAGATACCTATTTTACAGTGTGTTTTAAACAGGTTTGGAATATAAAGTTATTATGCCACTGAATACTGCCACAGCTACAATGCCCTCCATAATGTTTGGGACAAAGACCCATCATTTATTTATTACAAATCTCGATTGTGGAGTACAGAGGCAAATAAATAAATGATGGGTATTTGTCCCAAACATTATGGAGGGCACTCTGATTTTCAAAGGCAATCCTTTTTATAAATGTTATACTCCCATCTGAGATGTATTAGGCATCTATGCTTGGTGTTGCAGCAATACATTAAGCAGAAGAAAGGCTAGGAAAATTCATTTGGCTTTTAAAGAATGGATAGCTTAATTACAAAGAATGATTTGAAGCACAGAATTTTACATTTTATTTCAATGAATAAACATTAAAAACAAAAGAACATGCAAGTCCATGGAGAGGGATTTGGGCAGTTGCTTTAGTTAAGGATGATCTAGCAAAGATAAAAGAGCCAAGTGTATAGGAAGGAACTGCAGAAGCTGGTTTACATTGAAGATAAAATGCTGGAGTAACTCAGTGGATTGCTGAGTAGAAGGATCTGTCTGAAGAAGGGTCTCGACCCAAAACATCACCTGTTCCTTTTCTCCAGAAATGCTGTCTGACCCGCTGAGCTCCATCAGCATTCTGTGTCTATCTAAAAGAGTCAAGTGATCTTTCTAATCCTCTGAACTATTTAGATTTATTCCCGCTCTTTCAATGAGCAAGAAGATTTAGTTGAAGCTTGTCGGCCTTTCCATAATGGAAGAGTCCTCAAGAAATGACTTGTGCTGCAACGTATAGTGAAAATAACTTTTGGAGGGGAAAATGTAAAGAATGATTTTACTGAGAAACTGCCACAATTCTGCAGATTAAAAGGACATATTCCAAAAGCAGCTATAAGGTATTGGAAGAGTTTTAAAGCAGGTGATTGAGTTTGATCAGTTTTCTTTTTAAATTAGAACTCATTGTCAGAAGCTCATGCATTGGATGAAAATACTGCAGAAGGTTGGGAGAACAGGATTCGACTCTGGACAGATCAATTTGAAGAATCTTTTGCAAATCAGTACAGTGCAGATGTACAGAACCTCCTGGAACTGCATCGGTTAACCATGAAAGACTCTGTGGGCAAAGATGTTGTGTTGGACACTATTAATAAAACGGAACTAGCCTGTAACAACACAGTTCTTGGCTCTCAGATGCAGGTAAGAACAGAGGACTGACAAAGTATTAGAAATGTTCGTCAAGCGACTGCAACTAGTATATAATTCTGATAGTATGTTTTCAATTTTAACATGTTATACTGCCTTGTATGCACTTTTTCAAAATAAATGTAATTTACTTTAATTTATTTTCTTTCACATGTGTTTTGTGCTATTAAGCCATCAGACATGTCAGTATAAACAGGAAAATAATAATGGTGTGGCTTCAATGTTATGTTCCTCCTGTTGACAGCTACAACTTGGTAAAGTCACGAGAGTTCAGCGGCATCGCAAAATTTTGAGAGCAGCCAGAGACCTAACACCAGACATGCTCATTATTGAATACCGCGGGAAGGTGATGCTGCGGCAACAGTTTGAAGTCAATGGCCATTTCTTTAAAAGGTAGGACAGTGTCAAGTGCGAGTAACACGCTGCTAACATAATGGTAACTGGAGGCTTGCCCTTCCTGGCTTAGTCAGTTTGGAGGAATGCTACATTAATTTATGCTAGCTAATAAGTGTATTTCCAAGATCTAATTAACCATGCCCCCTCAATTTGCCAGTCAAATGATTACATTGTTGGGTTTGCGCGTTGGTTGACATGATTTACTATCTGCTCTATGTCAAGTTAGTTTCTCAGTTTCAAATTTCCGTCATACAAACACTAAAATTGATTCTATATCTTCAGTAGACAAAAATGCTGGAGAAACTCAGTGGATGAGGCAGCATCTATGGAGGGAAGGAGTAGGCAACGTTTCACGTCAAGACCCTTCTCCTGACATGTGGGCGGGGGGGGAGAGAAAAGAGGCGGAGACAGTAGACTTGTGGGAGAACTGGGTAGGGGAATGAGGGAGAAAGCAAGGACTATCTGAAATTGGAGAAGTCAATGTTCATACCACTGGGGTGTAAACTACCCAAACGAAATATGAGGTGCTGTTCCTCCAAATTGCACTTTGGATCGGTATGGGAGGGGGAGTTGAATTGCTGAGCCACCGGGAGATTAAGTTGGTTATTGCGATTGAACAAAGGTGTTGGGCGAGGCGATCGCCAAGCCTGCGCTTGGTCTCGCCGATGTAGAGAAGTTGACACCTTTCTCCCTCCTTCCCCTCCCCTGTGACAACAACTACCACTGTGCCACCTGTTCGGATCGATAGCCAGGCCATATGTGATAATGGATGCCAGATCAGATTTGGATGTTTTAACTATTCCCTCCCCCTCTGATTGAATATACTATCGATATTCATTATGTGGTCTTGCATATAAAAAACACTCTTAGATAAGTAGAGCTCTTATTCAGAGAATTAAGAGGATTGCATTTGTCACTTTGGTTTCCAGACCCTATCCCTTTGTGCTCTTCTACTCAAAATTCAATGAGGTGGAGATTTGTGTTGATGCCCGGACGTTCGGGAATGATGCTCGGTTCATTAGAAGGTCGTGTGCCCCCAATGCAGAGGTTAGTCTTTTCTATTTATGTGTAAATTTATTTACTTTAACTTTATACTTGTATGATGATTGGCAAAATATCATTTAGGTGTAGTTAAAAATTATCCTTGGCCGTTATAATATATGGATCGCACTTCTAATAAAGCATTGTATTAAATTTACAACACATAAGATCTATTGCTGCTACTTCACATAAATGTTGTATTAATGTCAGGGTTTGACCCAAACAGTGATTCAGTCAATTAGTATTTATGATGAGTTTACATAATTTAATTATGCACTGAATTGACAAGTAACGGGGAACTGCAGATGCTGGTTTTCCAAAAATTAGACACAAAGTGCTGGAGTAACTCAGCAGGTCAGGTGGCATCTCTGGAGAACATGGATAGGTGATGTTTTTAGGTCGGGCCCTTCTTCAGACTGATTGTAAGAACGGGGGAAGAAAGCTGCAAGAAAGGAGGGGCAGGACAAAGCCTGACAAGTAAAGTGGATACAGGTAAGGGGGTGCTATGATAGCCAGGTGGTTGGGCAAAGGCCAGAGATGAGAAGACAGAGAGTGTGAGACGAAAGGTTTGAAGAGTTGCAAAATATGAAGCTGGAGGAGTGGAAGAGGAGGGGGAAATGGGTGCGTGTCCTGGTGGGGTTAGTGTGGTGGGACGAATGTTGTTTTTTTGTTGTTACCTAAAATGGGAGATTTCAATGTTCATACTGTTGGGGTGTAAGCTACCCAAGCAGAATATGAGGTGCATGTCCTCCAGTTTGCATGTGGCCTCACTCTGGCAATGGAGGAGGCCCAGGAAAGAAAGGTCAGTATGGGAATTGGAGGAGGAGTTAAAATTGTTAGCAACCGGAAGATCCCGTAGACCTTGGTGGGCCTTAGGCATGCGTTCAGTGAAACTGTCACTAAGTCTGCGCTTGGTCTCACTAATGTACAGGAGGCCACAACAGGAACTACATATGCAATAAATGAGGTTAATGGAGGTGAGTGTGAACGTCTGTCTCATCTGTAAGGATTGCTGTGGTCCCTGGATTGAGATGAGGTAGGAGGTGTGGGGACTAGTGTTACATCCTGGAGTTGCAATGGAATGTAGCTGGGGAGATGGTGGTTTGGGTGGGAAGGGATGAGTGAACCAAGGAGTTGTAGAGGGAGCGGTCTCTGCGGAAGGTGGGAAGGGGTGTGACAGGAAGATATGGCTGATGGTGGGATCGCATTGGAGGTGACAGAAATGTTAGAGGATGATGTGTTGGATGCGGAGGCTGGTGAGGCAAAATGTAAATATCAGGGGAGCTCTATCCTTGTTCCATCTAGGAGGACGGGGAACAAGAGCAGGACTATGTGACGCAGATAAAACACAGGTGAGGGATTCATCTACAATAGCAAGGGAGAGCCATGTTTACTAAAGAAAGACGACTTTAGATGTCCTACAATGAAAGCCTCATCTTGAGAGCTAATGTGACGGAAACATTGAGAGTAGGGAATAGTATCTTTGCAAGAGGCAGAGTGGGAGGAGGTGTAGTTCAGGTAATTGTGGGAGTCGATAGTAGATGTCATTTAATAGTCTGTCTCTTATGGTGGAGACAGAGATTAAGAAAGGGGAGAGAGGTGTCAGATAGTCCAAGTGAATTTTCCGGCAGGATGGAAGTAAGTGGTAAAGTTAATTTAATCAATTACTTCTGCACGGGTGTAGAGAGTTGGGGATGGTGCCAGTATACGTTTGGACAAGGGCATTTCGACGTAACCAACAAAAAGGCAGTCATAGCTGGGGCCCATGAGAGTGCCCATTGCTGCACTTTAACGAAGAAAGTGAGAGGAGTCAAAAGATAAGTTGTTGTGGGTCTGGACAAGTTTCGCAAGGTGGAGAAGAGTGTTAGTAGAAATTAATTGGGTCTCTGTTCTGAGAATGCATATAAAATGCTGCCAGTTTGCAGCCTAAGGTCTTTGTCGAAGATCACAATTGTAAATGAACTCTACAGGATCAGTCCACTGATTTCCACTGTTGAAAATCCATGCGCAAGGTTATTAGTAACAGCTCCTTATTTGCAGTGTTTTATAGTGTTTGCATGTTCACATGATCAATTATAGAGGCTAAGTACCATAAATAGACAACTTTGATAGTTCCATAAAATTGGCGCACTTAAATTTTTAAAAAATGGTGCTGTGGAATGCATTTCCATTCTGAGCTAAGTATTGTATTCTCTAGTTCAAAAATGAGACAATATGATAGACAATAGGTGCAGGAGTAGGCCATTCGGCCCTTCGAACCACCACCACCACCATTCAATGTGATCATGGCTGATCATCCACAATCAATGTGGCAATGCCTTGCAGCTAAAAAAAATATCCTCCTCTTCCACCTGCTTCATTTTATTTATTTGCTTAGGCAGTCCTTAAGCAACACCAATTTAATTGCTCAGAGATCCATAAGTATGTACATAAACTTTATCTTGATTTTAGTCTTCCTGAATAGTTTAATTATTTTGGGCAGATTGGCACAACCAGTTCTGTTTTCCAACTGCAGCCTCAGAAATGTAATGTAAATAAATAAAACTATGCCTTTCAAGAGATTTAATTCAATCAGTCTTTTAAACGTCACAGACTCAAGGTTTACAATTTGGCCTGCCTTAGACCAGGTTTCCTCCCCTACCTTGCTAGCTAGCCAGCTGGCTGGCTGACTGACTTGCTCCAATCTTAAGTGTTCACAGGAAATGGAATGCAGCACCTATGATTGTTTTTTACCATACGGCAGGCCAAACAATGACCCTGTCTTCCAAGAGTTGATTCTTGGCAAGGCACCACGTGCTGGGTTCATATCAATGCTTCTCTACAGTTTTCTGGAGTCTCCACACTAATATTCATCATGTAAAGAATTCTGATTTCAACTCATTTGGATTCCTGGGTGTACTGAAGTTACGTATGTGGAGAAGAAGATGGAGCATAATGCAATGAAATATGAGCTTCAATTTGCAAGGACAAATATAAAATATTTTTGTTATAGCTGGTGGGTGGTAAACGTATGTGTGCAGAAGGCTCTTAGTCCGTTGGTTCACGAAATACAAGTAAACGTGTAGGTATATCAAGAAATTAGGATGTTAAATTGGTTTGTTTGCCTTAATTCCAGGACCAAATGTATAGAAAGACCCGCTGTAGTTATAAAGAAGTTTGCTGACAAAACAAAAGTTTTGTGTGCAATTTTGGTCTTCATATTTATGTAATAATGTTTGTCTTGGAATTGTTAATTGTTGGAATCACTGGATTGTGTCTTGACATGAGCTAGTTGAGTTGTTGAATAAATTTGACCTATGCATGGTGTAATTTAGAAGAATATGAGGTGACCGTGTTCCGACAGTGGGATTTGAGAAAGGTTGGCAGTATGAATGCTGAGAGACACAATAGACTACAGGTGCTTTAGCTTTGAGCAAAAAACAAATTACCGGAGGAACTCAAGCAGCAGATTGAGGAAAATGGACAGTCAACATTTCGGGATGTGGCCTACAATATGGACTCGGTCCATTTTCCTCCACAGATGCTGCCTGACCCCCCCCCCCCCCGAGTTCTTCCAGCAGTGTGCTAGATGCTCAGAAACTGTTTCCTGCAGCGAGGTGTCATAACCTAGTCACTGGATTCAAAGTTTGAATTGAGAGATCTGAAATTAGGACTTTCTTTACTCAGTGTGTTGTGAGGCTTGCCATTCTCTACCCCAGAGTTGTTATGCTTAGTTGTTGAATATATACAAGTGTTTGATAGACTTTTAGACACTAATGGAATCTACTAATATGGGATTCAGTAACAAATAAACAGGATTAATCAAAATCTTCTTGAAAAACAAAGGTAGATTGAGCAGTCACATGGTTTTCACCTTACTTGATACTTACATTCTTATCTGAAACCTATGCTACATTTCATGCCCGCTGTTCTGTGAACTTAACCCTTGGAGATCCACAATAACGTTTTTAGTACGAAATGTATTAAAGATCGTGTAGGTTCAAAGCCAAAAATCCACTTCCTCTCGGAAGAAGTATCTCTCATTAGTGTACAAGCCTACCCGTGTTAACATTAATTTTTATTCTTAGTAAAAAGAAGACTGAGTGCCATTCTGACTCTTTCCCAATGAGAAATAAGTTTAGTTGCGTGAGATCTCTCTTGATATTTAAGAAGCTGCAAGTTTTGAATTACTTTTATTCCACTTTAGCTGTCAACTGATGTATTAGGGAAACATCCATACCAGCTTGTAAACCTTTTATGTTAAGTCGTAGACATTAACCTCTTCAGTGGAATAAGAATTTTGGAATAAATAGTCTCTTCAGAAGTAAAATGTTTCATTTGGGCTCATCTGCCTTAAGTTTAAAGACACAGCATGGAAACTGGCCTAGTTTAAACATAATTTAATCATGTATTTTGTATGTTCCTTTGCTTTTATCAGCTGTTAACAAGAATATGCATAGGTAATGTAGTCAATTATAGTGCAGCCGCATATGTTTGATCACCGAAACCAAAAATTGCGGTGTGGTTGAAAAATCTGAATGGACATGTGAAATACTTAAAATGGGTTTAACCTATTTAAGAATCTGAAAAGATAAAAGCTTACGTACTATATCCCCCAGGTACGGCACATGATTGCTGATGGAATGATTCACCTTTGTATATATGCCATCACAAACATCCCAAAGGACAATGAGGTGACGATTGGATTTGACTATGAATACAGTAGCTGGTAAGTGTGATCAGGAATATATAGATTTATTAAAATGTTTAAAATAAAAATTAGAAACAAAATTATAGAAAAAAATATTATTGCAAGGACTGACACAAAATGCAGGACAGGCAGCATCTCTGGAGAGAAGAAATGGGTGACGTTTCGGGTCGAGACCCTTCTTCAGACCCGAATCTTCAGATCTGAAGAAGGGTCTTGACCCAAAACGTCACCCATTCCTTCTCTCCAGAGATGCTGCCTGTCCCGCTGAGTTATTGTAGCATTTGTGTCTAACCTTCGATTTAAACCACCATCTGCAGTTCTTTCCTACACATTATTGCAAGGACTTGCAGCCCAGAGACTGTAGTGAGACTATCTAATTCCCTCATCACCACTCACTCATAAACAGTGCAAATATGGAGTTAATGACGATATTTAAATCAAACGATGTTTGTGTGCAGAAGAGTTAGTGGACTGGGTGTGGGATGGAGTCGGAGGCAAGGAAGATCAGAGGGAGCAACAAATTGCATCCTGCGTGTCCAAGAAAGAATAGTTTGCCAACTGGAGAAGGAAGATAATGAATAAACTGCAGATGCTGGTTTACCAAGGGAAAACAGAAAATGCTGGAGTAACTCAGCGGGTCTGGCAGTATCTCTGGAGAACATGGATAGGCCACGTTTTGCGTCGGGACCTTTATTCAAATTGAAGTCCATCAGTCTGATGAAGGGTCCCGACCCGAAACGTCGCCTATCCATGTTCTCCAGGGATGCTGCCTGACCTGCTGAATTAATCCAGCATTTAGTGCCTTTGCTGAGGATAATGAGGAAGTACTTTTCAGCAGCATATCTGACAAAAGGGCAACATTTCTATATGGGTAGTAGAAGAGTAGAAGAACATTTTGCGACTAGAACTACAATAATCCAGCATCCATTCATCTGGTTCCGCATCTGGCTCGCGCTAACGCCCAGAATGCGAGCCAGAGGTCAACAGTGTAAGATGGTTGTGTATCCAGAGCCAGGATCCAGCAAGGACCAGTGCAGAGATTCCTGTGCCTTTAAAGTTCAGCCATGTTCTTATCAAATGGTGGAGCTGGCTAGAGGAGGCATGTGACCTACTCCAGCTACTACTTGGCAGCTGGAATTCCTCAAACCTTTCTGTGGCTGTGAAGTCTTCTATTTTTGTGACACCTCTCTCAAACTTGTAACTTACTTAACATCCCCGATTAATACAGAGAACTTATGCATCTTCATTGGAGTAGTACAACTTTTATGTGAAATATGTGCAGGAAAAAATGGTTAAGTATATTCAATTGTCAATGATTTGCACCTCAAAATGAACCGGATAGATTAATTTATTTATTTTGTTTTAATCTTTCACTTCATAATAGTAAATATAAGGTTGACTGTGCCTGTCACAAGGGGAACCAGAATTGTCCTGTACAGAAACATAACCAGGGATCGATGGAGCCCCCAGTAGGCGCAGAGACACGGCGGAGAAAAGCCAGGCGGAAAGAATGGGAGATGGAGTCTGAGCTCAATCAGGGCTCTGATGAAAATAGCAGTCAGCAACAGGAGGAAGCGGCAGAACCTAAAGACCAACAGGAGTTACCTGCACAAAATCCAGCAAGTGACAGTGAGGTAT
Organism: Raja brachyura; assembly: GCA_963514005.1. Next base: position 14,251,125 of record OY740796.1, read on the forward strand.
GGACACACATGCTAAGGAAAGTAACTGGTGCAGTAGAGTTTGTCCAGATATATGTGAAGTACATTTGATCATTTTTATCTATCTGCATCTAAAACAGTGACAAACTACCTTTGTTTTTCTTTACTAATTTTGTGTAACAATTGAAAACGAAAAGGGAGATACCAACAAAATTACAGACTAGAAGAGGGGATAAGTATATCAAGGCAAAAACATTTTTGAAATACATTTGTGCAAAATTAGTCTAATGTAAAAAGCACTGACTAGTTTTCTGTTGATTCAATTGCTGAACATCAAGTCAGACTTCTTAAACTTTGTAGAATAGTTTGATTCTACAACCATTTTTTCCCCCCTTTCCCATGATGCAAATGCCATAGGCAATGCCAGCATTATTGCTCATTCCTAATTGGACCTTAACTAAGGAGACTGTTATGAATCAGAATATTTGTCTCCTTTGCATGTAATCATCCAGCAATACAGATTCTGGCAGCTTGGTAAGGTTGAGTTATTAGCCCAGGGTTCATGAACTTAAAGTATAGGATAGTAATAGTTAGTGGAGTTACGCCCAATAGCCATGACGATATTTATTCCTCGGAAAGTATTGGAAGTAATCGTGCTGCTTTCTGTAATAACTTGACGTTTCTTGTTGCTATACCTTGGAAATCCTTAATAATTAGCATTTAGAGCAGGTTTTTTGTGACAAATATGGTGTGTGTAGTTACACTACATTAACTTTATTAAGAATCCACTAGATGAATAATAAAATTCTTCTGATTTCATGAATTAAATCAATCCAATCAATAATTAATGTATCTATACTGTATGTACTATGCAGAAAGAGATAACTACGGTTGTATAGGTTTAACTAAATGGTTATAAAACAGTGCAAAACTTTGACAACTTCCACTCAAGATGACTTCAACTCAAAAACTAACAGGTTTATGAGTTGCTGCTTGTTTTTAAAAAAATGTGAGGAGGAGAAAAAGGTAAATAATTCAAGCAAAAGCTAACAATTTAGTGGTTGGGTTCTTTTATGATGTCACAAGGCTGGGCTGTGACATAAGTAATATCATTATGGGAGTAAAATATTAGTTTATATTTTACTGATAGCGTTGAGAAACATCACATTAGTTTTGCAATTGTGTTGCTGGCAGTTTTTAAGTGCAGTACAACTCACTGTGTCGCCTAATCCTCTGTAAATAGGAAGGTCCTGGAGAAGGAGATCAAATAAAAGTTGAAGAAGAAAACGAAGAGTCAGAAATGGATGAACAACTCCGTGCCTTAGCACAGAATAAACTGGTAAGGGACATTCGGAGAAAAATAAATTTGAGAGGTGAAGAATTTCTCAGCAACTGGAGCTCTTGCAACCATATCATACGCCTAGCAAGCAGTGCCATGGCACCTACGGGTGTAGGGAAAATAATTTGTTCATTTAGAAGGAATAATGTTTTCAAAAAACATAATGATCATTTGATATGGAGGAAAAAGATCACCTATGCAGGCTACTGTATTTGGCAAAGCGAAACGTATAACAATAAGATGCTTTTGCATCGGACAAAATGTGTGACCGGAAAATAATAGCTTGTAAAATCATATACAGGTCCACCACCGATTTTCCGGCGCCCTTTGTTCCAGAGCCTTTCTGGATTATCTGTTTTGATGGGCCAACAGAGGTTATGGCCTCCATGAGGAGACCAACGATACTGGAACGGTCCTCCTAGGCCGCTGTGGGGCCGAGATACTGGCCCGCAAATTCTGCCTCCGAAGTCAACTTTGGGAACGGATCTGCCGGCTTCATCGGGCTGGAGTTCCAGAGCCCGGGCAAATCGCCGATCGGCGTGGAAGTCCCAATGAGATTGAAATCGGCCTCCGTACCTGGCAAATGCGGTAGATTTACGGGGGTCATCTGGGGGGGGGGGGAATTTCAATTGTGCTCTCATGATTTGTTATGGACTAAAGGAGATTTTTGCAGAGTTGCTGGTGAATCGGTGGTGGGCCGGCTGTATAATGACTCTTAACATTACTGAAAACAGTCACTGCTGGCTATACTGCTGTAAATGATGGGAGTGTTTTAACTCGGCCAGAACTATTTCTGTGACAAGGAAACTGTGCACTTGCACAGTGTTCTACAAATTAGGTCCACATACATTTGAAATACAGAGTGCTGACTATAACTTGAAGGTAGACAAAAATGCTGGAGAAACTCAGTGGGTGAGGCAACATCTATGGAGCAAAGGAAATGGGCAATGTTTTGGGTCAAGACTCTTCTTCAGACTCAAGGCTGACTATAACTTAGTGTTTTCCTGTGTATATGTTAATACGGCATTACCAATCTGACTGCTGTTATAAATCAGGTTTTTTGTTAGAAATGAGCAGTGATGTACAGTCCTCATGATCCATTGATTTGCTATTTATAGATCGGTGTACTTGTGAGTTTGGTCGGTCTTGCTCAAATCTTTTGATGAAAAATATCTTTTATACAAATGCAAATTGAGGAACCAATCAATGCCTGTATAAATATCATGATCAGTTTCTAGACTTTTGTGTCATTTGGCCTCCTGTTGAGTACAGTTCTCTAACACAGCTCCACTTCTATGTTTCAAATGTTTACGCTACTTTTAGATTTCAATACAAATCACATTTTCTATTGCTGGATGATATATTTTGCATTTAGGTAGTTCTATACTTATTAAAGTATAGAACTACCTAAATGTTTAGTAATGCATTCTGATGATTTTAGGACATGGAGTGTATTACAGGGTACGGAGGAGAGGATCATAGTGACATCCATGTTTTTTGTGATCTGTGGGAAGCCTCAGCCCTTTCTCTTTCAGATCATGAAGACATGGTGAAAACAGTTTATAACGGCTCCAATTTAATGCTGGTAATACATCCGATATTTTTTCTAAGAATTATTCCACTTCAAAATAGATTTTGCAGTTGGTTATTTATTGATCTTAGTAAAGCAAATATGTGAATGGTATATTATGCTCATTACCACCAATCAGTCAATGGTGATGTACCTTTTCTGGTTTGTTGACCTCGATTGAAGGCTGAAGTGTGTTGATGATGCAATTTGGGTATCTCCATTCCTAAGTCTATCTCTTACTCCAAAAGGCAACGGCCGCATCTAGTTATCCTGAGAAGGAAATAGATGCTTGTCAGCCTAGTCTGAGAACATTAACATACAATTGTTGAAGTTGCATATCGGTTCTGAAGGATTGTGCTAAGGATGTTAGAAACAGTTCATGAGCTTTTGTCTCCTCCTCGTGATAGACCACATCTCAGGTTTATTGAATTCATTTTCACATCCTACCATGGTGGCATTTGAACACTCAAACTCCAGTCTGCTGTTTAAGGACCTGGCCATCATTTTACTGACTGTGTTTAGCAAGCTTTGTCTAATCAAGACTTACCTTCTACTTTTTGCAATAAAGGGAGCTGTTGCTATGGTCAGAATACATTAGTTGTATATAGCATTATCCAAACGTTTGTTGTGTTGGAATCCGTCTACATCGAATAATTATTCAGCCCATCTAGACCCTGGCAACAGAGCCTTGCTGCTGCTTCTTGCGTATGGCGTGCACAGCCTAAAGTTGTAGAACAACCTGTTCTATTTGATCTTATTTGATTGTGCACGCCAGGTTGATTGCATTCGTTGAAACAGGGCGGACCATGTGAAGGTTGCAATCTCCCACCCCAGAGCCTTGCTGCATAGGTGTCGGCATGTGATGGCATTTCTTTCTGCTGATGAATACAAAAAAAATGTGCTGAAATTGTGATTGTACAGAAGCGAAGTACATCCTCACGTGTTGACATACCATTTCATTGCAATTATTATGCATTGTTGTGTGCTGTTATTAAACTTTCCAAGAACTCATTCCAAAATAGTTTTAGCAGAATTAAACTGATTTGCCGGAAGGTAAAATGCCGTAGATACTGAAAATATTTGAGGAAAAACAGCTGTCTACATGAGTGACAACATCCATCGCAAGACCACAGATTCCTATAGCTACCCTGACTATATCTCTTCCCACTCTTTCTTCCACATGGACTCTATTCCATTCGCTCAGTTCCCCTGTCTCTGACATATCTGCTCCAATGATGAGTTTTGCCACACAAATGCTTTGCAGTGTTTTTCTTCATCTTAATACATTGCTTCCATTCTGCCATAGTTGTCTATGCCCTTGACCACATCGCTTCCATTTCCCGCACCCTCCAGAAGCAATTCTCCTGCTTCTGTATTTAACAAACCATGAAGTGTAATTTATACTGCCTTCAACGAGATTCTAGTACCAAATACACATTTTCTGTCCCACACCGTTCCACGTGCAGAAAGGATTTTTCTCTTTGCAACTCCCTGGTCACTCTTCCTTTTCCTCAAACCAGTCTCACCTCACATCACTTTTCCATACAACCATAGGAGATGGAATACCTTCCCTTTTACTTCTTCCCTTCCTATCGTCCAAGGACCCAAATATCCTTTCCAGGTGAGGCAGCGATTTGTTTGCACTTCCAGTCTAGTGCTGTTCACTATTTGATGTTCACTGAGTAGCCTCCTTTACATTAGAGAATCAAGCACAGTTTGGGTGACCACGATTTGGCGCACCTGCTTTCAATCTGCAGTGATAAACCAAGATCATATTCTCTGCCACTTTAAATCTATGAACTGATATATCAAGGTGCAATGTAAACTTGTGAAATAGCACATTATCCTCTGTCTGGCCACACTGCAGCCTTCCAGACTTAAAATTGAATTCTGTTACTTCAGATAACTTCCACTTTCTGTATTCTGTCTCTACATTTCCCTCATCAACCTGTCAACCACAAGACTCATTTACAGCTAATCCTTAGGACAGCCCTGGTCTTATCCCGCAGTCCTTGTGAATTCTGGGCTCATCCTATTGGAGATGTGCACTATGCCATATTCATCCCTCCTTAACCCACTCTGCAATCTAAAGCAAACTTGTTTTCTTTCTTGCTTTGTTATAAGCGAGTTCGGTATGCCGACTGCGCATGCCCAGGTCAAAGGTCACTGTGCTGAATCCGTCCCCGTCACCTCCACCTCATGGGCGTCTCGTCCCTGTCTGGGGCCGGCCGGAGGAGGCCGAGTTACTGCTTTGTGTCTATGGCTGGTGCTCGGCTTTCACCGGCACCACGGGGGGGGGGGGGGGGGGGGGGGGGGGGGGGGGAGGTTGGCCGCTGGTCGTCCCCGGCCTGTCGGGGAGCGGGTTTGGGCTGCCACTTCTTAATACGACAAAATAATCTTAGCTTTTAACATAGGGACAATAAATACATCTATTTCATAGTTTGAAAGCGGTATTTTCTAACCTAGAAGGATCAAGGATGGAAAAAACGGAAGAAATGAAGGTCCACTGCTTTCCAGGGGTGTTTATGCATAGTGACCTTTGACCCAGGCATGCACAGTCGGAATAACGAACTCGCTTATTGATGAAGGAATTCCCATTCAAAGCAGTAATTCTGTTCTTCTATCAGCAATGCTACTTGACCTGCTGAATGTCTTATTTTCTGATTTTACACCAGACTTCCAGAAATGCAGGTTTCTGATTTTCAGAACTTTTAGGTTAAAAGCTCTTTTGCTTGAAGAACACAAACGTAATAAATGATGTGGTACTGTGCAGGGCAGCTAGAGCGACACCATTTCTCTTGATGAAGTCCGAAAGATAATTGTCCACTTTCTATGTAAGATTACAAACTTATTTTGAATTCCTTACAAATATGTTTATCCCTAGAATGAAGAAGTGGCTGAGTAAACTAATCTGAATTGTTTACTGATTACCTGCCCTTTGGTAAAGCATGGTTAAGATGTTCTTACCTATGAGGGATTACTTCCTTGCATTACTACATCAAATGTTTGTATTCACAATGGTGATTTGCCTTGGGCAAGATGAATCTGCTGGATATTGCATATATTCAGTTATGTTGCACCTTTACTGCACTGTATTATTGCATAATTTATATAGGATGATATTACTTAAAATTGAGTATGACATACTCCTCCAACTAGTAATGTAGTAAATGTGTAAAATACTAATGGTTCTGTAAAACTCAAATTATTTCCTCATATTCTTGTAATTCGATACCAGCTCAGTTAGGCAACTTGGTTGGTATGTACAATTTGGGATGACTGAGCTCTTTCTGTGCCCCATAGCGCAGATCAGGAATCATGATGAAAAATGCCACTTCAAAATATGTATTAAGACTATGATATAGCACATAATGCTCTATATAGAAGAGATAGCAATTCAAATATGTTGGAAATGCGCTGATGGGTGTGGCCTCTTTGTAAAGTTTGGCCGTATCAACTTTATGAGATCCTTGGAATTAGGAGGACTTACAAGACTTTATAAGGACTTTCAAAAGTTTGTTCTGAGGTATAAATTCTTGCAAGGTTTATTTGAAACCTGTGTACAATGCAGCTTTTTAACATCTCAGCCATCACCTCTTTTTTATATATATGTGTGTTTGTGTAAAATTCTTTAGATCAGGGCCTTTGGGTAGTCTAATTATAAATGCCTACTTTAAGATTATCCCATGTCTTTCCACACTTATTTTCCCAGCTCCCTCCATCCTTTCAACTCCAATAAAATCAGTTCCAAGGGCACTGTTGTTATATTATCTCTAGTCCACATATCAAATGGGAAACATTTAATTATTTGATCATTTATAATGTGCTCGACTCTTAAGTTCATCAATATTACCTGCATTGAAAAATTGTAGGGAGTGCCTTTAAATGTCTGGAATTCAGTGTTCAGTATACCCTTGAGGGATTGAGTGTCTCTCAATTTTAGTGTTAAAGTATTGGTGTGGATAGATCAATTTACAAACTGCAAATGCCAACATGGACAACACAGTGTGCTTTCAGCTTGGGTGCGCTGGCGTAGAAAGACCACAGTGTGTCTTCTTGGGATTGCCTGTCTGGACAGATATTGCTGTTAATTATTTGTAGTGGGCAGACGCTAGAGCTTTCACTGTTTGGCGAGTTTGTTGTACATCAATATTAACACAACTCGACTTATTGATGTCCAAAATGTACTATTTTTCAGATAGCTGAACCAGAATGACTCTGCAATGGATGGGCATGCTGGGTGTTAAGGGTTGCAATGTTTTCTTTTTAATCAGCTGTGAGCATATTTTGTTTCCGTTGCCGCTATGATAATTTGGTATTGGTGTAGTGATTTATAAAAGCATAACGATAGAAAGTAACAACAAAAAAGAAATAGAAAGAGCACTAAGAATTATAGTATTAATCCAACGCGTACAATAGTTCTATCAAAACTAGTGACCCAGAAAAGCCACTCACCCTTCAGGAAATGAGCAATACGTTTGCATATCTTGAGCCATGAAAGAAAGTTGTTGAGGATAAGATTTTGATCCTGTAAGTGGATTGTTTATTGTTTTGTTTTCTTTGACGCTCATTGTTCACAGTCACGAGAGCAGCGGAAGATGGAAGCCATCATGCAGGTTTTTGAGAACTTAGAGAAGAGAAAGAAAAGGCGTGAACAAGTGGTTGAGCGCAGTACTAGTCACCCAGGCGTCGATGGCGATCCGGAGACTCCGACCACAGATGTGGAGGAGGTGAAACTGGAACCTGCAGCAGAAGAGCCACTGCCCAGTGAGGCAAGAACACCACAGCCTGTGCTTGCTGGGGTAAGCACACGGCGAACTTCACAGCTAGGGGTAAGCAGAGCATTTAATTGGCAAATGGGCCGGTGCAGCATGATAACACATATTGGTGTCAGTGGCATAATTTGAGTAGTGAAGGTTTGGATTTTCCTGGTATTAATTGTCTTATAGTCCTCTGTGCTTTATTGGGCTTGGATACTTTGCTGAGCAGCCCAACTTTTGTTCTGTAGTTTGTTGTTTGGGGTATAAACAGTTAAAAACCAAGATGGCATTGTGAGATGATCAGAAGACCTTGTACCTCATGTCTTAACAAAATGTAAGACTAATTCCATCAATCGGTCTAACACTAAGAGGGAACGAAACTCACTGTCAGGCTCTTGTGATTGGACATATTTTTGGTTCCATTGTTTGCTGGACTACCATAAAGGTAGTGTGATTTGTGGGCAAAAGTTAAGCGTGAGGTTATTAAGCCCTGATGTATTATATGTACTACTTATATGACTGGAAATGGCTGAGAAGGTGTTCCATTTTCCCAGTTGAGAAATATCATCTCACACCCTCGACTGAAGTAGCATTGGGTTGAAAAGCATCCCAGTGTCAGTACACTTTACACCTTGTGATCGGTGGATGTATGTTTGAAAAATGCTGGTGAATCCAGAGGGCATGGTTATCTTTTGTATAAAACAAATGCACAAAATTAGGAAAGACAATACAGAACATATTGGATATTTTTTCATATCTAGGGACATCCTTTTCCTCATGCTTATGGTTCAGTTTTATCATTTTTCATAATAAGTGATGTGTCTGCCTGCACTTAACAAAAATATTCACAATGGTAAATCTGGTGCACCAATAACTTGGGCATTCTGAAGCATCAAAATATGTAACTAACTTGTGATAAATCCATGGGAAACAAATCTGCTAGCACATCGTTTACCAACTCTCAAATCTATTGAAAGAAAATAGAAAATGCTGGTAATACTTCTCAACCTGAAATGTTAAGTATGTTTTTTTTTCTCCACACGTGTATTCTGATCTGTTGAGTATTTCCAGGGTTTATTGTTTTTATTTCAGTTTTCTAACATGCCGTTATCTTTTTTCCTTTCCATACAAATAAATATATGGGGTATTACTAAATGTATCTATTAAATATGTAACTTCTATATAGAATATTAAGATTTATACCACAAATAATTTCAAAGTAGTAAAAGGTTTGTACACTGCCTAACCAAGTATCTTTGTGTCTTAATCGTATTTAACACGATCTGGCATCCCTCGGATTTCAACCAAAAGTGAGAATAAACTAACCGACAGAAAAAACAGCTTACAGTTTGTAATTGTTTAACAGGTGACATTAACACATTCCATCCAACATAATGTCATGTACAAACTAGGCATAACATTGATAAAACTTTTATCTAACTGTTGAATCACATACACTTCTATTTTTTGACAACAATTGTATTTTTATTAGCATTTAATCAGTACAATAATACTGTGATATTTAAATGGCAACTTTTTTTAAATCTCCCTTCCACCCACTTTAGCTCCCCCTGCAGGCTTCAAAATCCTTATTTTTGTTTAATTTCTCTCACTAGTCTGAATTTGCAAATGTACATGCAATTAGGAAGCTGAGTTGTCACTTGGCAGTCATAGGATTAGAGAATTACAGTAAGATGGCAGCCATTAGCAATTCAACAGTGTGATGGTGCATCACAGTTGTTAGTCCCAAGGAACAATTATTCTCCCTCAAAGGAAAATATCGAACCGGTGCATTTTATTTGTGTATAAGAAAACCTCTTATTTTCAAGCCTCAAAGAAGCATAAATTGCAAGTGAATGCATTGCAAAACTTGGCTATGTAAAATCACATCTTGCCATCTTACAATTTCTTGCGGACATTTTCTTGTGATCTTCAAGAGCATGCTCCGTGATTTTTCAGTGGAAGGAAAGTAAGATTGGTTGAGTGCTGGCAAAGGATAGTAATATATACATCTGCTGGTAGACGGTTGCAGAATGGGATGTGTTACATCCCCTTTTCATTGGATTATATTTGATCTTTTGGAGAAGCAAAAACTTCACCGAATATTTTCCATAAGAACTTGCTAGAACAACTAAAGTTAATTTTGAAATGAGCTAACTAGATAGTGCGTGAGGAAAAGAAAAAAAAATCTATGCTTTCTTAAAGCATAGGAGAAGTAATCATAAGGAGCCATGTGAATGTGATTTTGTTTCAATCTGCAAAACAAACCACTGTTGAAGTGATTGTCAATGGCAATTTTCAAATAATAACGTTCAGAATGTAATCTCTCTTCATGAATTATAGACCCTTAAATAGAACGCTTATGCAATATTGACTAACAAGCATTGGTTGTTGCTTCTTCGTGTTCCTAAAGAAAATATTAAGGGAACTCTGGTGGTACACAAAAGAACCTCAAAGAAATATGCTTAATTTGCAATACTGGCATAAACCAGAAAGGATAATTGGAGAGCATGGGTGAGACATGAATCATGCCATTTAGAATCAAATGACTGAGAATTTTAACTGAGGGTGTTCTCATCAGGTTTTATAGGCATGCTTGTGTATATAATGCCAACTGACTGGTTCAGTTGAACACTTTGAGATTATCTGGCAAACGGGTCAACGGGAACGGACTGATCTTAAATTTGTATTTGTGTACCAATGAAGACCAGAAATGTAGGAAGACATTCTTGACAGTTTGTCTCCAGTTCAGTATTTTTATACACTAAATATAATTGGGGAGAATTAACTTGATTTTTACAAAGGGATGATCAAAGGATCAATCCCAGTGGTCCATTTGTTACTTAACCGTTAAAAGAGGTTTAAAATAATTGAAGATTGTATCCTCAAATTCTTCCGAACGAGAGATGTTCAGAAGTAACCGATCGTGTCCATCTCTTATTATCTGATCACAGATATTTCTTCCCATTATGTATCTGTTGCCTTTTGAACATGATAGTACTTTAAATTAATAGGATTTGTGCATGCATGCAGGCGAGGTTAAGATATGCATATATCTTTCTTAATCAAATTTAACTCTGCGGTGCGGAAATCTGAATTCCAGAAGTTACTATTTTCTGGTGGACGTACAGGACACTATCTTTCAGCAGTATAGCAAAGTGCATTGAAACTTCTGGGACAAAAACTTAATTTCCCCAATCTTTATGTGTTTCTGACTTGATGCACTGAAGTAAGAAATCGGGTAACTTTACAGTACTGCCCTTCATTAAAGAATGTGCGTAATATAAGGAAAAGCAATCAAAGGAAGAAAACAGAGAGGCCAATTCTCATTTCTTGGTTTTTGTTTGGTCTGATTATCACTTGGCCATATTCTCCTATTTTTCAATGTGCCTTCTGTCTGTATTTGACAAAACATATACTGTATATGTTAACTTTTAACTTTTGGAATGCATTTACTTGAAGATGATTTATTGTGGTTAATTACCTTACATCTTTAAAATAGGAGCAAGTTCAAGAGAAGCCTGCTAAGCCTCCTGCATCCAAACCAACCAAGCCCCGACCCAAAAATCGTTTCTCGCGCTATCGCTCTAGTTCAGCTCAGCGGCTACGTAGACAGCGACAAGCCAGCTGTCAGTCAGAGCCAGCACCGGTGGTAGCAGTGGATGAGGGAGCAGCAGGGACTGTGGTGACAGAAACCACAGCTACAGAAGGTGTACCCAGTGTCGGAGCCCCAGGAGTGGAGACCATATCAGAAAGTACAATTGTCTCCCAACCAAACCGAACCAATGTCAAGTATCCTAAAACCAAAAGAGTAAGTGGATGTGTGAATGTATCTGTCTCATTTGTCGATTGAGGAACAACTTAATTATCTGACTGTTTCCTAAACAATTTTTGTACAAATTGATCAATTTGAGTAAATATTAAATACATTTATAAAACCTGGTGTATGATTCGACCTGTATCATATGATCTTGGCTGATCTATGCTGTTCTCAACAACTCTTCTGGCCATTTTTCCGTACCCCTCTTCTTCAATATGTATCCCCTCCACTTGAATGATCTAGCTCACCACCTGCCAGGGCAAAGAATTCTAATGAATCACCATCCTCTGTGAGAAGAAGTTTCTATGCAATTCAGTTGCCCCTTACCTTGTAGTTATGTTGTGTGAGACTCTTCCACTGCCCCTACCATCTACTCTGTAAAGCCCCCTTCAGGTCTAGTATGTTTGAATGAGGTTATGTCTCAATACTCTAAACTAAATTAAAAGTTGTTTTATTTGATCTTCCCTTGGATAATTGATGGACTCCATCGAATACCAGATAATTCAAGTACCAGAACTCCGGCAAGGGCGTTTGTGCAGAGCTCTCTGACATAGCACTGCAGCCATCTAGCTTTATTGCAATGATACACAATTCATTGCCGGGTGGTCCTTGGCCTTTGTTGTTCTTTGTTTCACTTCCTTGTTCAAAAAGAACATTGATGTCACATTTTTGTCTTTAAATGGAGTGGCCTTCAACTAGGGCCTTCATATTTGTACGTTTCAACAGCCGTTACAGAGCCCTGCCAATTCAGTCACTTGGATATTTTACTGTTTCTCTTAAATGGAATGAAACAGAAAGAGTAAAAATAGCGATTGGATTCATTCCCATTTGGAAAATCTTGTACTTATTCGGGATAGTCAGCGTCACTTAATTCAAGGGAACTTTATTCAGTTTGTTGAGGAGGTGACAAAGTTTATTGATGAAGGTAGAGCAGTGACTTGTCTATGTGGGTTTTGGTAAAGCATTTGACAAGGTCCCTCATGGTAGCCTGAACCACAGGATAAAGACACGTTGATCCATGGGGACTTGGTAGATTGGATTTTAAATTGGCTTAGCCATAGAAGACAAAGAGTAGTGCTAGAGGGATGTTATTCTGACTGAGTCTGTGACCAATGGTCTGCAGGGATCAGTGGTGGGACCTCTGTTTGCAATATGTATAATGAATTTGGACAAAAATGTGGTCTGATTAGTAAATTGGCAGATGACAGAAGTGGAGTGTTTGTATAGGGAAGAAGGTCATCAAACAGAACAAATAGATAATCAAACGATACAAATAGATCTGTTGGAAACATGGGCAGAGAAACGACAGCTGGCGTTTAATCCAGTCAAGTGTGAGCTTTGCACTTTGGGAGGTCAAATTTAAGAGGAAAGTATGCAGTAAATGGGTCTTAGGAATATTTGTGTACAGATGGATCGTGGAGTGCAAGCCCATAGATTCCCGAAAGTAGCAATAGAAATGGATAGTGATAAAGGCGGCATTTGGCATGCCTGCCTTCATCGGCCGATGTATTGAATATAAAAGTTGGCAAGTCACTTTGCATCTTATGAAGCTTTAGTTAGGCCACATTTTGAGTACTGTGTACAGTTTTGGTTTCTGCATTACAGGAAGTTTGTGGAGATATTGGAGAGGGCACATAAGATGTTCACCAGGATATTGTCCGGAATAGAGAGTATTAGCTAGAAAGAGAGGTTGGACAAACCTGAATTGTTTTGGCTGGAGCATCGTAGGTTGTGAAGCGACCGAATAGAAATTTATAAAACTGAGATATTGAAATTAATGCATAGCTTTAAGGTGAAAGGCAATGGCAATTTACAAGCCATGGTTTTTTTTAAATATACAGAAAGTGGTTGGTGCCTGGAACATGTTGCCATGGGAGGAGATGGAAGCAGATACGATAGTAATATTTCAGAGGCATTTAGACTAGTCCCAAGCAGGCAGGGACCTCAGGGTTAAAGACCATTTGCAGGCAGATGGGATTAGTGTAATTTAGCATAATGGTTGGCACAGACATGGCAGGACGAAGGACCTGTTTCTACATCTTCTATGTTTTCTGTGGATGTAACAAATAATATAGTTAAAGGGGGCTCTAATGGATGAAGTGTGTTTGAATTTCCAAAAGTGCCACACATAGGATTGTTGCACAAAATAAGTGGGTTGTGGGTTATAATAATAACAACATGGATGTGAGATTAGCTAACAGAAAACAGTGATGAGGTAAATGTGTCATTTTCATATTGGCAGTCATTCACTCGTAGGATGCCAAAGGGTTCATTGCTGAGGTCTCAATTGGTGGGCCGATGGGCCGGTGATGAGGACTTTTGTTTTATTTCACCGAGTTGCAAAAGTTTGGAATTCTGTAGCCCAGAGAGCTGTGGAGACAATCATTGCATATTTTCAAGGTAGAGACTGACTGCCAGCTACAAAAATCAATGGGAGCCGGAGTGAATAGGAAAGTGACGTTGAGGCCAGGATTAATTGGCAAGGAGGGAGCGGATGACCTGCAAGTGTTTCTTCTTAAAATCCTAGATTCTTATTTTGTGATAGCTCACTGAATCAATTGGGAGCGGGCCTTTTAGTTATACCGAATGACTATATCATTTTTTTTTTTTTAACCACTTTTTGTTTTAGTATTTGGTTACGGAATGGTTGAACGACAAGATAGAGCGACCTGACTGTCCATATGACCGTCCATTACGCATCACAACGGATCCCACGGTATTGGCAACAACACTGAACATGCTGCCAGGTCTGAGCCATAGTCCTCATATTTGCACAACCCCTAAACACTACATCCGCTTTGGCTCCCCCTTCACTCCTGAAAGAAGGAGGCAGAGAGTTGTGTGTGATGGCAGTTACGGATCCTGCAAGAAGGTAAGCACGTACTTTATCTCTACAACAATTTGTGTTGCATAATATAGCCTCATGAATTTGGATTTGTTGAAATAACAGATAAAGGATATTTGAAAGTGATGATTTACAGCTAGTGTTATCTGCTATATTCATGAGCAAGGATGCTCATCAAACCCTCTTGGCAGAGAATGCTTGATATGATATTGATGTATGATATGGCTGTAAATGTATCTGTGATAGTTTTCGTAACATTCTTCAAACTTAGATGAAATTAAACCATGACTAAATTTAATTACCGTATTACCCGGCAATGAAGACGCTATTTTTCACCCAAAAATAAGGCACGAAAATTTACCTTAGGTTGTTAGCCAAGAAAGATAGACTTGGCTATCCCTCAGTACAACAATATCAAGAACGATGTTGCTGCACTGAGGGATAGCCAAATCTATCCCTCATTGCCTGCAGCTGATGGGAAGTGGCTGTAAAGTGGGAAGCCTCTGTAAAAGGACAGTGCCTCTGGGGCGGGGGGGGGGAAGAGTTCCTTCCATGTGTGTGGGGAGCCTGGCCCGGATCAGCACGGCCTGGGTTGCACAAATTGGCTGGGCCGCCAGAGGTAAAGTTGCGGGGAGGGCAGTAGTGTTGTGAAGGAGGGGGTTAAGGATCATGCCAGCAGCGCACTTACCGCTGCCGCGGCACTCCAGGCGTGGAGCGACCGCATTGTGGCCGGGGAGGGAAGCAGCTCGGGTGGCTGTGAGCGGCCGCCTGGACTGGACAGCGGAACCTGCTGCCACTTCAGATCCTTCTGCCGACCTGGACCTGCCAGCCAGCCACAGTGTCCTTCCGCACAGGCGCAACCGGCGGAGGTCTCAGTCTCTCTCACTTTTTTCTCTTTTCTCTTTCTTTTTCTCTTTCTCTCTTTCTCTCTCTTTCCCCCTATCTTTACCTCCCCCCCTCCCCCCCCCCGGGACTAAACCAAACACTTGATCCTGTCCCGCCATCCGTTTGTCAAAATTTAGCGACTTAACTTGGGGTGGGTCTTTGATGCAGGTGCGTGTTCATTGCCGGGAAATACGGTAATCAAGTTGGACAAAATAAATAATGCATTTGTTAGCATCTGCATGTGCAGTAATTGAGTTTAGTGATCTCCCTTCAGACTCCTTTGCTTTAAAATGGCTTAAAAACTCCTTCCAGCAGATAGCTGATTAGAACTAGGAATGTGGTCTACAGTAATTCTTAAGTTGTTGGTATCTCCAGTGGCCATTTTTGATTGTTATCACTAGGTAAGATTTGTGCATTGACCACTATAATCATTACCTTTTTCCATTGTGCTCTTTTCAACAGGTGTTTAGGCTGATCCAATTAAATCAAAAGAGCTTGTATGTCATTTTACTGTTGACAGTTTGGATTTGCAAAGAATTAGGCAGTTTCATTACATTTTTGACTTTTTGGGGAAATTATTTTTTGGTGATGCCTGGCTAGACTGAGAATAGACACAAAAAGCTATAGTAAGTCAGTGGATCAGACAGCATCTCTATGAAAAGAAATAGGTGGCGTTTTAGGTCGAGACCCTTCTTCAGAAGAAGGGTCTCGACCTGAAACGTCACCTACGGTATTCCTTTTTTTCTTCTGAAGGGTCTCGATCCGAAACATCACCTACTTCTTTTCTCCAGAGATGCTGCCTGACCCGGTGAGGTATCTATCTTCGGTGTAAACCAGCATCTGCAGTTCCTTCCTACACACCTAGATTGAGAATATTTTGTTTGAAAGGGAAGGCTTGATAAACAACTAAACGCAATTTCAAGAGGAGTACTGTTTTTTTTTCCCCCCTGCTGCACCAGATGCTTCACATTTAATAGTAGGTTACTTTTAATATGCTCCTCTTTTTCTCGGATAAATCAGTTGACAGTACTTTTGGTTCTTTTTTACCATGGATTCCACAGGTTTAATTACTTTACAGCAACAAAATCAAACGTTGAATAAATTAGTTTTTTTTCCCTTTGTACTCAAATGTGCATCAGTGTAAATGATATTTTGAAAGAATGCATTTCTTGTTTCAAGCAGCTTAATAATCTTATTTGTTTGGTTACTAAGTCAACATGGGAGTTACTTCTCTTGAGTTTTATGTTATTGAACAATCCTTTGTGTGTTTAATCCAGTGTTACAATTAATTGTTTTAAGGAATTAATTTAGTCATAGTATTATGTAAATGATGAGGTGAATGAGATTCCATAATTCTGACTACAATCTTGAAGAAATTGTATTTTGTTCCATGATAGCGTTGCAAAATGCACTGTGTTCAGTTTTGAATTAACATGGCTTGGGTGTTGGCTACAATGAATAAAAATCCACTGGAGCTTGAGAACTTCATAGATTTTGCTACCATCTGGTATTAAGTATGTCAGACTGTTATTGTTAATTTGACTTGAATTCTTATCACACAGGCATTCCATCTGGAACATCTTAGTGAAAATTACGTATTTGAATCTGGCTCGATATTTAAATGGGAACATTTCCTAGGATGCTGTTACAAATTAGATACAAATTCATGAGGCTGTGGAGTTAATGGAAATATCAAGATTCATGGTTCGTAGTAGACATTCTTGGTCTAGCTTAAATCCAAATTTGGCTCGATATCTTGCTTCAAAAGAAAACTTAACATTATCAAATTTTAAAATATGAGACTCGTGCATTTGTCACATAACATCTTTGATAGTCATTGGCTTTAGAGTCAAATGTTTTACATTTATTTATAGTTCTGTGCACTGCATTTTCCTCAATGATGCCACTTTCACACAGATGTTAGACTGGTAGAAGTCTGCAGAATTGTGCTTAAACCATTTTGGATAATTAACCTGGTACTTTTCAGCGATGGATGAAACAGGCAATGGATGAGGCCATGGTGCAACTTCCGCTCACACCAGAGATAGGACAAGAAACACCACCTATATACCACAGCAATGACAGCAGCAATGTGCCTGACGAACTGGATGACACCAATACCTCAACAGGTAAGTTTAAAAAATAAAATGTTTCATTATTATATGCAGTCAGCCTATCACTGCAGGCCGAGTTCCTGGTAGCCATTCGGCAAAATAAACAGCAATCTGAGGCAGACAGTTTAATGGTTGTTCCCTCAGCAAGTGGGTGAGATTAAGAACTGACTACAAGTGAAAGGTGTCATTGCATAGCCTTCCCACACCCAGCCAAGGAGTCATTCTTCATAAGCGAGCAAAATAATTAATATTTTCAAGGCCATATTATTGACCATAAGATGCAACAAAGCAAAGATGTTCTCATTACACATTAATCATAACAGTATTTCAAATATAGTAGTACATTTCTGCTCATTGCAACAGCATCAGACAGGACTTTTGCAATGTATATTGGACGCAGCTGTTACTGGGTAACTCTGCATTTAAAGTGGGAGTTGTTTGAAGGCCAGCTGCTCAAAATTCAAGACTGATGGTCTTCCTGTCAGGGAGGAAGACGGGTTCAGAATTCTTGATTGATGATATATGTTGAAATTGTAGTCAAAAAGAGAAAGGAAGCACGTGCAAGGTTTAGGAAAGTGGACCAGACCTTTGAGAGGTGTAAAGGAAGCAGGAAAGAACTCAAGCAGGGAATCAGGAGAACTAAATGGGACCACAAAATATCCTTGAGTAGGATTAAGGAAAATTCCAAGGCAATTTGTGCATACATTAAAGTAAGAGGGTAGTTACGGAAAGGATATCTAGCCAAAGACAATGGAGGGAATTTATGCCTGGAAATATAGGAATTGGCCGAGGTACTAAATAAGTACATTGTGTTGGTATTTGCCAAGGAGAAAGACAAGGAGAATATTTAAATTGGGATGGGGATATGTTGACATTTTAAGGCATTCTAATGTTATAAAGGAGGGGTTAGACACAAAAAGCTGGAGTAACTGAGAAGGACCCATTCTTTCCTTACAGAGATGCTGCCTGTCCCGCTGAGTTACTCCAGCTTTTTTGTGTCTATCTGCAGTTTAAACCAGCATCTGCTGTTCCTTCCAGCACATTATAAAGGAGGCTGTTGGGTCTCTTGAACTTCTCAAGAGAGGAGTTTGCTGGAGCCTCCATTGAGATCTCTCTATCCTCTCGAGACACAGGGAAGGATCCAGTGATCTGGAAGATAGCCAGTGCAATTTATTTTTTTAAGAAGGGCACTTGGGATAATACAACAAATAATACCCCAGTGAGCCTTCCATCAGTGGGAGAGAAATTATTGAAGATTTTTAGTA
Organism: Raja brachyura; assembly: GCA_963514005.1. The sequence continues at coordinate 14,269,680 of OY740796.1, forward strand.
ATAGAATTTGCTCAAATTAGGAAAAGCATGGGAATATCAATGTAGCTGTGCGGGGGAGGTCAAGTCTTCAGAACATGATTGTTCAAGGAGGTGTCAGAGATGATTGATAAGAGTAGGATCGTGGATGCTGTCCACATTATCCATAAAACCTCTAAATGATTTGGACAAAAATGTTGGTAGGCTGAGTGATAACTTTGCAGATGATGCATAGCAGCTTAAGGCATATGGCATGTTTGTCTTCATCGGTCAAGGATTTGAGTATAAAAGTTGGTATGTTGCAGCTGTATAAAACTTGGCTTGGGCCACATCTGGAGTACTGCCTATGGTTCTGATTGCCACATCATAGTATGATGTGGAAGCATTAGAGAAGATGCAAGGGAAATTCTCTGGGATATTGTCTGTTTTAGAGTATTTTAGATATAAGAAAAAGTTAAGCTAACTTGGATTGTTTTTTCTGGGCAACCGAACGGATGTGTATAAAATTATGTAAAGCTTTGTTGATAGGGTAGACAGTCAGCGACTATTTCCCAGGTGGAAATGTCTGCTGCCTCATAGCGCCAGAAACCAGGGTTCGACTCTGACCGTGGGACTTTATGTGTGGAACGTTCTCCAGCATCCCAAAGACGTGGGTTTGTAGGTTAATGGGTCTCCGTAAATTGCCCCTAGTGCGTATGGAGTGGATGAAAAAGTGGGATAGCAGAGAATGGTTGGCATGAGCTTGGTGGGCCAAAGCACCTGTTTCCATGCTGTATCTCTAAAACTAAAAAACTTGACATCATGGTTGGCAGAGATGCCAAAGGCCTATTTAATGCTGCACTGGTCTGCGTGTATGTTCTATAAGACATATTTATTTGCAGTGGGAATTACAACACGTATCAGGACAAGGGATCCAGATTTTCTTTCATTAGTATTTTATTCCAACAATTGGCTGTTATGGCCTTTTTACTTTTGAGTGTTTACATGGTTGCTTAGCAGATCATCATGATCCACCAGAGATCCGAGATATTGACCTGCAAAGTCGGTCTTGGAAATGGGACAAGCTTAGATGGAGCATCTTGGTCGGCATGGTCAGGTTGAGCCAATAGGTCAATTTCTGTGCTGTGTTACTCTATGTCTCTAAAATGTACCTGTGTTCATTCAGTAATGGATTTGATAATTTCTCTATTTTCTAGAGTTGATTGCACCTCTGAAGAAACGAAAGGCACGGTATCTGTCAGACGTGAGTTTGACCGATTTGCCCGGAACTTGTAGTCCTCTGTCAGCACCAGCATCTGTCACGGATACGGCCATGTCCAGCCCAACAATAATGACGCCTTGCACCTTGTTTCCAGGAGAAGAGGACAAGAAAAATGGATATAATACAGTTTACTCACCCCTTCATTCCCTTGCTGCTAGCCGATGTAATACTCCACTACAGTTTGAGGTAAATATATCTTCAGCAGCAGGAATGCCAATTTCATTCATGAGGAAAGTTAATCTTTTGTTCTCTCTCAGTAAATATAACTCTTCTAATAGTGTTCTTTGTGAGACAAAATTAATTTTCTTTATAATTTAAATGTGATCAAATGGATGAAATATTTATGCTAGGTGATTTAAAGTGCACTGCAATGACTCATTCTGATATCAGCAGTCTTTACCTCTTGGCTATCTAAATGTATGTGGCATTAAGAGTTTTTGTTTTTACTGATTGCTTTGGTCAGTGGGTTTCAAGCTTGCCTGTTGGTTTCTTGATACCCAAAATATCAAATATGTTTACCTCTGTTTCCATACGTTGTTTATTTTCTCCTTTAAATATAGGCTAAAAATGCAGATCAGAGAATGATCTTCTTGAAGTTGCACCGCACTTTGTAAATCATTTTGTAATACTACCAAATTCATTTTGAAAGGTGCAACTTTCAGAATTCAGATTCCCCATAATCTAGGTAATACTTAAAAAAGACAAGAATATTTAAACTTTAAAAAAAAAAGATAAACTTTGATCTTAAAAAAAAAGATAAACGATGAAATATAACAGGGTGGAAAATAGTATATTTTGCATACAATTAGAGTAGTTCTTCCCAGTGCATTTTCTATAATGATAGAAAATAGAATTATTGTATATAACATAATTTAACTGTATTCTCACTTTTAAAAATAGAAATAGCTACAGTTGTTGCTACTGAGAGTAAAGTCTGGATAATTCTGATCATTTCATTATCCTGCATATTTGTTTAAAATTATATTTAGCTCGGTTTATTTTTTCTCCTCCTGACCAGTACTTTCACAAAAGTGTTTTTTTTTTAAAGAGGTGAGACCACACTTGGGGTTTTTGTGCAGGTTTGGTCACCCAGCTGCAGGGAGGATGTTTTTAAGCTGAAACGAGTATGGAAACGATTCAGAAGGATATTCCCAGGACTGGAATGCTTGTTGGATAAGGAGAAACTGGATATGGTGGGGGAGTTTTCTCTGCAGCTTTGAAGGCTGAGGTGACCTTATAAAAGTATACAAAATCATGAAGGTCAAGATGATCAGTCATCTTCCCAGCATGGGTGAGTCTACAATATGAGGGCATAGATTTTGACAGAGGGAAAACATTAAAGAAGACCTCAGGGGCATCTCTTTCACTCAGCGGGTATTTGGAATGAGTTGCCTGTGGAAGTTGTGGAGGCGGGTACAATTAGAGTATTTAAAATGCATTAAGACAGATGCGTAGATAGGAAATAGTTAGAATCATATGGGACAATTGGGTAAAAAGGAGAAGCTCAGGTAGGCGACTTGATTGCCTTTGATGAGATTGTCCAAAGGTCCTGATACAATGTTGTGTAACTCTAATGTGTAGAGGTTTGAGGAGACTTAGGCAGAGTTGGAACAGAATTAGTTGTTTGCATTGTGCAAATCACCAACAGTATTAAAACAATAATTAAAATAAGGGAAACGGAGAAAATCAACAATATTTTCAAGCATGTCTGTCCCTTATTTTTTAATGCCGATAAACCTATCAACATCTCACAATCAGACAAGTTTTGTTAAAAAAAAAAACCTATAAGGTGAACAAGAAGTATTTGAAGTACAAGGCTGCATAAAGTGTACTTTCAAAGCTTTAAAATGCATCGGGGAAAGCTTTTAATTGTTTTTACACAAGTTTGCAGTGTTGTGACAAACATAAATCATTTACCTGTTCACATGGTGAATACAGTGGTTGGCTTAGACTTACCCACTTCCAAACAGTCGCTTTGTCTGAAAATGTGTGGAGGTGAAAAAAGCCAGTGTCTAAAGAATTCCATATTTTCTGTAGCATGTTTCAAAGATCTTTTTTTTAATACTATAGCTTCCGATCCAATAGCATCACCTATCCAATGGTTTTGTCCATGTGGCTTCCTTTACCACTTCCTTACTTCAATGGAAGGTAATAATTTGTTGCTCAGCCAAGTGTAAAGCTTTCTTTTTTTTTATCTGGTAGGACTTTAGAGGAAAGATTTCTGTGGTTTGGATTCTAAATGGCATCAGAACAGAAGATGTGGCACTTTTAAAACCTCCTTGCACTTCAATATCAAAAACTATATACTGTGAGCATTGGCATTAATCTCTCGCATTCGGATATTGATACCTGTGTAATATTTTTATTACTTTCTAGTGTATTTATTATGCTTGTGCTTCACACATCCTGATTTTTTTTTTGAGTCGTACAAGAAATAAGGATTGAAGATACTTAGAAGTCACTTGACAAAACCGTGTTTGTCAGCCTGCAATGTTTCATTTAGGTTTAACTAATGTTTCAACATTTTCTTCTCCCCAGTCTGAGTCCTGGCGACATAGTTTCTAACATTGTTTTCATCCCAAATTGCCTTTAAATCAATTCTAATTTTAGGAGGTGGACAAGGGTATCTGATTGATTTATTTGATTAGCTTCAGTGTTTCCATGTGAGAGCGATCTAAGAACCTCATTTGATTCCTTCCTGGTTGATTGCTGAAGATCTAGAATGTGTGTACAGTCTTAGTGAAGTGATGTTATCGCTTTAGGAGTTGCTTCAAATCATTTGGACCACCTGAAGTACTGAAGATCTTTTGATCTGACGTAAGATTTTGACTTGAAGGCAAGAATGCTACTACTGTCATTTGGGCTGAAGGTTATCTCAACGTTTGTTAATTATGTTTTTTCTTTCGTTACCTTTAAGTCCTTTGTGGCGCACTACAAAATATTTTTTCACACCAAAATTTTCGCGGCATTATTTGCAAAGCAGGCCTAAAAGAAATATATACAAAATGAATTGGAAATTATTTGGATATGTTCCAAAATCTGGTTCAGAGCCTTAGTTTGTAAAACGGACAAAAAATTGGCATCAAATGTTCTCAAAGACTAGGAACTGTGAACAAATAACTTCTACTGTGATCCCAACTTAACCCAGAATTAAGCGGAGATTCAATTTTCTCCTTTTCATCTCATGAAGTTGTCGGTATCTTGCCAAAATATATATTTTTGCGTGTAGCAACAGTTCATTATTCATATTCACATGTTGATGACAATTTGACAGTAGGTTTAGCAGCATAGCTTCTTATTTGAGCACAGGCAATACACAAAGCACTTCCTTAAATGGTCAGTTGATAATGATCACAAGTGGGTAGCCGACAATCCCATCAGATAAGGCTAATGGTAACCAAATCAGTCCAATGAAAGCTATAATGAAATTTGTTTCAGCATTTTCTGTTTGTGCTTCCTAGCTGTCCAAGTGGGATGAGCACTATTGATGTACACGTTTCTATAATTAAACTGGTCCAAGTTTATGATGATTTTAGTAACAATTAAAGGGTGTAAAATGTATGTCAGAAAGCAGAAAATGCAATGGGATTCTTCACTTCTACTATTTGATGAGCTGATAAGTCGGCTAACACCACATGGTTTCATAAAGAAGTAACATACACTGGTTTAAAATGATAGATACAATGTGCTGGAGTAACTCAGTGAGTCAGGCAGCATCTCTGGAGGAAAAAAGATAGGTGATGTTTTGGGTTGGATCCTTTCTTCACTCTGAAGAAGGTTTCCGATCCAAAACCTTACCTATTCCTTTTCTCTAAAGATGCTGCCCGATCTGCTGTTACTCCAGTATTTTGTGTCTTTCTTCAATAAACTAGCATCTGCAGTTCCTTCCTGCGCATTTTGACTATTGGTTTGGAAAGAAATGTACTGCACAATGCATTGTACTGGTAACATTTAATTTACTTTAAAATCTAAAGCAAACATTTACAGATGCTGGAAATCTGAGCCGAAGTAGAAAGTATGGAAATTCTCAGTAGGTTGGGCAGTATCTGTGGAACCAAAAAAAAAGTGAATGTTGTGAGACACTAAAATGTTAACTCGGTGTCTCTACCCAGTGATTGTACCCAATGTACTGAGTATTTTTGTTCTATTATTAAATTATTGTGGTAAGAGAATTTTAATTTATATAATAGTACAAGTATTAGATCCAATTCATTGTTCAATTTCAATAGATGTGACTGAGAACCGTCATGTCTCCATCCATCGACTCATGAAAAACAAAATTATTTCAAATGTAATCCCAACAGAGAGAAAGTTATTTAACAAGATATTCCCAATAATAAATGTAATTTTAACATTTATTAAAATGTTAAATAAAGGAATACCTTTTATAATTTTAAGGATGTTAAAATTGCAGTCATGTTGACACTAATCTTGTTGACACTCATCTTCATTGTTAATGTCACAGTTTTTTAAACTGTTTATAATGAAGAAAGGAAGAACAGCAAGTCCCTTCTTCCTTAGGAGTAATTATCCATTCTAAATTCGAAAGCAAAACTAATGTGCTCATTTCTCCACAAATGTCTTTTTATTTCTAGTCAGTCAAATCAGAAGTAATTTCTGACAAGAAGCAACTGGAATGATTTTTCTTCAGCTTCCTCCTAAAGTTTATGCAGAATAGTTCAATGTTTGCATTAACCTGTATAATTTTAATGAGAAACATACAGATCTATGATTGCTATGCATGCATACACTTAATAAAAACCTTTTTGATGTTTTGCAGAGTAAGGTCTTAGATCATATTTGCCACAATTGCCCCCTAGAAAATTCAAATATATCTGGATCAGCTAAAACTCTTGCAGGTTTTGCATCACAGCTGATGCACAATGTGTGTTCATATCAGAGACTTTTGTTTCAATCTGGCCATGACAAATTATGTTCTATGACATAAATTCTTAATCCTGATGTTTGGTTTTAAAAATTATCCCTTGTGAAGTGTGTTCTTAATTTTTTTTTTCCTGAACAGAGCAAAATGTATTTAGCTAACCTTATATTCTTCCAACATGTGGGTTCATGGTCCAATTCGGTTTATTGTGTCAGAAAATTATTATATTATAAATCCACATTTCTTTCAAGATAACCTTTTGTATAAGTCTTACAGGTTATAATAAAATAGGACCTAAATAAATCTGTTTACCAATGTTATTGTTTGGTTTGTATATATTGGTGTTCAAGGAGAATTGTCACATCACCACCTTTGTTCTGCAAGTTATGTGTAAAAAAGCTGAAGGGGCGTGTTCGGATCTAAGAAATGCTGGCAGGATAGAGTTCAATTTATGCCTGAAGTATAGAGTGGGCAATATTTTAGTATACTAATAAAGCTCATTGAGAAAATATAATAATCTCTTTTATCTGAAACCATTCCAAGTTTACCAGGGGAAAATGCCAAAGGAAAGATGTTTCTCTGAGCTGTGTCTCCTTAATTGTGTTGTCTCAAAGATGATCTCAATGTCAATATGTTGCAGCCCTTGTCTTTACAATATTGCTCTTTGAATTTTATTTGTTACTGTTTTGTTTCATTGCAAATATTATGATTATCAATATGAACTAGTTATGGATGGATGGACAAAGAGTATGTTAATAAGGCTGGATAATTTTTAACAGCTATTTTGTAATTGCATTCCACAGTCAATCAACCCATGCATATTGCTGATAATATAAAGGACTGTATCACTGATAACCTAACCAGTCATATTTCACAGAATAATTTTTAACTGCCTCAACCAGCTTTAAGGCCGAGGGGCATTGTGGATGGAGCCTGTTTCCTGAGAGAGATTTTTGACATTGGCTTTCCCAGTCCCAGTGAGCCTGGAACATATGACTTTAATCTGGCAATTGTGCACATCCAGCTTCTGACATGCTTGCCACAGCAGACTCCAAGCAGTCTGAACTTTGACACATTGCCCTTTTTAATCTTCTAATGCTTCTTCATAGATCAAGAAACACTTCAGATTAGTTTTGCATTGTCATTTTATTTTAATAAAGCCTAACATTAAGCCACAGGTTATTGTTTTATTCTCGTTGTGCTTTGGTTTACAAACAAACACTGCAAAAGGGGATTTTGAATTGGTATCTACCTCGTCTAATTCAACGAAAAAGGTGGACATGGCAGAGTAAAACTTGATTGTCAATGACAGTTTCGTTTTCCATGTTGCCACATTGGCTAATTGCCCATTTTATTGGTGGGTTCATTTTCTCCATGCTTCAAATTTTATCTTTAAATACCATTGTTTTTGTGTTTAGTACTTCTTTAGCCAACTCTCACCACCTTTTTAGTTCCTCCATTGTAGCAAGATGCTGCTTTTAAACCATATCTAACAGTCCCTGGATCTGTCAGCTGTTGGTGTAAAGGGCAGAGGGTGCAGAACAAACCCCTTCATTTGGTAACACCAGTTCAACCTTTCATGAGACATAACCGTTGAACATTTATTTCATTTTCAGTTTTGGTCCTCAACCAAATTGTGGTCCAACTAAGTAAAACTGATTACATTTCTCTTCTTTGCAAGGGTTGGGATTTTTTTTAAAAATACATTTATACCAATGTTATTAAAAAAGGCACTGAAAATTAAGCAAGCATTCCTAATAATAAAATGGAAATGGTTTTATTTCCATAGACAAATCCCTTTTTAGAACAATGTCATGTTGCACAATGGCAAGTTGTGTAATTACATCCATTCTTATTTGGGCATGTAAGTTCCTAGATGATTGTCTTTGTGTTAAAGAAAATACATTTTCACCCTTGAGTTTGTTTGTAACTAAATCAGTTTACAATAAAAGACTGTGGCTTTCTCTTGCTTTTGCTTACTCAACTTGTGAGTAGAGTTCTAATAACATGCTTTTCCCTTCTCTTAGAACATTTCCTCTCCTGAGAGTTCCCCAGTGCATAGGCCTGAGCCGTTTTCACCAGAGGTAGTTATCCCAGTATCTCATTTAAACTCGCAAGGCTGAAATAGGTTCTTGCGGCATCTCTCCCTCTCTCTCTTGCTCTGTGATTCCAACACTATCTTTTTACAACATGATTCTTATATTTTATTCATCTGGTTGAATTTGTGCATGTCTGACTCAAGTCATTAATTATTGCCAAACTGTGATTTAAGGTTGGGAACAAAATAGTAATAATAACCTGGAGAGAGAGAGAGAGAGTGAAAGGCAGGGGATAGGACCGAGGATCTGTCTGTGTATCTGATGAGATAACAAAGCAATAAATGGCATACAAGTCTAGTGGAACTTAAATTATAACTCCAGAGCATTAAATGATAACTGGCATAATTACTATTATTTCCCTCATTGTCATGTTTGTTAGGAGTCTACTATTGTGTCAGTTCACTAATTTGGTCGATCATTTGTTTAAATCTGGATCATGTTAACCCATCCAATTCATTGGGAGTTGCTTATAAAAATATCCCAATTTATACCAATTGTGCAGAACTCGACCACTTTATTGTCCCAGCTGCTTTTACTCCACAGTAGGTTTCCTGGTGGAAATTGCTGTGGTACAGGTTTCCTATTGTCATATAGTTGTTTGCCAGCTCAACATGGCTCTTGTGAATTATGCTTGTTGCTGTCATTCTGCAGGCAGTAACAAGTGAAAGCAGCTATACGTGCTGCAGCTGATTCTGATGCAGCTCACATGCATGCAGAAGGTGGTGATTGGGGCCCATCAAGTCCACGCTGGTTCCAATCTTGCCTTCATTCCATCTTGTCTTAGACATAAGGGAGGAAACTATGAACCCAGAGGAAAGCACTTGAGGTCAGGATTGAGCTTTGCTCAGTGCTGTGGTCCTCACTATTTGTAGAAAGATATACCAGTTCCAAACAACAAGCCTTCAACTACAGTGACATGAAAACATATCAAGTTGAATCCTGTAATTTTTCTTATAGCTGATCAATATGAATAAATTAAAATGAACACATTTAAATTTCTACAGAATGGATATATTTTAAGGATTTAATGAGGCATTTTAAGGATTTAGTAGCAATCTCACTAAGCATCGAAGCAGGTTAACTAAATATCATCTTCCCTCCCAAAGAAATGGATGGTTATATTAAAATTTCCACTTAGAAGATGAATTTATATTTTTTAAAGGAAGATTTCCACAGTCTGTTCAGACTAAAAGCCTGCTGGTCTTGTATGTCTGAGGTAAATGTGGTAGTTAATCTTTGTTGATTCGCAGACAGATCTTCTGACGGTGAGATAGATTTAGTTAATTAACATGTTGCTTTGTGAAGAATTGGACTCCAATTCACAACTGTCACCTACATGAATTGATCTTTTTGTGAGTGTGTGAGATGCAACCGTTCTGATTGTGCAGCCAATCCAACTGCCTGCCTAACATTCAAAACGTTAACCTTCACCTTGAGGATGCAGTGCATACTGTAGACCATTCACCTTCACAGATGAGGCATAAGGAGTTTGTTGTAGAGACAACATTGCTTAAACTATAAGTTTTTGCAAGCGGATGAATTTAAGCTACTGTTAATAAAGTTTTTGCAATTCAGAATATCAGAATTGAAAATCTGAATAAAAATATTTTGTCTGGAGGTTGAAGACTTGATTTAGAATATTTGATTTGCAGCTACTTTCCGACTCTGCAATTGGCTTTTGCAGTATAATTTCCTCATCGAGCCAATTTGATTTTGTTTAGGCACCTTCCGATTTATCACCTGTACAATTTCACCTTTATTTGGCTCAACTTTATCTCTCACAGCAGGCAGTTTGCTGGCTGTGTTCTTGGATAAAAAAAATATAAATTGATGTGGTAAAGATGATTAACCAACTGAAATAGTTTGTAGCCAGCTTCAGTCATCCGATGCTTAAAGAATTTCTGTGACAGTTGTATATCAATCTGTTCCCTTAGATTTCATAAAGGTGTGATCATGGATATTCCTAATACCTAAATTCCTTAATTAAAGCATGTTGGAAAGTGTTTTGAAATTTTTGCAAAAGTATTTTGATAGTGCCCTCCAATAACATTACTCAGTAAGCCCAAGTTTTTCATCAAAAATAGATTTATATTTCAGTTATACCCTTTTCAAAAATATTTAAGCAATTTCCTTGCTCTCTCAGCCCGTGACGGTAAAATATATGGTAGGTGTACAGTTGGCTGATCTTCCTCTCTTTGGCTTTTCACTTCAAGAATGTGAAGCAGTCAATATTAAATACTAATAATTTGACCATGGCTATACTTAGCTTGAGACCAGACAACCAAATAAAACCCTGTAGAGCAGGCAGTTAGAAACCCTGCATCCTGATTGGGAGAGTCAGAGCTGCCAAGTCCTCAAATTACCCATGCATACTCTGCAGTTAGCTTTGGCAACTGTGGTGAACAGGACCGATGAAGACTTAGATATTTGGAAGTTTTTGTAGTTGGCTCGCCTTTGTTTGTATGGGAAGATGATTATGTTAAAAGTATAAAAATGAGGCCTCCAGAAGAAAAGTAAAGAATTTTTGTTCTTTTAAGTCCATATGTTTTGGCACATATTAAATACAGGTGTTGGTAGTTTTAATTATAAATCTATTTCTTTCCAATGAACTGAGCTAACTAGTTAAGTCAAAAGTAATTCACCTCGATGGGAAAATTAACTTTCAGCAGTTTTGACTATTTAAGAAATAATTTAAGTCTTAATCTTATTTTTGGTTTATTGCAGAGACAATTATTTTAAATTAATGTCTGTTAAATTCATTGGTGGAAAGGCATAGATGCTCCAAAACAAAATTAAAATAATTGTTTTGGTGTTTTGTAATCTAATGCCCTTAACAGTGATTTAAAGAAAATGCCAAATATGTTGATAACAAATGACAGGCTTAAAAGATCCACTGCAGTAGACGTACAATGTTTATTTTGATGGGATTACTTCTCAACAACATCTAGAAACTCCTTGTGCCTGAATCTGTGAAAAGACATCTATTAAAACTGCCATTACACTAACCTAATGGAGGTGACTAGCAAAGCATCAAGTTACTTATTGTGTGAATAAGGAATGTACTGAAGCATTTGTATAATTGTAGTGTGATGCTCTTTATCAATAAAGCACTGACGCCTGTAAGATATATTGTACACCTACAGTTTTTAATCAAATATTCCAGGTTTTGGGAAGATGAGGTAAAGATCCGAGCCTGACGACGGGAGGAGTTGACTGATTTGTTGATAATTATGCTTCTGTTAGACTCCAGACATCTAAATTTATTTCAGTGCAGATCCAGCACCAGGCTACAACCCGTGTATCTTGGGGAAAATAAGCTGGAACGGGCCATTCAACTCCTTGTACCCGCTCCATCATTCAATAAGATCATAGCCGATCTGATCTTGGCCTCAACTCCACTGTCCTCGTCTTTACCAATAGGAGGAGTGCTATAGAGGAGCCCTCGACTCCTCTATAGTCCAAACATCTGTCAGTCTCCGCTTGATGCATTCAGTAATTTAACCTCCACAGCTTTCCAGAGAGTTCCAAAGTTTCATGAGTGACTGGGAAGAAATGTCAACCCATTATTCTGAAACGTTGCAACGTAATTCCATATTCCACAAAGGAAAACATTCTCTCAGCATCAACCAAGCCCCTCGGTGTAAATCATTGGGAATATTGAAGATTTGGGATTCTAATACTGTAATTGGTGCATAAAATTGTAACATTTATGGGGGGGGGGGGGGGGTTTAGCTGGAAGTTGTGAAATTCCATTGATTAAAATAGACCAATGGAAACCTTTTAACATTTTAAATTTTATGTATTTGCCATTTGGGGATAGCTTTTTTGTTGCAGATTTGCACTGCCATTTGTCACCTTTGTTAGACAAGTATAATTAAAATAGGTATTAGTTTAGATTCCCTGACTGGAGGTCCACTGGAGGTGACAGTCTCATAAGGAAAAAATCTACACCCCAAAGGTACTTAGAGTTTTTTATTATCTCATTGTGCCACCAGGTTATCACAGCAAAACGAGGGCCTGGTAGCAAGTTTTTATCATTTATTCACAGAATATGGACATCGCTGTGTGGGACAGAATTAATTGTCCATTCCCATTTGCTAGGTCATTTTATAGATAGTCGAAAATCAACTGCTTCCACTGCAGCCAAAGCAGCCATGGAAGATGTATTTCTGACAAACAAAACAGTATTTTACAAAAATTCTGTTAATTTCAAGGCCAGCAATAGTTAATTTTTAAAAAAATTATCGCCCCGGTGGGATTTGAACTCATGCTTCTAGATTGTTGGTCCAGGTTCTTAATGGCAATCCTGGTATTTTAGCCTGCCCTGCATCAATTATTTTTTTTAATGTTTACATTTGAGTAGGCTACAATTTCAAAGGGCAGCAGTTTTTATTAGCCTACCTTTGATCCACAAGAGCAGGTCTGACATTGTCAAATAGCTCGCATACACATTAGCGGCAAGGATTCTAGGGACATAATGGTTTTTTCCTTAATGTGATCAGAGGGTGTAACTGGCAGTAGTGCTGGAAATGGGTGCACTTGAGAGAGCTTGTGGATTTTAGGGAGCTAAAAGATGATATCTCCTGCTGAATGCTTCCGGCTCCAGCATTGGAGACCTAAGAACTATCATCCCAGCACCCAGTGCACTGCTGAGCTGCTATTTGTAACTTCAACTGAAAACTACATTTCAGCCTCCTTAGAGGAGAATCTTTCATTCACCTTTTATGCTATCCGTGCATCTGACTGGATGTCAAACAAAATGGATGCTGAGCAGATTTTTTAATATAAGATGCACATGGAGAAAGGGTTAGCTGAAAGTAGAAACCTGGTTCCTTGAGCTAAAGTTACCAGAACATTGTGGAGGCATCTTGTAGAACGCTCTTTAAAATTATGCATATGTTTGCATCAAAAATACCAGTGTTGGTGAAAGGAGTCATCATAAATGCACTATAAATCTACCAGAAATATTCTTTGGGAAATGTTCTCAAGATTCTGGGTTAAATACATATGTTAAAGATTTGATATGTATTTAAGGTATTTATAATTTAATGATCAGAAAAGTTTTTAATTGCTGTGCTGGTGTTTAAACAGAAGCAGAGTTCAGTCAACCGCCTCACTTGAAATAGTTTCTTTTGATTCCCCTCGTCAGGCTCATTTATTTTAATTTATCACTAACAAATAGTTCCTCCTTCTGTCATTTCAGCCGCCCCTGAGAGCGGATAATGACCAGTCCAGGACTGGTTTTTCAGATCTTTCTCTTCAAGCTGACCCAGATGCCACTACTCTTGCGGTCACCGCAGTAACTGAGGGGCCACTGTCAGACTGTGCTGCTCAACTTCCATGTCCTACATTAACATTCCCCAGTGAATCTGAAACTGGGTTTACAGGAAGGAACAGCGATGGTCCCTTGTCCCTGAAAAACGCAGAACAAGCATTCAGGACAGAGTTTAACTTAATCTATGCCTGTTCGCCTTTGAACTCCAACCTCCGAGACCTCACTCCGACACACAGGCTGGAGGGCCCTTACAGAGGACTCGAGAACAGAACCAATTACATCAGTGACAGGAAATCTTCACAATCGGAGCGAGGGTTTGGTGACGCTGTGTACATGAGTCCTTCTGGAGACTCCAGCTTTAACAGACAAGGCCAAGGATTCTTACCTGAGACTCTGCCAGGATCCATGTCTCCTCAAGCAGATCGGCAACCTATGTTTTCTGAAGGAAGTACAACACCTCAGCAAAATCCACCACAGAAGAAAAAGGCAAGTAACCAAATTTATGATAGCTCTGGGTATTATGCAGAAATACAACAATTTATGAGTAGTAGCTCGCCTTAAGATACTTAATTTTTCCAAAGGTTAAATGTGGAGGCTGCATACATAGAAAAGTAATTATATGATAAAATATAATCTTTTCACTTTAAAAGCTAAATACTTTTTAGGGAAAGAAGATCCAACTCTTGAGGTCATGACCAAAATTTAATAAAGTAACTTTTCACATGTTTACCAACTTTCACTTTATCTACCATGATATTTGTTTCTTTCTATGCCGAGTAGGAGATTATAGGTTGACAAGCACAGGAGCTGCAAACAGAGCTTAATGTTAAGAAGAAAATATTTGTAGTTTTAAATCAAAACGTAAAGTTCAAAACAACATATTAATGTATAATTTGATAAAGAACCTAAAGGCGTTAGATTAAGTGGTTCTTTACTGCTAATTTAAATGTTGTTTGGAAAGTGATACTTTCAATCATTTCAAGTCAAAGCCTTCCAAGTCCTGAATTTTTCTTATTTTACATCAGAGCAACTGACAGTTTTGCCAAACAATGTAACCGACATCACTTTAATTGCTTAACCTTTGATGAATATGATTTTATGGATTACGTTGGAAACTTGAATTCCCTTCCTAATATTATCCATTTCTTCCATTTGGAGCTGCTTAAGATCCACACTTCAAACAAGATTAGACTACGGAAGCAGAAAATTGCAATTAAATCAGTGCTGCTCTCAGCCTACAGGGATCATGCAGTGACTAGTGGGGTACCGCAAGGCTCAGTGCTGGGACCCCAGCTATTTACAATGTATATTAATGATTTGGACGAGGGAATTGAATGCAACATCTCCAAGTTTGCGGATGACACGAAGCTGGGGGGCAGTGTTAGCTGTGAGGAGGATGCTAGGAGGCTGCAAGGTGACTTGGATAGGTTGGGTGAGTGGGCAAATGCATGGAAGATGCAGTATAATGTGGATAAATGTGAGGTTATCCACTTTGGTGGCAAAAACAGGAAAGTAGACTACTATCTGAATGGTGGCCAATTAGGAAAAGGGGAGATGCAACGAGACCTGGGTGTCATGGTACACCAGTCATTGAAAGTAGGCATGCAGGTGCAGCAGGCTGTGAAGAAAGCGAATGGTATGTTGGCATTCATTGCAAAAGGATTTGAGTATAGGAGCAGGGTTGTTCTACTGCAGTTGTACAGGGTCTTGGTGAAACCACACCTGGAGTATCGCATGCAGTTTTGGGCTCCTAATCTGAGGAAAGACATTATTGCCTTAGAGGGGGTACAGAGAAGGTTCACTAGACGGATTCCTGGGATGTCAGGACTTTCATATGAAGAAAGACAGGATAGACTCGGCTTGTACTCGCTAGAATTTAGAAGATTGGGGGGGGGATCTTATAGAAACTTACAAAATTCCTAAGGGGTTGGACAGGCTAGATGCAGGAACATTATTCCCGATGTTGCGGAAGTCCAGAACAAGGGGTCACAGTGTAAGGATAAGGGGGAAGTCTTTCAGGACCAAGATGAGAAAAACATTTTTCACACAGAGAGTGGTGAATCTGTGGAATTATCTGCCACAGAAGATAGTTGAGGGCAGTTCATTGGCTATATTTAAGAGGGAGTTAGATGTGGCCCTTGTGGCTAAGGGGTTCAGGGGGTATGGAGAGAAGGCAGGTACGGGATACTGAGTTGGATGATCAGCCATGATCATATTGAATGGCGGTGCAGGCTCGAAGGGCCAAATGGCCTACTCCTGCACATATTTTCTATGTTTCTATGGCTGAGACTTGAACACAACACCCCAATCCCGCTCTCTCCCCCTCCAACTTGATACCTTTTGTGCATGGAAATCTACCCATCTGCTCCTTAAATATGTGCAGTGAGGGCTCTGAAGGATGTGAAGGCTTTGAAGAGGATGTAGAAGTGCTTTGCCTGGATTAGAGGCCATAGGGGCAACAAAAAGAAGTAGGACAAACTTGGATTGTTTTCTCCCGAGCTTCGGAGGCTGAGGGGAGACCTGATGGGTTTATAACATTATGAGGGGCACAGATAGTGCACACAGTCAGAATCTTTTTTCCAGGGTATCAAAGACTAGAGGGGATAGCTTTAAGCTTGTAGGGAGGAAATGTAAATAAGATGAGTGGAGCCAGTTTTTTTTTGTACAGAGAGGGTGTTAGGTGCCTGGGATATGCTGCTAGGGGTGGTGGTGGAAGCAGATTGGATAGTGGCTTTTAGATGGTTAGTTAAATATGCAGGGAATGGGGGGGATAGCTATCACGTGCAGGCAGAGAGATTGATATAAATTGGCATCGTTCAGCACACATTATGGGCTGAGAGCCTGTTCCTGTGTGATATTGCCCATGCTGAAACTGACTATGTGCCCCGCTTTCTGCTCTTTACATGTTTTGGTTCCAATTTTTTTTTTATTATACTTCTACGAGGCACCTTGAGATTAGAGGCAGTATACAAGTCATTATCAGATGATATAAGATGGCCTTCTGCTGCAATTATACCCAATAATTGTCCTTTAGTATTGGTTTAGGTTTATTAATGTCACGTACTGTGGTACAATGGAAAGTTTTGGTCTGCATGCAATCCAATCAGAACAGATAATACTATACATTTCAGTCAAACTAAAGTAAAATAAGTAGAGGAAAGGAGAAGATGCAAAGTGAAGAATATAGTTCTCAGCATTGTAGCAAATCATTTCCACAGATAAGATCCAATATCCACAATGGGGTAGAAGTGAATTAGACTATACCCTAGCTTATGGAAGGACTGTTCAGAAGCCTGATAACAAAGGAAGAAGCTGTTTCTGAGTCTGCTGGTGCGCGCTTTCAACCTTCTGCAAGCCATGATTTTCTTCCCTTTCTACTATTTGGTAGAGAATCATAGTTAGCGAGCACAGGAGCAGAAAACCTAATCTTGAGTTTTAATATTAGGAACAATTTGCTTGCAGTTGAAGAAGAAAAGGAAAGCAAAGGCCAATGTTGCATGGTTAATGCACAGTTTTAGCAGAGGGAGAAGGACTGGACATGCTCAAGATGCAAGATCACAATCGTGCTAATAGCGACATAGTCCACGGACGATTTGTAAAATTAGTAACAATTTGGTAATGGTGTAGTGCACGTTCCCCCAAAGAGGAGGTACACTTAGTATGTTTATAGCATTGAGTATTTTGTCTGGGAATGGTAGTGAATGTTGTGTCTCGAAAAACATGAAGTTGCTAGTTATCCATTTATCTGTCAGGAACTGCTCACCATTCCAGTGGCTGAGCTACTATTTTCAAATGTACCCAGTAAAGTAGCAGGGGAAAATGTGGAATGCTTCTGGAACTAAATCCTTCCCTGGCCATCTGAGATGAATATGTTGTCTGTACTGGTTTTGGCTCTTTCTAGGAGAGGAAATTGTCAGGCTGTATGATGTATGAAATGCCTTCCTATCCACACAGTCCAAACAGTAATGTAAATTCCCATTGGAAATAGCTCGAATTCTCCTTACATTTTTTTGTAACTGTCTAGATATGCTTGTGTATGCTGGACCTCGTACACATACCTTCTCCAGCGAATGTTGGCATGAGCAGAAAAAAATGCAGACATACCAACAAACCATAGCCAAACTTAAAAGGGATTTACTAAGTGGAAACATCAGCCGAGTTTGAGTTTGGCAGGAATGTCTTGGAGTGGGGGGTGTGGAGGGGGTGGAAGAGGAAGAGGTGGAGGTGATGCAGGGAGGATGGGGGGTGGCGATTGCCAAATCTATGCTCCAAGTTGGCCTCCAACCCAGCAGATCGACCATTCCTTTGCCATTCAGGCATGTTGATTTTTCTTTTGTACCCTCACAGCCAAGTCTCCCTCTTCCCCCTTTTGCGTCTGGTCTCCTGATATTTTTCCGCCCTGTCCAAGAGGCAACATAATAAAGAGCCAGTGAATGGATATTGAAGGTGTGTTGAAGGTCAATAAGAACTCTTTGACATCTACCTGAAGCACCAACAAGGACAGTTGAGACCAAAATATAGAATTTCAGCATCAGACTGTGCCTCTTTCAATGCAACAATGAACTGTTAGTTTGCACTATGGGCTCGGTTCCTGAGTATTATCCAGCAGATAAGGCTTTAGTTCCCTGATGTTTTAGAATATCTGCTTGGTTGCCCAAGTAAATTATTTGTACTTCCCAGAACATTTTCACACGATTGAAATGTCATGGAAGTAGTAACAGATATTCTTAGGACTCATGTTGTGGTTGTTTTCAAGGTATCTTTGCTGGAATATAGAAAACGTCAACAAGAAGCGAGAGGAAGTAGTTCCAAATCAGACTGCCTCGGCTCAGATCTTTCCAAAACACCCAGCAACATGGGCACTCCAACCAGACGAAATAGCGACGGCACTTGTGCACAGTCAGCAACCAATGGTGATTCCACCGCCATATCTAGGTCGTCACGTAGATCATCGTCACCCCCAAGTGGTTTTTCATCACCAGTGCACGCTTCAGTGCCTCAAGTTGAGGAGGTCAGTCCATCGGATCCGACCAGCAGCAAGAATGCAACTCTCTCTGCAGCAGCCAGCATTAAAAGTCGGAACAGCATGAGCACGAGGTGGTGAGTATACTAACCAATTCAAGGCAACATTTTTATCTGAGAGTAGAATTGGGGATTACATTTTTGCTCAATTGAAGTCCAAGCTGCTGCCTCCCAGCGTCAGAGACCCAAGTGCGATGCGCAGATGGTATAGTTGCTGCCTCAGCATCAGAGACCCAAATGCAATCCTGACCTCGGGTGTTGTCTGTGAAGTTCCCTATGACCCTATGGGTTTCTTCCCACTTCCCAAAGACGTCCAGGTTTATATGTTAATTGACCTCTATAATTTAACTTTGGTGTGTAGGGAGTAGATGTGAAAGTGGGATAAGGTAGAACTAGTGTAATAGCTGATTGGTGGACTTTATACTCTATTTCCATACTCTATTTTTCAATTGACCAATCAATGCTAGTTTACGGCTTGTGTTGTACTAACTTGCTGTAGCAACTACTTGTGTTGCAGTAGTTACTCTGTTGAGGTTCTGTTTCGTGATCGTGAGCCTCTAGTTATGGTAACTGATTTCATTCATTTTTGAGCTTCACAAAATTACCATTCTAACTCCATTGTTATATTCTTTCCTGAAGTCAATGAGCCAGCATAGTTTAATTGTCCCTTTCTTAGCCAAGCACTGTGAGGCCAGTTAATGATTTCCCCGAAATGTAATACTGCTTAGTCTGAGAAAACTAGCTCAGCACAGACTTGGAACCTTTAGGCAGCCATTTGGCTAAAAGGCATTGTACAATATCTGGCTGTCTTTCTAATAATGCTTGCTTGGCCAGGGTGGAGAAATTAAGGATGAAACATACCTTGGGGAGCAGATGTCATGTATAATCATTCACCAAGTGTTTCTTAGAGCAGTGAACCATCCACTTCTGCAGATAATGTACCTGCAAACTGCGCTCTTAAAATAAGGCCCATTGTGACCACACACCTTCCACCATGCAAGGACATTGCTATTAGAGGGCAGAGCAAGCCTTGCCCAATAAAGAACTGGAAAAATGTTGACCGTTGGCTAAACTATGTGTAGGCTTTACAGGTGGTCAAGTTTTTCAAATTTGTATACACTAATCAAAATCATTTGGACATGTTTTAAACAATTATTAAAAATGTTAAACGTAATAGGACGTAATATTTTTAAGCAGTTAAGACATAAAACAAATCTATAACATATCAATTATTATAGCTTTTTTATTTTAATATATCTCCAATTATCAATGACATTACAAAGCAGTGTTCTTTGATAACAACAGAATGTAAAAGGACCATCAGGGCTGTCTTAGAATGAAGCTTCAGGACCTGAGTCCTGCATACAGCTTTTGGATTGCTATGGATTGGCTCAAGCATTAACCAAGTTCATGTCATAGCAAGCCCTGCAAGAATGGAGGGATAAACAAAGAGAAGAAAGCTATTTTGGGGAAAAAAATGGGTGTGGTTGTGTGTTTATTTTAGGATGGTCCCTACATCAGTAGAACGATTGCGAGAAGATCGGGGAATGTTGGAACGTGTTCTTAGGAGGGTGGAAATTGGAAGTATGAAGCGAACAGGAGAAGAGCGAAGCACATTGGACCGTGTTCTGAGGAGAATAGAAACCAGTGCAGTGGACTCTGCGAGGGAGAAGGATGCAGGTAATGAACATTATTAACTGATCTGGAGTTTTTTTGTGAAGTTTGTATTTTGACCATGCAAAATGGATTTTGAATGGTCTAAATCTTTTGTGTTCTGTTGAACCTTTTTCCTCTGCAAAGTTATGGCTGTTTGTTTCTTTTAAATAAAGGACTTAATACAGCTTCAATATAATACACTCGTTATATCGCAGTTTGAAGGCACCACTAGTATTATCATGTCGACAGAGATGAAAATTAAGTGAATATTAATTTCATTTATGATGTAGGTGTTTAAACCTGTGTTGTATCTAGGTGTGCTGATACATCTTTAGCACCAAATGTTATTTTGACAGATTGTTGGAGTAGATCAGATGCTAGTCACGCTGGTACCGCACATGGCACTAATCCACAATGCTGATTCACTACAGTGCTCTTGGTCTTCCAGTCCAACCACTCACCAGCATGTACTCCTTCCACACCATCTTCCCTGCGCCCCTCCTCATCCCATCGTACCTCAAATAAGACATCCCCTGGTGCTGCACATTTCTGTGCCCAAAACCCAACATGGCCTAGCAATAAATCACCCACAGTTAGTGTGAAGAGTTTGCCTATGAGATCAAGTGTGGGACAGGCCAGGACAAGTGGTGTAAACACTCAGTGGTGAGATGAGCGGCTCGCTCAGGCCGCATTCAGACCAGCACGGTAAATGTAGACCATTACTGGGATTTGGCTGCAGTAGCAACACTGGTAGACAGATCATCTAGATCCAGTGGTCTCTCTCACCACCTTTAGCTGAATATGATGGATACTGCTGTCCTGTCCTCTTGGTCGAACCTGTTCCCACAGAGCAATCACCAGTCTTTTGCAACCAAAAACTGAGAGAGACACTTACTTGCATCTCAATCCCATAGGAGGTGATGAGAGAGAGATAGCAGACCATGGGTAGTGCATATGGAGCACGTGCTGCCAGTCCCTGGCAATGGACGAATGCTCAGCAGGTGATTGTGATGCACCTTTGGGTCACACATCCTACAGCAGGCTCTCAATCAGCTGGGCAACTGGGCTAAGGAATGGCTAATGGAGTTTAATGCAGATAAGTGTGAGATTAGGCATTTTGAGAAGTAAAACCAGGGCAGACCCTTGACAGTGAATAGCAGGGCTCTGGAGAAAGCTATTGAGCAGAGGGATCTTGGAGTACAGGTACACAGTTCCCTGAAAGTGCCATCACAGGTAGATTGGAAGATGAAGAAGGCTTTTGGTACATTGTCCTTCATTAGTCAGGGTATTGAGGAGAGAAGTTGGGACGTTATGTTACTGTGGACAAGATGTAGGTGAGGCCAAATTTGGAGTACCGTATAATAACAAGGAACTGCAGATGCTGGTTTATACCAAAGATACACACAAAATGCTGGAGTAACTCAGCGGGTCAGGCAGCATCTCTGGAGAACGTGGATAGGTGACATTTCAGACAGACGGGTTCCAGCCCAAAACGTTGCCAATCCATGTTTTTTGCCTGACCTGCTGAGTTACTTCAGCGTTTTGGGTCTATCTTTGGAGTACTGCTGCTATAGGAAGGATGTCATTGAGCTGGAAGGAGTGCAGAGTAGATTTAAGAGGATGTGGCCAGGACCTGAGAGGCTGAACTGTAGAGGGCAGGCTAGGACTTTATACCTTGGAACGCAGGAGGCTGAGGGGTGCTCTTATAGGGGTATATAAAATCATGATAATGCACAGAATCTTTTGCCTAGGGCAGGGAAACCAAAAACAAAAGGACATGTGGTTAGGTTGACATGGGAAAAATGTAATATGATCCTGAGGGTCAACTTTTTCTTTGAGAGGGTGGGCATTGGCATGAACTGCCAGAGGAGGTAGTTGAGGCAGGTACTATAATAGCATTTAAAATACACTTGGACACGTGCATGGATTGGAAAGATTTAAAGATAAATGGTTAAATGGGACCAACTTAAATGGGGAATCTTGGTCGGCATGGAGAAGATTGGCTGAAGGACAAATTTCCGTGCTGTATGACGATTGATATCTGTAGTCCCATAGTCCAGCCAACAACAGTCCTCAAAGGCAGTCACCACACTGAGTCCTGGGGCAATTCATCATTCGATTAATGACATATTCCTTGCTTTGTTGGGAAAGCTAATTACACATCTTTCAATATATAATTTTATAATGATCCCATGTAGCGATTTTGTGCTGCTTTCTTGTGAAAGCATCCTCAGCATTAAGTGTGGTATCACAGCTACCACTACTCTATACTGTAATTAATATCAATTGCCCTCATATCAGATAGCACAGAAGCCAAAGGTAAAAGCAATGCAAGTGTTTCTTTCCAGAGAGCTAGAATGCAAATACAGGGATGTAATACGGAGGCTCTATAAGGCCCTGGTCAAGCCGCATTTGGAGTATTGGGCAATTTTGGGCACCATATCTGAGGAAGGATGTGCTGGCCTTGGAGAGGGTCCGGAGGGTTACAAGAATGATCCCAGGAATGAGTGAGTTAACTTACGATGAGTGCTTGACGGCACAGGGGCTGTACTCGCTGTAGTTTAGAGGGTGGGGGGGCGGGGCGAACGGGGACGACGACACACCTCATTGAAATCTACCAAATAGTGAAAGGCTTGGATAGAGTGGATGTGGAGAGGATGTTTCCTCTAGTGGGCGAGTCTCGGACTAGAGGTCATGGCCTCAGAATTAAAGGATGACCTTAAGGAAGGAGATGAGAATTTATTTAGTCCGAGGGTGATGTTTCTGTGGAATTCTTTGCCACAGAAGGCTATGGAGGCCGTCAATGACTATTTTTAAGGCAGAGATAGATAGATTCTTGATTAGTATGGATATCTGGGGAGAAGGCAGGAGAATGGGGTTAGGAGGGAGAGAAAGATCAGCCATGATTGAATGGCGGAGTAGACTTGATGGGCCGAATGGTCTAATTTTGCTTCTATTATGACATGACATCCTCCCATGCATACCTTCCAATTCACCGCCCTTGTCGATAAAATCCATAAGCAATTACAATAATTTTGACTTGTCCTGTAGTATTTGCATTCTAAATCAGCAACCCCAGAGGTTCAGGGTAAATTAAATCTACATTTAAAGCAATCCGATGTTTTTTACTCCACTTTTATGGTTTAACTGCAGACCATACTGTACGTTGCTGTGCACAGCCATGATGAATGAAAGTTGGAAACCAGCTGTAGAGCTTCATTAGAGATAGCGTTAGAATTTATAGGTTGCGTTTTTTAAAACCAGCGGCTTACAACACGGCACATTCAAAGGCCTTAATCTGAAGGTAATCTCTCCTCCACCACCTCACCAACCCACCATCTACTCAGTAGCATAACATTCAAAGTGCTGAAAAGAAAACAATGATTGCCTTTATATTGGAATAGTTAAATTTTGGTTGCAGTCTATATTTAATCTTCGCAGTTTCTATTGGGACAGGTGTTATTTTGTTTCTTGCTGCCAGTGACATCGCTCTTACTGCTGCGTTTTCAGATTCCACAGACGGTGAAGGATCAGAGACGCATGGCCTTGCACGCATCAAGGGTTCCCCAATTCAGAGTCCGCAGAGATATAGCCACAGTCCTTCCAGATATAATCACCAGGTAAAGATGCCTTCCCACACCAAGACGGTTCCAGTTTGTTAAGCAAAAAAATTATAAAACAATAGAGACTTTTCTTCTGTGCTGGCTTGGTCTTAATCACAAACCTCTTCTTCCCATATCCCTTTATCATCTACTTAAGACATTGGGATCCTAGATTGGTAAAATTTACCAATAAACCATTTGTTGATATGAGTGAAATTCCCATTATTTCTTTCTCCGTGTGGAGTTCCTCTGTCTCTTAAGCCCTGATGATTCCTTGTTTCACAACATAGGTCTTGATCAATTTCCATTGAGTCCTGTTCTCAGGTGTCCAATGTACGTACAAAGGTGCAAGGAAGTCCTTAATACTGTTAAACGCCAGTCATTTTGGGCTTGCTGCACCTTTGACTGGCATTTTCTGTGGACCTTACAGACAGTCATGTACTTCACACTCCCTCACCAGGATTATTGGCCGATCAGGTTCACAAGACTATCCAGATACTTTGTTTCATACTAAGAGACTGAGATCAGTTGCTTTCAACCTTACATTTTTGTTGTTAATTTAGCTTCCTAGCACGTACCAGAATGCCTTTGATCTACGATTGGCCACGTAATGAATTTAAACACATTACAGCAATCCCCTTTGTAACTAACTGAATAAGATTGTGGATGATCTCCCATTCGCTGCAAATTAGTGTAAGATTCATGCTCTTTATTATTTTGCAAAATTGGGATGTTACATAGTTGTGATTGCACTATTTGTACCTCCATCATTTTCTGTTTTTACATTAGTGTAAACAAAGAGCATGGGATTTCACTTTAATGTTTCATCTGGAAATACGAGTTAATATGGTGTTTTATTATATTTTTAATAGATGCATTATATAAGTGTGGTTTTGTACATTAATTAACTTTAATCAACTTCTGCAGACACAATCTGACGGAGTCGTCCCTGAATCTCACGTACTTCCACAACAAAGTATGTCTCCCTACAGAACGCACAGCTCCTCGAGTGTTCCCTCGGCTCACACTCAAGGACATGTCTACAGATCTTCATCCCATTCGATGGGGCAGAGTGGATCCCAACATACGATAGACTCCAGCTCAACAGCAACTCCTGTCTCTACTCTCTACTTGAGCCCAGTTCATTCAACGTCTGTTGATACCTCTGTGGTCCAGTATGTTGGGAATTCTGGATACTACAGTGGTCAGCAGCATTCTGGGAGTGTCTTGCATACACTGAGTAGCACTCAACAAAAGACTACTTCTGGATCTACTCCTTCTATTGCTGCTAGCCCACTACAGAGCACCACAAAAAACATAACTGACTCAACTTTGACCCCAACTCCAAGCACCATAAACTCTACAGTTTCACAGACTGCAAAGCCATCACAATCAGGCTCATGGACCTTAAGCCCAGCAGGTTCAGGGCAAGCGCTTCACTCTGGAGCTAAGATTGGCACAGCATCAAGTTCTCAGCACTACCGAAGAACTGGGGTAACCCAGTACCAACCTCCACAGGTCCAAGGTGCAAATGTAAGAACGCAATCAAGCACATATTAGACGATGGACACAGCTATGACCATGTTGGAGATGTTTGCCTGGGTATATAACTCTTATGTGTCCATATATGCCATGGGCATATGGATCTAGTGTGGCGTAAACAACTTTATGGACCTCGAGTTCTGGTTATTGTTGGGCCTATATCAGCATTTACTAGAACATCTTCATACTGTACAAATTCCTGTACAAAAACAAAATTAAGAGTTAAGAATTGTGTACCTATTGGTAAGGTACATTTTAAGCTTATAATTCAGATAAATATTGTTTAGGCTTTTTTCCTCCAGTTTATTTTAAATAAACTAGTCATGTGCAGTAAGACTTTTTTTTAAAAAAGCAAAACGAAAGCGTTTGTAGCGTCAAAAAATAAGGACACGGAGGAAGGGGTGTTGATAGGGTGGGGAGAATTTGTTCAGGCACACATTCCACGTGCCCGCTTCTCACATGTATACTGTAATATCCTGGAGTAGAAAATTTTATTTATCTAATTTTATATATAACCATTCTAGGCTAGCTATTATCTTACCCACACAGCGGAGTTTAATCCACGGTGCTGCAGAGTTTTTATTTTACACTTGATGCTGTGAGTTCCCCAACGTTGAGGCGCAAGAGTGGAAGAGAAGTGTATTTCAGTGACTGTTACAATCTCAAGTTTTTTTTAATTTGAAATCTTAAATTCAGGTCTGTGTTCAAACTGAAGGGAGACGGTGATCTCCATTTTGAAAGATGTAACATGTGACAAATACAAGTTTAAAAAAAAGTGATGCAGCTTTGCTGCATATTGTATAATGGGAGTTTAATACTGTTCTTTTATTCAGAACACTGTATATACCACAGCTACTTGTTATCCTCAGAGGATTTAGTTGCCTGACTTTGCATAATGTACATTGGTAATTTTTTTTTTTGTGTATAATTTCCCTCGTGCACCTTTTTTCCTCTATTTTCTTTTTGACAACAGCTTTCAATCTACCATTGGGCGTCTCCATGTGCAGTCTTTTTTTTCGATGTGCGATGTGCATGAGGCGAGTTTGTTCCTGAATGTAGCTGTTGACTGAGTTGCACATCATTTACAATCAAGGAGAATTTAAAAAAAAAATAAAAAATGAAACGGTAGCCTTGCTTTCTAAACATGTACAGTCAACCCCTCCTGTGGAGTGTACAAAAATAAAACAGTTCATTTCTGCAACCTTCTTCATATTTTCATTTTTTGTATTTTAAGATTGCAATGTAAAATGTACAATTTAAATTTGAATGTTTGCTATCCCAGTGATCTTTATCTTTTGTTGCAAGCTGCATTGTACTTTGTCTCAAACCGTCTTCAGTTTTGTTATGCCGGGTCAGATGTGCAGGCTCAGGATGCGGAGAAATCACCTGCTACCTGCTCTCTCACAATTCCTCAGTCTGTTTTACTCTGTAATTATCCTGATGCAACTTCTCCTGCGAAAGCACAATTGCACTGAGAGCTAAACACACTCAGAAGATGGTGGGTATGTGGAACGAGCTGCCAGGGAAAGTAGTTGAGGCAGGTACAGTATCATTTTAAAATACATTTGGATAGGTACATGGATAAGAAAGGTTCAGAGGGATTTGGCCAAATGCAGGCAAATGGGACTGGCTTAGATTGGGCATCTTGCTCAGCATGGACAGGTTGGACCAAAGGGCCTGTTTCTGTGTGTATGATTGTTCAGAATATTTTCTCTCCAGAGATGCTGCCTGTTCCACTGAGTTACTCCAGCATTTTGTGTCTACCTTTGATTTAAACTAACACTTGCAGTTCTTTCCTACACTATTCAGAATATTATTGATACAAATATTATTCCCAGTGCTGCTTTCACTGATTTTTCCCCAAGCTTCTTACACTTGTACAACTTACCATAGTACTGTTCGTAAAGCAGCTGCTTCTACAGATTAAGTAATTTTACCTACTTAACTTAAGAAGATGGTGAGGTCTTATGATAAAATAAAAATTATTTATCCACAGATCAGCTAAATGCTTAATTTGTAACTCTTAATTGAAAAGGCACACCAACAGTGTGTCTTAGATTGGATACAAATATGCTTCTTTAACAGCTTTGATTTCCCACTCCTTGGACCTAATAAACCCACCAATTGATAGTTCCCTTGTGGGTTACACGCCATCCTGATTTACTGCCATTCCTATTGCACAATACTGTAACTTAGTCAAATCAATGAAATACTGTGAAAGTGACTCACCACCACCTATAATGCAGGGAAAAAAACTGGTCCTCACCAACAATGTCGACATCTCAATAATGAAGTTTAAAAGCTCTGAGTGTTTTTCAGTAGTGGTATTTACATTGCTTGTTATAGTCCAGCCTCCTTTGTGGGCTTAACATCTAACTTGTAACTTGTGTTTCTTTGCCTTTGACTTACCCGTGCTTGAAAGTAATTACGGGTCCACCACTGATTTTTCCGGCACCCTTGGTTCCAGAGCCTTTCTGGATTATCTATTTTGCCAGACCAATAAAGATCACGACCTCCGAGGGGAATCGAACAGGACTCTCCGGGCCTGAGATACAGGCCCACAAAGTCGACTGTGCGAACGGATCTGCCAGCTGTGGCCGGGTCGGAGTTCCAGAGTTCAGGGCTGCACGGGGAAAAATCGACTCACCAATTGGCCGCAGAAGTCCACTACGGGAGTGCGTTCTTGTCATTTTCTTCGGATTAAAGGAAATGCCAGATCACCAGTTGCTGTCAATAGATCAGTATTAATATGTGATCAGCCACATGATCACTTCCAACCTGCCTTTACATCATAACTTCATTAGTATTCAGGCTTTTGGGTATTTGAGAGTTTGGGGGTAGACAAATAACGGGAAATCTAATGTTTTTCCTTATTGCATCTTTTCGTGAAATTGCTTGAACAAACCAGTAGTGATGGTATACTTTGTATGTTGTAAATATGGAATAATGTTGGCAAAATTACATTTCTTATGAATTTGTTAAAATATCAGATGATAAAGGTTTTTTCTCCTAGAGTAAAATCTTGCTGCCGTGCTTTGAATCTATGATGCCATTGCAACGCTCATGTAATCTATCAGTGAATACATACAAACCTGTAATAATCCTTTTTGACACTTAACTGGGAATATTTTATGAATCTCAGCATTGACGTACTGTTGTAACCCTTGGTTAAATCCGTTTCATTTTCAATTAATTGCATCTACCAAGTATTAAGTTTGAATGAGAATGTGCATGAGCTGTTTCTGGTGACTAATATCCTTTGAACAATATATTTGGGGCGGCACAGCAGCCCACCAGTAGAGTTGCTGCCTTACAGAGCCAGAGACCCATGTTTGATCCTGATTATGGATAGTCTTTGTGTGGATTTTACCCAGGTTCTCCAGTTTCCTCACACACTCCAGAGACATACAGGTTTGTAGATTATTTGGCTTTGGTAAAAATTGTAAATTGTCTCTAGTGTGTGTGATAGTGATAGTATTCGGGGTGATCTCTGGTTGGACTGGACTGAATGGACCGAAGTGCTTGTTTCCACGCTGTATCTCTAAAGTTAAAAAAGTAAATATCTGTGGCATTGCTTAAACTGATACCTAACTTTAAAAAAGTGTGTAAGATTTTTATGCATAGGATTTATAATGGCTTTCATTAATCCTGTTCTATGTTGCAGTCATTAATATGTCTTTCAGAGGAATGTATCAGCTGAGAAATTCTCTTCCATAAGAAAGACCACAGATAAGGTAATAAAGGCTTTTGGCATGAATAACTGATAAACCACAAACCTATTGCAGACTTCATCTTCCACACCAGGGCATCAGAGATGTCCTCCTTCAGGGATCGGGGATTCCCCTCTTCTACTATAGATGAGGCTCTCACCAGGATCTCTTCTATACCCCATAACTCTGCTCTTACTCCCCACCACCCCTCCCCTCCCCCCCCCCCCCCCCCACTCGTAACAAGGGCAGAGTCCCCCTTGTCCTCACCTTCCACCTTACCAGCCATCACATACAACAAATAATCCTCCAACATTTTCGCCACCTCCAACGGGATACCACCACTGGACACATCTTCCCATCTCCTCCTCTGTCTGCTTTCCGCAGAGACTGCTCCCTCTGTAACTCCCTGGTTAATTCGTCCCTTCCCACCCAAACCACCCCCTCTCCTGGCACTTTCCCTTGCAACCGCAGGAAATGCTACACTTGTCACTTTACCTTCCCCCTTGACTCCATTCAAGGCCCAAGCAGTCTTTCCAGGTGCGGCAGAGGTTCACCTGCACGTCCTCCAACCTCATCTATTGCATCTGCTGCTCTAGGTGTCAGCTCTCTACATCGGTGAGACCAAGCGTAGGCTTGGCGATCGCTTCACCCAACACCTCGGCCAACCTGATCTCCCAGTGGCTCAGCACTTCAACTCCCCCTACCATTCCGAATCCGACCATTCTGTCCTGGGCCTCCTCCATGGCCAGAATGTGGACCACCGTAAATTGGAGGAGCAGCACCTCATATTTTGCTTGGGCAGTTTACACCCCAGCAGTATGAACATTGACTCCGATTTCAGGTAGTCCCTGTTTTCTCCTCCCCTTCCCAGCTCTCCCTCAGCCCAACTGTCTCCGCCACTTCCTTTCTTCTTCCCCCACCCTTGCATCAGTTGGAAGAAGGGTATCGACCCAAAACGTCGCCTAATTCCTTCGCTCTATAGATGCTGCCTCACCCACTGAGTTATTCCAGCAACTCCCACTCGCACTCACTCCTCCACTCCTCCAAAACTGCTGCATTGGCCAAGTATGTACACATACAAGGAATTTATCTTGGTGCTCCGCTCGAAAGTAACAACACGACATACAGTAAACCATTAAGAATAAAACATAAAACATTAAGAAAAAAACATAGTTTAAACGTGAATGAAATAAAATACCAGAGCAAAAGGAGGCTACAGACTTTTGGTTATTGAGTAGAGCTACTGCTCGTGGAAAAAAAGCTGTTTTATGTCTGGCTGAGGCGGCTTTGACAGACCAGAGTGGCCTTCCAGAGGGAAGTGAGTCAAAGAGTTTGAATCATTTCATGTTCCCTTTATCCTGTATCTGCACACTGAATGGCTTGATTGTAGTCATGTATTATCTTTCCAGTGGCTGTTTAGCACGCAGCAACAAAAGCTTTGCATTGCACCCCGGCAAATGTGACAATAAACTAACGTTGAAACGTAAAAAAATCTGAAGCAACGTGGCAGACTTCAGAGGATCAACTTATGGAAAAAGGTTAACAAAAACTTGCACATTTAATAGAGTTGAAATATTGGAAAAACAGTGACTAAAAAATGAGATTGATGTTTAGAGATTCTTTAGAATAATCTGTATGGAATTGCTTTCCTGTAGAGAAAAGAGCTGGAGGTACTGAATTCTGCAGTGAAGAATGGATGAGTGGAAGGACCTCTCTTTTACTGAGTGAGGCCCCATGACATTTGAATGACCCTTTCTTATAATAATTATGTCCATGTGCGTTATCAGTCTTGCCAACTACAATCTCATTTTGTTGCTTTGCCGTCTTTATAAATCCCAGATGACTGTCTTTAGTTATTTCCCGTTTAAAACCTGATGGTCACAGCTTCTGGAAAATGGCGTATGGCGGCTCCTTCTCTCTGACATCAAAGTGTGTAGTTGATTTGTTTCAGCCCGTGCTAGTTCTTCAGATCATGAAATTGTTACATACTATTAGTTGATTCCAGTTGTTTCTGTAGATGAGGTAAAGGAACAAAGAGTCCAGGGATTGCGAAAGCAGGCAGAAAGAAGATATCTCTCCTCCTCTTACCTACCCTGTTAAATGTTTACCATTTGTATAAGCACTGAAATTGTACAGGATTCTTGTTAATTAACTGCCATTTCTCTGCCTTTTTTTTTTCAATCATCTCCTTCAAATTTTCAAATGCCCTTTAACCTTCTCAGGGGTCTTTTAGAGTCATCTAATCCATGGCAAGTAAGTTTAAATATATATTTGTCCATTTTTCACTTTCCCAATCATAAACAGTAATGATCAGTGTGCCAATGGGATTATCCAGTATATTTATGCCAAGTACATTTGTATACTTTTATATGAATGAACTCATAATTCTTCATTTATTCCCCCACATTTTAGAACATCCAAACTAAGATCAGAGGTGAAGACAAAGCTCAGGTTTGTGATATTAATGTGTTATCAAAGAATGCGAAACTTTTGATGCTCAGTGCAAAGATATGCGACAGTTGATCAAAATTTGGATCATGTTTTATTTGATGGCCACTGAATTGCAATGTTAAAAATCAATGCGGAAGCTCTGTTGGAAAAAGAAATCCGTTTTAAAGATCAAAATTCAAAGTTAACAAATTGCTTTATATCAGTGACAGGAAACCAGCAATTAGGGTCCAGTGTATGTTTATATGAAACAATGAACCTTGTTACTGAGCTATAATGAATAAAAGACTGCTAGCTGTAGTGGTTTCCAAGGCAATCAAAATTCTAAAGCAACTCAGAATACCATCTTTCATAAATGTAGGATAACCTAAGAACTTCATAACTATTGAGGAATGTTCTAATGTATGTGAGCAAACAGTGCTGCCAACTAAGTGTACTGTTGACGATGCATGGATAGGTGGAAAAGCAGATTGTGAGGAGGTCCCAGGGACTCTTCAAGGGAACGCAGATACATGAAGCTGGTGGGCAAAAGATTCCCCCTCAACCCCATTCTCCTGGAGTCTAACATGGGGATGAAGCAACACCATCCACTTTGCAAATGCAGAATATCATTTAAAGTGAGAGAAGCTGCAGAACAAAAGTTACATGCACAGACGTCGAGTAATTAGGGAGGCAAGTGGAAATACAAAGGGGATTGAGGGTAAAAGTGGAAAAATCGTGCTCACACTGTAGAGAACTTTGGTGAGATGAGAACTAAAGTACTATTTATAGTTTTGGTCGTATCTGAGAAATATATTCGTATTTCAGGGAAGGTTCACTGGTTTGATTCTTGGATTGAAGAGGTCTTGTTACGAGGAAAGGTTGGGCTGATGCTCATCAGAGTTCACAAAACTAAGACCAACATTGAATCATACAAGGTTATTAAGCAGATGTTAACAAGGTAAATGTGTTGTCCTTTGTAAGCAAGTCTAGATCCTATAACTAACTTCAGAATAAAGATGGATATGAATCTCTCATGAATCTGTAATTCTCTACCCCAGAGAGCTGTGCACATAGCATTGTTAACTAGCGGTGTTCCGCAGGGGTCGGTGCTGGGGCCGCTACTCTTCACAGTGTTTATCAATAATTTGGATTTAAAGAATTGAAAGATTTGTGGCCAAGTTTGTAGATGATACAAAGATAAGTGGAGGGGCTGGTAGTGTAGAGAAACTGGGAATTTGCAGAAGGACTTGGACAGGTTGGGAGAGAAAGATGAGAAGTGGAATACAGCATAGCAAATTGTGGAGTCATGCATTTTGGTAATAGGAATAAAGACGTAGACTATTTTCTAAATGCGGAGAGAATTCAGAAGTCGGAGGTGCAAAGGGACTTGGGAGTGCTGGTACAGGATTTCCAAAAATTCATTTGAAAGTTGAATTGGTAGTAAGGCGAATGCAATACTTACATGTATTTAGAGAGGGCTAGATTACAAAAAAACAGGGATATCATGCTAAGGCTTTATAAGTTACTGGTCAGACTGCATTTGCAGTACTGGGCCCCATATCTGAGAAAGCGTGTGCTGAGAATGGAGAGAGTCCAGATGAGGTTTACGAGAAAGATTCCATGAATGTGTGGGTTAACATATGGTGAGCATTTGAAGTCACTGGGCCTGTACTCATTGGAGTTTAGAAGGATGAGGGAGGACCTCATTGAAACTTACCGAATAGTGAAAGGCCTGGATAGAGAGGATGGTTCCACTAGTGGAAGAGCCCAGGACCAGAGGTCATAGCCTCAGAATAAATGGATATGCCTTTAGAAAGGAGATGAGGAGGAATTTATTTAGTCAGAGGGTGGTGAATCTGTGGAATTCATTGCTACACATGGCTGTGGGGCCAAGTCGATGGATATTTTTCAGGTGGAGATTGACAGATACGTGATTAGTACGGGTGTCGGGGCTAATGGGGCGAAGGGAGGAGAATGGGGTTGAGAGGGAAAGATAGATCAACCATGATTGATTAGTGCAGTAGACTTGATGGGTCAAATGGCCTAATTCTGCTCTGAGAACTTATGAATTGGCTCAACTCAAGGGACTATATTCATGAGTTCATAAGACATACAGTAGGAGCAGATTTAGGCGATTTGGCTCATCATCATTCAACCATTGCTGATCTATTTTCCTCTCAACCCCATTATACTACCTTCTTCCCATAACCTTAGCCAGACACCCTTACAAATCAATACTGTATATAACCTATTTTTTTTTAATTATACACAGCAATAATCTGGCAAATGGCAGCGAGAAAAATGGTTGGATCATATTTTCAGTCTTGACCAAGGGACAAATGCTGAATAAATCCCCAATATATTTCAGACAGTACATGTAATGTATTTGATTGTTAGATTTATTGAAAAACAGTATTCATTTTTTCATACAAAATATTTTGGTAAATA
Organism: Raja brachyura; assembly: GCA_963514005.1. The sequence goes on from OY740796.1 coordinate 14,303,583, forward strand.
CATTTCACTCCACATTCAGTGAGGAGTTTGTCACAGTACTCAAACAATACAAAAGGATACAATAACTTGCATAAATATAGGAATATGTAAAATAGGCCATAATACATAACTAGATTAATTACAGTATCAAAGTCAAAGATCTTGTATTGGAAAAAACGGAGACCAAAGTAAACTTCTGCTTGAGCTGCAATTGGGATGAAGTAGTTAGTCTATTGACTTCTGATAACTTTATCAAATTCAGTTTAAAATGTGATCTAATAAACTCGCTAAGCCGCCAGACCACTGATTAGCCTGCTGCAAATTGAGCACAATTCACAACACGTACGGTCTCGTGCCCCTCAATGTAAATGTTTGCAGTTCTGGGAAAAAGTATTTTTTCAAATTTTAATTATTTAAAAAATCTGCTACAAATCAACCAAATATTACAGTATGCGGCAGATTCCGTTGTACACAGACCAGCATTTGAGCCGCTCAACCTTGTTTCAGTGTTACACCTAGTTATTGCTTTGATTGCTAGCAAAGACAAATAGTTCAGAGTTTTTATTGTGTCAGTCACTGGATTGGTGGCTGCAGTAAAAATATTTAGTGGGGTTCATTATCTTCAAAAGCAAATAACATTTTTTTGCTTCTTAAAAACATTCAGTATTTTGTAAACGAACTAAGACTAGAATTGCTATTTTTGGGTCTGTAAATGAATTCCAAAGTATTAGTCTTTGAAAAAACAATGGATTTTTAAAAACCATATAATAGATTATCTAATATTCTATTTACCCTAAGTCCACCTATGCAGACTTTAGGCAGGCAGAAATAGATAATCTATCATGCAACAGTTTTCAAAACCTGGACATCGATCGTTTTTTTTTGTCATGTACTCATATTCTGGAACCATCGCACAAAATAATTGACCTAATGCGTTTTCAACCGTCTAAACTCAACCGTGTCTAACTCTTCAGTTAATCGAACCAGAGACGATTATCGAGGCCTCATCGTAACTAAACATTTTCCCCGTGTTTAGCTGAAACTCGGTCATAGTCAAATGAACTAAAGCAATCCAGTTGGCTTGCATGTGTTGTAAAGATAGAGATTTGAATATTCATTTTAACAATAGCTGTGTAATGCATTCAGGTATTGTCCTCGACAAATCTATTTTTAACTCTTCTGGATTCTATAAAGAATCTTGTCATTTCTCTAATAGTGCACAGTGAGGGAATGGGAGTGCGGAGATGAAATGATCGCCTTAAGCAGTCAGATTCAGCCAACCCAGCTGTAGGCGCGGCAGTCTTTGTCTGGATGAGAGCGATACACTATCCGGTAGCTACAATCCATGTAGATAGGTTTGCACTTCTTAGGCCATGAGGTTGGTCTCATTGGTCTGCACATGGAAGAAAAATGAATACAGAATCAAGACATGTGACTTTAAAATAAAAGAGATAGATAATAAAAACAAAATATACTTTGTTCATTTGATTGTAGTTCCACTGAACAAAAATAACAACCACCTCAATGCTAGCAACTAATTTGGGCCATTTGGTAGTACCTTTAAGGTGGAGTTGGAGATGGTGAGGGTGGGTTTGGTTCAGGATTTGGTTTTAGGGAATGAAGCTGGACAGGCGTATGGAGTATTAGTGAGCAAACTTTCTATGTGGGCCTGATATATTTATGCCGTTGCTGTGGAAATTTTCAAGAATATAGGAGCCATTGCTGTAAATTGGGACAAAGCCAATTTTGCCAAACCAAGACGTGATGTAGGAAACAGAGGCCTGGTACAGGACTACTCACATTGTACTACTTACTGTTCAATAGGGAAGGAAGGAAGGAACTAATGAACGAATGAACCAAGTATAGACGGCTGTGGAGGCCAAGTCATTGGGCATTTCTAAAGCGGAGATTGACACTATTCTTGATTAGTAGGGCATGGGGAGAAGGCAGGAGATTGGGGTTGAGAGGGAAGGATGTATCAGCCATGACTGAATGGCAGAGTAGACTTGATGGGCCGCAAGGCCTCATTCTACTGCTATGACATGGATCTTATGAATAAAATGACGCAAAGGAGATCTTATAAATATAGCTTTTTTAGGGGTTAGAGAGGGAGTGTAGTAATAAAGTAAGAGGGTGGTGGTTCAACGGGATTAGGATGTGAGAGAGTTTTTAATCAGTTTGAGTGTTGGGTGAAGGAAGACATTTCAAACAGGGCCAGCAGGTGTACTGGAATCAGGTCACTGATAATCTACTTATTTTATTTTCCAGGAGCTTGCTGGTTTCTTTGCAGGGATTCAATTATCAAAAAGCCATTCTCAGGACTCTGGATTTCTGGTTTGGGAATACTGGTGCACTCCTTTGCAAATTAACAAATTTATGCATGTTGTTCTTCATTCGACCTTTCAAAGACATTTGGAAAGGTAGTGGACAGGAAAGGTTTAGAGGGTTCTGTGCCAAACTCGGGCATGTGGTACTTGCGTAGATGGAGCAGCTTGGTCAGCATGGGCAAGATGGACTGAAGGACCTGTTTCCATGTTATATGACTCTAATGCAAATGGTCACTCTGACCACCTGAAGATTACTGGACTCCAGACGAGCACCAACATATAGAGCTTCCAGGGAATTTGGAAAACCGAAGTAGGGGAAGGATTAAAAAAAAAGAATATCTTCTAACTACTGTGTATTGCACGCTAGGCAGTTGAAGATGGAAATTAAGCAATATTAGTGACTGTTTAATAATGCAAAACAGAAATTACTCACGTGATACAGAAGAAGCCTTCCTCTTCACAGTAACACTTGTCACAGCCTCTTTGAAACTTCTGGCCTGGTTTGAAAATCTTGTCATTGTATTTGCATTTCCCTGAAAATAGAACGCGTCAAACGTTGATCAATCCAGTTACTGCCGCCAGGATTAAGTTAATTGGAGATAAATGACATGGCATTCCCCATGCTGAGAATGGGATCATTTGGCCAGGCCATTGGGCTGGCCATGTGAGCACAATTCATTTGCCTTTATGGAATAACTTCAAATCAAAGAAAAAGACAGAGAAGCATCACCCACACAATTGTCTACTTGTTATTGATTGTTCCAAGATAAGTGAGGCTCGAAGACCTTATTAAACTTTATTACCTTTTTGAAAAGGTGATTAACAGTTTCCATTGGTGTCAATGTGAGACGGTAAGGAACAATTCCTTCAGTGTGGATACAACATGAATTATTTGGTCTGCACACTGTGAAGTTTGGCATCTGCCAGCCTTGACTTCCCATTATCCTTCTGAACACATGTAGTGCTAATGCTGCCTTATCCACCAGAGAGGGCTTTGTTGATGAAGAAATGTGTGATAAATCAGATGGAATAATCAAGTTATGGATTACATCATGACACTCAATAAACAAATTTACTTCAACTAAATCCAGAATTTTGTTGCCATTTCTTAAGTTGCTCCAAATTCCTTTAACCCGACAAACTTATGCTTGCTGACTTACATTGATTCCCAGTCCGGCAACACTTCAATTTTACATTTCTCATCCTCGTGTTCAAAACTCTCCATTGCACGTTCCGGACTGAGTAACACAATCAGGCATTCCTCCAGTACCTTTATGACAGCCCTGATCTCAATTGAGAACATGCTGTGACGTGGAATTTGAAATGGTCCTTAAAACCCATCTAAATGCCATCTTAGCGTCATATAGCACGGAAACAGGCCCTTCGGCTTTCCTTGTCCACGACCACCCTTCTACACTAGTCCTCCCTGCCTGTGTTTGGCCCATATCCCTCTAAATCTCCAATCGCTTGTCAGTTTGACTTAAAACTGTATGTGAGCTCAAAACTGGGACAGAAAGCATTTACACCCTTGGTTAGCTGCAGTCACTGTGAATCATCCAGCTATCAGACCAAAAGCTGACAGCAAGGCTTTCAAATTGTAACTCGCCAAAATTCACAATGATTTCGTGCCTTTACTATTGCGGCGCACTTTATAGACACAAAAGACACACAAAGCTGCAGCAACTCAGCGGGTCAGACAGCATCTCTGGAGAGAAGGAATAAGTGACTCCTTCAAACAGCACCCCCAATGTGGGATGCTCTCGTTCCACTCTCTCTGCTGAAGTTCTCTGTCCGACGAGAGTTCTGCAACATCTCGCTGCAGCCCCTCTGCGAGATCCTTCGCACTTTATTCATATTTGCAACTTGTCCGTGGTTTCAATTAGCCGGGCCATTATTCCCCACCCCGAGTGAAACGCAATTCTTCCCAGGAGGACTCGCTTTCCAGTTGCTACTCTCTAGCAGTTAATGTTGGATGCTTCCCAACATCCACAGCGAACTTGGTCATTCCGATTTGGCGCAAGTCAGAAAGGAATAATATTCTCAGCCTCCCGCTTACAACCTGTGCAATGGTTGGATTTTTGTTATAAAGTCTTGCCATTCTGTCCAGCCCCCTCCAGTCCTGCACCCTTCTCCTCCCACGCACTCAGCCAAGACATTCGTCTAAAACAGAGTAATTAGGCCATTGCTCGACCCTGCCTACACTAATGTTTGCTCCCCACCCAGCTCCGTTGGTAACGGCGGGCTGCTAACCTTGCCACTGGCTGCGCTTTGGCATGTTTAAGAAGGCATGTATTAAATGAGCTCGAGTGTCGGGTGAAATAGTTCACCGCAGGTCTGGAAAAAGTTAAACCGACTTATGCCATGTTTGCAATTTTTAACATCGGGGACTGATTTAATACATTTTCGTTCTCCTACTTAATTAGGGAAAGAAAGAGGTTTGCGTCGATAATCTCATTCTTTGCCAGCGCTCGTCCGTGATAAACTCTTGATTTTATTCCCCAAATGTGCACGGTCAATGTCACGGAATAAGTTCTGTATAATTGTGTGTAACGTCGCTTATAACTCGGTGTCGACGCTGCACGTTGGTTGCTGCTCGTAAAGCGCCTGGTTAGAGCCTCCCTCCAGTTGCAACCGGGTATCGGAGATGAAGCGATCGAATACCAAGTTCCAACGCCTTTTCACGAAGGGAGCCGATCTGCCCATCCTTGTCCTCCACAGATGCTGCCTGGCCCGCTGAGTTACTCCAGCACCCGCTGTGTGTTGCTCAAACCTGCAGCATCTGCTGTTCCCTGTGTCTCCAAACCCGCAATATGGCCATTCCCAACTCCTTTGGGAACTACGGGCTGCTAACTCTTCCACCGACCGCGCCTTAGGAAGCTTAAGAAGGTGTTACCATGTGTTAGATTACATCCTTGCAAAAGTCTCTACTGTGAACATGATGAAAAGTGACGGTCCGAGATTCACATTATTGAGACAGCATGGAAATAGAACATTCGGCCCAACCTGCCTATGCAGACCAAATTGCCCCATCTACATTAGTCCCACCTGCCAAAGTTTGGCCCGTATCCCTCAAAACCTTGAAGCTGGAAACAAAATGCTAGAGTCACTCAGTGGGTCGGGCAGCATCTCTGGAGAAGAGGAATAGGTGACGTTTCGGGTCGAGACCCTTCTTCAGTTTATGTTTCAGACAATTCTTCGAAGAGAGCGTGTGTCTGATCACTGTGGCTGTTGGGCAATGGATGGGAGTGATCTGTAAGAGTGATGGGGAGTGAAAGAATGACCCTGCTCCCATTGCAGCCACTTTAGGGCCATTCCCCTCCCATCCCGCCTCATTCACGCCGTTATGCCCCAACCCACACACCGACCCAGCTCGGCTCCCAGCTGCCCTTTGCTCACCTTGACCGAAATAGAGCCCCGCTTCGGAAGGACTCGCCACCCAGAGAAGGACCAAAGCAAGACAGAGCACGGCATACACAGACAGCCGACTCCAGGACGCGCCGGGCTCCATCTCAATGCACAAGGAGGTAGCTTCAAACCGGAGAACAGGAGCGGCTAGCGTTGTGATGGGGACCCCGGCGCTCAGGGCTTTTATACAGAAGCAGCGTCCAGCACCTGGAGCCCACAGGTACTTGCATCATTTATTGCACGGAGCGCTGCCAGGAAACTCATTTCCTCCCTGGCGTGTTTTGCAGGACTTGGAGTTGGCCGCTTTGATGATTGCAGATCACGCCCAACCTGCGGCTGTCTCCCCCAAACCAGAGCCAGCTCGTCCCTCTCCCACCCTCCAAAAATAACACCGCCTCAAATATTGATTCACTTACTTGGCGTGTGGACGAGCCGGGAATCTCTGACATTTCCTCCCCGCAACCCAGTGCCAAGAGCGTCAACGCCTCCATGACAACCGGCGCTGGGTCTGTGTTTCATGTCAACATTGCAAGCCCTGCCCTCAGTCTCTGCAGCGGGACTCAACACAGGGTCACAAACAAAAAGCTGGAGTACAAACACCACGGGCCAGGCAGCATCTCTGGGGAAAGGGGATAGGTGACGTTTCGTGTCGAGACTGGGAGTCAGGGGAGAGGGGAGCGAGAGATGTAAAGGATGATATGGCGAGATGAATAACACATGAATGAAAGATGTGCAAAAACAAGTAACGGTCCATGCATGGTTGGCTGTGGGCCAGGTGCTAAGGAGTTCTGCAGACAATGAAACTCATCAGGACGACAGTGAAACTAGTGTAACGACTAGGGTAGGGGAGGCAGGGGTTATGTGAAGTTAGAGAAGTCAATATTCACTGCGCTGGGTTGGAGGCAGTCAAGTGTTTTATTGTCGTATGTCCTGAGAAGAAACAATGATATTCTTACTTGCAGCAGCACAACAGATGTGTAAACATAGTACGTTGGAACCGCTATAATAAAAAAAAGAGTTCAGTTCAGAGATACAGCGCGGAAACAGGCCATTCGGGCCACCTAGTCCGTGCCAACCAATGATCTCCACTCACTAACACCATTCTACGCATACTAGGGACAATTTATAATTTTACCAAGCCAATTGGTAAAGCTGTGGAATTCTCTGCCTCAGAGGGCGGTGGAGGCAGGTTCTCTGGATGCTTTCAAGGGAGAGCTAGATAAGGCACTTAAAAATAGTGGAGTCGGGGGATATGGGGAGAAGGCAGGAACGGGGTACTGATTGGGGATGATCAGCCATGATCACATTGAATGGCGGTGCTGGCTCAATGGGCCGAATGGCCTACTCCTGCACCTATTGTCTATTGTCAATTAGCCTGCAAACCTGTACGTCATTGGTGTGTAGGAGGAAATGAAGCACCCAGAAAAAACCACCACAGATCACGGGAGAGAAGGTACAAACTCCGTGCAGGCAGCAAGCCTGGTCAGGATCAAACCCGTGCCTCTGGTGCTGTAAGGCAGCAATTCTACCGCTGTGCCACCCCATTCACTATATTTACTATATTAAAAACCAATAATTGTGCAAAGACGTAAACAATGCATCAAGTCTATGGAGCTCGGAGCAAATGTGCAGGTTGTAGAGTTTAATCAACTGAAGGTTGTTGGGAAGAAGCAGCTCGTGAACCTGGAGGTTACAGTTTTCAAGCTTCCATACCTTCTTCTTGATGGCAGGATCAAAACGCGAGTGTGATCAGGGTGGTCTGGGTCTCCAATGATGCTGGCTGGCACTTGAAGAGCGCTTTGATGTTAGGAACGTCCGTGCCCGTGATGGACAGTGCAGTGCTCACCACCTTTTTGTAATCATTGTCGTTCCTGGGTGTTTGAACCTGTAGAAGTTCAAGAGAATATCCATTGACGTAACGAATATCCTCGCAACAAACACTGCTGGAGGAACTCAATGGGTCAGGCAGCATCTGTGGATGGAAATGGGCAGATGTGTTTCAACTCTGGATTCCTCTCATGATCTCCCGACCCGAAACATCGACTGTCTACTTCCTCCCACATGTGTTGTACGAACTCCTACGACCTTCCACGAGTATGTTCACGAGCTCCTACGAGTAAAAAGTAACAATTTTCTTTCATCACCAGTATTTTTTTACTCGTGAAGTTTTTGCAACACAGTGAAAAATGTCCACGAGTAAAAAAATACTTGTGATGAAAGAATTGTTACTTTTTACTCGTAGGAGCTCGTGAACATACTCGTGGAAGGTCATAGGAGTTTGTAGAATACCACGAGTTTGATTTATTTTTAAACTCGGGAGAGCCCTGGGGTAAACTCGCATCGTGGGACAGGGGCTTAAGAGAGAAAATACTTAAAAAAACATGTTTTTAGACAAGGCTGTAGAAGAAAATGGCGACAATTCAATGCCAGATAGAACATAGAACAGCACAGGACGAGGCGCTTCTGCCAACAATGTCTGTGCTAATCCCTCTGTTCCCTGCATATCCCTGTGCCTACCTAAAATCCCCTTCAATACCACTATTATATCTGCCTCCAGCACTGTTCCAGGCACCCTCTGTGTAAAGAACATTGCCTTTAAACTTTACCCCTCTCACCTTAAAACTATGCCCTCTGCAATATCATATGTCTCTGATTCTGTGCTGGGGATGTCACAAGGTGGCTATGTTACTTAGGTACTACAACAAGATGACTGAGCCTTTATGTGTCCTTTGCGTTGAGCTAATCAGAAAAAGAAATCTGCAATTAATAAAAGCTAATATTAATGTTACTATTCATGATTTAGTGGGAGTGGGGAGTGGCATAGGGGGCAGAGCCCTCGTGCCAAAGACCGGGGTTCAATTGTGGCTTTGGCTGCTGTCTACTGGCTGCGGTGCTGGCTCGAAGGGCCGAATGGCCTACTCCGCACCTATTGTCTATTGTGTGGAATTTGCACGTTCTCCTTGTTCGTTCGCCTGTGTGCCAGACGACGTGTAGCTCGCTGTTGGCTTCCGGCGTCGTCCAACATGTTGACAGAATTGGTCACCTGACGCGTCTCTGAGAACATCGTGTCGTCGTTTCCGGGGGTCGCCATGAGGAGGCTTCTGTCATGATCCCCGTTCTCCTTTGGACCATGTGGGTTTCCTCCAAGTGCTCCGGTTTCTTCCCACCTCCCAAAGACATGCAGATTTGTAGGTTAATTGGCCTCTATAAATTGCCCCCAGTGTGTAGGGAACGGATGCGTAAGTGGGATAACACAGAACTAGTGTGAACAGGTGATCGATGGTTGGTGCGGATTCGATGGGCCGATAGGCCAGTTTTCATGCTGTATCTCTCTATATCTCTAAACCCATTTGGTTCCATCAGTGTGGGAAGTCTGCATTCTGGTCTGTGTAAGATGCAAATGGTCGGCATAATGGCAGAGCAGTAGAGTTGCTGCCTTGCAGCGCTAGAGACTCGGGTTCAATCCTCAGTTTTGTACAGAGTTTGTACGTTCTCCTTGTGACCGCATGGGTTTTCTCCAGATGCTCCTGTTTCCTCCCACACTCCACAGACATGCATGTTTGTAGGTTAATCGGCTTCGGTAAAAATTGTAACTTGTCCCTATTGTGTTGGATAGTGTTAATGTTCGGGTGATCACTGGTTGGCGCAGTGGGCTGAATGACCTGTTTCCACGCTGTATCTCTTAAATCAGTATCTCGAAAGTAAAGTCATTAGCGACCCTCTAACTTTCTGATAGCTCACCAGCAGTTATGAATGATACCAATATCTCTGCCAAGAGCCCCACAATTTCTTCCCTAACATCCTAGCATACACTTGATCAGGTCCCAGGGATTTATCCACCATTATACATTTGAGACCTCCAGTACCTCCTCTTCTGTCGACTCACTTCAAGACAACACTATTAACTTTTCCAAGTTCACAGTAAATATAGACCACACCTGCTTCAAGTAAAAGGTGAGTTACGTAAACCATCAAAATTGGCCCTGATTAAGAAAGAAGTGCAGTTGCTGGAAAAATCAAAGGTAGACAAAAAAGCTGGAGAGGCAGCATCTATGGAGTGAAGGAATAGGCGACGTTTCGGGTCGAGACCCTTCTTCAGACTGATGTCGGGCCCTGTGATACTTCTGCACCAGTCCTATCTTTTTTCATAATTTTAAAAAAAACTAAGAGTTATGTTCCCTGATCCCAATGTGCTTCCTCACTAAGACTTCAGGCACCTACTCTGCCTTATTTCCCAAGAAGAGGTTGAGTTTTGCCCCCTCTCTAGAAGGGCCATCTACATATTGATTGAGAACATTTTCCTGAACACACAAAACAAGTCCACCCCACCCAGACCTGTAGCATTTTGGCCGTCCCCGTGGATTTTTGGAAAGTTAAAATCACCAACTAACGCAACCCTGTATTCCATGCAGCGCTCTGTGATTTCCCCATATTTCCTCCTCTAACTCCCATTGATTATTGGGGACCGTATAATACAATACAATACAATCTCATCACATGTATCACCCCCTTCCTTTTTCTCTGTTCCATTTATACAGCCGCACTGGACAGGTCCCTGGCAATATCCTCCCTAAATACCACCACGATTTGCTCCGTAAACAACAAAAAACAACGACATCATTCTTAGCTCTATCCTTCCCGTAGCATTTTCCACATCTGTGCCCGCAAATGGAGCCACTTCATCTAATCTTATGTTATTTACTTCCTTGACCTTGTCTCTAATCCTCTTTCCCAATGCATATTCAATTGGGTTTTAAATAATGTCAAAAAAATAATCCCTTGCGGTAAAAGATTACACGTTCTAATAAACCTAAAACAAGCTTTACACATGTGCTGAAAAGGTCTTCTAATTCGTCTCATTATCCTTCTGGTGGTAATGTCCTTGGTTATTGATTTGCAAACTAAATATTGTAACTGCTAACAGAATATGAAAATAAAAAGAAGGCAGATCTGAATTGAAAGAAGGCCAGTCAGCATCTGTGGAGAGGTAAACTCAGTTTAAGTCATAGTCGTACAGCACGGAAACGGACCCTTCGGCCCAACTTGCCCATGCCGAAAATAATGCCCCATTTACACATGTGCCACCTGCCTTCATTTGGCCCATAACCCACTAAACCTTTCCTATCCATGTACTTGTCCAATTGCCTTTTAAATGCTGTTATAATCCCTGCCTCACCCATCTCCTCTGGCAGCTCATTCTGTACACCCACCACCCTCTGTGTCTGGGATCCTTTATCAGAACGGGGAAAGGGAGAAGAACAAGTTTGTTTTAATTTGCAGAGAATGGGAGATATATAGGAAAGGGGAATATCTGTGATGGGGTGAGACCAGGTGAAATGGATAAAGCAGGACAATCTATAGGGTGATTGTCTGTATTATATGCTGCTGATAGCAGGGTGTGGAATGTGTCCAGCAAGTCAGGCTGTACTTGTGGAAAGAGAACAACCAAGGCAATGTCACAGATGGATGACTTACTGCAGAAATGACCCAGTTCTAATATAAGCAGGAAGAAAGAAGAATGAAGTTGGAGAATTTCATATTGAGTGTGGAAGACTGCAACGTGCCCAGACAGTAGATGAGGTGCTCCTCACTGAGCTTGTATTGTGTCTCAGTATAACAGGGCTGGGGGCCACAGACTGATAGGTCGGAGTGGGATGCGGAATGACAGAGGCAGGCAGTAGTACTCAGAGTCGTCACTGTGGATTGATTTAAGTGCTTCACAAAGCCATCACCCGCCACCCAATTCGGGGCGGCACGGTGGTGCAGCAGTAGTGTTGCTGCCTCACAGCGCCAGAGACCCTGGTTCGATCCTGACCACGGGTGATGTCTGTACGGAGTTTGTACATTCTCCCTGTGCCCTGCGTGAGTTTTCACCGGGTGCTCTGGTTTCCTCCCACCCTCCAAAGACGTACGGGTTTATAGGTTAATTGGTTTCGGTAAAATTGTAAATTGTTCCTAGTGTAAAGGATAGTGTTCATGTGCGGGGTTCGCTAGTTGGCGCGGATTCGGTGGGCCGAAGGGCCTGTTACCGCGCTGCTGAACTGCATCACTGAACTAAACAGGGTTTGATTTCTCTAATGTTGTGGTGACTAGACTTTGAGCATTAAACTGTAAAAAGTGCACGGTGGTTAATTGTTTCACCTGGAAAACTCTTTGGATGTAGACGCAAGGAACTGCAGATGCTGGAATCTTACATTGGACACAAAGTGCTAGATAACTCAGCGGGTGAGCCAGCATCTTTGGAGGACATGGATCGGCAATGTTTTGGGTTGTGGCCCTTCTACAGAAGAGGGTTCCGGCCCAAATTGTCACCTTTCCATGTCCTCCAGAGTTACAGCCTGACCTGCAGAGATAGTCCAGCACTTAGTGTTCTACATGTATTGAAATATGTTACTTGAGAAAGACAGTGGTAGTGAGGATGAAAAAATAGACAAAGGAATTGGAAAGGTATCTTCGAAATACTACAGGGAGGGGAATATGTGTTGGTGGTGAATTCCTGTTGGACTTGGTCCCAGCTATGAAGGATGATATGTTGAATACACAGACTGGTGGGATGGAACTAATAATTATTGTTTGTTGCAAGTGCAACTGAATGCAAAAGTAGCAAGATTCTACATTATAAAGACCTCATCTGGATTGCTGTGTTGTGTTGGATAACTTACTGGATGGAGTAAGATAACAAATATGTGGGAAACATTTCAGAAGAGGTTTACCAGACTAATACCAGGAATGGGCAAGTTGACTTATGAGGAATGGCTGTCCTATGAGGCTAGGTGTGTATTTAGTTTATTTAGTTTAGTTTTTGGAGATACAGTGTAGAAAAGTGCCCTTTGGCCCACTGAGTCTGTGCAGACCAGCGATCACCCATACACAAGTTCTATCCAACATACTAGGGACAATTTACAGAGGCAAATTAACCTACAAACCTACACGTCTTTGGAATGCAGGAGGAAACCAGAGTACCCAGAGAAAACCCACAAATCAAAGGGAGAACATACAAAGTCTATATAGACAGCTGGACAGCACCCACAGTCAGGATCAAACCTAGTCTCCAGCGTGTAAGGTTACCCCTGTACCACTGTGTCACCCTTGTATCTGCTGGAGTTTAGAAGAGTGAGAGGGACTTATTTGAATCATATAATATCTTACGAGCAAGAAGACAAAATGCGCTGGAGTAACTCAAAGGATCAGGCAGCATTTCTGGAAGACATGGATAGGCGACATTTCGGATTGGGACCCTTCTTCAGACCTGAAACGTTCCTATCCATGTCCTCCAGAGATGCAACTTAACACGTTGAGTTATTTCAGCACTTTGTGGTCTTTTTTATAAACTAGCATCTGCAATAATTTGTGTCTGCAATATCTTGAGGGATCTTGAGATTCCTTTTATGGGAAAAATAAGAACTTGGGCCGGCTGGGTGGGGTGGGGGGTGGGAGGAGCAGGGACACTGTTGGGAAATAACATATTACCCATTTAAGACAGAGATGAGGTGAGATCTTTACTCTAAGAGGATCATAAACGTTTGGAGATCTCCTCCTTTAAGTGTGGTGGAAAAAGGGTTTTTGAATATTTGTAAAGCACATAGTTACATAGTGTGGTGCATAGATTTATGGTAAGCAAACAGTGGAAGTGACTGCAGGAAGACTGGAATGCACAGTTGTGTTTGCAGTTATTTAAGCAATGATCCAAAGGACTGCTCCTGTTCCTAATGCCTATGTTTATACCTAATGTCATATTGAAAAGATCATCTTCAGGGCACATAAACAGAGATATTCGTTACAGTGGAATACAGTGATTTTTCAGAATCGCAAATTCCCCACTCTTGACCCAATCCTTACCTTTGCTCAGATTTGTTATTCACCCCAAAAGCAATGATCTGAATGGTGTGCAATTAATCCTGCCATGACTCAACCAGTAGCTTGAACAAATTCAGAAGTCCATAAATTCATGTGATAGGAGCAGAATTAGGCCGTTTGGCCCATCAACTCTCCTCCGCCATTCAATCATGGCTGATCTTATCTCTCCCTCCTAACACCATTCTCCTGCCTTCTCCCCGCCACCCCTGACAACCATACTAATCAAAAATCTATCAATCTCTGCCTTAAAAATATCCATCGACTTGGCCTCCACAGCCATCTGTGGCAATGAATTCCACAGATTTACCACCATCAGACGACAGAAATTCCTTCTCATCGCCTTCCTAAAGGAACGTCCTTTAATTCTGAGGCTCTGACTCCGGTCCTAGACTTTCCCACTAGTGGAAACATCCTCTCCACATCTACTCTATCCAGACCTTTGAACATTTGTTTTTCTTTGTAGTGTTATTTTCAGCGTTGCATTTTCTTTGCATACCTGAGAGAGCCCACAGCTTCATTGAGGCTGTCTGCCACTGATCTTCTCAGAACTATTCAAAAAGTGCAGCTCAAATACTATTCATATACCCCTACTTAACAGCGGTCATTCTTCACAAACTAGTTGCAATGCTTCCTGTTAATTGTCGTGGATTGGATTGTACCAGTATCAGACTGGAGATTAGTTTGGGAAGAATGGGCAAATAAGGATGGTTCTCGCCTGAATTAACAGATCAGAGCCTATTGGCAAACAAACAGAGTTACTTTGCACACTTGACAAAAAATACTTGTGTGGATGAGTCTGAGGACATGTTGATGAAGATGATCTCAGTGGTGTGTCATGGTGAAGATTGATATTCACCTGGTTAAACTCACAATGTCATTTCCTGATTCCACAACCGCAACTCTTGTGAATTCTCTATATTTTAAAACGTGAGAGGGTAAGATCTAGGAGCAGGAGTAGGACAGGTGGCCCCACAAATCTGCTCTGCAGATGATGCAGCCACAGGGAACTGCAGATGCTGATATATTGTGTAGAACACAAAGTGCTGGAGTAACTCAGATGGTCAGGCAGCATCTCTGGAGGATATGGATAGGTGACATTTTGAGTTGAGTCTGAAGAAGGGTCCCAATCCAAAATGTCGCCTTTCCATGTCCTATTGAATAAGATGATGGAACATAGCACATAGAACAGTACGCCACAGGAACAAGCCCCTCGACCCACAATGTTTGTGCCAAACATGATGCCTTGATCTCATCTGCCTGTACGATCTAAATCCCTCTATTCCCTGCATTCCCATCTAAAAGCCTGTTAAACACCACTGTTGTATATTGCTTCAACCACCACCCCTGGCAGTGCGTTCTAGGCCCCCGCCACTCACTGTGTTAAAAAACCCTGCACATCTCTATTAAACCTTCGCCCTGATATGTTGTCAGTCTCAGCCCCACTCCCAGTCATAAACCTTGACTCCTTTGCAGCCCAAAATCAGTATCTTAAATATCTTCTGACTCAGTCTCAACAGCACCCTGAGGTTCACACTCCTAATGGTTCACAACTCTGGCAAAGGAAGTGTCATCTCCACTTTATGTAGGTGACTTCTGACTCTGACACCACGCTAGATTATACCACGAGGGTAAACTACATCTCGGCATTTCCCTTGTCAGAGTTATGTCCATACGACCCCCATAGCTTCCAAATTCTAATGAGTATGGGCACTAATCTGCTCAACCTTTCATCGTGCAACGACCTCTCCATTTCAGAAAACAACCCGGTGAACTTTTGTGAACTGCCTCCTTAAATAAGGAGACCCGGCCCGTCTCATCCCCGCTTGCGTCAGGGAGAAGATCCGAAAGTTTAGAAGATGTACCACCGGATTGAGGAACAGCTTCTTGCCCTCTGTTATCAGAATTTGGCGGTAGAGTTGCTGCCTTACGGCGCCAGGGACCCGGGTTCGATCCTGACCACAGGTGCTGTTTGTACGGAGTTTGTACGTTCTCCCTGTGACCGCATGCGTTTTCTCTGGGTGCTCCGGTTTCCTCCCACACTCCAAAGATGTACGGCTTTGTAGGTTAATTGGCTTCAGTAAAGATGGTGAATTGTCCCTGGGGTGTAGGATTGTGCTAGTGTATGGCGATCACTGGTCGGTGCTGACTCGGTGGGGCGAAGGGCCTGTTTCCGTGTTGTTACTCTAAAATAAACACAACTAATTTCTAATTGAAATCCAAGTACTCAACGTTTACTAGTTCCCTCTAACCAATTTGCTCGTTGTACTCTGGATTCTCATAAACTTGTAAAATGCGATTTCACTTTCATAACCCACACTGGGCAGAACAGTTGTGCAGCAGTAGAGCTGTTGCCTCACAGCGCCAGAGATCCAGGTTCCATCCTGACTGGATCAGTTTATTATTGTTATGTGTGCCGAGGTACAATGAAAAGCTTTTTGTTGCGTCCTATCCAGTCAGCAAAAAGACTACACACGATTACAATCATGTCGTCCACAGTGTACAGATACAGGATAAAGGGAATAACGTTCAGTGCAAGATTAAGTCTAGTAAAATCCAATTTATAATAGTCCGAAGGCCTGTAATGAGGTAGATGGCAGGTCAGGACCGCTCTCTAGTTGATGATAGTTGCCTGATACCAGCTGGAAAGAAATTGTACCTGAATTTGGAGGTATGTGTTTTCACACTTCTGTAACTCTTGTCTGATGGGAGGGGAGACCAGGGTGAGACTCGATTAGTGGCCTTGCTGAGGCAGTGTGATGTGTCGATGGAGTCAATAGAAGGGAGTTCTGTTTGCGTGATGGCCTGGGCTATGCCCACACACTCTGCAATTTCATACGCTCTTGGATGGAGCTGTCTGTGCGGAGTTTGCACGTTCTCCCTGTGTCCGCGTGGGTTTCCTCCGGGTGCACCGGTTTCCTCCCACATTCCAAAGACGTGCAGGTTTGTAGATTAATTGGCCTCTGTAAATTGCCTCTAATGTGTATGTATTATGCAAAAAGTGGAATGGCATAGAATTAGTGAACGTGTGATCGATGGTCGGTGTGGACTCGATGGACCTGTTTCCTTGCTGTATCCTGAAACTAAACTAAACACTCACTTTACACGATTGCATTACGATGTTCCAACTGATATGATGCTATTTCCTTTTGATTGAACTGCACCATTTCCAATTGATAGATGTCAAGCTCTCTGACCTATAGCTTCCTTGCTTGAATCAGGACATTATAGTTTTCCAATCCACTGGGACCTTTCCAGAACCTCAAGAATTTTGGATGATCACAACCATCACATCCATCAGCTTTGAAGCTCTTTTTATACACCCTGGGACGCAGGCCATCAGTTTAGGGCAACTCGCCAGCCTTTATTCCCCATTATTTTGACTGGTTTTTCAGAGCGATCATGATTCCTCGCTCGTGTTTTCCCTCAGACTTTCTACTCTTATTGGGATTTTTAATGTTATCATTGCACACCGCCGCAAAATATTTGTTCAATGTCTTTGCCATTTCCTCGTTTCCCATTATTAACTCCCCAATCTCATCCTCTCCGGCACTAATGTTTACCTTGGCCATTCTCTTCCTAGTAGAAGCTCTCACTATGTGTTTTTATATTTCTTGCTTGCTTCCTCCCATAATCTATTTTTGCTCTTTTTTTCAGTCACCTTTTGCAAGGTTTCTAAACGTTTCACTTTCTTTCAGCTCACCGCTAATCTTTGAGGCCTCGTGTGATTTTACCGCCAACTTGTCAATGCCCTGAGCTGACTTTCTGGACCACAGATGGATCGTCCTCTTTATACTGTGTTTATTACCCAGGAGCATGTATGTAGAGCATTACATAGAACACAGAATGATACAGCGAAATTGCAACTGAAAATCCTGATGTAAGTGCATCAAACTGAAATGTTAGCTCTGCTTCTTTGTGCACAGTTGTAGCCGGGTCTGCTGAGTATTTCTGGCCTTTTCTGGTTTTATTTCAGATTTTCTGCTTCTGCAGGTTTTTGCTTGTTAATGACAATGTATGCTGCTGTGATCCCTCTTCCATAGATGATCTTTTAATGTGAGATCATTAATTAATTAATCCTGACTCGTTGCACATGACTAGATCTAAAATAATATTCTCCCTATTTACTTTAATTTAGAGTTTAGTTTATTTCAGCGTGGAAACAGTCCCTTCTTCCCACCGGGTGCTGGCCGAACAGCGATCACCCGTACGAACCTAGCTCTATCCCATAATCAAGGGACAATTTACAGAACCCAATTAACATACAAATCTACATGTCTTTGGGATATGGGAGGAAACCGGAGCACCCAGGGAAAACCCGCGCAGTCACAGGGAGAACGTACAAACTCAGTACAGACAGCACCCATGGTCAGGATCGAACCCAGGTCTCTGGCACAGTAAGACAGCAACTCTACCTCTGTGCCACAGTGCTGCCCTCTGTTCTAAGAAAGATTCCTAAATGCATTACATGAGCATGTCTCGAAGGCCATCTTTGCTGATTTGATTTGCCAATTTTGTTAAACTTAAAATGCATGTATGATCTTTTCTCTGCCTGGATAGCATGCAAACAAAAGATTTACACTGTACTTCGGTGCACATGACAATAAACTGAACTATACTAAACTAAACAATTATTGCGGTACATATCCTTTAGGAACCCACTATTTCTTGATATATATTCTGTCCTTCAATGTAGCAACTAGTTGGGAGACTATAACACTCCCACAACTAATTTCTGCGCTTAATTTTCCTTTTTGTCTATCCTTATGAAATGTCAAGTCATCTGCAACATTTTTTACACATTTATTTACAATTGACTTTATTTTGTGAATGCGATATGCATTCAAAACAGCCATCCATTTTCCTCTTGACTTGGGTCATACATAGCACAGTTCAACACAGAAACAGGCCCTTCGGCCCACAATGCCTATGCCAAACAAGATACCAAAATAAACTAATCTCGTCTGCCTGTACATGATCCATATCCCTACATTCTCTGCATATCCACGTGCCTGTCTAAAAAGCCTCTTAAATGCCACTTTTGTATCTGCCTCCACCCCTGGCAGTGTGTTCCAGGCATATACTACCCTCTGTGGGGAAAAAAAAATTGCCTCGCACATCTTTAAACTTTGCCCATCTCACCTTAAAGCAACATTCTCGATTTATTGACAATTCCACTCTGGGCAAAAGGTTCTGACTGTCTTCTCTATCTATGCCACTCATCATTTTATACTCTTCTATCAAGTCTTCCCTCAACCTCCGGTGCTCCAGAGAAAGCAATCCAAGTTTGTCCAACATCTCTGGGCAGCTAATATTCCCTAATCAAGGCAACATTCAGGTAAACCTCTTCTGCACCCTCTCCAGAGTCCCAAGATTCTTCCTGTAATGGGGTGACCAGAACTGCATGCAATATTCCAGATGCAGCCTAGCCAGTTTTATAAAGCTACAAGATGATTTTCTTGCTCTGATAAACTCAATGGCCTGGCCGATGAAAGCAAGCATACCATATGCCTTGGGGTCTCGACTACTCCGTCTAATGATTTTTGACTTTAAAGGAGCTATGTGGACCCCAGGGGTGGCACAGTTGTTGCCTTTCAGCGCCAGAGACCCGGGTTCGATCCTGACTCTGGGTGCTGTTTTATGGAGCTTGTACATTCTCCCTATGACCGCGAGAGTTTTCTCCGGGTGCTCTGGTTTCCTCTCGCATCCCAAAGACGTGCCGGTTTGTAGGTTAAATGCCCCCTGGAAATTGTAAATTGTCCCTAGTGTGTAGGATAGTGCCAGTGTACGGTGTGATCGCTGGTTCTCGCGGCTCGGTGGGCCGAAGGGCTTGTTTGCACGCTGTATATCTAAAAGTCTAAAATGATAACCTTCAATACAATTGTTCCAGAATTCTGCATGTTCAAACGTAGTAAATGTTATCCTGTGGTGGACAATGAATGAAGAGCACAAACAGGGAAGTGTTAAAAATGGCCTGCATTCCTCTGCAGTTCAAACTGGTGAAAAGCATGTCTTAATCCTTGATGGAAGCACTCAGACATCCTCCTACCGGCCACAGGATGAGAGAACAGGAACAGTCTGTGCTGTTTCACACACAGACAAAACAAACAGGAGCAGAGAAAAAGTGGTGCCACAAAAATCCCAACTATTTCTCCTTGCAGAGGTCATCTCACTTTCCAAGAAGTTGTTTTGCAAAGGTATAAATCTCCAAACCTTTCCATTGGCTCCAGTCAGCTGTCTTACATAGGGCCGATTCTTCCTACTAAGAGACGTTCTGTCACTGGGAATAGTCAAGCCTGTGTTAGGGTGGTGCGTTTGACCGGGTCCCGTGTGAAGCCTTTTATTCCATCATACTGCCGTTGCAGTCACTGTGCGTCAGGGAGAGGGGACAGCGGGGAAGATTGCGGGACGCTGCGAGTCACACTCCTGAGTCAGATTTCCAACACACCTTTGTTATTTTGCCCCGCAGCTTGTGAGCTCGGGAAGAAATGTGCCTTCTCGCACTGACGTGAGTGAAAAGGGCGGCTGCCAACCAAGATGATCTCACAGCTGATGCGATGCACAAATCGGGTGAGGATCTCTTGGTCTGTTGGTATTTCCACCAACAACAGAATATAAAGGGAGCATTCAACAAACATTGTGAACGGAAAAAAGTACCACGCAGCAATTATAGGAGAGAATGTTGGAACAGATCTAATTCAAAAAAATTATACTTAAATAGTCAAACCCAAGGGATTAATCAAGAGTGACTTCTATGTTCATAAATGATAGGAGCAGAATTAGACCATTTGGCCCATCGAGTCTACACCGCTATTCAATCATGGCTGATTTATCTTTCCTTCTCATCCCCATTCTCCTGCCTTCTCCCCATAACCCCTGACACCCGTACTAATCAACAATCTGTCAATCTCCGCTTTACAAATACCCAATGACTTGGACTCCACAGCCGTCCATGGCAATAAATTCCACAGATTCACCATCCTCTGACTGGAGAAATTCCTCCTTGTCTCCTTTCTAAAGGTACATCCTTTTATTTTGAGGATATGGTCGCTGGTCCTATATTCTCAGACTAGTGGAAACATCCTCTCCACATCCACTCCATCCAGGCCTTTCACCATTCAATTTCAATGTCCCTCCCCCCTCAATCTTCTAAACTACAGCGAGTACAGGCCCAGTGCCTTTAAACGATTATCAAATGTTAACCCAATCATCCCAGGAATAATTCTCATAAACCACCTCTGGACCCTCTCCAATGCCAGCACATCCTTAGATACAAGATACATTTATTTGTCACATGTGCCAGTTGGCACAGTGAAATGTGATCACCATACAGCCATACAATAAAATAAAGAACACAACACACGATAGACTCCAACATAAAACATCCCCACACAGCAGAATCAAAGGTTTCGCACTGTGAGGGAAGGCACCAAAGTCAGTCCTCTTCCTCTAACGTTCCTGATGTTCACCCGTGGTCAAGACCTCCTGAACTCTCCGCTGTGGTCGCTCCGGGCGGCCCGATGTTCAGACATGCTCGCCGGGGTGATGGAAGTCCGACATCGGGGCTGGGGGATGTCCTCAGTGGCTTGGACATCCGAGTCGTGCACGTCCTACCGGAGTCCGTGGCTCCCAAAGTCCGCAGGCTGCGCTGGGCAAAGGGTCCCAGTACACCTCGATGTTGGTCAGCGCCGCCCGCGCTGGATGTTCTCCCAAATCACAGCCCCTCGAAGTTGGAGCAGTGGCCCAACGCTCCGGAGCTCCAAACGGCGATCCAGGTGAGGCGTCGCCCGCTCTGCGGTGAATCCAACGCTGCGCCACCGCTGTTGAAGCTCTGGTCTGGTCCCCAGCAGGAAAGGCCGCGCCAATCCAGGCGGTAAGGGGGCCCAAAATACCTTTCACTATTCGGTCAGTTTCTGTGAGGTCCCTCACTTCCTTCGTAACCTCCAGTGAGCACAGGCCCAGTGCCAGCATTCATCAAGTTTGTTCATTTGCGTCCCATACTCGCATAGTTTAGACATATCTGGTTACTTGGTGTAATTTTTATTCACAAAGTATCACGGGGGAGATTTTAACATGTTTTCTTAGTGCTAAATAATGTGCATTGCCCCAGAGAAACATTGACAATTAATACAAATAATTGCATTTGTCCAGAAGATAGCTTTGGCTTCTGTAAATTGCCCCTAGTGTCTAGGTTGTGCAAGTGGGATAACATAGAACTAGCGTACAGGTCGGCATGGACTCGATGGGCTGAAGGGCCCGTTTCCACATTGCATTCTCTAAACTAAGCTAATTAGCCAGTAAATCTGATCCAAAAGTTGTTTTTTTTTCCTCCATACAAGTACTTTCTTTTACGACTTCAAATGCACTTCACACACGTACACGTTCACTTCCTGCCATCTGACCAGAAACCACCCACAGGTTGACAAGCGGCTTTGTGTTTGCTGGTCAAAAATGGCCGAGGGTATTCATGAAGTCCAGGCTGCTGTGACCGCAGAACATTCCAGACTTTTCAATGATGTCTCAGTGGCAAGCTATGTTGCATTGCTGAGAGTTCAGGGAATGTGCAGTCATTACAGCTCGGTCATGTTGACTAAGGGGAGCCGTTGCTGTCTGCAGTCTGCAACAACAGTACACAACAACTGACGCAATGCTGACGAGGATGACCTCTTGACCAGATGTGAAGCCAACGTTCCACCTGCCTTCCCACCAGTGAGACAGACAGCGGATTACAGGGGACAAAGTGAGGCAATGAGATTGATGAGAGTGCCTGAAGAAGGGTCCCGACCCAACACGCCACCTATCCATCTTCTCCACAGATGCTGGAGGAACAAAGAACTGCTGATGCTGATTTATACCAGTGGTGCTGCAGTAACTCAGCGGGCCAGGCAGCATCTCTGGAGAATATTTGTGGGCACCCATCCTTTTCCCCCCGAGGTGCTGCCTGACCCGCTGAGTTACTCCTGTGCTTTGTGTCCTTTAGCGTAAACCAGCATCTGCAGTTCCTAGTTTCTGCTTACCACCAGTGTTAGTGGACATTAAAGATCAACGGTGTGTTTTTATTAATTTAAATTCAGTATTGGGCTTCCATTGTTCTGAGTCTGATTCATACTTCATTACTGTGCAGTAAGCCATTTGGTCCATCAAGTCTATGTTAGCTTTCACTGCATGCTCACCATCTCATTTCCCCCTACTTGTTTCCCTGTAAACTGCTCCCTCTCACAAGCCCACGAACTCCTCACTGATTCTCCTACCTTTTACGGTTTAGGTTTATTATTGTCACATGTACCGAGACACAGTGGAAAGCTTTATTATGCTTGCCATCAGAACAGGTCAGTTAATACTGTACATAAATACAATCGAGTACAACTCAGTGCAATAGATAGAGCAAGGTGCAAGGTACAGAGTGCAGAATACAGTTCCCAGCCCAGTACCACTTCAATTGCATAGACAAAGTCCAATGTCTGCAATGGGCTCGAGGTGAATTGGACAATGGAAGCTTAAGGAAGGACCCTGCAGAAGCCTGATTACTGAGTGGAAGAAGCTGTTCCTGAGTCAATAGACAATAGGTGCAGGAGTAGGCTATTCAGCCCTTCGAGCCAGCACCGCCATTCACTGTGATCATGTCTGATCATCCCCAATCAGTACCCCGTTCCTGCCTTTTCCCCATATCCCCTGACTCTGCTATCTTTAAGAGCCCTATCTAGTTCTCTCTTACAAGATAAAATATACAAGATACATTTATTTGTCACGTGTGCCAATTGGCACAGTGAAATGAAATCACCATACAGCCATACAGTAAAAATAAAGAACACACATGGAGTAGATAGAATTCAACATAAAACATCCCCACACAGCAGGATCAAAGTTTCCCACCGTGAGGGAAGGCACCAAAGTCAGTCTCGTCCTCTGATGTCCCCCACTGTTCACCTCTTGAAAGCATCCAGAGAACCTGCCTCCACCGCCCTCTGAGGCAGAGAATTCCACACACTCACAACTCTCTGTGAGTCTGGTGGTGCGTGCTTTCTAGCTTCTGTACCTCCTGTCAGATGGGAGCATGGTGAAGAAGGGATGACCGGGGTGGGACAAGTCTTTGACTGTGCTGCCTGCTTTTTCAAGGCAGCATGAAGTGTAGATGGAGTGGGAATTCTGGCCAGTGTGATGGACTGGTTTACAGCTGCAACCCTCGACTGCCAGCAATTCACCAAGTAACCATCCAACCGATCAAGCAGCACATCTCTGGGATGTGGGAGGAGGCTAGGATGCTGGGGGAAGCCCGTGAGCTCACACGGAGGATGTGTAAATCCCACACAGACAGTAGTTGGGGGGTCATAATTAAACCTGGGCCACTGGAAAGTGCTACAGCTGCAACATCACAAGTGCATGTACATGTATATGGCTGCGTCATTCAACTTATTCATATGCTGAGAGAATGGAGCGGCTGGGCTTGTACACTCTGGAGTTTAGAAGGATGAGAGGGAATCTTATTGAAACATATAAAATTATTAAGGGTTTGGACACACTAGAGGCAGGAAACATGTTCCCGATGTTGGGGGAGTCCAGAACCAGGGGCCACAGTTTAAGAATAAGGGGTAAGCCACTTAGAACGGAGATGAGGAAACACTTTTTCACACAGAGCGTTATGAGTCTGTGGAATTCTCTGCCTCAGAGGGTGGTGGAGGCCAGTTCTCTGGACACTTTCAAGGGAGAGCTAGATAGGGCTCTTAAAGATAACGGAGTCAGCGGATATGGGGAGAAGGCAAGAACAGGGTACTGATTGGGGATAGACAAAAGTGCTGGACTTTTGTCCACCTTCGATTTTCCAGCATCTGCAGTTCCTTCTTAAATACTGATTGGGGATGAATGGTAGTGCTGGCTCGAAGGGCCGAATGTCCTGCACCAATTGTCTATTGTCTATTATTTGATGGGTCTGAAGAAATTCTGAAATAGGATTGAAAAGCTTTGAAATGTTTCCACCTGGGAATGAATTGAGAATAAGGGTCCATAGATATACTATACTAAAATGCCTGGGAGATTACAGTTGGCCCAATGCAAGATTCCTTCAACTTCCTGCTACAATGAATTCACGATCATATTGTAATACAGCACAGAAACAGGCCCTTCAGTCCAACAACCCTTGCTGAACATCAAGGGCCCATTTACTCTAATTCCATATGTTTCTCACCATGTTCTCATCAACTCTCCCAGTATCTACTGTCCACCTGTGCACTCGGGGCAATTTGAAGTGGCCAATTTATGGACCAACCTGCATGTTCTTGAACTGGCCAAATGTGGGTTTGGAACTGTAGATGCCTGTTTATACCGAAGATAGACACAAAATGCTCAATGTGTATAACTCAGCGGGTCAGGCAGCATCTCTGGAGAAAAGGTATAGGTGACATTTCAGGTCGGAAATTTAGAGAAGGCCAGAACAAAACAAGTCTGGTATCAGATGACATCAGGAAGGGTGGAGTCCATAATGGCCCGTTGTCAACAGTGGCATTAGTACTTCTCTTTACTTTCAAGTATCTCCTGCATTCCTTCCTTCACCCCCTTGCCCCTCCGCCCCTACCCTGGTCATCCTGCTAGTTCCACTGCTCGCATCCTTGTATCCCTGTCTATAGCACATCTTCCCCAAGCAACACAGGGTCATTCTGCATGTCCTTGAGATGTGGGAAGAAAGGGGAGCTCCTGAAGGGAACTCACACGGATATAGAGACGATGTTCAAACTCCACCACAGAGTACTGGAGACCAGAATCACGCTGAGCTGAGCAAGCTCCAACTAGCTGCCCGTCTCATCCATCACATTAATGGAAGAGATTTAAGAGGGCCCTCATGAGCAACTTTTTCCACTCAGAGTGTAGTCCATATGTGGAACAAGCCACCAGAGGAAGCTATTGAAGCAGATAACATTACCACTTTGAAATACCATTTGGACAGATATATAGGTAGGAAGGGCTTAGAGAGAAATGGGCCAAACTACAAACATATGGGACATGGCCAGAATGACAAGTCGGGCTGAAGGGCCTGTTTCCGCGCTGTATATCTTTATGACTCTAAGAGAGGATTTAGGTTGTTTTAATTTAAAGCCTGTTCTTCCAATCAGTGAAACACTTTATAACCCCGTAGCCTAACGCAATGCCCTCAAAGGGGTCTGGCTGATCTGTACGTCCCGCAATGCTCTGAGCAATAAAATGCCATTGCTTTTACGAAGTTAAGTGCTTTTAGAATCAATGTCATCTCCAGCTGCAGAATAACGATTTGACCACTAGAGGTCATGCAGGGACTATCTGTGAATGGATGTGGAACGTTACCCAGTCAGGCTGCAGATAGAGAGACTGTAGACACAAAGTGCTGGAGTAATTCAGTGGGTCAGGCAGGATCTCTAGTGAAAAAGGATGGGTGATGTTTCGGGTGGGGACCCTTCTTCAGACCGAAAGTAAAGGGGAGAGAACTGGAGGT
This sequence comes from Raja brachyura, assembly GCA_963514005.1. The sequence goes on from OY740796.1 coordinate 14,329,608, forward strand.
AAGGAAAGGCCAAAACAAAGCAGGGTCGGCAACAGATGACCAAGGAAGGGTGGAGCCCATAATGGCCCATTGTTGGCTGAGTTACTCCAGCGCTTTTTATTTGTGTAAAGCAGCATCTGCAGTTCCTTATGCCTGATTAAATTTGTGCTGACAGTGTAATCTAATGGAAGCTAGTTTTTATTTATTCACACACTAGCTCCGGCATGGCCTAACTCCTAATTCCAGCTCCTAACACTTCTGAGATGACGGAAGTGCGTTGCCACCTTGACCCTCTGTGCTCTTCAGGGTGAAGGGTCCCCCACAGAGCTGTTGGGAAGGGATTTCCAGGATTCAAACCCAGTGATTACAATAACAAAAAGAACGTGTTCACCAAAGCATTCTTGGCTACCGATGATCTGACTACATTTTGACTTTGGAGTTTACTGTTGAATTACCAGTGGTCAAATCCTGTGACCACACGCTTGCTCCTGCTGCTCTCCTGAATGGGGACCTAAGTTGCAGCTTTCCACCTGCTCATTCCGTTCCTCATTTTACTGCGACGTGAGGACAGGAATAGGAGGAAGCCGCGAAAATAAAAATAAATCCCTGCAGATGCTGGAAATCTAAAAGAAAACAAGTCGCTGGAAACAGTGAACAGGTCAGACTGAACCGCGGGCGGAGAAACAGCCGATCGCCAAAAACTGCTCATGACAACTTGTTAAATTAATATGTGTCTGCACTATGACCAAACTCCACTTACTCACACTTTCCTGTTATCTCTTTTTTCAATAGTTACTATATTGTCATGAACCTAGATACAATTCAAGAGTGTTTCGTTGTCATATGTCCCAAATGGAACAATGAAATTCTTACTTGCAGCAGCACAGCTGATATGTAAATATAGTGCACTATGCAACCCATAATCTAAAAGTCCATTTATTGCACTTCATCTTGCACTAAACCTTATTCATGTTATTCCCTTTCTCTTGTATCTGTACACTGTGGATGGCGAGATTATGTACAATCATGTACTGTCTTTCCCTTGACTGGTTAGCACACAACAAATACTTTTCACCGCATCCTCGGTACACGTGACAATAAACTGAAAGAATAAACACCAAAAAAGTTCAGTGCATATATATCTATATATACTAGACTAAGTGGGACCCACTGGCTCCCAGCATCACAAGGGCGAGCTGGTCCTCCAATGCAATATTCCACCTCTCCACCAATTCCAATATTGGTGGCCAGGGGGGGGCTTTCTGGAGCGCTTGTATGGGTGCTTTGGGCTGAAGTGACTGGTTTCCAGATGGCTAGTATGGACATTGTGGGTCGAATGGATTTTTGGGCTAGCGGCTCAGTCACTCAAGCCTGTTATGCTGGCAGCTCACTCACTCACGGCTGGCGGGCTGGCAGTTGACTCACGACTATTCCTTGAAATTCCATTTCAAGCAGGGTGCAAAGCTACCAAATTCAAGTACAGTTTCATACCATTTCAAGCAGGGTGCAAGGCCACTAAAGGCAGCGAGTTGTGACCTCTCCCTCCTCCATCTTGCTCAGACTGAGCCACGCCCACACTTCTGGGTTTTATAGTCCCTCCCCCTCTCCCACCAGAAGGGGCCGGGCCTTCATGGCATGATTGACAGGAGAGAGAATCTCAACATTTTTAAAACACTAATAACTCTTTTATTTTTCATCGATGGGAAAAATCCTCGACACCTGATGAGCGGTGGGGAACTCTGAGTAAGATGGCCAAAAATCACAGCCGTTCGTGGTAGCGTTTTTTCTAAAATCAATATAAAACGCAAAGAGGAAGTGGTCAAGATTAGACTTTTAATTATATAGAAGGCAAGGCAACTTTAATTAGGCAACACAGCTTTGGTATTTCCAAACTATATTTTCAAACCGCATTAAGGGCACTGACAGGTCAGAAAACCACTCTCAGTTTAGTAGACGTGTTCAGTGTTATTCGCAGCTCAGACTGGGAGACGCGGCCCTCTAGCTCCCCCATCTTGCAGAGACTGACTGAGGCATTCAACACTTCCAGGTTTTATAGTCCCTCCGGAAGGGGAGTGGCCTTCAGGAGAGAGAATTTCAACATTTTTTAAACACTAATAACACTTTTATTTTTCACTGATGGGAAACATTATCTTGTCCTGCGCAGCGGAGGGGGACTGAGTAAGATGGCCAAAGATCACAGCCGTAAGTGGCAGCGTTTTTTCTAAAATCAATATACAGTGCAACAGGAAGTTGTCAACATCAGACTTTTAGGAATATAGGTATTATATGTATATGTGTTTGTGTGCGTGTTTGTGTGTGTATATATATATATATATATATATATATATATATATATATATATATATATATATACACACACATTTAAATAAAATAAATAGAGCAAAGGGGAAGATACAAAGTACAACATGCTATTCAAATATATCTTACAATATTGCAATCAAGTCAAACTCTAGTAAAATATATAAAGGGGAAGATGCGTAGTACAGAATATACAGTGCCCTATATGGTGAAATCAAAATGTATAAAAATGGCCTTTATTAAAATCTGACAATGTGCACTTTAACCACATGTGATTTTTTCTATTACAAATCTCAAATTGTGGAGTACAGAGGCAAATAAATAAATGATGGGCCTTTGACCCAAACATTATGTAGGGCACTGTAGTTCTCAGCATTGTAGTGCATCAGTTTCATAGACAAAGTCCTATATCAACAATGGGTTAGAGGCGAACCTGACTGTACCCTAGCTAATGGAAGCCAACAGAAACAGTCAAAGTTAATTAAGATATTTAAAATATGTTGGATAAGCATATGGACAGGAAATGTGTGGAGAGATACGAGTCAGGCACAGGTAAGGGGGATTAGCTTGGATAGAAAACATGGTCAGCATGGATGCAATGGGCGGTTTGGGGAGAAGGCAGGAGAATGGGGTTTGAGAGGGAACATTTGATCAGCCATGATTGAATGGCAGAGCAGACTTGATGGGCCAAATGGCCTAATACAGTTCCTAAGTGTTATGAACCTAGTAAGCCATCTAGAATGGAGGCAAAGAAACACTTTTTCTCACAGAGTTGTGAGTCTGTGGAATTCTCTGCCTCAGAGGGCAGTGGAGGCTGTTTCTCTGGATACTTTCAAGAGAGAGCTAGATAGGGCTCTTAAAGATAGCGGAGTCAGGGGATATGGGGAGAAGGCAGGAACGGGGTACTGATTGTGAATGATCAGCCATGCTCACATTGAATGGCGGTGCTGGTTCGAAGGGCCGAATGGCCTCCTCCTGCACCTATTGTCTATTGTCTACTCTCAAATATCAACGACTCTACAAATCTACCTGTGTCTGCGTCTGTGACAATAAACCCAAGCCCCGTAAAGTAACTAGTTCAACTTCTGTGACATTGCGTATCTGTATTGAATTAGGTGTGAAAGACTTAAAGAGTGATAAATACTGAACGAAAGCATTGTGAACAGCTAAGGAACTTCTGGTGGGAATGTGAGGTTCTGGAACATGACAATCCCTGGCTGGAAAAGAGGTTTCTCAAACTGGTAAAAAAAATACAATTCTTAGCCGCAGGTCTTGAAAAGTTAAAAGGGATATGAAAAAATCCTTTTTTGTGTGTAACGTGTGAATTATGACAGACTCAAACATTTTTCATATGAAAGTATACTTTAGACAGAGAAAAAGATGAAGATACAGAAGATTGAGCCAAACCTGTATATGACGTCCCTCTGGTCAAATCTATTATTCATACATTGGAAGCAGTGTTGAGGTGCAGGAGATTGATTTTCTATACCACTGTTTTGAAACTTTATTTTATCAAAGGAATACTTTTTTTTGCTGGCTCTGCATGTTTTTGTTTACAAAGACAATGTTTTACCCATTGTTAAAGAAGGAACTGCAGATGCTGGAGAATCGAGGGTTACACAAAAAGCTGGAGAAACTCAGCGGGTGCAGCAGCATCTAAGGAGCGAAGGAGATAGGCGACGTTTCGGGTCGAGACCCTTCTTCAGACGTCGCCTATCTCCTTCGCTCCTTAGATGCTGCTGCACCCGCTGAGTTTCTCCAGCTTTTTGTGTAACCCCCAATGTTTTACCCAGTAGCCTGTTATCTATCACCAAAGCGACCATCTGATGTCAGATTTTCACACATAAGGTAAAGGATCAAATGTCACTGTATTAAAACTGGAGAAGATCACCCTCTAGTGGCCAACCTGTTCCTTGCTCTTCTCTTAGGTTAGTTTAGTTTAGAGATACAGCGTGGAAATAGGCCCTTCAGCCCACTGAGTTTGCGCCAACCAGCGATCACCCGTACACTAGTCCTATCCTACTCACTGGGGATAATTTACAGAAACCAATTAATCTACAAACTTGAAAATAGACACAAAAAGCTGGAGTAACTCAGCAGGACAGGCAGCACCTCTGGAGAGAAGGAATGGGTGACATTTCGGGTCGAGACTCTTCTTCAACCTGCATGTCTTTGGAATATGCGAGGAAACCAGAGCACCTGGAGGAAACCCACGCGATCACAGGTCCAATCTGGATTAAACCTGCCTCAAATCTCCTGTAAACTTTTCTCCTCTCGCCTTAAAGCTCGGGGCGGCATGGTGGTGCAGCGGTAGAGTTGCTGCCTTACAGCGCCAGAGACCCGGGTTCGATCCTGCCCACGAGCGCTGTCTGTATGGAGTCTTCACATACTCCCCATGACCTGTGTGGGTTTGCTCCAAGTTTACCAGTTTCCTCCCACACTCCATAGGCATACAAGTTTATGGGTGAATTGGCTTTGGTAAAATTGTACCTTGTCCCTAGTGCATGTAAGATAGTGCTAATGTGCGATGATCACTGGTTGGCGCAGACTCGGTGGGCCGAAGGGCCTGGTTCCGCACTGTGTCTCTAAACTGTGTCTCTAAACTAATCTAAAACTAAGGTGTGTTGCCATTCATCCATCTGTGAGAGATGATGGTGCGGCTTTGACCACGTCCTGCTTTGAGAGGGGAATGTATCATCTGTGGTTGCATCTCCCGATGTGGCTGACTAGGGCTATCCTTGACCGGCCGACCCTCCCACATCTTCCACAGATGAAGTCGTCTCTGGACGTTGGATTGGGGAGCGTGCTGCTGCCGCCATCGACCATTTTGTGGCTGGGTCTTGAACCATATGCTGCCATAGTGCTTCATACTTGCCTGGAGGTCCTTTCTCCACCTCCCCGGTTCCTCAGCAACCATTTCCCAGTTGCCAGTTGCCAGTGATGCTTAGAGATGCAGCATGGAAATAGATCGCACATTCGCATGAGTTCTATATTATCCCACTTTCTCATCAACTCCCTACACACTCAGGAAAATTTTATACCCGCCAACTAACCTGCAAACCTTTGAAAAGTGGGATGGAACCGGAGCACCCGTAGCAAACCCACACCATACTCCGCACAGACAGCACTGGAGGTCAGAATCGAACCAGGGTCTCTGGCGCTGTGAGGCAGCAGCACCACCAGCTCTGGGGAAATGCTCTGTAATAGGACAGTTTTAAATGAGATTCCTGCAACAAACCTTCATCACAAAGTGTATGTTCATTAAAAAAATGTTTGAGTTTGTAATAATGGCCAACCTTTACCTCATTTACCAAACGTCTAAAAACATGGTTACTGGAAAATCAATACTGCACTCATAATCTGCCTTAAAATTATTCACCGCTATGTGGTCTGCCATAAGCAGCATTGTTTGTTTCTTTGTTTATTGTACTCTTTATTGTTTTTTTCTTATTTTATCGTTTTTTTGTTCTCTTATTGATTGATTGCGTTGTGATGTGTTTACGTTGTTTATTTAACATCAAGCTGCCAAAGGGACTAAAGATGGAAATTAGCTGCTGGCTATAATCTTGCATATTTACATGTCAATAGTTATTAATATGCACTGTCCCTGTTTAAAAAATAAAAACAACCAGAATTCCAGCTTTGCACACAAAGAATGATCGTGTTTCATATCCCTTTTACTTCTTATGACCTGCAACTAAGAATTTCAATGTTTTTTTTCCCAATTTGAGAAACCTCTATTCCAGCCAGGAATTGTAAAGATATTTTTTCATATTTTGCCATTTTTTTACTAGTGATTTCTCGACATCATGAGTTCAGTATGTTAGTTTTATGGGACAAGGTGCATCTTTACATAGAGAAGGTTCATTAAGTGTGCATTTCCTTTAAATATTTTTGTCTTTTGGCATTGATGGGGAGGTACACATTTTCCAACATGTGTGCTGTTAAACAAGAATGCAATAATAGGATTCTGAAGAGGCGACAAGCACATATTTTTATGTGTATTGTGACTTTCAAATGCATTGTGCATGATGGCAATTGGTAAAGGGGAAGGCAGTTGAAATTTGCCAACATTTAAATAACATATGGGAAAGGACATAGAGCATGGAAATAGGCCCTTCAGCCCAACTTGACCAAGGTGCCCCATCTACGCTAGTCCCTAGCCCTTGTTTGGTCCATATCCCTCTAAACCTTTCCTGTGTATGTACTTGTCCAAATTTATTTTAAATGTTATTTTTATGTTATTTAATAGTAAGATTAAATGAGAACTTACCAGTTTGAAGTTTGATCTTTATTTTATGCGGAGTTACGATGAGCGATTACGTGAAGGCCATCAGCCCACATGCGCGTCAATCTTCAAAGCAGCGGTGTGAAATCACAGATAACAATAGTTGACCTGAACATAGTAAGATTGGAGAGAACTAGAAACTACCAGATGACCTTTATAATATGAGGGTTGGGAGTGGTGGGCACGTAATCACTCATCGTAACTCCTCATAAAATAAAGATCAAACTTCAAACTTGTGAGTTCTCGTCTAATCTTGCTATCGTGAGTGGCTACTTGAAGATTTCAAAGCTCTGTGATTTCATGCCGTGGGTACGAATCAAAGTGTGACACACTGCATCAATTGACCATGGATGAGTGAAAGAGATTAATGCATTCAGATATGAATGTTTGTTAAAATGCTGATGCTTTAATCATCAAAGAAAAATAATAGTGAACCCTCCCATCCTGGGGGGAAGCTATAAAACGGAATCTAAAATGGAACTGGCAAAAATCCCCGGTCCGGCAATTGGTTTATTGTAAAACCTTTGGAATGCTTGTTCATTGGACCATCCTGCAGCCGCTAGGATGTGGTCGAGAGGGACGTCCATTGCCCTCGCTGCCGACGTAGGTGCAGCCCTGGTGGAGTGAGATTTAAAATTGTCAGTGTCCACACCTGCACTTGCCAGGACCTCTTTTAACCATCTAGAAATGGTTTGCACTGATACCTTATTAAAAGGTTTTTTGTAACTTATGAGTACAGATGATTCGGAGCCTCTGAGGCTCTTGGTGACCTTGATGTACTGTAGTATGTGTGTTACTACACACAACCGTGGATCCATGGGGTATGCCAAGAACACTAGTTTGAGCCCTGACACCCCCGGTCTGCTCTGTTTGATGAAATCGTAAATGAAAAGGGTAATATTATTAACAGATGTAACCATGCTGTCCAGTCGTAATTTGTGTAATGTCTGGACCTGTTGCGCTGAGACCAGCGCCATGAGCATGACCACCTTGAGGGTGAGTTTGGATAAAGGCAGGGATGAAGCTGCAGCCCAATGGCGAAGCAGTGTGAGCACCACGCTCACATCCCATATCTCCGTGTACCGGGGCCTGGGTGGTATAGAGTTAAAAATGCCCTTCATAAACCTTGTTATTAAAGGGTGAGTTCCTACAGAGTGGTGTCCCGATCCCAGCTCTAAGTATGAGGATAATGCGCTCCTGGCACTATTGATGGCACTATAGCTCAGTTTCTGATCAAAGTATAGGGTTGATAGAAATTACAACACATCCGTGATTCGTGCTGTGTCATACGTTATGTCTGTGAGTGAACAGAACATCTCCCATTTCTTGATGTGAGAGATGTACTGTTTTTTAGTACTGTTCCTCCAGGCCACAGTTATCACATCCACTGTACGTTCTGATAATCCGAGCCAATGGTATGGTCTCCTCAGAATCTGCAAACCAATAAATTGATTTGGTCATGTAGTGGATGGTTACTCCCCGTCACTGGGTGAACCAGCAGATTTCTGCCTTTGGGGACAGCCATAAAAGGCTGTGTTATCATTCCCATGACTAGTGGGAACCAAGGCTGTGTAGGCCAGTCAGGCACTACTAAAATGCCTATGGCATTGTCTTGCTTGATTTTTGCCAAACACTGACTGATGAAGCAAAATGGGGGGAAAGCATACAAAAACATTCCTCCCCAGTGTAGCGAGAATGCATCTACTGCCACTGCCCCTGGGTCTGGTTCCCATGATACATATTTGGGTAACTGGTGATTTAGTCTGGATGTGAACAAATCAATATCCGGTACGCCATACCGGGCGACAATGTCACTTCATGATTCAACATCCATTCTGTGCTGTCATTGAATTTCCGTGATCTAGTGTCCGCCACCATGTTGTATCTACCTGGTAGGTAGGCAGCTGAAACCCAAATGTTCCTCGTAATACACCAGTGGCTGATAAGGTAAGCCAATTTATCACAAGATACAGACTTGAATCCACCCATGTGATTAACATATGCCACTGCTGTAGTGTTGTCAATCTGATGTTGAACATGCACATGTTGCATTTTGCTGCAATAAGCCTTTAGCCCATAGAGTGCTCCCAATGACTCCAAGTAGTTAATAGCATGTTGCTGAAGAATTAATGTCTCCTGCACATTCCATCTACCATCGCAGCTAGAGATGGTATTTGTAGCTCCCCATCCTAGGGCGCTTGCATTAGTTTGTAAAATAACCGATGGCGTATCGACCACAATTTTCCTGGAGCAATGACGAATATTCATTACCCACCATTGTAATTCAGCAATGGCCTCTGCTGGCAATCGCATAGGTCTACAGAAGTGACCTTCATGGAATTTGAGTACCTGCTCCTTGGCACGTTGTAAATTTTGATAGTGCAAAGCCCCAAACTGTATAGCTGGAAAGGCAGCCACTAGTTTGCCAATTACACTAGCTACTTGACTAATAGAATACTGCTCCTTAACAATAAGATTGTTACAGGCTTCTATTAATTCTAATCGCTTGCCCCAAGGCAGAGTAACAGACATGTGAATTGAGTTAGTGGTAAATCCCAGGTAATCAATTAGCCTGGTAGGTATCAATTTGGACTTAACTGGATGGATGAGAAACCGCAATCTCTCAAGCATGAGTTTGGTGGCTGTAACAGATGATTCAGCTAATTTCATAGTTTCCCCTATGATTAGAATGTCATCAAAATATGCCATGACAATATGATTCTGAGTAGCCCCAGGACTGGTTTTAATAGTTTTGTAAATAGCCTGGGGGCTGAATGTGTCCATTAGGCAATGCTTTAAACTGCCACAATTGTCCCATCCAGTTAAACTTCAAATATCTCCTGTGCTCCCTGTGAATGGGTACCGAGTACTGGGTGCTGTGAATGGGTACTGAGTAGTATGCATCTTTAAGGTCATATAACCTCCTTTAGAAACCAGTTGTTTGGCAGTAACAAAGTTATCCATTTTGAAGTGTTTATACTGCACAAAGGTGTTAAGTTCAGTCATGTCAAGGATGATAAGGCAACCTCCATCCTTCTTTCGCTTAGTAAATATGTTAGCTACAAATTGGTGACATTCATGAGACGACCTCTCAATTACCTCTTTTTTGTGTAAAGTTTCAATTTCAGCTTGTGCATCCACACATTCCTGTTGTGAAAAAACATATGTGCGGTTTGGTGAATGTTGTGTGGGTGGTGGCGAATTGAGAAGGAATTCAATTTGGAAGCCTTGTATACTGTGCAGTAAAAACGAACCTGGTGTGATCCAATGCCATTCATTCAAGAAATGTTGCAATCTTCCCCCAACTTGTGACTGAGTCATGCGTAAAGTGTTCCACAAGGAACTAGATTCACCTACCGCAGATGTTACAGGTGGTATGGTGTTAGTTTTCGCCCCCAAGATTTGGGGGGTAGGACTGATGGTGGGTGCCCTCCGCGCATCATGGAAGTGGGTCAACTTGGGCCTGGGTATAAAAAGACCTCTGTACATTTGTTCGGGTCTCCCACCAGTTCCGGTGTACTGCCTGGTGTTGAAGGGAGCCTAGGGGTGCTGCCGCCGGTATGATGAGACCTTGGGTGTAGTCGGGACTTTCATTAGGCGTACCATGTTTGCCTCATCGTCCAGCACCCAGACCTGCATAGGCAGATCTTACCCCTAACAGGTAATTGGGTGGTTGGACACTGCTGGCCTTACACAGCGCAGCAAATTTGGGGTTCAGTGCCGGCCGGATGGCATTTTTCCACAGGCAATTAATTTCATAATGTGCATTACACATTAATACCATGGCGTCCTGCTGTATGTCCGATAGGGGCTCCCCATCCACGGACCTGGCAAAGGCCGTAATGCCTGAGGCGAGCAATTTTAATATTTTTTGGAGCTTCACCTCCTGGGCTCTGTGCCCCCTTCAATGTAACCGCAGATGGTATGATTTACGGCCGGCACATTCAATGAGGCACAGTTGGCAGGAGTGTGGAACTTGTTGGTAGTCTCCTCCATGGCCAGATCTTGGAGCTGGTGAGAGGCCAGATAGTTGATGCTACTGGCTAGGTCCTCGTCCAGGGGTTCCCTTGATTGCGACGGGATGGCAAATTTTGATGCCAGTACTGGCACTTCTGATTCGAGCCCCCGGGTATGCTCACCAGGTATATCACCGAACTCCGAGTCAGATAGGTACTGATCCAGTATGCTCCCCTTCTCAGAGAGGGAGACACTGTGCAGCCCTGTAACAGGTGCCGTTGGCGCGGGCCCCCATGGAGACCCGCGCTGATATAGCTCCCTCCTTTGGAGCATATCATTCTGGAGCAACCTCTCCATCAGGTGTTCCATGTGGGTTAGTCGTCCGCAGATGCTACCCAATGAAGGAGGGGAACCCACCTCGCCCGACTCATCCGAGTCCACGGGCCTGACAGACTTCTGAGTGGCTTTCTGCCCAAGCGGGACTGCCACGGTGCTATCTCCCGGCACCGCCAGCGACCCGGAAGGCGATATGGACAGCCGCCCGTTACCCGCACTCCCGTGGTCTTCGGTAGCTGGTTTCCCCGTGGACCATCTCTTCACCTTCGACATTCTTCAAAGATTCAAAATTGTCTGTGGGCAAGAATTACAGAACTAAGCCAAACAACCTCAGAGAAAGCTTAAACACTTACCTGCGGATTTTAAACTTACTGCTGGAAGGAGCGACGTGACTGCCAGTCAGTCGCTGCACAATGTGTTAGACGTAATGATGCACATGCAGGCTGACGGCCTTTACGTGTCATTCACGTGACTCCAAAATGAAATGCAATTGAATGCATTGCACAACGAAGCCACGGGATTGATGTTGATTATAGCTGAAAGGAAATGTGCCTCTATCAATGAAATGCGGTAAAATGGTGTCCTTGCCGATATGCTGGAAGTCAGTAGTCAATAGCAGCCTCACAGCCTACCCTGCAGTGCAATGATGAACAAAGAGCTCTGAAACACCCAGTCAGTGATACCTGTGGGGCAGGCAATCTTATTTGTATGTGAGCAATGTTAGTGTAGTTCAGTTTAGATTATTATTGTCACATGTACCAGGCTACATTGATCAGCTTTTGTGGCGTGCAAAGGAAAGACTATACATGATTACAATCAAGTGTACATGCAGGATAAAAGGTATAACATTTTGTGCAAGATAAAGTCTGATTAAAGATAGTTCAAAGGTCTCCAATGAAGACCGCATTCTAGCTGGTGAGAGGACAGTTCAGTTGCCTGATAACAGCTGGGAAGAAACTGATCCTGAATCTGGAGGTGTGAGTTTTCAAACCTCTGTACCACATCCCTGAAGGGAGAGGGGAGATGAGGGAGTGACCAGGGTTAGACTGGTCCTTGACTATGCTGGTGGCCTTGGCGATGCAGCGTGAAATTGTTGATGGAGTCAATGGAACGGTGGTTGGTTTGCTTGATGGTCTGGGCTACGTCCTCAACTCTGCAATTCCTTGCGGTCTTGGATGCAGCTGTTCTCAAACCATGCTGTGATGCACCCCAATAAAATACCTTCTGCAGCGCATCTGTAGAAGTTGGTGAGGGTTGTCGGACACAAGCCAAATTTCCTAAGCTTTCTAAGGAAGTAGTGGTGTTGGTGTGCTTTCTTGGTCATGCTTCGATGTGGCTGGTCCAGGACAAGTTGCTGGTGATATTTACAGTGGCTTGCAAAGGTTTTCATACCCCTTGAATTTTCCACATTTTGTCACATTACATCCACAAACGTAAATGTATTTTATTGGGATTTTATGTGATAGACCAACACAAAGTGGCGCATAATTGTGAAGTCGATGGAAAATGATACATGGTTCAAAATTTTTTTTACAAATAAAAAACTGAAAAGTGTGGCATGCAAATGTATTCAGCACCTTTTACTCTGTTACCCCTAAATAAAATCTAGTGCAACCAATTGCCTTCAGAAGTCACTTAATTAGTAAATAGAGTGCACTTGTGTGTAATCTAATCTCAGTATAAATACAGCTGTTCTGTGAAGGCCTCAGAGGTTTGTTAGAGAACATTAATGAATAGACAGCATCACGAAGCCCAAGGAACACATCAGACAGGTCAGGGATAAAGTTGTGGAGAAGTTTAAAGCAGGGTTAGGTTATAAAAAAATATCCCAAGCTTTGAACATCTCACGGAGCACTGTTCAATCCATCATCCGAAAATGGAAAGAGTATGGCACAACTGCAAACCTACCAAGACATGGCTATCCACCCAAAACTGACAGATCAGAGAAGCAGCCAAGAGGCGCATGGTAACTCTGGAGGAGCTGCAGAGATCCACAGCTCAGGTGGGAAAATCTGTCCACAGGGCAACTATTAGTCATGCACTCCACAAATTGGGCCTTTATGGAAGAATGGCAAGAAGAAAGCCATTGTTGAAACAGCCATAAGAAGTCCCATTTGCAGTTTGCCACAAGCCATGTGGGGAACACAGCAAACATGTGGAGGAAGGTGCTCTGGTCTGATGAGACCAAAATTGAAGTGTTTGGCCTAAATGCAAAACGCTATGCGTGGCAGAAAACTAACACTGCACATCACCCTGAACACACTGAGCTTGAGCTATTTTGCAAAGAAGAATGGGCAAAAATGTCAGTCTCTGGATGTGCAAAGCTGGTAGAGACATACCCCAAAAGACTTGCAGCTGTAATAGCAGCGAAAGGTGGTTCTACAAAGTATTGACTGGGGGGCTGAATACTTTTGCACGCCACACTTTTCAGTTTTTTATTTGTAATAAAATTTGGAAACCATGTATCATTTTCCTTCCACTTCACAATTATGTACCACTTTGTGTTGGTCTATCACATAAAATCCCAATAAAATACATTTATGTTTGTGGTTGTAACGTGACAAAATGTGGAAAAGTTCAAGGGGTATGAATACTTTTGCAAGCCACTGTATTCCTAAGAACTTGAAGCTTTCAACTATCTCTACTTTGGCGCCGTCAATGTAGACTGGGGTGTGCGTACCGCTTCTCTTCCTGAAGTCGATCACTATCTCCTTTGCCTTGCTGACATTGAGCTGGCATGGATGTTTGTTGTCTTGGCACCAGGTTAAGAGGTTTTCAATCTCCTTCCTGTACTCCGTCTTATATGATATCCAGCCCACTACAGTGGTGTCATCTGCGAATTTGTAAATTGAGTTGAATGAGCACTGTATTTGGCTGCACAGTCGTTAGTGTCTGAGGAGTATAACAGGTGGCACCAGTGTTGATGACTATTGTCGAGGATAATATGTCACACTTGCTCACTGATTGTGGCCTGTTGGTCAGGAAGAGTGCTGACTTCAAATTCCACGAGTTTGGAGATGAACATGGATGGGAGAATGGCATTGAGAGCAGAGTTGCAGATGAACAGGAGTCTGCCGTAGTTGTCTCTCTTATCCAGTTGTTCCCAGGATCAGTGTAGGGCCAAGGAGGTGGCATCAGCCTTGGACCTGTTCTGTCGTTAGGTGAACTGCAGTGGACAGGAGTTGTGTTCCATAACCAACCTCATGAAGCGCTTCAAGTCTGTGGATGCCAAGGCCACTGAATGGTAATTGTTAAGGCATGACATCTTGCTTTTCGTTGGCACTGGGATGACAAGTGGTCTTCTTGAAGCAGGTAGGTACCTCAGAACAGAGTAGGGAGAGATTACTGATGCCCATGAACACTCATCTAGATCAACGTTCAACTCCTCCTGATTATCTCGCTGAAGCTGCGACTGTTCCCAATGATGCACTGTTTGCTGAATGGTCCATGTATGCACCCTTCTCTCTCCCCCATGGCTCCTGGCTAGGATGGGTGCACAGGCATCAGTCATCCTTGCCTACGTCACCCAGTCAAACAGTGTTCATTTGTCAGAGGGAGTTGTGGTCTCAGTGTACTTCAGTGAACATGTCCACCTTTGATCATCAAGATCTATTCAAGCTGAGCAAAGAACTTGTGGGAACAGAAGAAAGGCGTGAATTTCACATGTCTTTCAGGAATGTTCAAATGGCTCAATGAACGCTCTGAAGTTTTTAGAAGATTTTTCTTTTTCTTAAGGAATATATTAGGAACAAACATTGGGCAGAGATAATGATTTTCAAAATAGTGTCATGCGATGGTCCTCCTGAGTTTGTTCAGTTTAGTTTATTGTCACGGTACTGAGGTGCTGTCATCTGAAAGACAATACATTGACAATACGATACAAAGACAATACATTGCAATCGAGTCATTTACAGTGTATTGATACATGAGAAGGGAATAATGGGCTCGGAGGCTGAAGGGGGATGGGTGAGGAGAGGGGCGACGGATCACGAAACGATCCGGATGGAGGTGACGGCTGCAAAGGGCCCTTATGGCCAGCTGCAGCTGGGACTTTGAAAATGGTGCCAAAACCCTGGCGACTCTTGCATATGAATTCTGTGGGCTGTCTCTGTGCATCATATGTATGTGTATGTGTATATGTATATGTATATGTATATGTATATATATATATATATATATATATATATATATATATATATATATATATATATATATATATATATATATAGTGGCTTGCAAAAGTTTTCATACCCCTTGAACTTTTCCACATTTTGTCACATCACAACCACCAACGTAAATGTATTTTATTGGGATTTTATGTGATAGACCAACACAAAGTGGCGCATAATTGTGAAGTGGAAGGAAAATGATACATGGTTTTCAAATTTTTTTACAAGTAAAAAACTGAAAGGTGTGGCGTGCAAAAGTATTCAGCCCCCTTTACTCCGATACCACTAAATAAAATCCAGTGCAACCAATTGCCTTCAGAAGTCACCTAATTACTAAATAGAGTGCACTTGTGTGTAATCTAATCTCAGTATAAATACAGCTGTTCTGTGAAGGCCTCAGAGGTTTGTTCGAGAACATTAGTGAACAAACAGCATCATGAAGCCCAAGGAACACACCAGACAGGTCAGGGATAAAGTTGTGGAGAAGTTTAAAGCAGGGTTAGGTTATAAAAAAATATCCCAAGCTTTGAACATCTCACGGAGCACTGTTCAATCCATCATCCGAAAATGAAAGAGTATGGCACAACTGCAAACCTACCAAGACATGGCCATCCACCTAAACTGACAGGCCGGGCAAGGAGAGCATTGACCAAAGAAGCAGCCAAGTGGCCCCATGGTAACTCTGGTGAAGCTGCAGAGATCCACAGCTCAGGTGGGAGAATCTGTCCACAGGACAACTATTAGTCGTGCACTCCACCAATCGGGCCTTTATGGAAGAGTGGCAAGAAGAAAGCCATTGTTGAAACAAAGCCATAAGAGGTCCCGTTTGCAGTTTGCCACAATCCATGTGGGGGACACAGCAAACATGTGGAGGAAGGTGCTCTGGTCTGATGAGACCAAAATTGACGTTTTTGGCCTAAATGCAAAACGCTATGTGTGGCGATAACTAACACTGCACATCACCCTGAACACACCATCCCCACTGTGAAACATGGTGGTGGCAGCATCATGCTGTGGGGATGCTTTTCTTCAGCAGGGCCAGGGAAGCTGGTCAGAGTTGATGGGAAGATGGATGGAGCCAAATACAGGGCAATCTTGGAAGAAAACCTGTTATAGTCTGCAAAAGACTTGAGACTGGGCGGAGGTTCACCTTCTAGCAGGACAACGACCCTAAACATACAGCCAGTGCTACAATGGAATGGTTTTGATCAAACCATATTCATGTGTTAGAATGGCCCAGTCAAAGTCCAGACCTAAATCCAATTGAGAATCTCTGGCAAGACTTGAAAATTGCTGTTCACAGATACTCTCCATCCAAGCTGACTGAGCTTGAGCTATTTTGCAATGAAGAATGGGCAAAATTATCAGTCTCTAGATGTGCAAAGCTGGTAGAGACATCCCCAAAAGACTTGCAGCTGTAATTGCAACGAAAGGTGGTTCTACAAAGTATTGACTCAGGGGGGCTGAATACTTTTGCACGCCACACTTTTCAGTTTTTTATTTGTAATAAAATTTGGAAACCATGTATCATTTTCCTTCCACTTCACAATTATGCGCCACTTTGTGTTGGTCTATCACATAAAATCCCAATAAAATACATTTACGTTTGTGGTTGTAACGTGACAAAATGTGGAAAAGTTCAAGGGGTATGAAAACTTTTGCAAGCCACTGTATATACTGTAGGATGGAACTGTGGGTTCGAACTGGAGATAGACACAACATGCTGGAGTAACTCAGCTGGACAGGCAGCATCTCTGGAGAGAAAGAATGGGTGATATTTCTGGTGACAGTGATGGAAGTTATGGCTACGTGCCGTACAGAGTGCATACTTTTTCATGACTTTAGATGTGTGAAATGAGGTTTGGCACAAGCTTGGACAGAGGTCTCCTGGGCACCAGGCACCAGTTTCCACTCACAAGTATCTGCAGGTGCTGGAATCTGGAGCAAGAAACAATCTGGTGGAGGAACTCGAGATAAAAGATCAACACTTGATGCCGGGCTTTGACCCAAAACGTTGACCATTCTGTGGGAATAATTTACACGTGATATTACTGACAGTAAACTTCTTTGTTTGCTATAACTTGTCAGACAAGGAGAACATTCAAGTAAGAGACTGTTTCAAGCTCCTCCTATATGTATACAAAGCCCTTAACTGGCTTGCCCCCACCTACATCCAAAATCTGCTAACCCACCATTCTACCACTAGGTGCCTCAGGTCGCCGACCTGGGGTTACTGACTATCCCGTGGTCCAGGTATAAGCTCTGGGGCGACCGCGCTTTTGCAGTTACAGCACCTAGACTGTGGAAGTGCATCCCTCTTCTCATCAGAACTGCCCCCTCCATTGACTCCTTTAAGTCTAGACTTAAAACCTATTTTACTTCGGAGTCACGCAGGTAAGTGGTTTTAAGAACTTTGCCTGAGAGTATTTAACTCCGTAAAGCTGGCTCGAGAAGTCAGTAGGAGTTGGTGGTATGGAGCGGTCAGGTAGGAGAGTTCGTTCTAAGCATGGGTGCACGGATTCACTAAATCGATCGGGTCGGGAGATGACCGCGGCAACGCCGGTTCCGATACCGGGTGCCGTTTTACCGACAGCAGTTTCATTAGAAAGTGAACTTTCCACGCCAGTTCCAGTTACTCAGGAGGCTGAGGCCACCGACAGCCATAGAAAGGCTAAAAGAAAATCTAATAGACCTGTGTTATCAGACGAGTCTGAAGAAGAAGAATGTGACTCTCCTCCAGATAATAAAACAATGTGGGGGAGGATGCAGAATATGGAGAAGATGCTCCAAACTCTGATAAAACAAGGGTCTAAGGGCCCAGTGATTCCCCAGGCAGCTGTTCAACAAGGCCCATATCAAGAGGAATGTGTGGAATGTCAGCAAGGGGATTTCCTTCCAGCGCCTTGTTTAGGACTGGAGGATGCCTCCCTAATATATGACTTGGGAGAAGCGGGGCAGGATGCAGCTGACCCCATGTCTGGTGTCCCTGCTTATGTGCAAACACCAGAGCACAAGAGCCACGCTCCGGGTGTCCCGGATATTGCAATGAGTTTTGCTATTCCGGAGGGGACTGGTGAGGCAATGGACGAGTACTTTGCAAACAACGTTAGTTATTTAGTGTCTCACCAGCTCCAGCAAGCTATAATGCAAGAGACTACCAACAAGTACAAAACACCTGTCAATTGTGCAGCATTGAAAGTGCCTACGGTGAACCCAGCTATTTGGGCACCCATGAGTCCTTCTACAAGAGGACAGGAGGTTCGACATCATCATGTCCTCCAACTGGTGGCTGCAGCAATTACTGCATTTGGCACTATGGTCAAAGGGACCATGATAAATCAGACACAAAAAGATATGTTGGCTCTGTTATGCAATGCATTTTTTTAAATAAATAGCATTAGGAAAATCGCCATCAGACCAACTCTTAATCAAAAATTTGCTGCATTGTGTAAGGCGACGAATATTCAAATGCCTGAGTTCCTGTTTGGAAC
Organism: Raja brachyura; assembly: GCA_963514005.1. Next base: position 14,348,147 of record OY740796.1, read on the forward strand.
GGACCTTGTCAAACAGATACGAGATATTGAAGATGGGGTGAAAACAATTGGTTTGATGAAGCCAAATACATCACAGCCACCTTTTCGCTAACCTGGGTTTGTGTATCGAAGATCGGATCCAGGTGCTGGACCGAGCAGGGGGAGGCCAGTGGGGCAACAAGGTTACCCACCAAGACAAAGTGGCTTCAACCCCAATGTGAGCAGACAGCAGGCTTACAGGCCAACTGCAGAGGTACAGGGAACTTTTGTTAAAGGTTCTGGTGCACAACCTCCTATTGGAGGTAGATTACAATTGTTTTGCAATGAATGGTGCTGTATTACATGTGATATGTTTATACTAAATACTGTGTCAGGTTCTCCCATTGAGTTTGTCTCAGGGATAGATCCACCTCAGCAGCACAAGCCAAATAAAATGTTGGTGTTTTTCTGCTCCAGAGACTGAACAGGTTAATGAAGAGATTAAGAATTTGTGTAAAAAAGGAGGGATTGAAAAAGCCATTACTCATTCTCAACAATTTGTGTCCAATATATTCCCCAGACCTAAGAAAGTTGGGGGTTGGAGAGTAATTCTGGACCTCACTCACTTAAATTCTTCAGTGCTCTATAGACATTTTGAAATGGACACCTTCGTTACTGCAAATCAGGTGGTCTCACAAGGTTGTTATATGGCAACTATTGATTTGCAAGATGCGTATTATTCAGTGCCAATTCATGCTCATTATTGCAGGTACTTGAAATTTAATTGGATGGGACAGCTGTGGCAATACAAAGCATTGCCTAATGGATTAAGCTCAGCACCTAGGCTATTTACTAAATTGCTAAAACCTGTGCTGGGGCTGTAGAGGGCCCGTAATCACATTGCCATGGCTTACCTAGATGATGGCTTAATTATCAGCAACACTAAAGAGTCAGCTGAGGAGTTGGTTGCAGTAATCAAAAATGTGTTTGAATCATTAGGGTTTTTGGTCCATTCAACTAAGTCCACATTACAGCCAACCCAAAATATTCAGTATTTGGGATTTCTTATTGATTCAGTTGATATGACAGTAACATTACCTGCAGTCAAGGCTGTGGATATTGCTGATGCCTGTACTTGTCTCATACAAAAACTTTATCCCTCCATCCGAGAAGTTGCTAAGGTCATTGGGAAATTGGTAGCAGCTTTCCCTGCAGTAAAGTTCAATCCTTTGCATTATCAACATTTGCAAAGAGCAAGAGAACAAGCACTAAAAGAGCATGCAGATCATTTTGATCGGGTTATATAGTTACCAGCCACAGCTCGAACAGAATTGCAGTGGTGGATTGTTAATGTCAGTCAAGCTACCAATAACATTTTGGTGCAGGAACCTTCAATGATTTTACAGACTGATGTGAGTGCTCTCGGATGGGGGGCTACGGACATTGAGTCCAGCTGTGGAGGTAGATGGAATGAACCTTCACACACAGGTTTGATTCTTCACACACAAGGGATAAATTATTTGGAATTATTGGGGGCTTTTTATGGGTTAAAGGCATATTGCTCCACAATGAATAATTTACACGTTCAACTCCAGAATGATAACACTACGGCAGTGGCATGTATTAATCATATGGGAGGAGCGAGATCAGTTTCATGCGATAGCATGGCTAATCTCATATGGCATTGGTGTATTTCAAGAAACATTTGGGTTTCAGCCATCTATCTGCCAGGCGTAGACAATGTGGTGGCAGACCAAAGGTCACGAAAGTTCAATGACAATATAGAATGGATGTTGAATTCTAAAGTTTTTCAAACAATTGTCACTCGATTTGGATTGCCAGATATTGATCTGTTTGCATCCAGACTGAATCACCAGTTGCCTAAATATGTTTCATGGGAGCCAGATCCAGGAGCAGTAGCTGTGGATGGATTTTCATTACATTGGGGACAATCATTCTTTTATGCTTTCCCTCCATATTGTCTGATTACGAAATGTTTAACCAAAATAGAGCATGACTCCGTCACAGGCGTTTTGGTGGTCCCAGATTGGCCAACACAACCATGGTTCCCATTGGTACTCAGAATGATGGTTCCCAGCTGCAGTAATTTGTTGGTGCATTCGGTTACAGGAGAAAATCACCCATTACATGACCGTATCAATTTGTTGGTCTGCAGGTTCTGAACAGACAATTCAAAGGCCTTGGATTGTCAAACAAGACAATGGAGGTTATCACTGCAGCCTGGAGGAATAGTACTAAAAAACAATATGTGGTTCATATTAAGAAATGGGAGATGTTTTGTGTACAGTCAAATTTATCTTATCATACTGCAAGCATAAGTGATGTGTTGGAGTTCCTTGCTTAGTTGCATTTTGATGAGCACTTGAGTTATAGTGCTATTAACAGTGCTGGGAGTGCTTTGTCCTCTTATTTAGGACAGTCCTCAGGACAACAGCCTATCGGGGCTCATTCATTAGTATCCAAATTTATGAGAGGAATTTTTAACAAAAACCCTCCTAAACCCAGATATACAGAAATCTGGGATGTCTGTATAGTTCTCACACGGCTTCGGCAATGGGCTCCAATTACATCATTGTCTATGCAGAGGTTAACTCTGAAAGTGTTTAAGCTAATGGCACTGGTTTCAGCATAACGTGTACAAACATTACAATTGTTACAAATAGATTGTATGCATTTGTCTGTAGATGACATTACATTTTACGTCTATGATTTAATCAAACAAAGCAGGCCAGGTATGGCAGGAACCAAGGTGACGTTTAAAGCATATCCTGTTGACCAAATGTTATGTGTAGTTAAACACTTATGGCAATATCTTGAGTTAACAAGGACCCTCAGGGGTTCTGAGACAGGACTGCTCATTAGTCACAAAAAGCCATATAAATGAGTGTCAGTACAAACTATTTCTACATGGTTGAAACTGGTTCTCAATTGTGCTGCAGTCGACACTCATGTGTTTAAATCTCATGCTACCAGGGCAGCTTCCACATCCGCGGTGAAGGCGTGATTACGTGCCCTCACCCTCATAATCTAAGAGATCATCTGGTAGTTCTAGTCTTCTTAAAGCCTTACTATGTTACTTCGGCTATATATGTTTCTGTGTTTTCACGCCGCTGCTTTGAAGTATGACACGCATGCGCCTGGCGGGACTTTTTCACGTAATCCCTCAACGTAACTCCTCATAAAATAAGGATCAAACTTCGAACTGGTAAGTTCTCATTTTATCTTACTATTTCTACTCACAATCGTTTCTTGAGGTCCTCTAGGGAGCACCGTATGTATTTATGTATGTATTGTTAGATCTATGTACCACTGTATGTAGCACATTAGTACCTGCACTGATGTAAAACACTTTGGTCAACGAAAGTTGTTTTTAAATGTGCTATAGAAATGAAATTGACTTGACTTGACTTGTTCTGCAGATCCAAAGCAGGCAGCATTTGTATATCATTTTTGATAGTATAAATGTAAGGTTGTCACATACATTTATTTACAAGGTTTACAATTGTGATCCAGCTTTCTGTAATTTCCCCCTCAACAACAAAGGTTGAAGGGTTCAATTTGTGGGCCACTTGAACCAGACATGTTTAGACTGGAGCAGAAGGGCGACTTCTCTGTTCAATTCACACAGAGTGAAAGGCTGCCCACCTTTATGATCCAATGGAAGAACAGCTCAGTTCTTCCAACAACTCCCTTTCTGTTTGCTGCAGTTGTAGTTACAGTTTCCTGCAAAATTCAAGGGGTGGCGCAGTGGTAAAGTTGCTGCCTTCCAGCGCCAGAGATCCAGGTTCGATTCTGACTAAGGGTGCTGTCTGTACAGAGTTTGCACGTTCTCCCCGTGACCATGTGGGTTTTCTCTGGGTGCTCCAGTTTCCTCCCACACTCCAAAGACTTGCAGGTTTATAGGTTAATTGGCTTCTGTAAAAAATTGGTTTTCGGTAAAAATTGGGAATTGTCCCTAGTTTGTGGGATTGTTGGTCGGCGTGGAATCGCTGGGCCAAAAGGTCTGTTTAAATTAAAACTGAAAAAAAAATCCTTTCCATCATCGATACTGCTCACCCCGCTGAGCTCCTCCAGGAGATTGGTTGCTGCAACAGTTCTGGGGCATCTGGACAGAAACTTGAAACGAACAAGGCATCAAGAAATATGGAACTAATTAAAGCAAGTGTGATTAGTATGGATAGGCATGATGTTCAGCATAGGCATGGTGCTCTGAAGGGCCCTTTTCTACGCTGCATCACATGGGCCTAGAGTTACAGTACTTAAGTAAAACAGTAAAACCTAAAAAGTTAATATAAAATGAAGAGAGGCATAGATAGGGTAGACAAACATAAAGTATCATCCAACCTTGTCTCCCCAGGGTGGAAATGTCCAACAGTAGGATGCGTAGCTATAATGTGAGAGGGAGAAAGTTTAATGGAGATGTGCAGGGCAAGTATTTTTACACGGAACGGTGGGGACCTGGAATGCATTGCCAGGGGCGGTTGTGGAGGCAGATACGATAGTGGTGATTAACATGCTTTTAGATAGGCACCTGGAATAACAGGGAATAGAGGGATATGGATCATGTACAGGCAGATGAAATCAGTTTAACTTGGCATCATGTTCAACACCAACATGGTTCCTGTGCTGTGCTGTTGTATGTTCTATGTCCTGTGTCATGTGTTCTATGTCCTGTATTCTATGTCCTGTGTTCTATGTCCTGTGTTCTGTGTTCTATGTCCTGTATTCTATGTCCTGTATTCTATGTCCTGTGTTCTATGTCCTGTGTTCTATGTCCTGTGTTCTGTGTTCTATGTCCTGTTCTGTTCTATGTTCTGTATTCTGTGTTCTGTGTTCTATGTTCTATGTTCTATGTCCTGTATTCTATGTTCTATGTTCTGTGTTCTATAACCATAACCATATAACCATATAACAATTACAACACGGAAACAGGCCTTCTCGGCCCTTCCAGTCTGTGCCGACCATTTATTTTCCCCTAGTCCCATCTACCTGCACTCAGACCATAACCCTCCACTCCCTTCCCGTCCATATACCTATCCACTTTACTTTTAAATGTTAAAATCAATCCTGCCTCCACCACATCTGTTGGAAGCTCATTCCACACAGCCACCACTCTCTGAATAAAGAAGTTCCCTCTCATGTTACCCCTAAACCCCTTAATTCTCATGTCATGCCCTCTTGTTTGAATCTTCCCTGCCCTCAATGGGAAAAGCTTATCCACGTCAACTCTGTCTATCCCTTTCATCATTTTAAAGACCACAATCAAGTCCCCCCCTTAACCTTCTACGTTCCAACGAATAAAAACCTAACTTGTTCAACCTTTTTCTGTACCTTAGTTGCTGGAACCCAGGCAACATTCTAGTAAATCTCCTCTGTACTCTCTCTATTTTGTTGACATCCTTCCTATAATTAGGCGACGAAAATTGTACACCATACTCCAGAATTGGTCTCACCAATGCCTTGTACAATTTTAACATTACTTCCCTACTCCTATATTCAATGCTCTGATTTATAAAGGCCAGCACACCAAAAGCTTTCTTTACCACCCTATCTACATGCGATTCCACCTTCAGGGAACTATGCACAGTTATTCCTAGATCCCTCTGTTCCACAGCATTCCTCAATTCCCTACCATTTACCATGTACGTCTTATTTTGATTTGTCCTGCCAAGATGTAGCACCTCACACTCATCAGCATTAACCTCCATCTGCCATCTTTCAGCCCACTCTTCCAAATGGCCCAAATCTCTCTGTAGACTTTGAAAATCTACTTCATTATCCACAACACCACCTATCTTAGTAACATCTGCATACTTACTTATCCAATTTTCCACCCCATCATCCAGATCATTGATGTACATGACAAACAACAGTGGACCCAACACAGATCCCTGAGGCACCCCACTGGTCACCGGCTTCCACTGCTTTACCCTCATCAATTTCCTTAGTAACCTCTTCAAAAAATTCAAGAAGGTTTGTCAAACATGACCTTCCGGGCACAAATCCATGTTGAATGTTCCTGATCAGATCCTGTTTATCCAAATGCTTATATATATTATCTCTAAGTATCCTTTCCATTAATTTGCCCACCACTGACGTCAAACTAACAGGTCTATAATTGCTAGGTTTATTCTTTGAACCCTTTTTAAACAATGGAACAACATGCGCAGTACGCCAATCCTCTGGCACTATTACCGTTTCTAATGACATTTGAAATATTTTTGTCATAGCCCCTGCTATTCCTACACTAACTTCCCTCAATGTCCTAGGGAATATCCTGTCAGGACCTGGAGACTTATCCACTTTTATATTTTTCAAAAGTGTCAGTACTTCCTCCTCTTTGATCCTCACAGCTTCCATAGCTACTCTACTTTTTTTCCCTTAACTCACAGAGTTCAATATTCCTCTCCTTGGTGACTACCGAAGAAAATACATTGTTCAATATCTCCCCCATCTCTTTTGGCTCTGCAGATAGCTGTCCATTCTGGCTCTCTAATGGTCCAATTTTATCCCTCGTTATCCTTTTGCTATTAATATAGCTGTAGAAACCCTTTGGATTTACTTTCACCTTTCTTGCCAAAGCAACCTCATATCTTCTTTTAGCTTTTTTAATTTCTTTCTTAAGATTCTTTTTACACTCTTTATACTCCTCTAGCACCTCATTTACTCCATGCCTCCTATAAATATTGTAGATATCTCTCTTTTTTCGAACCGTGTCCAATTTCCCTTGCAAACCATGGCTCTTTCCGATTTTTACTATTTCCTTTCAACCGAACAGGGACATAAAGATTCTGTACTCTTACAATTTAGAAACATAGAAACATAGAAAATAGGTGCAGGAGTAGGCCATTCGGCCCTTCGAGCCTGCACCGCCATTCAATGTGATCATGGCTGATCATCCAACTCAGTATCCCGTACCTGCCTTCTCTCCATACCCCCTGATCCCTTTAGCCACAAGTGCCACATCTAACGCCCTCTTAAATATAGCCAATGAACTGGCCTCAACTACCTTCTGTGGCAGAGAATTCCAGAGACTCACCACTCTCTGTGTAAAGAATGTTTTCCTCATTTCGGTCCTAAAGGAATTCCCCCTTATCCTTAGACTGTGACCCCTTGTTCTGGACTCCCCCAACATCGGGAACAATCTTCCAGCATCTAGCTTGTCCAACCCCTTAAGAATTTTGTAGGTTTCTATAAGATCCCCCCTCAATCTTCTAAATTCCATCGAGTACAAACCGAGTCTATCCAATCTTTCCTCATATGAAAGTCCTGACATCCCAGGAATCAGTCTGGTGAATCTTCTCTGTACCCCCTCTATGGCAAGGATGTCTTTCCTCAGATTTGGAGACCAAAACTGTACGCAGTACTCCAGGTGTGGCCTCACCAAAACCCTGTACAACTGCAGTAGAACCTCCCTGCTCCTATACTCAAATCCTTTCGCTATGAATGCTAACATACCATTTGCTTTCTTCACTGCCTGCTGCACCTGCATGCCTACTTTCAATGACTGGTGTACCATGACACCCAGGTCTCGTTGCATCTCCCCCTTACCTAATCTGCCACCATTCAGATAATAGTCTACCCTCATGTTTTTGCCACCAAAGTGGATAACCTCACATTTATCCACATTGTACTGCATCTGCCATGCATCTGCCCATTCACTCAGCCTATCCAAATCACCCTGCAGCCTCCAAGCATCCTCCTCACACCTAACTATACCCCCCAGCTTGGTATCATCTGCAAATTTGGAGATGTTGCATTGAATTCCCTCGTCCAAATCATTAATATATATTGTAAATAGCTGGGGTCCCAGCACTGAGCCTTGCGGCACCCCACTAGTCACTGCCTGCCATTCTGAAAAGGACCCGTTTACTCCTACCCTTTGCCTCCTGTCTGCTAGCCAGTTCTCTATCCACATCAATACTGAACCCCCAATACCGTGTGCTTTAAGTTTGTATGCTAATCTCTTATGCGGGACCTTGTCGAAAGCCTTCTGAAAGTCTAGATATAACACATCCACTGGTTCTCCCTTATCCACTCTACTAGTTACATCCTCGAAAAATTCTATCAGATTTGTCAGACATGATTTACCTTTCGTAAATCCATGCTGACTTTGTCCAATGATTTCACCACTTTCCAAATGCGCTGCTATCCCATCTTTAATAACTGACTCTAGCAGTTTCCCCACTACCGATGTTAGACTAACTGGTCTGTAATTCCCCGCTTTCTCTCTCCCTCCTTTTTTAAAAAGTGGGGTTACATTAGCTACCCTCCAATCCTCAGGAACTACTCCAGAATCTAAGGAATTTTGAAAAATTATCACTAATGCATCCACTATTTCTGTGGCTACCTCCTTGAGTACTCTGGGATGCAGACTATCTGGCCCTGGGGATTTATCGGCCTTCAATCCGTTCAATTTACCCAACACCACCTCCCGGCTAACCTGGATTTCACTCAGTTCCTCCATCTTATTTGACCCCCGTTCCACTGCTATTTCCGGCAGATTATTTATGTCTTCCTTAGTGAAGACAGAACCAAAGTAGTTATTCAATTGGTCTGCCATGTCCTTGTTCCCCATGATCAATTCACCTGTTTCTGACTGCAAGGGACCAACATTTGTTTTAACTAGTCTCTTTCTCTTTACATATCTATAAAAACTTTTGCAGTCAGTTTTTATGTTCCCTGCCAGTTTCCTTTCATAATCTATTTTCCCTTTCCTAATTAAGCCCTTTGTCCTCCTCTGCTGGATTCTGAATTTCTCCCAGTCCTCCGGTAGGCTGCTTTTTCTGGCAAATTTGTATGCCTCATCTTTTGTTTTTATACTATCCCTGATTTCCCTTGTTATCCATGGATGCACCACCTTCCCCGATTTATTCTTTTGCCAAACTGGTATGAACAACTTTTGTACTTCATCCATGCAGTCTTTAAATACCTTCCATTGCACATCCACTGTCAACCCTTTAAGAATCACCTGCCAGTCTATCTTGGCCAATTCACATCTCATACCTTCAAAGTTACCTTTGTTCAAGTTCAGAACCCTTGTTTCTGACTTAATTTTGTCACTCTCCATCCTAATGAAGAACTCAACCATATTATGGTCACTCTTGCCCAAGGGGCCACGCACAACAAGACTGCTAACTAACCCTTCCTCATTACTCAATACCCAGTCTAGAATAGCCTGCTCTCTCGTTGGTTCCTCCACATGTTGGTTGAGAAAACTATCCCGCATACATTCCAGGAAATCCTCTTCCTCAGCACCCCTGCCAATTTGATTCACCCAATCTACATGCAGATTGAAGTCACCCATTATAACCGTGTTACCCTTGTTGCACGCATTTCTAATTTCCTGTTTGATGCCATCCCCAACTCCAATACTACTGTTAGGTGGCCTGTACACAGTTCCCACTAGCGTTTTCTGCCCCTTAGAGTTTCGCAGCTCTACCCATATCGATTCCACATCCTCCACGCTAATGTCCTTCCTTTCTATTGCATTAATCTCCTCTCTCACCAGCAACGCTACCCCACCTCCTTTTCCTTTTCGTCTATCCCTCCTGAATATTGAATATCCCCGGATGTTCAGCTCCCAGCCTTGGTCATCCTGGAGCCAAGTCTCCGTGATTCCAACTATAGCATAGTCATTAATCGCTATCTGCACCTTCAACTCATCCACCTTATTACGAATGCTCCTCGCATTGAGACACAAAGCCTTCAGGCTTGTTTTTACAACACTCTTACTCCTTATACAATTATGTTGACAAGTGGCCCCTTTCACATCGATCCCTATTACACTTGGCCATACTCTCCTATCCCTTTGTGAGCTTTCTTCCCCGTTAATTCTGGGGTCATTAACCATCGCTTTACTCTCTTTCCCTCTAACTCCGTCCTCGACTATCCCATTTGATACCCCACCCCCCTTATTCAGTTTAAAACCATCTGTGTAGCAGTGGCAAACCTGCCGGCCAGAATGCTGGTCCCCCACCTGTTAAGATGCAATCCGTCCCTTTTGTACAGTTCCCCCTTACTATAAAAAAAATCCCAGTGATCTAAGAATCTAAATCCCTGCCCCCTGCACCAGTTCCTCAGCCACACATTCAGGTCCCATATCTCCCTGTTCCTGCTCTCGCCAGCACGAGGAACTGGAAGCAAACCGGAGATAACAACCCTGGAAGTCCTGCTTTTCAGCATTTTTCCGAGCTCTCTGAAGTCCCGCTGCAAAAAATTCATCTCCTTCTTTCCAACATCATTTGTGCCAACATGCACGACCACTTCCGGCTGGTCACCTTCGCCCTTGAGGATTGTCTGCACTCTGTCCGTAACATCCTGGATCCTGGCACCAGGAAGGCAGCACACCATCCTGGAATCCCGTCTGTTGCCGCAAAAACCCCTGTCCGTACCTCTCACAATGGAGTCTCCAACTACAATGGCGTTGCCCGACTTTGGCCTCTGTGGGTTTGGCTCATCAGCCCTTTTTGTTTGGCAAGCCAGTCCGCCGCTCAGTGGGATACCGTCTTCTTTCCCGGCAGCTTCCACGTGGGTGAACCTGTTCACAAGAGGTACAACACCCGGGGACCTTTGCATCCCATGTTTTCCTCCCTTTCTCACCGTCACCCACCTTCTCTCTTCTAGTGCCTTGGGTGTAACAATCTCACTGAAGGACTTGTCGAGAAACGACTCAGTTTCTCGAATGAACCTGAGGTCATCCACTTGTTTCTCCAGTTCCCCAACACGGTCCTTCAGGAGCTGTACCTGGATGCACTTCTCACATTTGTAGCATCCAGAGGCACCAGCAGTGTCCTTGACCTCCCACATACTGCAAGCATCACACTGCATCAGCTTGCTTGACATCTTCTTTTGCCTCGGTCTCGCCCTATCCAGTATTTTGCGCAGCCTCCTCGCCGAAGACTCTCGAGCCAAAGACTCACACTTTACTCACAGGGCACTTCCCTCACAAGGCCGCTCTCCTCCCACTTGGGCTAGAGCCAATCAGTGCTTTCTCCTGCTTCTCTTTGTTGCTGTTGCTTCAAAATCCACGGGAAGACTGAATTTGCCCTTTAAATGTCCTCCATTTCCCTTCTACATCCTTCCCATGAAACAAAATGTCCCAATTCACTCCTTTTAAATCCTTACGCATTCCCTCAAAGTTAGCCAATCAAAAATCTCAATTCTTGGTCCAGTTCTGACTCTCTCCATAATTATATTGAAACTAATGGTATTGTGATCACTGGTCCCGAAGTGCTCACCAATGCATATCTCCGTCACCTGACCTGCCTCATTTCCTAACAGGAGGTCCAGCACTGCCCCTTCTCTGGTCGATACCTCTATGTATTGCTGCAAAAAACTATCCTGCACACATTTTACAAACTCCAAACCATCCAGCCCATTTACAGAATGTGTTTCCCAGTCTATTTTTGGAAAATTGAAATCTCCCACAATCATTACCTTGTGCTTACTACTAATATCTGCTATCTCCTTACATATTTGCTCTTCCAATTCTCGCTCCCCATTTGGCGGTCTATAACACACCCCTAAAAGTGTTGCTACACTGTTCCCACTTCTCAGTTCCACCCAAATAGCCTCCCTAGACGAGCCCTCTAATCTATCCTGCCAAAGCACTGCTGTAATATCTTCTCTGACAAGCAATGCAACACCTCCACCTCTGGTCCCTCCAATTCTATCACACCTGAAACAACGAAATCCTGGAATATTTAGTTTCCAATCACAGCCCTCCTGCAACCATGTTTCACTGATTGCCACAACATCATATTTCCAGGTGTCAATCCAGGCTCTAAGTTCATCCACTTTTCTTACAATGCTCCTCGCATTAAAATATACACATTTTAGAAACCCACCATCCCTTATTCTCTGTTTATTATCTTTTTCCTCTTTCTCGTCTACATTTTGGGTCCGAGTGTTTCCCTTCTCTGCCTCTTGCCCTACACCCTGTCCCCGAGCCCCTACGTCCTGTGTTCTATGTCCTGTGTTCTGTGTTCTATGTTCTGTATTCTGTGTTCTATGTTCTGTGTTCTATGTTCTATGTCCTGTCTTCTATGTCCTATGTTCTATGTTCTGTGTTCTATGTTCTATGTCCTGTGTCCTATGTTCTGTGTTCTGTGTTCTGTCTTGTGTCCTGTGTTCTATGTTCTGTGTTCTATGTTCTGTCCTGTGTTCTGTGTTCTGTGTTCTGTGTTCTGTGTTCTGTGGTTGAATCGTTGCTTGGGATTCTCTCCAGACTCACTATTATCAGCACTATTATCTAAATGGCGGCCGATTAGGAAAAGGGGAGATGCAGCGTGACCTGGGTGTCATGGTACACCAGTCATTGAAAGTAGGCATGCAGGTGCAGCAGGCAGTGAAGAAAGCGAATGGTATGTTCGCTTTCATAGCAAAAGGATTTGAGTATAGGAGCAGGGAGGTTCTACTTCAGTTGTATAGGGTCTTGGTGAGGCCACACCTAGAGTATTGCGTACAGCTCTGGTCTCCAAATCTGAGGAAGGACATTATTGCCATAGAGGGAGTGCAGAGAAGGTTCACCAGACTGATTCCTGGGATGTCAGGACTGTCTTATGAAGAAAGACTGCATAGACTCGGTTTATACTCTCTAGAATTTAGGAGATTGAGAGGGGATCTTATAGAAACTTACAAAATTCTTAAGGGGTTGGACAGGCTAGATGCAGGAAGATTGTTCCCGATGTTGGGGAGGTCCAGGACAAGGGGTCACAGCTTAAGGATAAGGGGGAAATCCTTTAGGACCGAGATGAGAAGGACTTTTTTTACACAGAGAGTGGTGGGTCTCTGGAACTCTCTGCCACAGAGGGTAGTTGAGGCCAGTTCATGGGCTATATTTAAGAAGGAGTTAGATGTGGCCGTTGTGGCTAAGGGGATCAGAGGGTATGGAGAGAAGGCAGGTACGGGATACTGAGTTGGATGATCAGCCATGATCATATTGAATGGCGGTGCAGGCTCGAAGGGCCGAATGGCCTACTCCTGCACCTAATTTCTATGTTTCTATGTTTCTATCTTTCTCAGTTAAATCTCAGAGTGGCTTCTTCATGTCTGATAACAAGAGATGAGTTACTGGATGAACCTCAGGAAACAGAAGTCACTGCAGATAGTTCTGTGAATGTATTTTTTGGAGTAATGCAGGACAAAAGATTGCAAGACCACAATGCACAACGAGATGCATTGCCGCAACAGTGCAGAGAAGACAAAGTGAAACTTTAGAGGCAAGGAGTTCCTATGATTGTACTTTTTTTTTTAAAGGAATTAGTTTCATAGAATCATACAGAGTGGAAAAGAGGTCCGTCAGCCCAACAAAAAGTATACCCTGATAAAGCATAATCCATTCATTCAACTTGCCAACGTCGACCAACATGTCCCATCTACACTAGTCCCACATGACTGCTTTTGGCCCGTATCCCTCCAAACCTATTGTATTTATGTACCTATCTAAATGTTTCTTAAATTTGTGATAGTACCTGCCTCAACTTCTTTCTCCAGCAGCTCGTTCCATTATACCTACCACCCTTTGTGTAAAAAATGTGCCCCTCAAGATTATATTAAATTTGTCCCCATCCCTCACCTTAAACCAAGTTCTGTATTCCAGGGTACTTAAGGAAATATCTCTATTAATTGTAGACGCATTGGTGATAATTTTCCAATGTTCTATTGATTCAGGATCAGTTCCTGTGGATTGAAGGGTAGCTAATGTGATCCCACATTTTAAAAAAGCCTGGAGAGTGAAAACAGGGAATTATAGACCAGTTAGCCTGACATCGGCGGTGCTGGAGTCAATTATAAAAGATGACATAGCGACACATTTGGATAGCAGTAACAGGATCGGTCCGAGTCAGCATGGATTTACGAAGGGGAAATCATGCTTGACTAATCTTCTAGATTCTTTTGAGGATGTAACTAGGAAAATGAACAGGGGAGAGCCAGTGTATGTAGTGCACCTGGACTTTCAGAAAGCATTTGATAAGGTCCCACATAGGAGATTAGTGGGCAAAATTAGGGCACATGGTATTGGGGGTAGGGTACTGACATGGATAGAAAATTGGTTGGCAGACAGGAAACAAAGAGTAGGGATTAACAAGTCCCTTTCAGAATGGCAGGCAGTGACTAGTGGGGTATCGCAAGGCTCGGTGCTGGGACTGCAGCTATTTACAATATATATTCATGAAGGGATTAAAAGTAACATTAGCAAATTTGCAGATGACCCAAAGCTGGGTGGCAGTGTGAACTGTGAGGAGGATGCTATGAGAATGGAGAGTGACTTAGACAGGTTTGGTGAGTGGGCAGATGCATGGCAGATGCAGTTTAATGTGGTTAAATGTGAGGTTATCCACTTTGGTAGCAAAAACAGGAAGGAAGGTTATTATCTAAATGGTGTCAAGTTGGGAAAAGGGGAAGTACAACGGGATCTGAGGGGGGTCCTTGTTCATCAGTCTATGAAAGTAAGCATGCATGTACAGCAGGCAGTGAAGAAAGTGAATGGTATGTTGGTCTTCATAACAAGAAGAGTTGAGTATAGGAGTAAAGAGGTCCTTCTGCAGTTGTACAGGGCCCTTGTGAGACCACACCTGGAGTATTGTGTGCAGTTTTGGTCTCCAAATTTGAGGAAGGATATTCTTGCTATTGAGGGAGTGCAGCGTAGGTTTACAAGGTTAATTCCCTGGATGCCAGGACTGTCATATGCTGAGAGAATGGAGCAGCTGGGCTTGTATACTCTGGAATTTAGGATGAGAGGAGATCTTATTGAAACATATAAGATTATTAAGGGTTTGGACACGCTAGAGGCAGGAACATGTTCCCAATGTTGGGGGAGTCCAGAACCTGGGGCCACTGTTTAAGAATAAGGGATAAGCCATTTAGAACGGAGATGAGGAAACACTTTTTGAGTGTGTGGAATTCTCTGCCTCAGAGGGCGATGGAGGCCGGTTCTCTGGATACTTTCAAGCAAGAGCTAGATAGGGCTTTTGAAGATAGCGGAGTCAGGGAAATGGGGAGAAGGCAGGAACGGGGTACTTATTGGGGATGATCAGCCAGGATCACATTGAATGATGGTGCTGGCTTGAAGGGCCGAATGGCCTTCTCCTGCACCTGTTGTCTATTGCCTATTGTCCATCCACACTTTGATTCTTGGTTGAAATAAGGTTGTTTGCTTGAGTGCAGGCCTGATCCTATGGACCTGGAATGACATCTGAGATAAAACATGCATTAAGGCCTTTGGTTTATTGAAGTTCGGCAAGAATGTCAATTTCCACACGTCACTATGGCTAGGGCGTGGGTGAAAGCTGGTGTAGATTTGTGTGCGTTTCATGGCTAGAGGAATAGAAATACTTTATTGTCACATGTGACTAGACACAGTGAAATTCCTTGCTTGCATACCCAATGTATACAAATGTATTAATTATTTATGAATCATTAATCATATATACAAATTATTAATGTGGTTAGACTTATTTCATGTATTATTAATGGTATTTTGAAGGAACTTCAGATAATGTTTACCATATTTGAAATGCCAGATCTGTTACTTACTGATAATGGCCCACCGTTTCCATCCGCAGAGTTTGCACTCTTTACTAACCCATGCTTTGTATGGCTCATGAAACCACTGCATTTGCAGTGCTAAATCACTTCTCGAAATTGGCACTGGTTTAACTTTGAGTTTAAGTTTAAATTTAGTTGAAGCAATAAAGATACAGCATAGATACAGGCCCTTCAGCCCACCGAGTCCATGCTGACCATCAACCCTCCATTCACACTAGTTCTATGTTATCCCCACACTCTCCACACACTGGGGGCAATTTACAGCGGCCTATTAACCCACAAACCTGCACGTCTTTGGAGTCTGGCAGGAAACCGGAGCATCTGGAGGAAGCCCACACGATCACAGGGAGAACTTGCAAATTCCACACAGACAGCATCTAAGGTCAGGATTGAATCTGTGCCTCTGGCACCGTGAGGCGGCAGCTCTACCAGCTCTACCATTGTGCCGCCCAATAATGCCACTGGCGATAGAGTTGAACCCTCCGGCCAGAAAACTTGTCATTAAGAAACAAAGATGTACGGAAAAGCTCTGATATGAGGTTGGAGGGTGACCATGGAATAGGCATTAGTTGATTCATCTTGATGCACTGCCCATGAATGAAATGCCTGAGATTGACCTCTGTTCTGAAAATGATCAATGATTCTTTGGAAGTCCCCAATCTCTGAAGACACAACAACTAAAGCAGTTGCAGATGCCATCAATGGTCTGATACTGATCTGAGATGCTGTGCGTACTGCCAGTGAGATGAGGGTAATCCTGTATTCAATCCCAATCTTTTTGTCTGTACGGAGTTTGTATATTTTGTACAAAGGTACATATCTGTGACCTTGTGGGTTTCCTCCAGGTGCTCTGGTTTCCTCCCACACTCCAAAGACGTGCGGGGCAAGGATTCTTTATGGAGAGAGTAGGTAGGTGCTTTGAATGAGTTGCCAAAGGTGATGGTGGAATTGAGAAGGTAAGTTAATTGGCCTCTGTAAATTGCTCTGAGTATGTAGGGAGTGGATGAGATAGTTAGATAACATAAAATTAGTGTGAACGGGGTGTGGACTCGGTTGGGCTTAGGGTCTGTTTTCATTCTGTATCTTTCAATCCTTTGTTGAGAGATTATATGAGGCTGGCAAAAAAATATTGTCCCGACCACATTCATCAGCAAAAAGACATATAGCTCGGCATGGTGGTTCGATCCTGACTACGGGTGCTGTCTGTACGGAGTTTGTACATTCTCCCCGTGATCTGCGCGGGTTTTCTCCAGGAGCTCTGGTTTCCTCCCACACTCCAAAGGTGTACCAGTTTGTAGGTTAACTGGCTTGGGGAAATTGGAAAATTGTTCCTATTGTGTGTAGGATAGTCCTAGCATGCGGGGATTGCTGGTAGTCGCAGACGTGGTGGGCTGAAGGGCCTGTTTCTGCACTGGATCTCTGCACTGTAGTTTAGTTTAAACCACACTAAAACTGATTGAAGGTACACAAAAGGCTAGAGAAACTCAGCGGGTGCAGCAGCAACTAAGGAGCGAAGGAGATAGGTGACGTTTCGGGTCGAGACCCTTCTTCAGATGATTAGTGAGTCTGAAGAAGGGTCTCGACCCGAAACGTCGCCTATCTCCTTCGCTCCTTAGATGCTGCTGCACTTGCTGAGTTTCTCCAGCTTTTTGTGTTCCCTCGATTCTCCAGCATCTGCAGTTCCTTCTTTAAAACTGATTGAAATTGTGTTTGTGCTGGAAGTTCATCATAACGGACAATTAAAATACTAGACTTCTCCACTCCCCAGTCTCACTCCAATCTCTTCCCCCCCCCCCCCCCCCCAAACGTACTGCCATCGACTCACTCCGTAACAACCCAGACTGGGTTATCAAACCCGCCGACAAGGGAGGTGCTGTGGTAGTCTGGCGTGTCGATCTCTACAAAGCGGAGGCCACGCGCCAACTCCCGGACACCTCCTCCTACTTACCCCTGGACCATGACCCCACTGACGAGAACCAGGCCACCATCTCGAGCACCATAACCGACTTCATCAACTCCGGCTCTCTACCCCCCTTAGCCTCCAACCTCATCGTTTCCCAGCCCCGCATGGCCTGATTTTACCTTCTCCCCAAAATCCACAAACCCGACTGCCCCGGCAGACCCATTGTCTCTGCCTGTTCGTGCCCCACTGAACGCATTTCCACATACCTTGACTCCATCCTATCCCCCTTTGTTAAATCCCTCCCCACCTGTGTTCAAGACACCTCAGACACTCTCCGTCGGCTCCGCGCATTCCATTACCCAGGCCCCCATCCTCCCATCTTCACCATGGACGGCCAGTCACTCTACACCTCCATCCCCCACCAGGATGGTCTCAAAGCCCTCCGGTTCTTCCTCGACCAGAGGAGCAACCCATACCCGTCCACTGACACCCTCCTCCGCCTAGCGGAATTGGTCAATAACTTCTCTTTTGACTCCTCCCATTTCCTCCAAACACAAGGCATAGCTATGGGCACACGCATGGGCCCCAGCTACGCTTGCCTCTTTGTTGAGTACGTCGACCAATCCTTGTTCTCGGCATACCAGGGCCCCACCCCCGACCTCTACCTGCATTACATCGACGACTGCTTTGGTGTCACCTCCTGCACCCACACACAACTGACTGACTTCATCCATTTCACCACCAACTTCCATCCGGCACTCAAATACACTTGGACCATTTCCGACATTTCCTTACCATTCCTTGACCTCACCATCTCTATTGCAGGTGATACACTCCTGACCGACATCCACTACAAACCAACTGACTCCCACAGCTACCTGGACTACTCTTCCTCCCACCCTGCTTCCTGTAAGGACTCCATCCCCTATTCCCAATTCCTCCGTCTACGCCACATCTGCTCCCAGGATGAGGTGTTCCACACCAGGTCATCACAAATGTCCTCATTCTTCAGAGAACAGGGATTCCCCTCCCCCACTATAGATGAGGCTCGCACCAGAGTCTCCTCCATACCCCGCAACACTGCCCTCTCTCCCCGTTCCCCACTCGCAACAAGGGCAGAGTCCCCCTGGTCCTCACCTTTCACCCCACCAGCCGGCACATACAACACATAGTCCTCCGCCAGTTTCGCCACCTCCAACGTGACCCCTCCACTCGCGACATCTTCCCATCTCCCCCCCTGTCTGCCTTCCGCAAAGACCGCTCCCTCCGCAACTCCCTTGTCAATTCTTCCCTTCCCTCCTGCTCCACCCCTTCCCCGGGCACTTTCCCTTGCAACCGCAAGAGATGCTACACTTGTCCCTTCACCCCCCCCCCCTCCACTCCTTTCAGGGATCCAAGCAGTCCTTTCAGGTCCGACAGAGGTTCACCTGCACCTCCTCCAACCTCATCTACTGCATCCGTTGCTCCAGATGCCAGCTGATCTATAACGGTGAGACCAAGCGGAGGCTGGGCGATCGTTTCGCCGAACACCTCCGCTCGGTACGCAATAACCAACCCGACCTCCCGGTGGCTCAGCACTTCAACTCCCCCTCCCATTCCGTATCCGACCTCTCGGTCCTGGGCCTCCTCCACGGCCAGAATGAGCAACACCGCAAGTTTGAGGAACAGCGCCTCATATTCCGCTTGGGGAGTCTGCATCCTCTGGGCTTAAACATTGAATTTTCTCAATTCTGTTAACCCTGGCTGTCTCCTCCCCTTCCCACCTCTCCCTCAGCCCTCGGGCCCTGGCATTCCTTCTCTCTCTATCTCTCCCCCACCCAAGTCGCACTAGCTTCTCATTTTCACACTATAAACAGCTTACAATGGCCTGTTTCCTTTATCATCGATACTTTTTTGCATATCTTTCATTCATTGTTCTTTATCTCTCCACATCACCATCTATATCTCTCGTTTCCCTGATCACAAACCAGTCTGAAGAAGGGTTTCGACCTGAAACGTTACCTATATCCTTCGCTCCTTAGATGCTGCTGCACCCGCTGAGTTTCTCCAGCCTTTAGTGTACCCTAAAATACTAGATAATCCATTTGCCATCCCAATCGCTTCTTACCACAAGCTTTGCTTTTACAATAATGTTATTTTTTATCTTTTTGAAACCTGATTTAGCTTTCTTTACAGATAACATCTTCTGTGAGACATTGGTCTCTTCATTTCAATCACCACCGAGTGCTCTGGGTAGAAAAGTATTAACAGGGTATCTCAGCAACAAAGAGAGCCATTATTCCCACCGAGCGAGCGAGCGAGCGCTGAAGGAACCATTAGTGATTCCTGCACAATTTGAATGCAAGCATGGTGACCATGCGCAAGTCTGAGCTGATGGGTTTAATTCACTGGCGCTGGTAATTGCAGTGAATGAAATGATGTGCAAAAATTATGTTCAAAATTACAATGCCAGTTAAATTTGTGAGGCTTGAAATCAACTGAACTTGAGTTAAATGTTGTGTATCTCAATAAAATCTATAGTCAACAAGTTGCTTTCCAAATCCATTATTTGCTTAATTACTTCAACACCCTCATTTTATTTATCTTATGGCTTTGAGGTTTTATTTTTTATTTGGGTGTAAGTTTTATTTGGTTCTTAATTGATCTTTATTGCTTTATTCCAACGTGATTATTCTAGGATGTATTGATATGGTTTCTTGGACTATTACAGCATGAAGGTTCAGCTGCATGGATTTCCTTTCAATCCTCCACCTTCCTTTGGTCTATTTCCCAGAGAGAACAGAGTGCCTGATGTGTAGAAGCTCGCTGTGTCTAACGTGCACTCATGGTCACACAGCAGAGAAACAGGCCCTTTGGCCCATCATGTCCGTGCTGGCTATGTTTATCCTGTTCCCCGTGAAGGGGGACGTGCACTGGCACAAAGGCAGACAGTAGTCGATGAAAGTTAATGCAGAGAAGCATGAACTGATGTACTGATGCAGCACAAATAATGAGGGAGGTAGAGGGGGAGGCAGAGGAGGGAGAGGGGGAGGAGGATGGGATGGGAGACGGGGAATGAGACAAGAGCTCCCACTCCCACCTGTGTACTCTCTCAACTCTTCCACCTCCCTCAACTCTCTCTCACCTCACTATCCTCCCTCACCACACTATTCTCTCTCTCACCTCCAAACCTCTCCTATCTCCCCTCTCTGTCTCACCTCCCTATCTTCTCTCACACTATTCTCTCTCTCACCATTGTCATTGCCCTACTCACTTTCTCTTTCTCTCTCTCCCTCTCCCTCTCCCTCTCCCTCTCCCCCCCACCGCTCATTGTATATATTCATTCATTCATTCAAGGAGTGTGGGTTTCACAGAATTAAGCAGTGTTTAATTGCCCATAAAGTGGCACAAAGTGCACGGGTGCCTCAACAGATCAGGCTCAGGAGAACAAGGATAGGTTGACATTTCCAATCGGATTCTTCTTCAGACTGATTGTAGTGGCTGGAAGAGAGGAGGGGCAGTACAAAGCCTGGCAGGTGATACAGGTGAGGAGGGCTTTTGATAGGTTGATGGTGGACAAAGGCCAGAGATGAAAAGATTGGCGTGAGACGAGTTTGAAGTTGCAGATTGTGAAGGGGAGAGATAGGTACATATCAAGATGGGGCCCAAGGAGGGGACAACGGATGGGGGGAGGGTGGTGGGTCATGGCTAAAGTTGGAGAATTCAATGTTTCGTATCTTTGGGTTGTAAGCTGCCCAAGCAGAATATGAGGTGTTGTTCCCCCAGTTTGCATTTGGCCTCACTCTGGCAAAGGAGGAGGTCCAGGACAGAAAGGTCAGTGTGGGAATGGGAAGAGGAGTTAAAATGGTTGGCAACTGGGAGATCCAGTACGTCTTGGCGGGCCCAGCAATGGTGTTGCACAAAATAGTCACCGAGTCGAGGCTTGGCCTTGCCGATTTATAGCAACTCCTAGGATATTGACAATGGTGGCAGTCCTACTGCATGTCAGGGGGTAACAGTTGGATTTTCACTTGTTGGAGAAAGTCATCACCTGGCACTTGTGTGACACAAATGTTGCTTGCCACCTATCAACCCAGGCCTGGATATTGTCCGGGTCTTGCTGCATTTGGATATGCCCTGCTTCTTCAGCTGAGGAGTCACAAATGGTGTTGAACATTGTTCAATCATTGGCAGCCTTCCCAAATTCTGACCTTTGACAGTTACTATGATTGGGCCAAGAACACCACCATGGGGACCTCCTCCAGAGATGTCCTGTCGCTGAGGTGATTGTCA